>JARQAB010000033.1:0-1200000 GCA_036172955.1 Meloidogyne arenaria | reverse complement strand
AACAAGCAATCGTTCTTTTTCTTGTCGTTCCTCCCAGTCCTACAAAAATATTTAATTTTCCCAAATTTCATTTAAGATAAACCTTGTCAAAGTATTTATTCATTTTTCTAGCAAATTGAACAAATATTTCTGGATCTGTAAATGCTACAAGTGTTCTATTTAAATAATTCTCAATTTCATAATATATTTTCCATTCAGAAGCATCATCAGGTATTTTGTTTTCGAAAATAGTAAGAGTTGGTTGACAAAGGTTGACAGCAAGTCTGTAATTTGTAAGAGGAAAAAATTATTTCCATCGGAAGGATCAACAGAAAAACTAAACTACAATTTAATAAAAATGTTCAACAACCTAATATTTGGAAAGGTTGAGTTAACAATAAGAATAGTAGAATTAAAAATTTCAAGAAAAATGGATGAGTTAACTTATTTAAATCGGAGGATTCCAATTTTTCTATGAATAAAGTAAAGAAAAAGTGGAAAAACAAAATAAAAACAAGAACGAAACCTTATACAATCCAAACTGTAGTAAAAAATTATACCTAAGTGAAGCATCAAACAATTCATCACTTGTACTTTCAGACTTCATTATCGGAACCAAATCACTTTTCACAATATTGTGACTGTTACATAGCCTTCTAACACTAAAATATCTGTCATCTCGCCTCAAATGTCTTATTAAATCACGAACATTTTCTAAATAAAAATAAATTTTAAACAAAAATATTTAATAAAAAAAATTACGAAAGCAATCAGGTTCTTGATAATATACACCATTCTCCAAAAAACCAAGTGTGTTAATTAAAGATTGAACTTCTTTTTCTATTTGTTGATCCATTTAAATATTCAAACAAGGAAAAATCTAGAAAAATTATTTTTAAATTAAAAAAAAATTAGAAACGAAAATAGTCTCGTATAAATAAAATTTCAAAATAAAAATAAAAAAATATATATTTTTATATCCAAAAAGAAATTTAAAACAAAATCGTCAAAAGGAAAAAAATAAATAAAATATATTAAAAAAAGAAAAGTAAAATTTTAATCAATTTTTAAAAATTCTTTTTCTTTTTTTTCAACCAATTCTCATCTTTTTCTTGTATTTTTTTTTAATTTTTTGGTGTTGATCCATCTCAGCGAGCAACACTGTTTTTAATAGTTTTGGGAGACAATATATTTTTAAAAAACAAAAATAGGAGGAAATAAACCTTTCTCTTTTACATGTTTCTTTTTCAGCATTTAAATTAAAATATATTTAGCTAAAATTGAACTGCCTTTTTAAAAAGGAAAATACTCTCAAAAAATAAATTAGTAATCTTAAAAATATTTCTAACATTTTTCCCCAAACTAAAATTAATTTTAAAGAAAACTCTCCAAAAACTAAAAATAAATCTCGAAAAATTTCAATTTCTACTCACCCAACTACTAATCTAAATTTCTTAAATTTCTGCTCAATTATTAGCTAAATATTTATTTTCGGAATTCTCCTCCTCATTTTTCATTTCCCCTTTCTTCACTTGAATCGGAACGGCGGCAAATTATAATTTGGACGCGGCGGAGTTTTTGGTCGCGGACGAACACGTTTGTGAGGCGGTGGAAGATGACCCTCATTTTGGGAATTTTCCTGTCGTTGTTGAAATGTTGTCAATTCTTCCGTACATTTAGCCGACATTTTCTCATCCAATTCAGCTTTAAGCCCTTCACTCAATTCTCGATTATAAACTTCAATATTTGCTCGAAGTTCAGCACAAAAATGTGCAGGGCTCATTTTATCAAGACAATGAGTTTTTAAATTGTAAAGTTGATAACGTTCAGCTAATGCCAATTTTTGAATTAAAGAAAAATGTTGTTCAATATTGTTGTTATTGTGATTTGAATTGGGATGATTATGCTGGTAACTATGAGTGTGAGGTTGAGTGTGGTTATTGTTGTTATTTTGTCCAATATTGATGAGATTGGATGTAATAACCATAGGTATATAATTGCAGGAATTACAAACACTAAATTGAAAAAAATTTTCTTGGGAATTGGGTGATAATAAAACTGAAATTGAGTTTAAAATTTTGTCAATGCTTTCAATACATAAACAAAAATGCTAAAACAATGTCCCTTGGTCCCCAAATACCATAAAATTACAAATTGAATTTTAACTTAATAAAAAATTTAAAATCCAACTTATTTGCATTATTTGACGAACAAGGCAAAGAAACATTTCCATCATCACCAGAAAAACCATTAATCAGCAATCTTTCACATCTTTCAATAACAATTGGAAGATCATATTTATCAGCCAAACGAAGAATATCAGAGATTTTTGAAACTAAAAAATTTTTTTACAAAATAATAAAAAAATATAAAAGAAACTTGAAGGTTCAGGAAAATTATCAACAGGGTAAGACATTGCTAGCATTTGTTGAAACGCTTCGAGATCATCACCAGAAGAAGTAAGATCGTATTCATCAACATCTCTTTGTGCCCAATTAGAAAAAAATAAAGTACGAAAATAAGAAGAATAAGTAGCCAAGTGCTAAAAAATAAGAATTAATAAATAGACACTCCTCAAAAAATTTTTCTTACATATTTATTGAAGAAAATAATCTTGTCATGAATACGAAAGCGAGCATCTAATTGGATGAGTGAGCTGAAAAATTAGTAGTTAGTTACAACTTCATCGCTTATTTCGCCTCAAACATAAAAAAATAAAAAAATTACCCATAACCGGTTTGTTCCAAAACATTAATTTTCACAGAAATATTCAACCAATCCTTGTCACCTGAGAGATGAAAATCCTGAATTAAGTTATCCCATGGGAGTTCAATTCCAATAGTGCCATTTGCCAAAGTAAGAACACAACCAGGACTAGATGGAGGAGGAACAGCACGATAGGAAGTCATTGGAAAGCGAGCATTGTCAAAAAAATATTGTTGAGATTTACGCTCAGATTCGACAACAAACTGAAAATTTTAAAAAATAAGAGAAAAAGTCGATCGTGGAGGGTTTGCAGGTTCATCATTTAAATGATAAAGAAAAAAAATAATGTTCCGCAAAGAAAGTCCGAAAAGTTTGTAGGGATAACGGAAAGTCCGTAGGGTTCAAGAAAGTAGTCCAAGGATTCTAAATCTGGAAACAACATTTTTTGGTTAATAGTCGAAAGAACGATAAACAACTGAATTGTGCTCAAAATAATCGATTAATTTCTAAACCAAATAAGATTCTAGACCCATTATATTACGCCCCGTCAATTTTCTTAAATTCTTTATAATAAAAAATTAACCCTTATACGAGATGTACAACTCCACCCATCAAGTCTTTTGCCTCGCTCATTACAATGAGCATAAATCAATAAAGTCGGCTTTGGTGAGTGTTCTTCATTTAAAATATTATGTTTAAAAGCACCCAGAACCCTAAAAATTAAAAATCATACTTTAAAATTATATCAAAAATATACCAATTAAAACGTGAAATCATTCCATTTGAAGTAAATTTTTGATCAGTTTCCATAGATAAAACTCGGTCAAGTTTAAGATCCAAAAGTCCATCAAAATGATCGTCAATACCAGACATCGTTTAAATAAAAATAATCAAAACAGAAACTATAATAAAATATATTTATGAAACGTAAAAAAATAAAATAGAAAGCCCCCCAAAAATTTTTTGGGAAATAAATTTAAAAATAATAGAATGAAAATAGCATGTGTGCAGAGAAAATAATTAAATTAACATTATGCCAAAAAATTCTTTTAATTTGAATTTTTTTGACTATAAAAAGACCAAAATTTTTCTGAAGACTTTCTCTCACAATTAATTTTGTAATTGATGTTCTAGATAATTTCTTAAATTTTTAGTGATAAAAATATGGATTCGGGCAATAATATTATTTCTATTTCCAAGGCTATTTTGACTTTATTAGAGGAGAAACGGCGTATTGACGGTGAACTTGCAAAACGCGAAGTACTTTTAATGTCTAATCTTAAATTGATTACAATGGAACCTCCAAAGACTATTGACGAACAAAATTCGCCTGAATCACCAATTTCTGGCAATTCTGATGGGTTAAACAATTATGAGACTCCATTACAAATTCCGTTGGAACGCGAGGATGTTAAGGACAACAGCGAGGATAATATCAATCAGGAGGTTAATTTAAATGAAATTTTTCGACTTGTTTTGGGGCTTCTTATTCTAACTTTCAAATTGCATTTTTGCAGCTACTCACCCCCCCCCCCCCTTCCCGAATATGCCCTCAAAATGTTACTTTTTTAAACATGCATTACTTTTTTAAACATGCTTTTGCTATACCATAACTTTCAGACACCTGTAGAACAATCGCCACCTTCTCCAGAACAATTGCCTCTTCCGCAGCCCAACTCAATTTTTGATGTTGAAGTTTCTCCTTTGTCTGTCAGCCACAGCAACAATAACGTCAACAGTGCTGTTGAGGCTCCTCTTTCTGATGATGAAACTTTGGAAGTTACTGATGAAGTTGAACGTGAAATTGGTTGAAATTTTTCTTAAATTTGATTAGATATTGGGTTTTTAATTTTAGATCAAGTTGGTAATGGAGAACGTAATTTGGCTGATGCTGGACTTGGTGGTCGGAACAACAATAATTTTATAGGTTTTTTATTAATTCTAGTCGAAGGGAGGGTGAGATGTAAAAATTCAGTCTGTCTTTGTTAAAGTAGAGGTCAGGAGAGAGTTATAACCTCCGGGATACCTCGTTGTTTTCGGATCTCTCTAAACTTACTTTGAGACAGACCATAAAGCATTAGGTTGCTAAAAGAGGAGACTGATTAGAAATATAAGTTTTTAGCTCACAGTAAGGAGTACGCCTGTCGAAAGCGTAGCCAGGTTTCTTTTGAGGCAATAGCCCCCCCTGAAATGAGGAGAAGAAAACGCCAAAGGGAACCCTAATTGTAAATATATTTTAGCCCACCTAAAATCGACCCATTGGCTAAGCCTATATCTCAAAAGATTAAATTAAAATATTATTTTAAACACTATTATTTTCTTTTAGTTCCACTTCAAGAGCCTCCAACAAATTTTACTATGAAACTCGACTTCAGCCTCAACGATCTTTTTGCTACTAAACAAGACAATTTCCATTCAACAGAGCAAATAATTAACAACTTTAAATGGATTTTGAAAATTAATTATAGAAAACAGGAACAGTTTAAAGGGACAACAATTCCTCTTTCTTTGGGTATTTTTGTTCAATGCAAAGGGCCTATAAATGAGAATAATCGAGGAAGTTGTATTGTGAATGAACTCAATTTCAAAATTCATAATTGGAATCATGGGGTTCCCGGATTGATGAAGACAAGAGGTTGCTCAACTCCTTTTGAGCCGCCATTTACTTCAACTACCGGTGTTTGGTTTAATTTGGATAAGAAGAAGGTTTTTTTTATTTTGAGTATGGGGAGT
This sequence comes from Meloidogyne arenaria, assembly GCA_036172955.1. Taxonomy (NCBI): domain Eukaryota; kingdom Metazoa; phylum Nematoda; class Chromadorea; order Rhabditida; family Meloidogynidae; genus Meloidogyne; species Meloidogyne arenaria. The sequence goes on along the minus strand of JARQAB010000033.1, from coordinate 1,194,582 downwards.
GGTTTTAGAATACAGAATAATTTTTTCCCCATCTATTTCTAAAAGTGGAGGAAAATTTGTAAAAATAAGGGGTGAGTTCACAATTATAGGAACCCGAGACCCAGAAATTATGGAAAAATTGATAGGGAAAGCATGTAGGAAAATTTAGTCTTTTTAACGTGAAGGGTGTGTAACGTCAAATTTGAATGGTTTTACGTTCCTTTTTTCAGTTTACATTTCTTTTTCCTTTTTAAGGATTAAATTTTCAAGAAAAATTTTAAATTTAAAAATTACAGAAAATGATCGAAGAAGGACTTGTCACCAGAGAAGATCTGAGAATTCGTGTTTCGGTTGTGCTTATATTCCGCCATCCACACAATTCTAACTCGGCTCAAGGTATTCCAGATGACTAAGGACCGATTTAAATATTAAGAGGAAATATTGTTAAAAGATAAGTTAAATTGTTGGAAATTTTTATTGGATTTTTAAAAATGTTGAGGGGAATTTTATTGTTAAAAATATTTAATTTTGGTTGTTTTTGGCTATTTTTAATAAATTTTTTTTAACGAATTCTCGAAAGGTTTTTTTGTAAAATTTTGAGAAATAAGAGACCGGGTCCTTGAAAAATTGCCGTATCTCGGCCCTACAAATTTTGAATATCCGTCCTTCCATTAATTACAGGGTGACAAAAAAGTAACCGGGCAGCTATTTTTTGGCATAACTTTATCCAATTTGGAGATAATGGGATCAATCAAGCTTATATGATAGAGAATTAATCAAGGAACAGATATTATCAAAAATTTTCGAAGTGCCCTCCCTTTGCTCGGAGATAGAGTTGAGGGCGCGCAGAAAAATTTTGGGCAAAAGTTCGCAAGTCAAAAAAATTTTTTTCAAACAGAAAATTTTTTATAAATGGAGCATGTCAATATAATAAAAATGATTGATATTGTGCCCCAAAGTCTCCTCTTTCTGATCCACTTGTTATTGATTCACAAAACTTTTCTTCTTTAAAGATATAGGATGTTATTTGCAAAACGGTCAAAATCCCTTGATTTTAGTGAATTCTGAGGGGTTTCATGAATCCACTGAAAATCCTTCAGGATATTTTACAGCCTTGGGTCCGAGGCCACTTTTGACGTAGGACCTGGATCTTTCGGCAGAATTCTTCCTCTGCTCATAAGGCTAAAGTAGTGCAGGGTTGATACTCAGCCAATTTACCATGTTTTGACAAGTCTCAAAAATCGCCACCGTACTCACTGGAGTTGAATCCGATCTATTACTCCTTTTGGTATTTTTGAGAGAATTGTCTGTTGATAACCCAAAAGTTTTGAGTCGATAATGCAATCACCCGTCAGGCAATGAGAGAAAATCTGGCCCAAGGTGGTGCGAACTTTTACCTAAAATTTTTCTGCGCGCCTTCAACTCTATCTCCGAGAAAAGGGAGGGCACTTCGAAAATTTTTGATAATATCTGTTCCTTGATTAATTCTCTATCATATAAGCTTGATTTGATCCCATTATCTCTAAATTGGATAAAGTTATGCCAAAAAATAGCTGCCCGGTTACTTTTTTGTCACCCTGTATTTACTGAAAATATTTTTGTAGTTTTGAAATTAAGATAGATGTAGTTAATTGATTTACTAAGATAATTTACAAGTTTATGTATATTTAATTCATCTTGACAGTTCTAAATGTCGACATGAAGTTGATTGTTCTCCCAATATTTTCTAAATAAATACCATGGCATCGATGCTTTCTTTTTTCCCTTTTAAAATCGTTTAACCCCCGCCTAAGCATTTTAAATGTTGCTAGGTGAATTATCCTTACATTAATACAAAAATAAAATTGTCCATTTTTATGTAAAGTTCATTTCTTAAGAATTTAAATTCTATGAATTGGGAAATTGAGAGAAATTATTTATTATTTATTTTTTAATTTCAACAATTTTCTCAGTCAAAATTCAATCTTGTAATACATAAAATCTCATGATTTATTTATTAAATAAAAATAAACAAAATTTTCTCACAAATATTTTTAAAATTAAAAATTATTAGTTTGAGACTTTTTAATAAAAATATTTACTTAAATTAATTAACCACTTTATTCTGTTGAAAAATATAATTTAAAAAAATTCAAAAAATGTTGTCAGATATATACTTATTTATTTTTATTTATTTATTAAAAAGATAAAATAAGCAATAAAACGGGGTGAGCCATTTCCATTGTTGCACTATTTTGTACTAATTACCCTATTTGGACTTTTGAATTTTATTTTTATTGTCTATAAGTTGTTTATTAGATATTTAAGATATATCTTAAGTTTTTTAAAATGTCTAGCTCGAGATCCACATTTACGCAAAAGGCATTCTGCAAAGACGTCCATCCGCCTTCCGTGACGGTGAACTATATAAAAATTATTAAATTGGATTTTTTATGTAGGTGTTTAAAAAGTTAAAAACATTAATAAAATGAAATAAATTTTTTTATTAAAAAATTTTTTTGTATTTTAGCGTGAAATTTTTAAACTTTTTCAATAAAACCTTTTAAAACCACTATTGAAAATAAATCTTTTGAAACATAAAGCTTTATTAATTTTTTTATTTCTCAAAAAATGTCCTTGGATATACTTGATATTTTATTTAAATTAGATTATTTTGTTTGTTTATTAATTGGTTTTCCTTTAAATATTCTTCTGATTATTTTAATTATTTTTAAAACACCAAAAGAAATGAAAACACACAGTCGAATTCTGATACAAAATTGTGTTTTGGATATTTTATTGTTGATTTGTCAATTGTTTTTACAAGGGGTAATTTAGAAAAAATCAGAAAAAGTTAAAAAATGATAACTATTAAAATAAAATAAACAATAAGAATGTCATTAGGTATTTTAAAACAAATCAGATTTTAAAAGAAATAATTCAGAAATACATATTTAGTAGAGAGCGGAATTTTGAAAAGACCGTGATCGGGAAACGGAAATTGTAGCAGAAGAAACTCGGTCGGGACCCGTACCGGGAAAACCGGGTTTCGCGATCCCGGTTTCATCCCGGCATCTTCAAAAACGCCGGGGAAAAGGACCGGGAAATTGGGAAACGGGACCGGGTCCCGATCCCATCCCGCTCTCTAATACATATTTAGTACATAAACCAAAATAAAATAATTTTACAACAGAAAATAATTAATTTCTGAATCAATTTAATAATTATTTGAAGTTTTATATGCTTGATGGGGAAGGAAATTCTAATGTAATCTTACCTAATGGAATCTTCCTTAGTTTTATGAAAGAAGATTTTGACCCAATAATATGTAATATTGTTTTTATATTTTGGCTATATATTTGGAATTTAAACTTATATGGATTGTGTGTTCAATTTATTTATAGATATTTAGTTTTGAATAGGTAAACTTTGACTTTATAATAGTACATACATATTACTATAATAAACAATATAATTAGGGGTGCCGCATTTAACATTTAAATAAAATAATATTATGTATGTTCTCCAGGGCCCTATACCTATAAATTCCACTTAATCCCTCCAAAATAGTGTTTGGCAACTTGATTTTTTGGTATATTTTGCTTTGAGCATTAATCTAGTCAGGGATTTGAAAAGGATATCGGATCATCGAGAAGGATTAGTGGTTATATCTGTGGATTTAAAGAGATATCAAGAGATTTGGTGGGATGTTGAGGTTTGACACTATTTTTGACACTATTTTTCAGTCTGCGGGATGTTTTCTACTTGTTTACACCGAATCTGCGGTCACCATAGAATCTGAGTAACCAGAATTTAATTTATACAGACCGCAGAACCTGCGGACAATTTATATAAGCCCCAGAAGTTTTTATTTTATACTTTCCTGAAAGCCCATTAAATTTACTTAAATAATGGGTTTTTAGATGCTATAAATCTAAAATAAATATTATTAGGAATATAAAAATTAATTTTCGCCGTTATTTGTTTATGGCATCCATTGCTTCATTTGTGTCGTTATTATATACGGCTGATTTGTTTTTCTTTATACTTCCATATTCTTATGGAGGTATTAAATATTTTGATAATTTCAACAAAACATTGCCATTTATTCAATATCAAATGGATAAGGTTAATTTTAAATTAAATTTGTAATTTAAATAAAAACTAGATCAATGTTTTGTCACAATTACCTGTAGCTTTAATTGAAATATCCGCATATTTAATAATATTTATTTGTGGATTTAAAATGGTTAGATATGTCAATTTAAACACTAGCCCTAATTTTGATGGAAATTTAAAAAGATTGAATAAACTTTTAACTAAAGTTTTGATTATTTTGGTAAACATTTTTGGTATATAGTCGTTTCATCTCATGGCCTAATTTTTTGTAGGCGGGTCAAATACACAAATGATACCTTTAGGTCCCGGACCTTTTTGTCAGAGATCAGTTCCGTCAGTGAAATTAATACATTTAAAAAATTATTAATTTTTTAATGTCACTGTGAACAATGATTGAATTGTTTTATCCGGATCCGCCAACTTTATTTCAGACACAAAGCCGACGCATGACATTAGCATTAGATAGAGCTTCATTCTATATTAAATGTCCCAAAATTTGACATTTTTCCTAAAATAGATTGAAATATCTCGTGTCTCGTGGCAAATACAAGTTACGAGAAGAGCGCCGCCCTTGGTAGGTACCTGATGTCACCACCATTTTGATTGGGCCTGATTAGGGACTAATAAATAACCCCTCTGCTCTTTTCCTTTAACATTAAATTTTTTTTATTTTAAAAAGGCTGTTGTACCGTTTATTAACCAAGCTGGAATTTTAGTTCTTACAATTTATTCAAAAACAACAAACAATACAACAAATAGTATTCGAATATTATTTCAAATTTTCTTTCATTTAATACCTGTATTTAACCCAATTATTTGTATTTTAACAAATACCCCATATCGAAATGCCATTTTTAATCGTTCACAAGTAAATCCACAATGACTATTCAAACCTAACTGTAATACCAAAGATTGAATAAGAATCATGGCAGTACAGTCGAATCTCATTTATACGACACCTCTCAAATTCATGTTAAATTATCATTTTTCGGAATAAATTTTTAGTTATTATTATTTCCATTTCATATAGAAAAATAGATATTCAAATTTTATGATCAAAATTTAAAAAAATCAGCAAAAAACCCAAAGATAGGTCCGAAAAAGTTAAAAATTGGTCTTATGGGCTTTCAAATGAGCCCGAAAGAAAATTTTTATATAAGCTCTAAGGGGAATAAAATATTCTTTGAAGTAACTTACCTCAATATTTCCCTTTGATTTTTAGGATTTTAAATCTCAATGAAGATCTAGTTCTTTTTGTTTTTCTTCACAATATCTACTGAAATTTTGTAGAATTTTTGGAGCATTTTATTTTAAAATTTCTTCAAATTATAAACAATGTACCGGTCAATTTTAGGGTTTATAATTTTTATGGACGAATAATTTCTAATTTAATAAACAATTAAAAATTTTATTAGTATTTGGCCAGAGATTACAAATACAAAGTTTATAAATATATTATATATTAAAATAAATATTTAACAAAAAAATATTAAAATAATAAATTGAAATAATAAATAATTAAATAAATTTATAATTTTTCTATCACTTCCATTGTACCACCTTTTTTTATTATTTTCCTGCCGTCTTCCGTCAGAAAAAACTTTATTATGTTTATAATTTCCTGGTTGTTCTGAGGTAGTAATGTTGAATAATGAAAGTAACTTTAAATTAATGGAAGATTTTTTAGAATTATTTCAGAATTTAATTGAAAAGGTTAGGGTATTCAAACTCTTTTTTCTTTTTTCCTAAAATATTATCGAAGATCATTTGTGATATTACAAAAAGAATTAAGGCACTCATTTTAGCTGATCTTTAATAATCTAATCTTAAATGTTTAGCTTTGACCGAAATTAACATTATTCGCTCTGACCATTTCCAATAAATATTTTGGAGAAAAAAAAAGAATTTGGAAAGAAAATTAATCTTTAAAAATAATTTCAGAATTATCTAATTTCCATTTAATAATTCCTGAATTTTCTAGTTTTCTTTCAAATTTATAATTTTCCGGAAATATTTCAAAATTAAAATGTTTTTAATTTTCATTAACTTTTGGAAGTTGATAATTTAGTTTAAAATTATTTTTTAGTTTCTAAATTTTTAAAAAAATTTTCCAACTTTGTCAGGCCCAAATTCATTACATTTATCAGAATCTGAACAACAACAAAAATGTGTAAAAACAATTTTAGTAGGATCCAGCCTTTCTGAAAGTAATTTTCTTTCAAATGTTTTTGCAACAATTTTGTCTAATTGTGATAAATTAAGGCAGGGCTTATATTCTGGCCATATTCCTCTATCTGTACACTGCCCTTTGTAGAAAAAAATAAATTAGAATTTAATTTTAAATTCTGTTTAGGGAATTAATAAGGTAGCAGGAGTAACGCTAGTCTCGTATCTCGTGTCTTGTATTTTTCAGAGAATCTCTTAACTCGTCAATCTCGTGTCTCGTATTTTGTGGGACCACCCCTTATACATATGTAGGTATTCTTTAATTGGTAATTCTGAATTATTTTCTGGATAATTTTTAAATTAATTACTTTCCAGAAAATTAATTTCAGAATTATGTTCACGATTATAATTAATTATAAGTTGATTTCTGGAATTATTTTCTTTAAAAGAATTTCAGAAATATTTAGAATTCTATAAACATTTTCCAAAAAAACAAGGGAAAAGGAAATCGAAAAAATTTAATAATTTCAAAAACTTTAAATATTCCCATGATTCTAATTTGATTTAATGTTTTAATACAAAATTTGATAATATTTGAACAACACAATCCTAGAGATCGGAGAAAGGGTAAAATCAAATATCAAATCAAATAATTTGATATTTGAAAATATTAGATGTTTTTCAACTTTGATCAAGCAATTATCTGTTTAGTCCGATCTCTAATCCCGAGTTGCCCCATTTTTCCAAGTGCGCTTATACTTTTGAACATCACTATACGCATTAAAGTACAGTGCTTCGAAATTTCAAATTTGCTCGTACTCGTACTCGTACTTCGTACCACCTCTTTTTTTGGCCTCGTACTCGTACTCGTACCTCGTACCACCCTTATTTTAGGCGTCGTACTCGTACTCGTACCTCGTACCACCCCTATTTTTGGCCTCGTACCTCGTACTCGTACCTCGTACTTACTCGTACTTTAGAAAAAAACAAAAAATCGAAAATTTTTATGATTTTTTGGAGCATAGGGCATCTATTTTTAAATTTTAAGCGTTGTATGTGATGATTTTTGAATCTTTGAAGGCTTTGAAGCCGTAAATCCTCCAATTTCATCCATTTTCTGCGCCGAAAGCGAAGGTTTTGGGCATTTTGGAAAGCAAGGAGAAATTTTCCTCCAAGATGGGTCGGGCTACCCGAAATCCGACATTTTTTCATCCATTTTTCATCTTTATCCATGGAACTTTTTATCTTTTCCACCGAACTTTTAACATTTTAATCTCCTGTTATCCCTCTTAATCTCAAATCCCTTTTTTCAAAAATTTTGCGAAATTTGATGTCCTTAAGCCAAATTTCTTCTATTTTTTTGCGCCGCAGGCGAAAATTTTGAAAAAATTTGAAGGCCATGAAGCCAGATTTCTTCCTTTCTGACGCCGAAGGCGAAAATTTTAGAATTTGGAAGCCAATAAGCTACCTTATTTTTTCAGGGCCGCAGGCAAAACTTTTGAAAATTTCCGAAGGCTGTAGGCGAAAAAAACTCACTTTTTAGTGGTACAATAAAAAATTTTAAGAATTTTAAAGGGCCAAAAACCCATAATTTCTCAATGTAAAGATAGAAAAATTTTTAAAACAAAATTAAACTTATAAAATAAGTTATTTATGGAAAGAAAAATATGAAAAATTCTTGTCCTCTGACTAGGCATCGAACCCACCTCTAAGTCATTAACGTCTTTGGCGAAGTCTAACACCTTCACCACTCGGCCACTCGCTCATATAATGGGGAATGAAAGGAATTAAATATATTTCTTTAATTTTCATATTAACACCAAGTACGAGAAGTACGAGCTCGTACTTAGGCCTCGTACCTCGTACTTTTCACTTTTTTTTGGCCTCGTACTCGTACTTCGTACCTGCCCGATTTTTTTGCTCGTACTCGTACTCGTACTTCGTACCAGGTACGAGTACGAGTACGAGGTACGAGTACGAATTTTGGTACGAGCTTCGAAGCACTGTTAAAGTAGAAAGAAATAAAAAAGTAATAAATTATTAAACAGACTAAAGAATTAACCAAAAAAAATTTAAATTTTTTGTTCATTAAATAAAGAATGTGTTTTTGTAATTAAATTTATTGTCTCGAATATTTATTTAAACATTAAATAAATAAATCAAAGAATTAAAGGAGAACTCTTAATACAAGATATATAAAAGGGTGTTCCTTTACCTAATAAAAAAACTATTTTTTTAAATTATATGTAGTCGGTCGGTATGATAAAAAAATATTTTTTTTTGGTAAATTAAGGGGGGGGGGGAATCTTCTTTCTAATTTATTAATGTTCAAGACCACACAAAAATAAATAAAAATATTTTTGTTATTTTCTTACGTCTATTAACACAAAAACGATCAAAATAATGAGCAAGTTGAGAACTATTAAATGTTGTTTTTAAAGAATAATATTCAACATAACAAACTTCTTCAAGTTTACATTCTGTAACTCTGATAGGTATTGGCGATTGAGAATCAAAACAATTTAGACAGAAAATATAACTAATTAATAAATTAAATAAAATCAGAATTTTTATCAGAATTGAAGGAATTTTCATTTAATTTTAACCTAAAAATATTCTGAATTTGTACGTTTCGGCGCGGAAAAGTTATGGCGTTAAAGCCTATAAAATTGTTTAAATGCAACATAAAATTGTGAAATTTTGCCTAAATATTTTTGAAAACGTTATTTAACTCCTCTAAAAATTTCAAAATTTTTGATCAATTATTTTAGAAAATATAAAATAAATTCAGAAAATTATAAAAGAAAGCGTCTATTTTGGCAGTTTTTTGTCCATAAAAATAAAAATAATAAACTAAAAATTATTACATTTTTAGAAAAGCTAGACGATTATATGTATTATTAATTTCCAAATAAAATTTCAGGGAAATAAGTTAAATAATTTTCAAACAATTAATTATTGAGTGAGTAAAGGTTAATATGCACATACATATGTATATTGCAGGGCTTCGATCTCGAATTTTTGAAAATCCGCAATTTTGATCAAAAAAATCCGCATTTGATAAGAAAAATCCTCAAAAAATTATCAAACACAAAAATTGAATTAAATCCACTTTATGCGTTATATTTTTGACGACAACAATTGAAGTGAGCAGTTTTTTCACTACTAATGACTATCATATTAAAATCCGGACAATTAAATAAAAAATTTGGCTGAAGTCAAAACAATTGACTTCAGCCAATGCTTTCAAAGTCCCTTGTTGTAGTGAATTGTTTACTGGAAAAATCTTTTTTTTTGCGCCGCAGGCGAAAATTTTGAGGATTTTTGAAGGCCTTAAGAGAAAAAAATGACAATTTATCCTAAAAACTACAAGAAAATATAAAAAAATTTCATAATCTTCAAAAGGCCACAAAAATCCGCAAATCCGCATTTTTAAAAATAATCCTCATCGCCCTATCGAAAAACCACAAAATGAGGAAAAATCCGCAGAAATCGAAGCCCTGGTATATTGTTATTGTTAACAAGGGTTGTCGGCTTTGGACCGGATCGAACCGAAGAACCAACGATTTTTGGTTCGGTTTTTCAGTTCGGATCCGGGTATCCGAAGATTTTCTAGGAAACGACAACCCTATTGTTAACATCCAAACAAAAATAATTTAAAAAAACAATAAAAATTGTTTTTTAAAAACAAAATTGTTTGCGCTTCAATGAATACGATACATACTTATATATACTTTTTTGCCTTTAATATTAAAAAAATAATTGATGTCTCCATGTAAACGGAATATTAAAAAGAAAAAATAAAAGGTAAAAAAACACAAATTTGATTAGAAAAATTTAATTAAATTTTAAAAATAAATGGTGTAAAATAAATATTTTTTTATTATTTAAAATAAATATTAGAAAGGACATTTAGTAAAACTGTTAGTATAATATTTTGTAGAATTTAAAGGATTAAAATTGTGAGTAAAATGAAACAAAAGATTTTTTAAATAAAAGGAAGGATTATTATTAAAAAAATTTTTTTTCTCGTCCCTCTTGTTAAAAAATAAATATTAAAAAAATAATTATATTTTATTTAAAAAAAATTAATTAAAAATTAATTTAATAGTTTAGCAAAAAATATTTAGAGAATCATTTTTTGTAAATTTGTACTGAGATCTAATTATTATGTATCAGGGGTGTGCCGTTTCGTCTTTCGCCTTATTTTCGTCTTTTTTGGTGTTTCGCCTTTTGTCTTTCGCTTTTTAAAAACACTCACAGGATTTATTCTGTCCTGACAAAATACCTAAAAGTATTTGTGAATGAAAGGGATCAGTTTTTCTAATAAATGGATGGAATAAAGAACAATCTAAAATTTGTATTTTCTGTTTACTTAGAAAATGTTAAAATTAAAATTGAACTTTCTATGCCCCCCACTCTCTACTTTTAATTAAAATATAAAAAAATAAATTAATTATTTTTTAATTTTTTAAAATTTATATTTTGGTCAACTTAAAAGGAAAGACCGAAAATAGATTGTAAAAAAATGTGCAAACCTTCTAGAAAATATTTTAATCATAAATCACTTGGGGGGGGGGGGGGGGGGGGGTTTCCGAAAAAAAATAATTAAAAGTTTGTTGGATGTTTGGCCAACAAAAGCAATAAAAATAAATAAATTTTTGTGTTTTTATCAAGTAATTCTGTTTAAATTTTTTAAATCAACAAATAAATAATTTTGAAAAATTTAATTAAAATTAGTAGACTGTAAAATTAAAAATAAATTTAATTGGGGCTATTTAAGATTTATGGACAAAATAATTGGAGAAAACAAAGCTTTAGAATGAACAATTATGATCTGTGTTGAAGTAATATAAATAAAAAAAATCAAAAATTGGATCAAGCACAATCGGTGTAGCTCTGGGTTGTGTAAATTACTGTATATTCTTTAATAAATACCCTGGGTAATTATTGTTTCGACCTTCTTTTGGAGGGAGTAATTAATAGAGGGAGGGTAATTATACGAAGTTTGAAATTCGAACATGTTCTGGGCACTTGTTTGGGGGTAATTATTGTTTATTAATGGAAGTAGTGTAATTATTTGATAGAGGGCAATTAATAAGGTTATACGGTATCTCATTTCCCATCTTCAAAAAATTATTTCCTACAGCATGAATATATACTCATGTTACTTGCTTTTCGGTAGTTTGAACAAAGTAGTTTCGATTCCTTCGATATTACAAACATTTCCATTAATTCAAAAGATAACACAGGTATTTTCATACAGAGATTACCTTTCATTTAAATTTAGAATTTATTTTTGGGGGATTTCCAGTCTTGCCTGCTCCTTTCCTTCCCCCTAATTCCCTCTAGCTCTTGACCATTTTCTTAAACTTTTATCGAAGGTGTGGAACTTTAAACAAAAAATATTTTCTTGATTTTTAAACTCTTTTCCGTCTATTTTCTTAGTGTCATTTTACCTTTTAAAAATCTTTTTTCTGCTTTATTGCCTATAATAAATTAAAATTTAAACATATTTTCTAATAAAATGGACAATCTTGGCCTTTGCTTTATTACTAGGGGTTGTTGCAAAATTTCTGTTTTGAACTGTTTACACAATTCTAATCTCTGATATCTAAAATTCCAATCTTCGGGTCATAGGGGAGTCTTGGGCGTTCAAGGAATAAGGGGGTTATTACATAATTTATTTCTTTTTTCTCTAGAAGGGCCATCAATTATTTATGTCCATGCAAAATTTTATGGAGCCATTTATGTCCAAACGTCCAAACAACCCCCCTAGCTTTTGAGATAAAATTTCAACATTTTTTACATAATTTATTTCTTCTCCAACAACTTTTTATGGTCTCGATGTTAAAATTATTCCTACCATAATAAATTACTTAAATAAATTAATTTAAATGTTTAACGATCATGAACATGTTAAAGATATTGGCGCTATTTAATGAGAGAGGAAAATAAGCATTTCTCTCTCTTTAAATGATCATTAGTATTTTGTTTACATTTAAATTATCTAAAAAATAGCCTTATATCTTTCAAGTAAAGTCTAAATTTGTTAAAAAATTTTAAGTTTATCAAACTGTCCGAAAAGTCTAACCCAATACCCATATAAGTACTCCACGTCCCTTTACATCTTTTGAGTAGAGATTGGAATGGGAGTGTCTTAATAAATCTGGATCTCGATAACCGAGCAATCGAGATCTCGTCTCGGTCCAGTCTCTACTTTTGAAAGACTTAAATATCTAAATTTTTTTCTAACTTGATTATTACAATTTTTGAATAAATTAGAAGATACTTGATCCTCTGTAAATAATGTTTTTTAAATAGGAGAGGAGGGGGGGGGGGTAATCTGAATGTTGTTTGTGGCAATATAATCAGAATCTACCTAATAATAACCTTCAAATATTAGTAATTTCCAGTAATTTTTTATTTTAGAAAATTAATCTTTGGGGGAAAAATTAGGGATCATTCTCCAATCAGCCTCGATATTCAAAAAAATTTTTTTAATTTATTTGTGATTTAACTTTCTCTAAAAAATTAATTTATTTAATTTGAGTGTGCCAAATAATAACAAAAAATGCTATTAATTTTAATAATCTCCGCCTTTTTCCTATTTTGGACTGCAATAAGAAAAAATAATTATTGGAAAAATAGAGGAATTCCCGGTCCTGAACCTTCTCCTTGGAAAGGAAATTTAGACTTAATTTTTAATAAAAACCCATCATCTTTACAATTATTTGATTGGAGTAAAAAATATGGAAGGATTTATGGAATTAAAAATGGATGGTTTAACACGTTGGTTATTAGTGAACCAGAAATGGTTAAAGAATTACTTTTTGATAAATTCGAGAGTATGTATGGACATATGGTAAGTTTTGTTAAACAAACTTGGATTTGAAAAAGTGTTTAAAACAGTTTTCTAAGTTGTTTAAACTCGATAATTTTTCTTCTAAAAATTTCTATCAAGTTTAAACCTATAAACTTTTTTTTGAATAAAGCTCCCTTTCTAAGGTTAGAAACCTCCTTCTTAACTTATTTAAACAATCTATTTTTAGTTGTACCCCGACCCGTATCCTGACCATATTTTGCTCCCCCGACCTGAACCCCACCCCAAAGCAATTGGGGCGGGGGTTTTTTTCCGCCCCCGAGCGTTCGGGTGCAACCCTAGTTTTAAGCATTTTAATACAAATTAATTAGAATAATTTTTACATTTAAATAATTTACAAAATTCTTTATTTAAAGGTTAACCCAATGATCGGTAATGTAAACACAAATAGTATGGTACATTTATTTGCTACAAAAGGAAGACGTTGGAAACGGCTTCGGCATATTGCTAATCCAGCTTTTTCTACTTTTAATTTAAAAAGAGTAAGAAATTTTTTGTTTTTTCTCCTAATGTTTGACATTAAAAATGATTAAAATAATTTAAAATTCTTTACTTAATTCTTAATTTTATATTTCTTTAATAATTAAAACTTTTAGCCATTTTTTATTTATTAGTGAATTTAATTTTCTATAAAATTTATTGAGACATGTAAGAGGGTTCCCCTTTAGTTGGATGTTTTTTTTAATAAATAAATATTTTATTAAAAATGTTATAACCGAAACCTCTCAAAATTTACCTAATAATTTTGTATTTTGATTCAATCTTCTGTCTGCTATTGTAGAAAATTTTGATTTTTTTAAGAAATTAAAGTATCTAGCAAATGATACAAAAATAATTTTAAAAAAGGGTTACCCATCATAAAATTATTAGGTGAATTTTAACTATGATTTCCACCAATAAATTACACACACTCCCCCCAGCTTCTGATTTAAAAATAAATTTTTATAAAATTTTTATTTTTAAGGCACTGCCAATAATTGATGATACAATACAAAATAATATTAAAATATTAAAAAATACTTATTTACCTGGGAATTACTTAAATATAGTCGAGTATGTCTAAAAAATTATTTAAAATTTATTCCTTTATTTTTAAAGTTATTTCACAGAATTAACTTTTGATGTAATCTATCGACTTGCTATGGGGAAAAAAGATTCGAAAGAATTTTGTCAATTATCAAGAGATACTCTTACAGTTTTTAACAATAATATTTTTGATTATCTTTCTTATATCTTCCCCTGGTTGGGACTAAATGTTCTCAGTCCTTTTCTTGGCGCTACAGGAAATTTGAGAAGAGATCCAGGACAGATTTTGATAGAAAAGATTTATGAAGCTGTTATTAGAAGAAAAGAAGAGAAAATGAAGAAAAATGAAAGGGAAGAAGATGAAGATGAAGAAAATGAAGAAAATTTAAAAAATAAAAAATGGGTTAATTTTATTGACCTTTTTTTGGAATCTGAGGCCGAAAAAGTAGAATTGAAAGAATATAGTGGAACATTTAATAGATCAGAAAAAGTGGAAAAGGTTAAAAGAAATTAAATTTATTTAAAGTTAATTAGGTAGCGGAAGCAATAATAATAAATTATTATTAAAAGTTAGATAAAAAATAGGGGGGTAAATAAACGTGAAAATAAAAGGAAATGGAAAGGTTAAAGAATTCTTATTTTTTTTTGATGAGAATTTTGATTTATAATTTAATTTTATTAAATTTTAGTCTTTAACGCCTGTCTAGGTCAGTCCCTTAAACTTTGATACATATTCCGTTTCTCGCGTTTCCTTCCCCCACAATTTGTACCGATTGGATGAACCTTTGGGTTGGGTTATTCTGTAAAAAGTACCATTTTTCCTTATTCCTTACTAAAAAAATTTGATATTTAAAATTTAGAATGAACGTCGTAATAGTATAGATGAAATTGTTATGAATTTATTCCTTTTTCTGTTAACTGGATTTGATACAACAGCAAATACTCTAAGCCTAATAGCACACAATTTGGTTTTTTACCCTGAAGTTCAAAAACGTTTATTTGAAGAAATTGAAGAAATTTGTGGATTAGAAGAAGGGGAAATAATTAATTATGAACAATTGGCTAAATTAAAATATGTTGATGCTGTGTTTTATGAAACACAAAGATTATGTCCAATGGCTGCAGCGTTAGTGTTTTTTTATTAAAAAACTACGCGGATATAAGGGATTTCACTTATAATTTTCAACTGAAAATTAAAGTCAAGGAGATAGAGTACGGCCCAAGTAGGGGCGCGGCCAAGTAGGCGCATAGCCTTAACTTGCTTCAAGATTTCCGAATCCTTTAAACTTTAATATTAAACGATTCATCTCATCGAACTAAAGAGATTGTACCAAAATTATTAAGGACCAGAAAGAAAATATTCCTTAAATAAATATTAAATAATTTTAAGTGTTGTAAATCGAGTTTGTGAGGAGACAACAACGCTGGGAGATATAACTATCGAGAAAGGCACAGTTGTTTCCGCCGATTTATTCACTTTACATCGAGATAAAAAAATTTGGGGAGAAGACGCTGAAGAATTTAAACCGGAAAGATGGTTATTAAATGAGAATATAAATGCACCTACAGAATATTATTATCCATTTGGGGGAGGACCTAGAATTTGTATTGGAATGAAGTTGGGAATGATGGAAATTAAAATGGTTTTAGTTCATTTACTACGTTCTTTTGAATTAAAAAGATGTTGGAAGACGGAGGTAAAACTAAAACATAAAATTTGTAAAATCAGAAATAAAATTTTATATCCAGGTTGAATTAAATTTTTCTGGCCAAGTTGTTCTCAACCCAGAAACAATTACTATTCAATTAAAATCAAGACAAAGAATTTAATTAAACTACGAATTTCTAATAAATTATTTAATTTTTATTTATTTTGTTATGTTGTTATTTATTTTTTTTATTATTACCCTCTCATAAAATTTTTATTTAAAATCGAAAAATCCAAATAAATTCCAATAAACATATCTATTGATATTACTATTAATAAATCCCTGTAGCCCTATTTCCTTTATAATCCTATTTATACTTACTAACGGATTATTACCCAACGTTCTCGATGTATAAGCGAGGTATTAGGTATATATTCTAAAGAATAATTTGGAATAAACTATTTAAATAAATGTAACTCTGTAGTTATTTCCTATCATAAATTTTATACTCTTCTCAAAAATAGAATATTCAATTAATAATAAAATTTGATTTTTAAAAATTAAGGAATCGTTCAAGACCGAGATGTTGCCTAGATTATAATTTTAAATATTTCTGATAGAATTTTTTAAATAGCAGGCATTCTCGGTCTCTAATTAAAAGAGCTCTTTAAATCAATTTAAAAATTTGAGGTAATTAACAAAAAATCTAAAATAACCCCCTCCCCCTCCCCCTTCAATCCCCTTCCCTTCAATTCCCGTCCCTTCAATTCCTATAAAGAACATCCTCAATTTTCTTCAATTCATCTTTCACAAAAAACTTAGTCTCCAATCTATATTTTTTCTTATCACTCAGTTTCAACTTCTTTCCGCGTCTTAATTTGTTAAAATCTCTAAAAATATTTTTACTAAGCGTTTCATTAATTTCAACAACACTTCCTTTAATTCCAACAATCCAAACATTACAAATCCAATCTAAAAATCTTTTTTCAACGAATTCTTTAGGGCAAGGTTTATTATCCAGATATTTTGTTGGGGATACATGGCAATATTCAATCCTCGGATTTTTATTTTCAACAATTGATAAAAGTGAAAGTCGAATGCGGGTTTCAGTAAATTCACAAAATTGAGGTCCATAACTACTTAGTTCTGTATGTAAACAAATAATTGCCAAATAATTATCATATTTGTCACTAAACTTTCCTCCATTTAGCCAATCTTTCCATATCTGTTCAGAATTATCAACATCTCTATTTTTCAATAAATTTTTAAATTGTTCCTCTAGTATTCTAAATTTATCAAAACCTCCTTTTATTTCCTCTTTAATAATTAAATCTGTACTTCCATTAATGTTAAATCCAGTATTTTGTGTAGGAAACCCCGGCAAAATAATTGGCCACAAAGTTTTTGAATGTTTTTCAAATCTTTCTTTTAACAAATTTTTAAAATGTTCTTCACGCTGTTTAATCTCTTTATCCAAATTCCAGTCAACAATCTTTCTCGTATTTTCATAATCTTTTGGGGTTTCAACCACAATTATTTTTTCTTCATCCAATTCAAGTTTAAACCAATAATTAACTAAATATTTAAATAATTCCATAATTATGGTTATTAAAGATTTATTTGAATTTTCTAAAACAAATTTGCTAACGAGCACAGCAATTGAAGAACCATTTAAAAATCCAAATTTGCCGCCATAAATGTAGTGATCTTTTAATGAGTTATTAATTATGAACTTTAATAATATTTTTGGGAATAATTGCAAAAAAATATTTCTTGAATTTTTAATATTATAAATTCATAAAATTACAATATTTTCAGAAATAATTTCGCATATTTATATACAGAAATATTATTTTAAATTGAAATTGTAAAATATTATTTTGAATTAACGTATTTCCTATTAGAATGCCTCCTTTGAAGGTGATTGAAAAAATAGGATGCCATGGCATTCTAATAGAGGAAATACGATAATTATAAGCAGTGTTTGGAAGCTCGTACCAAACTACGAGAAAAAAATTAGGCAAGTACGAGTACGAGGTAAAAAAAGGCCTGTACGAAAGTAGGTTACTAGCAATTTTCAAAATTCCAAACACTGATTAAGTAAGTAACATTGTCATATAATTCTTACTTTTCGCCCACAGCTTTACTGTAATATATGCCAGTCGAAATTTATTTATATTTTTATCAAGCAATTCAACAAAACGTAAAGTTGATCGTACCCCTAAAGATAATTATTTTTTATCTCATTCAAATTCACAAAAAATTACCAGAAAGTGCATAAATCATTCCTAAAAGTGTATTTAACCTCAACCTAATTATCGTTTCATTATTGGCTTCAAAATAAATATTTGGCATTTCCTCCCTAAACTTTTCAATAACTTCATCCAATTGATTTACAGTTAGAGAATTTTCTTCTTTAAAAAATTTATTTAACAATTCTTCTTCAAGAGTTACAAAAGAAAGGTCAAATTCAAAACCGGCAAATTTCAATCCAATTATCGGCACTCGCCCATAAATTCTTCTCAGATTCTCAACTTGAGGATTCTTTAATATTTCAGAATAATTCTGAATTAAATAATTAAAAATACCTCGCATAATTTACAAAAAAGAGAATAATCCTCCTTAACTTCATTCAAATCTCCTTCCTCTTTCAAAATATTCTCTCTATTTAAACATTTTTTCGAAATACATTCAAAATTTCCAAAAAAATCATTTTCAAATTGTGTAGGCCAATAACCTTTACGAGCAACTAAAATAACTCCATCTATGTCAGAATTTATTGTTGCAGCACCTAAACGGTGTGATCCCGACAATAAAAATTTCGGAACGTCTTTGAAAGTATCCTTTTCCTTATTTTGATGTGAAAAAGGTATCTTAATTTTTTGAACAAAATATGAGGAGTTAATTTTTTAATTTACCCAATTTTTGATTAATTCTTTCATTTCTCTTTTTGCCTTTTGTAAACTAGACCATTTAAGGTGTTTGTGACTTAATAAATCCGAATCATATTCACGAAGCACTCTTCGAAGCTGTAAAAATATATTTGTAATCCCCAGAGGTGGGTCAGAATTCCGATTTCCGACTTCCAATTTCCGACGTTTTTTTCCTTCCGATTTCCGAAAAAATTTTGATTTCCGAGTTCCGACTTTTAAGCCATTTCCGAGTTCCGATAGTTCCTATTTCCGACACCTTCGTCATTTCCGAACACCTCTGGTAGTCACAAAATTTTTATATGTTTTATAAAACTTACTAACAAGTTTTCTTCAATTTCCTCTTTAATTTTATTTAAAAATTCTTTTAAATTTTCCTTTATTAAATTCAAATTCTTTTCATTATTTGATAATATTTGGATCATTTTACCGTCCCATTTATCTTTAATTTCATTAATCCACTTCCTCTCTTCCTTATTTTCATAATTAACTAGATCTTTTGCTAAATCTAAAGTATTTTCCATTCTATTTAATAATGGCTCAATTTTGAATTTTTCATTAATAAAATACTTTTGTATTTCTTTATGGAAATTTTCATCGTAAAATGCAGATTTTTTATTTTCTTTAGTTTTATCTATAAAATAATTTAATTGATTAAAAAATAAGATGCGTGATTAGCGGATATTAGGATATTAAGGTTCGATACACGTGACAGATCGTGTCTAGTATCTCTGTAAAGCTCTTAATCAGAATTCGTCCCGAGTTGTATAATACCATCAAGTTTAGCTTTTTTCTGAATTCCGGGATAGCCTGGAAAGTATATATCCTAACATGGCACAATAAGGGTTTTTGTGGGTTAATTCAATTAAACAAAAGAGAAAAACATTTAAATAAACCAAAAAATTAACCTGAAACTTCCCCTTGCTGTTCTTTTCGAGATTTAATTCTTTCCAAAAATTTTTGTTTCTCCAAACGTTTTTCTTTTCTCAATTGTTTTTTCTTATAATATTTAGATTCTCCCAAAAATACTTTTTTTGGTTTCACTTGTTTACTTAATTTATTTTTTCTTTTTAATTTTATTTCACTTGATCCCTGAGAAGTTTCTGATGATATATCAGAAGCTTCCCTCATCTTTTTATTTTTTCTTTGCTCCTCAGGGTCTACTTGATCTTTCTGTTCTTTTTCTACTACTTTATCAAGTTCTTCACTATTTATCCCAAAGTTCTCAACATTCGTTCTCCATCCAAATTCAGTAATCATTCTGATAATACCAAAATAACCAACAAAATCTCTTAATGCTTCTTTTGCCGCTGGGCTTGATAATTCTTAATTTTTTTATCAAATATAGAGAAACCGGCTCGATTAGATTTTTTAATTAATTTAGACTTTCAATATTTAATCGAAAATATCCACAACCATAACTTTTTAATTTAAATTTTTGTATATATATCGACAAAAAATCTCCTTCCAGGAAAAGATTTACATATTCCGTAAAAGCTCTAATAGAAGCCCAGTCCTAATAGAAGCCCATACCCTATTATATGCCCACCCGATGGGGGGTATTGCAAAATATAAGCCCAGGGCTTCTATTAAGAGCTTTTACGGTATTTTCTGAAAAATCCATTTTTTAGAAAAATCCATACATGTATATGTACTCACCAACTGACAAATTCACTCTTATTTCAAAAATTTGGTCCTTTTCAGCTTTAGTTATATCAGGTTTTTCAGGCTCCAATAATGATTTTATAATAAAATCTGTAATTTTCCCCTTAAGCCAATTAATGTGTTGAATATATTTTTCTAAATCCCCTTCAATTTCATATTTGCGTGCTTCTATTTTTATCCACTCTTCTTCCATTTTGTCTGATATTCCAACGGCAATATATTTATCAAGCTGTTCAAGCACAAATTCGTTTAGTTCGGCCTAAAATTTATAAATAATTGTGCATTAATAGATCTCTGACCTGAACCTACTTTAAATTAGAGTAGCACGAGGATCTCGGCGATTTTTCAACCTCGACCTCGACTACACCCCAAGACCAAAACCAAAAAAGCCCAAGAGTCTTGGACATCTCTTTGGGCAGCCTACTGGGTATGAATCACATGTAAAATATTAATTTGTTAAGTATTAAGCAAATATTTGAAAAATTTACTAAATTTAACTAGATTTTGAAATGTTATAAATTTTTTTTTAAAACCTCGGTTATCCTCGGTCTCGGGTCAAAATTAGCCCCTCGACCTCGATCTCGGCTTTTCCTGCCTCGGTGATCCTCGGTCTCGGTTTTTTCAAAAAACCTCGACCTCGTGCTACTCTAATTTAAATCCTAAGGTATAAATAAAGAGAAACGTATGAAAAAAGTTATCAAAGGATTGTGTCGGGAGTCGGGGTCCCGACAAATTGGTTTTTGAGGTTGGAGAAAGGGTCGTGGCACCAGACTGGTCGGTAGTGCCGACACAGTCAAAGAGAAGAAGAAGGGCAGTTGAGTGACTCGGAGCACGAGTCACTTTAGCCAGAGAAACGTCGAAGTGGTGAACGGTAGTGCCGTTCACTTTTTTCCAACCAAAAACACCAGTTGAGCAAAAACAAGAAAAATCCACGAAGAACAAGAATTCACACTGAGCACTGATTCAGAACAGTCGACTCAGTTGACCACGTAGTGAACCAGGGCACGGTTGGTTCACTTTAAAACACTACAGAAACCAAGCACAGTCCAAACAAGTAAAATTTATTCCACAACAAAAAATCCAATTGAACACGGTAAAGCCAAACAGAAGTCCGCAGGCAAGCCACACGTTGATCCGTAAAATAGATGTAGAATGGAAGGTGGAAGGATAAATTTTAAGGCTTGCCCGCCGACTTAAATAGAGATTAAAAAGGGGGCGGGGTTTGACAAAAAACTCAAAAAATTGCGAAATTGAAAATAATTCCTACAGAATTATAGAAAACAAAATGTGTAGAGAGGATGGGGCAGAGAAAACAAACAGAAAAAACAATAGGAAAGAACTATGAGGTGACAGGAGTAGGCTGTCACTAAAAAATAGAGAAAGGAATTTTGGCGGGAAAAAGGATTGAGTGGACAACAAAAAATAAGGGGTGAACGGCTAAAAAATTAACGAGAAGTGAACGGGGGACAATTAAATAAAAGACAATTCAATGAAAGTCGCCAAATTGGCGACACTCCCCCCGCCCAAGAAACAAAAGATCCGTTATATCCATCTGCCTTCCTCATCATCGTTCATATTGCAAAATGTTGACGCTGGGCCACACTCTAGAGACAGTTGACAGCATGTTTCGTCGTGACATGTGATGCGTCCAGATCGGTGACGATGGTGGTGGAGTGTGCTTTCGCTAATTCCCCTTTTTCGAGCTTTTGGTGAGGGGCGGCACTCCACTACCAGGCCTTCTTGTTGTCGTGCATTCATGCTAATTTTTTCGCTTATAGAACAGTTGGTATTCAGTTGATCAGTGACAGCCCCGGTCATTCCAGCTTGACTAACACTCAAAGATTTTCCAGCATGCAAAAAGCTCGTCGATGTGGCAGCCGCGGTCGTTCCAGCTTGGTAAGTAGGTAGAACTTTTTCAGCGGCAAACAAGCTCGTTGTCGAGTGGCTTGAGGCAGCGGCGGTTGCATCCATTCTTGCTCGAGCTCTAGTAATCATGTTGTGACATGGTGGGTATGATGGATTATCTTTATTCTTTTTTAGTTTAGTTCGTTGAGGTGATGGTTCCTTGACAGGTTTAGGTGCGGGTGTTGCAGCAATTTCAACATTGTTACTAGTTTCTAGTGGACACAAACGATTGATCGGTCGGGTTAGTATTTTCCCATTTGACATCAAAACCTTGGCGCTTCTAATATTGGGTTCTTGACCATTTAGTTCGGTGATTCGTCCCAAGGACCACAGATTGCGAGGACGGAGGTCTTCTTCTATCAGCACTACATCACCAACCATGGGCATAGATTTATCCTGAGATCGAGGTCCACGGTGCGTCCATCCTGATCTTTCTCGTAAAACAAGCAGGTATTCTTTGGTCCACCGAGTCCAGTAATATTCGACAGCTTCCTGAGTGGCACGCCAATGATTTGCTAACTTTTCATGCGAAGGTAAACGCTTATCCTCGTCGTCTTCCAATTGTATAGTGGCCAAGTGCATATCTGCTCCAGGTAACAGAAAATCCATTGGTCGTAACGGGATTGGGGCTCCTTCAGCATCAGAAACGATGGTAAGAGGCCTCGAGTTGATACTGGCTTCAGCTTCAGTCAGAAAGGCACTTAAGTCGTCACAAGGTAAAATTCTTCGTCCAAGTGTCCGTTGAATTGAATTTTTGACCAAAGCCACTAGGCGCTCGTATATTCCACCTGCCCAAGGGCTAAGCTGCGGTATTAAGTGCCAATCAATTCCAGAACGTGCTGAAAATTCTGCTGGATCGTCTGATGTCGCTAGTGTCTTTAGTGCTTTTCCTGTTTGCACAAATGTCGGCGCGTTATCAGAGAGAATTCTTCTAGGCTTTCCTCGTCTGCTGATGAATCGTCTAAGAACATTAATAAACGAAGGTGCACTCAAATCGTAGGTTGGTTCTAAATAGACCGCTCTGACGGACAAACATGTAATAATGACAATCCAAACTTTGACCACCACTCCGGCTTGTCGGGCGAGTGTAGGACCAAGATAATCGAGACCAACAGATTCAAAAGGTCGTCTTCGTTGGACTCTATCGGCAGGAAGTGGTGGCATGATAGGTAAGGCATATTTTGGCTTATTCATCAATCGACATCTGGAGCACTGGGAAAGTATTTGTTTAGTCGTTCTTCGCGCTTGAGGTAGGAAGAATTCTCGCAATACTTCAGTAAGAGTCCAGTCCACTCCAGCATGTTTGAGTCGTTGATGCACGTCCAAAATAATCAAAGAAGTAATTCCGGCATGTCGTGGTAACCAAATTGGATTAGAAGGAGCACACGCTTCGGCGTTCTTATCAATTCTTGTTTTTATTCGAATTATTCCTTCTGAGTCGATCATAGTATGGATACTTTTCATTTCCAGTTGGTGTTCACGTTGAGCTAGTCGGATTAACAAAGAACGTGCAATTCGGTAGTCATTAGCAGTAAAAATGCCAGTGGTTGAAATACACGTTGGAAATCGTACACAACGGAGTTTGATAAAACGGAGCACCAAAATGACTGTTCCAGGCAAGGTAAGCCATGAACTAAATCGTTTAACGTCAAAAATAGGTTCAGCCGGCAATTCGTTCACCACCCCCACAAATTGTTTGTCCAAATTCTCGTCTTGCTTTACTTCGCCATTCAGAGGTAGGTTGAATTCCATTCCGTGAGGCCATTGGTCGGAGGGGGCGTTAATCCAGATTGGTCCGTTCCACCAGAGTTTGGTGTCCATCAAGTGAGCTGCGGTGGTTCCGCGTGTCGCTACATCAGCAGGATTGTAACTGGTGTTCACATAATGAAATGTCATGTTCTCTTGCTTTCTAATTTCCCGCAGGCGATTTTCAACAAAAATAGGTTGAGTATCCTTGCCTCTTATCCATGCCAAGACTATCTGTGAGTCGCACCACAAGTGAGTTGCTGTGATTGGTCGGTGGATCTGCGCACTAACAAAGGCCGTTGCTCGCACACCCAAAAGCACTCCCATAAGTTCCATTCTCGGTATAGTCATCGTTTCACGCGCCTTCCTTGGTTTAAGCCTCACTTTGGAAAACACCAGCTTGGTCTTAGATTCAGTTCTCAAATAGACGGCGGTCGCATATGAAGTCTCAGAAGCATCAGTAAACACGTGTATTTGTATGTCGTTATTCTTCCCAAGTACGAAACGTTCCTGCCTGATAATGGCTCCATTCCAATCAGCACAAATTCTTTTCCAATGTTCAGATTCTCCAATAGATAATTCGGTATCCCATCCATGAGATTCATCCCATAACTTTTGAAAGAACC
Source organism: Meloidogyne arenaria (assembly GCA_036172955.1). Taxonomy (NCBI): domain Eukaryota; kingdom Metazoa; phylum Nematoda; class Chromadorea; order Rhabditida; family Meloidogynidae; genus Meloidogyne; species Meloidogyne arenaria. Next base: position 1,169,909 of record JARQAB010000033.1, on the reverse strand, counting down.
TCTTTGCCTCCAAGGTGCACGGTCCAATAAGTCCCAAAGGGTCAAAAATTCCTGCTAGAACGCTCAACACAGTACGACGGGTGACGGGTGAATTGCTCTTGATTGTCGGAAGCTCGAAGTATATCTCGTCAGATTGGACGTCCCACGTAATTCCAAGAACTTTAGCTTGTTTTTGCTCGAGTCTGTCCTCCTCTGGTAGTGCACTCATGACATCAGTTGAACTGGAGATATATTCACGTAAGTTCATTTTAGCCTGTTTGAATACTTCTTTAGCAGCTATGGCTTTTGTTCTCGCTTCTTCCTCGCTTTCACCCTCAATAAGCAGATTGTCCACATACACGTTTCTGAATAACACTGCATCTTGTTCAGGACCAAATTTAGCCAGATGAGCACGGATAACGGCGGCCAACATGAAAGGAGATGAGACAACTCCAAAAGCCACACGGCAAAATCGGTAGACAGCCAGGTTCTCGCCAGTTGGTGGTTGCAACGGCTCCTTCGCCCAAAGAAATTTACACACTTCGCGGTCCTCTGGTTCGAGTTCAATCATTAGAAAAGCCTTTTCGACGTCAGCAAGGACTGGTACGGCACAGTTACGAAAACGGAGAAGCACACCAGCCAGATCGGGTAACAAAACAGGTCCGCGGTAGAGACAGTCGTTTAGACAAGCTTGACCCTTCGGATGGGCACTGGCATCGTAAACAACTCTCAGTTTCTTCGGAGTAATGACGGCGTGGTGCGGTAGGTAGTGTTCGCGACTGCCTGGGCTGCAACTTGTTAGCTCGATAATTCCTTGTTGTTGCTGTTCACAAATAACTTCGTTGTATTTCTTAAGCTGGTCTGGTTCAATTCGTAGACGATTTAGTGTAGCAACAAGTCGTCTGTAGGCCATAGCAAAATTAGATGGCAGCTCAGGGCACGGATCACGCCAAGGCCATTTCACACTGTAACGTCCATCCTCCAATTGTCGGATTGATTGTTCAACCATTTTCTCTGCCAATTGGTCATCGTCCTGAGCTGGGTTGTCCTTTATTCCAATCGTTTCCAAAGACCAAAATTCTTCGATTGCCGATGCTGGAGGCATTTGTTCTTGATTAATTGAGTTGACTGCCATTAAAGATGAGGGAGTCTTATTCAGTCCAGATAAGCTAGCTTCTCCTCCAAGTACTGGTCCAAGAACAGTTCGAATGATTGTATATCCCTGATTGGTCATTCTACAATCAATAAAGTACTTCCAAAATTCCCGTGTCCCAATGAGTATATGCGGTTTTCCAATGTCCATTCTCAGAACGTAGTTGTAAGAGTAGTCGTTGCCTATGCACTTCGGAGTTTCCATTTGAGCCGCAATTTCTTCAATGTAATTGAGTTCGATTCCTTCCCATTGGTCATCATATCGCTTGAGTTGTAATTTGTATCGTGCAGAGTCAAAACATAAAGGTTCGTTCTTTTCACCACCAAGTACATGAACTCGCATCTTTTCAGAATGTCCACTTTTGAGTCCAAGTTGACGCACCAGAGATCCAGAGATAAAGCTAGTTTGACTGCCAGGGTCGAAGAAGACGACTGCCGTGGCTTGACGATTGCGTGCTCCAATAGGCCGGACAACCACTTCAGTAACCATGAGTAGCGCTCTTGGTCTGCCTGTCGGTTGCGCCTTGATCTCTGTTGCTTCATCAATAATAGTGGGATCTGATGCCATTCCAGTATGAGTAGTCGATGCTTGTTTGAGTGGTGACACCTCACGAGTTGATTGGCCAAGTGGTTGTAAATTTTCTCCTGTTGCCAGTCCAATATTCGCTGTAGTCGTTGGTTGACGTTCAATTCGTGGTGCCTCACGTCCAATAATTCCTTGTCGCATACACACGATAAAATGATGACGGCCTTTACATACACGGCATCTTTTCACACTTTGACATTGATTGAGGAGATGGTCGTCTCTGAGACAATTCAGGCATCTGTGTTGTTCCAATAAACGCATTTGACGCATCTGCGGTGTATTCCATGTTGTACATTGACTCGGTAAGTGTTCAGGTCCTGCAGTACACAAAGAACATCCTCTGCCAGTAAAAGATGTTGGTGATGGTTGTCGTCGTTCAACACGGTTGCCAGCTGGTTGGACAGTCACAAAAGAACGTGAAATTTGTGCTGGACGGTGTTGAGGATATCGGTCTTGTGGTTGACTTCGTTGACGTTGTTCTTCTTCAAGAGGTCGTCGTTCAGGCATAGCAGGACGTAAGTTCGTGATCGTTCGTTCCAGGCGCTCTTTACGTCGCACAATTCGTCCAAGGCCAGCACGGAGATGAGCCAAAGTCCATTCGTCGTCGTCCTGTTCCCAATCAATCAAAGTCTCCAAGACTTCACGAGGCAATTTCGATCTGATGATTCCACACACAATTTCATCTTGCGTTGCATTGGAGCCCTCAGGTGATTCAAGTTGTAGACATATTCGTTCAATATTTTCACGAAGATCAAGCAAGGAGTACAGTGAGTTGTTGGCCACTTGAAGGTGCAGAAGTTCAGCAATCAGACCTTCGCGCAGGGCTTTTACATCACCAAATTGACGGCGAAGTATGCTGACCACCATCGGGTAATTCTCGTCAGATGGTGGATAGCCGTCAATGGCACGACGAGCAGCCGAACCAGGTACCAGGCTTTGCAGAAGACATAGATGCTTTTCAAACGGTGGGAGTGGTTGACTGTTCACGGCGCGGTCAAAAGCCAGCCAGAATGCAGTCCACTCTTTCGGGTCGCCAGCAAATTTCATGGGTTCAAGACGAAATGGCCTAAAGGTTGAGTAGATCGGTGCACCGTTGTACGTTCCCTGCTGTTGGTATGGTGAAAAGCCAGCCTGGCTAGCAGAGTTGGTGTGGTGGGTACTTGTTCCGTTTCTAGCTGCTTGCTGTTCAGTAATTCGTGTTTGAGTTTGACGTCGTACAAATCCCTCAGGGTGTTCGGGCGAGTAACTTTGTTGACCATTATTTTGAGTGTGTTGAGCCTGTTGAAGGACGTTATCAGTTTGTTCTTTACCACTGGTGGCGGACTTCTCAGTTCTTCGGGAGGAGACAGAGCCACGATTGCCAACTCTGCGTTGCTGGAGGCACACGTTAACCAAGTCCACCAATTCATAGGAATGCTCAATCTGCGCCAGGACGGTCGGTTCATCATCCACTCTGACTTCGCCTCTAGGCGGCGGGAAAGCTTGAAGGATGTCCATTTCGTCTTGTTGTTCCGTTGGCATGAGTCGGGCAATGAAGTCTGACCATTTGTCCACCAATGCTTGCGCCCTTCCAGCGGCTTCTCTGAGTTGAACAGCATCTGCCTCCAAACGATCATCGTCATCCACAGTGATGTCCTGAGCATTTAACGCGGTGAGAACAGCACGGCCCTTTACTTTCAAAGTTGACAGAACGGTGGCCAACTGGAGACGTATCACGGCAGACATTGTGGCCGTTGTAGTGGTTGTTGCTCAACTCACTAACCAAGAGTTGAAGTGATTGTAGTTGTTGTTGTAGTGTGGTGGCTGTTGCTCAGCTCAACCAAAAAAGAACGGGTGTTGACTTTAAAGCTTCTCGCACTAGCTGAAGGAGAGAAATATCTATAGCCCAACTGCTTCACTGTTGTTGTAGTAGTTGTTGTTGTATTAAACCACGACGGCGTCCCGGGTCGTGGCACCACTTTGTCGGGAGTCGGGGTCCCGACAAATTGGTTTTTGAGGTTGGAGAAAGGGTCGTGGCACCAGACTGGTCGGTAGTGCCGACACAGTCAAAGAGAAGAAGAAGGGCAGTTGAGTGACTCGGAGCACGAGTCACTTTAGCCAGAGAAACGTCGAAGTGGTGAACGGTAGTGCCGTTCACTTTTTTCCAACCAAAAACACCAGTTGAGCAAAAACAAGAAAAATCCACGAAGAACAAGAATTCACACTGAGCACTGATTCAGAACAGTCGACTCAGTTGACCACGTAGTGAACCAGGGCACGGTTGGTTCACTTTAAAACACTACAGAAACCAAGCACAGTCCAAACAAGTAAAATTTATTCCACAACAAAAAATCCAATTGAACACGGTAAAGCCAAACAGAAGTCCGCAGGCAAGCCACACGTTGATCCGTAAAATAGATGTAGAATGGAAGGTGGAAGGATAAATTTTAAGGCTTGCCCGCCGACTTAAATAGAGATTAAAAAGGGGGCGGGGTTTGACAAAAAACTCAAAAAATTGCGAAATTGAAAATAATTCCTACAGAATTATAGAAAACAAAATGTGTAGAGAGGATGGGGCAGAGAAAACAAACAGAAAAAACAATAGGAAAGAACTATGAGGTGACAGGAGTAGGCTGTCACTAAAAAATAGAGAAAGGAATTTTGGCGGGAAAAAGGATTGAGTGGACAACAAAAAATAAGGGGTGAACGGCTAAAAAATTAACGAGAAGTGAACGGGGGACAATTAAATAAAAGACAATTCAATGAAAGTCGCCAAATTGGCGACAGATTGGAAGGACTAGGAAATAATGTTGTCGGATAGTTTGAAATCCTCGGATATCCGGATCCAATATCCGAACCGAAAATTTCCTGATATCCGGGCTTTTTTCGGATCCGGATCCGACAACCTTACTAGGAAAGACAAAACATAGGATAGTTAAAAACGAGACAATTTAATTATGATCCAAAATTATAGATCATCGGACGATAAATTAGCACCTGCATCAGTGCCATTTCCTTCTCTTTCTTCTCCAAACTTGAAATATCCATCACAAATAATTCATCAAATTTGCTTTGCAAAAACAATCTCCTATTTATCCAAACTTTATTTAAATGTTTTCTAGACAATCCTTCATTATCTAAATTCTCTTTTACTTCTAATAATTTATTCATCCAACGTGCCCACAAAATCATTCTACAAGCTATTAGACTTGCAATATTTAATTGTTTGTCTTTTCTTTTAATTATTACATTGAAGCAATGCTCTTTAGCAATAAAATCATCATAAAATACTTAAAATAATTTTTAGAAAAATTAAAATTTTTTTAAAATTTGCTGCATTCGCTTAATCAAATAAACAATTTGCAATTTCACATGAAGGTTGACCTTTTCTAACGACAAAGGTCCCCCGACTTTATCATCCAATTCTCGACTATTATCTTATTTCTGTTATCCACTTTTGTTTATATCTTGACCCTTAGATTGTCTCGATATGTTATGTCCGAGGGTTATAGGTTATCCGAGGTTATATCCGAGGTTATTTTTTTTCCAATGTTATTCTATTTTATTTCTTTATTTTACTATGTCTCCTCATTATCAGATTTGGTCTAGCTATTTATCTCCCTTATTATTGGTTCCTTATATGGAGAATAAAATAAAATAATAAAATATGTAGATAATGTAATTCAGTCTGAATCCTCAGAATACTAGAACCCGGGGTAGGCTATAATCTGAATTATAGCAAAATTATTTTACATTCATCTTGTTGTAAGGAGGGTATCAATTTATAATTTTGAATAAATTTTTCCATTTTTGTAGAACTTCCAGGAATTAATCCTATCGTATATTTAAACACATTAGCATATCTATGTATAAACTTTGAATGTTGTTCTTTCATATCCTCTCTCATTTGTTCTAAAGCCTCGTTAATTTGGTGTACTTCATTACATATTTTTTCATGTTTCCAATTTAAAAGCTTATTTAAATCCCTTTCTGAACCTCTAAAAAAATTTTAAAAAAATTAGAAAAAATATTTAAATATTTAAAATTACTTTTTTTCAACATTTGTAATTAATTCTGAAAAATTGAGGATTAAGCATACAGCGCGGGGTGTACAAATTTTTTCATTTGGTTTGACGTTAATAATGCAATTCCTAAATGTTTCAATCCGATTTTCAATCTGAAAAGAATATTTTAAATATTTTTATTTCTATGCTTTCACTCCAGACATTTATTGCCAAATAATCTAGCCAACACAAAAAACTCCTTATTTCCTCCTATTTTTGGGTATTATTAAATTTATAGTTTAATTCTCGATTTAAACTATTCAATTAACCAAATTTCCACCTAATATTGTTCTCTATTAACGAAATTTCCTCTAATAGAATGCCACCCTCTTATTGAATGCCAACTTTGAAGGTGATTGAAAAATAGAATGCCATGGCATTTTAATAGAGGAAATAAGGTAATTCTCCATTTATTCCAAACAATTTAATTTTAAAAGTTTTTTTTAATTTTAAAATCTTACTTCTAAAAATTTATGAGGATTAAAGTCTTCGATAGCTTTTAGTCTTCTAATTAGTTTATTTAGCATAAGAGGGATAACCATACGCAGTTCTAGTACTTCTTCCGATTCTTTAGGGCCAAGTTTTGGAGAAGAAAATTTTTGATAAAGATAAAAACGTGTTTCCTCCAACATTACTTCTAAAATAATCAAAAATAAATTCCTTTAATAAATTGTATAAAATATAAATTAGAGAAGGAGGAATGATCGAGTTTCAAATCTGTTATTATTTTTTTGAAGATTCTTTGAGTGTTTAATCCTGTCTTAACTAGAGCTGGACGGTATCGGGATTCCGACCTAAAATCGTTATCGGTATTTTGGAATGATGATACCGATCTCGATACCGGCTCGGTATCGGGATTGACAAAAAACTGGTATAATACCGCCCGATACCGGTCGGGATCCCGATCCCGCCCAACTAGACTTAGCCATTCATTCCTCTTAAACAATCTATCAACAAATACTAACCAAAATGTAAAATTGACGGAAATTTCTCTTCCAATTTAATCAAATTTTCTTCCTTTAAAATTTGAATTAATTGCCCCATTCGATTTTCTCTTTTTGAATTTTCTATCATATAACTAATTTTTTTCGATTTTCGAATAAGCCAATCGAGGTAGTAAAACAGAATATTTTGACTGACCTTCATGTAATTTTTTATTAGGATATAAAATAAATAATTTATAAAAATTACATTTAGTTCGTTTAGTTTATTTTTTGTTTCTAGTATTTTCTCAAATGAAGTAAGCATTTCTTCATCAAATATTTTGGGCATTTTATTCTACAAAAATTAGAATTAGAATCAAAAATTAGAATCATTAAAAATGTTTAATTAAAATCGAGACTAGAGTACAAATCCCGAAAACGGGAATGGATTTGTCTTTCGGTCTCGGGATCAAAAAATCGGGATTGGGATTCAAAAACCCGTGATAATCCCGCTCGATTCCGACCGTGATCCCGATCCCGCCGAGACCCGAATGTTTAATATATTTTAATGGTTTTACAATTGTTGTTTTCACATGTTTCTTCCACCATTCATTAGATTTCAATTCATTGTTTGACAAAACTTTTTCGTAGAAAAAATCGGAGATTGTTTTTATTTTATTACTAATACTTTCCTCTGATTGTAAATTATCATTTTGTAGTTTCTCCTCAATTTCTAACCATTCTTCTTTTAATTTAATTAATTCAGAATGTTCTTCGCTTATATGCTTTAATTTATTAATTTTTAAAGAAAAACGTATCATTTAAATTTCCGATTAGTTGGGGGATAATAATAGAAATTTATTTGAAATTTTAATTAAAAATATTTGAAAATATTCCATCTTTACTCAAAATTTTAATTAAATACTTACTTCAATCATTTTGTAAATTCCCATTTCTAAATAACAATATTTGGCATCAGCCTCTATCAACATTCTATTTAATTCTAAGTCTGATATTTTATTGTAAAAATTTTCAAAATTTTCTACATATACAGACATCTTTTCATCTTAATTTAAAATTTAATAAGAATACTGCCTGTTGACAGTATAATCCCTCGTGGATGATAGAATATTCTCAAAATTTAGGAACTAAAATGATTAAAGTAGAATGATTAAAGCACAATCAGAGGCTAACCACATTTAAAAAACGTTCACTAAACTGAGTTTTATACCTACATCATTGGGAGTATATTTTAGCAGATCAAACTTTAAAATAATAATTACCGGTAACTCTGCACTCTAATTCATCGTTGTTTGTAGAATTATACTGTGGGGAGGAATGACTCTTAATTTAATTGAATTTTATAATTTATAAAAAAATAATAAATTTACTTTCGAGGTTTTACGTGTTTTGGGTCCTTCTAGTTGACGCAATAACTTTTTAGGTTCATTGTTTTTACATAAGTTAATCAAATCTAAAAAAGGCTCTCTTTAAAGAGTTTATAATGCTTGTTGTTTATCAAAGTAACTTTTTACAGAAAAATATTACGGACAGATTTACTCAAAAATTTCGTTTGATACAAAGGATTCTCCCCCCTCCCAAACTCTTGCAGAATTTACTAGTAGCTTTTACTTATTTACAATTTTTGTGAATTTTTAATATTAAAAATAAAAACAAAAAATTGCCTTCTTCAAATTTTTTATTTTGATTTTGAAGAGTTTCAATTGCCTTTTTGTGATAGGAATGTAACCATTCTTTCTGTATATCTTTATCAAGCAATTGTGAAAAGGTATCTGATTCAGCTCCCATTTCCTCCATTATTTCCTCGTGAATTCTATCCTCCATAGGTAATAACTTTAATGATTCATTTCCCGCTAAAATTTTAAGATTTTATGTCCGTTTGAATTTCTGACATCCTATGATTAGGTCGGTATGAAGACTTCGTATTGACAGATTCACCTATCAGCTAGATCCTAATTTTCTTTTTACAAAATTTTAAAATTAATAATTTTCTTGCCTCTCTCTTTTTCTTCCTCTGAACACCTTTTAGCCAAGTAAAGAATATTTTTATATTCAATCGTTTTTGATTTCAGATCTATTGGAGTTCCAATAAAAAGTAGATCAACAAAAATCATCATTAAATTAACATGATATTCCCAACTATATATAGTATTGTTAGGATAATCACTCAACATTTGTTCATTAATTGAATAAATTGACACTAAAATGTCTAAAGATATCCTTGTTTTATTTTTTCCATCCTTTGTGTCATTCAAATATTCCAAATAGTATTGAGATAATAGATTAAGAAATCCTTCTTCGTTTCTTTCTGATAAAAATTTAGATATATTTTAATTATTTTATATCATGTATTTATTATCAAATGTAAAATTACCCGCCTATCAATTTTTAAATCAAAAAATAAAATCTAGAAATAAGTTCCTACAATCAACTTTTTCTCATATTTAATAGAGAAATTCAATCCTCTATCCATTTTAAACTTAAATAAAACGTGAAGCTACTGGAATACCGTATTTCCGACAATAAAACCCCGCCTGAAATAGAGCCACAATTTAGAAGATAGTTGAAAAATAGAGCCCCATCGAGTTTTACATATTTCCGGATATACGGTATATGTAAGAGATAGATGAATTTAACCCCGAGCAGACACGATCCTGCGACCACGGAGACATCGATTTGCTCACCACGGAACAAATAGTATATTTATAATTTCATCATTACCATTTTTAAGCAAAGAATAAGCATTTAAATTATTGTCGGGATCCTCAAAAATTCCTTCTAAATTTTCTTCCAAGTGAAGAAATTTGACCATTCTTCCCTTCGCACCTCTTACATTTAAATAATTTTTACGGAATTCCTCATTATTTTTTAAAATTTCTAACAAATCCAATATTATTCCATTTTCCATGTCTTTATTCACGGATTCAGAATACTTTTCAGTATTCACACTTCCCCCTTCTTTAAGTTTTATTTTCCCTTCATTGTCACAGTATCTCAAGCCTAGGAATTTTATAAAACTTTCAATCTTTTCTGTTTGACATTTTTTTGAATTAATTTCAAAATGCTCAAAAACTTGTTTAAAAAATTCTAACAAACAATTATTTTCTTGATCTTTTTCTTTTTTCTTCTTTCTCTTTTTTGGAGCCTGAAAAATGGATGGGTATAGAATATTCAAAGGAAAATCCAGAAAAATCTGTCTGGATCAAATCCGGATTCAAATCAGGCAACTTTGTTATAACTGATTCGGGATTTCACATTTTTCCCTTCTTATAAAACGAGGATTGATTACTGACTACTTAGCCTTCCAAAATTTTCAAAACAAGTGCTAACCAAAAATTAAATTGTTCAATACACAAAGCTAGCACCCCATTCTTGGCCAGCACCACATCTTTGACTAGCACCCCAAGCTACTCTAATTCTCGACCCAATTTTCCCCCTCGACCCAAATTTTCTCCTCAATTTTGATCTTAGTCTTTGCAGCTCGGTTTTTCAAAAATCTTGACCTTGACCAACTTTTAACACAAAAATACTGTCTTTATTAATACACTATACCTTCTCATGTTGCTCTTCTTCTCCTATTTCCGATTCTTCGACATTACTTGTTGACACTTCAGATTTTATTTTATCGTCAGTTTCTTTTTCAGCTTCATTTTTATCCTTCAATCCTCCAATATTAATTAAACCATATTCAAATAATTTTGATATTTTTAGTCCAGCTTTTATATTTCCAATTCTATATTCATTTAAATCATTAAGGATAATTCGGTTGTAGAGATAAGTTTTGAATTCCCAATCGAGTAAATCTGAACTATTTAAAGTTAAAAATCAGAAAATGTGTTCTGACACTTTTTGGATAGTGACGGAACAAATTTAGGAAGCAGGAGGATGGAACTGGTCCAGAGATATTTTTCAGATCGTATCTCAGAATCTCAAAATTTATCCTGAAATATTCCCTGAGATCTTCCAAAGTCGACGATTTCAATTTATCTTTATCAGATAAATTTAGTCTTAAATAAATTAATATGTAGTTCGTCTTACCAATTCTCATCTGCACAGGAAACTCTATTTCCAGCTTAATAAACATATTTTCATTTCCTAATAATTTTCGCATTCTTGTCTTCACATTTTTCATCTTTTCATCATTTAATTTGTAAAATTCATTTGCAAACCCATTCGATGTTGATTTTTTTAAAGGTTTATTTTCTTCAATTAACAACTTTTTTACTTCATTTATATGAAGAATCTCTATGTTATCTTTCTCATTATCTATATTCATCATTATTTTGTCTTTTGAAGAGTATTCAGGACTTAATCCTTTTTTTGAAATATTCTCAAAATTTTCGAGTTCCTTAAAAGTATTAAAATTTGATTTCAACAATAATTTATTTGTACATTCTTTGCTTAGAAATAGGGTTGTGGTTTCGAGTCGGGCCGTCGTTTGAGTCATTTTTTCGGGCCTGATTTTTATCAGCCGGCCCGACCGAGTCTTTTCGGGCCAAATTTCAATGCCCGACTCGATCTTTCGGACCGGGCCGGATCGGGCCCCAACCCTACTTAGAAATGGTAATGGATAGTATATTTGTTTTAAGGATGATCCTTTACAAATCACCAAAAGGGGAACAACTAGTGAGTAAATGCTTTCATTGTGATTGAGTGTAGAGTTAATTTTTAAATGAAAGTTTACTCTATTTATTTTATCGCGTAATCTTCTGTTTTCTTCATTTGCAGCTACAAGTTCCGAAGTTGTGTCTGGCGCTTGTATCGATGAACTTGCTAAAAAATTCATAAAATTTTTCAATTAAATAAAAATCTTTGTCACATTATAAAAAAATTAACTCACAAACATTCTTTCCCTTAGATTTTTTATTTTTCTTGGAAGATGAAGAAGTGCTCTTTTGAATTAATTTGATATTTTCCTCTATTTTTGAATTCAAAATTAAAATTGTTTTTTCATAATAGAGTTTATAGTTTATTTCAATTTTATTTTCCAAATCTTTTATGAATGTTGTTAAATAATATCCTCCCAAACTATCTAATTTATCTATAGAATTTTTAATATTTATAGAAAAATATGTTGTGATGAGAGTCACTTCTAAGGTTTCGAGGGCCCCTCCCTCCCCCGCTTTTGTTGAAATAAAAGTGCGGTGACATTATAGAGAGAGTCAGTTGTATTTTAATGTTTAATATTAAAAGACACCTACTTTTTTAAAAATATTTTCAGACACCTACTGAACTAGAGCCCCAACTTAAAATGTTGTGAAAACAAAATCCAGATCCTTTTGGCTTTTGTCCTGATTATGCGTTCAATCATACCCTATCCGTTTAATAAAAAGTTTGCATGTCCAATTATGCTCCCAGACTGAATATTAATTTGTAAACAACACAAAAATTTTTATTAGACTCGTAAAAATTTAATTGGAGACTACCTTTTGCTTCAATAATTAATTTTCTTTTGTGAATTGAAGAAATAAAGATTAGAAAAAATATTAGGGTAAAATGCTTCATTTTATCAAAAACCTAAAAAAAACTAGTCTATACAACAGGGTTGCCGCCCGAAACCCGAAACCCGAAACCCGAAACCCGGCCTTTTTTTGTACCCGAAACCCGATACCCGAATTGAAAATTTTCCAACCCGAAACCCGAAACCCGTACCCGATATTTTTTCCAACCCGAAACCCGTGACCCGAAATTGGTTAAAACCCGAAATTTATACCCGAAAACTTAGCCTTACCCGATTTATTAAAATAAATTTATAGAAAGAGAAAGAAGGAAAAGGTAAAGAAATATTTATAATTTCTTTAATTTTTCATTATGTTGATCGGTGGTTGAGTGTGTAAGGCGACTGTCTCGATATTTTCTGGGGGTGGGTTCGAGTCCAGGGCTGGAAATAAGGCCTAAAAAATTTTTCTTTTCAAAAATAAATGTTTTTAAACCTTGATTTTCATTTAAGATTTTTAAATTTATTTTTTAAATATTTTAATCTTGAAAAGGCATTAAAAATTTGAACTTAGTCATGAATTTTGCAAAATTTTCGCCTGCGGCGCATAAAAGTACGAGTTCTGGCTTCATTATCAACTGAACTTGGTACTTTTCCGTTTTGTTACACCCCCCTAAATTAATGCTCAAAATTTCATATAAAGGGTAATAAAAGGTGCTGAGTCGAACAGTACCACTCTTTTTCCCCGGAGATGCCTTTGGACCAAAATATTGGGCTCGAAAAGGTCAAAAACCATAGGGGGGAGTAAGCTCAATTTTGGGTAAAAAATTCGAATATGGAAATAATACCTCATTCGAAAGAGCTCGACGAGCTGAGTCGAATGACACCAAAATCACCGCGGTCTAACAAGTTTGGACCAAGATACGATACAAAAATTTATGTGGTTCTTCAATTTTCAGAGATCTGTATCTCGGTCAAATCAAATAAGATTTCGTTGATTTTGGTGTCTTTCGACTCAGCTCCATGAGCTCTTTCGAATGAGGCATTATTTGCTTATTCAAATTTTTTAATCCAAAAATGAGCTTACTCCCCCCTATGGTTTTTGACCATTTCGAGCCCTATATCTCGGTCCAAAGGCATATCCGGGGAAAAAGAGTGGTACTGTTCAATTCAGCACCTTTTATTACCCCATATATGACATTTTGAGCATTAATTTAGGGGGGTGTAACAAAACGGAAAAGTACCCTGAACTTCAATAAAATTTTTTGCCTGCGGTTCTGACAATTGGATTTTTTCTCCTAAGGCCTTACAAAATTCTCAAAATTTTCGCCTCCGGCGGTGAAAAATCTAGAAATCTGGCTTAAGGATCATCAAAATTCTAAAATTTTCGCCTGCGGCGCAAAAAAGGGAGAAATTTGGAGCTTTAATGGAGATATAGCGGAGGGATATTAGTATATAGTAGGATTTTATCAAGGTGGGATTTTACCACTATAGTGGGATTTTACCATGATATCCCTCTTAATCCCCAAATCCCACAATGCCTCCTTAATCTCTTCAAATTTGCCTATCTCTATATCACCCAAAATCCTATTATGCAACATAGCTTGGCTCCTTACAATTTATTTCACTAATACCACCCGAACACCTGAAAATAACCCGAATTTTTCGCCAAACCCGAAACCCGTACCCGAAATTTTTGCCAACCCGAAACCCGATACCCGAAATGAAAATTTTATAACCCGAAACCCGAAACCCGTACCCGATATTTTTGCCAACCCGAAACCCGTGACCCGAAATGAAAACGCTCCAACCCGATACCCGAAACCCGTACCCGAAGATTTTTTGTACCCGCGGCAACCCTGCTATACAAATTATTAAAATTATTATTTTTAAATAGATGGAGGATTTCTCTGAAGGAATTATTTGGTTGTGAAGAGGAGATAATTAAAAAATAAAAAATATTTTTTGGTGAAAGGCAAATTGATTTATAAAAATATTTAAAGAATTAAAAACCTCCTTCCCTCCCTCCTTCCTGTCCTTCCTCCCTCCTTCCCTGTCCCTCCTTCCCTTCTCCTCCCTCACTCCTTCCTGTCCCTCCTCCCCCCCCCCCCCCCAATTTCCTCCTCCTTCAGAGGATGTTGTAAAAACTACTTCACTCACATGCTATCTCTTCTCACTCACACGCCTGCCTTTCTTAAAAAAATTTTTGACAGGCAAATTTAAACAATGAATAAAAATCGACAATGTATAATTGATTAATTTAGATTTTTTTAAATTAAATTTATTTAAAATTAGAAATTTCCAAAGTTTTTTTCCAGTTTTTATCTAATTTTTTGGATAGATCTCAGACCTCAAAATAGGGAGAAAAATAAGACAAAAGTATTTCTATTTAAAAAATATTTCTAAAATTAAAATTAAAAACATTTTTAATTTATTCAGGCATGAAAACATTAAATGAATCTCTCATTCTCTTTTTTTAGACTCATCATTATTATTTTCTCAATGTCGCCGACCTTTGCAGCAGGTTTGCGTCGTAGTTACGAATTGCAGCGTTTTTAGTCTGAAAAATATCTGAAAAAATTACGAAAATAAAAAATAATAATTATTATTATTTCAGAAAAACCTCTCTTAATTTGACATTACTCACTTTAATATTTATTCTGTGGGGCTTGGTTCGAATCCAGGATTGTGAAATGGGATTTAGACAATTTTTTCTTCCAAAAATAATTGTTTTTAAACTTTTATTTTAGTTTTAAATTAGTAATTTTATTTTTGTAATATTTTAAACTTGAAAAGACTTATAAATTTTAATTTAGTCAGGAATTGATCAAAATTTTCGCCTGCGGCGCAGAAATATGAGTTGAGATTATGAGGGATATCAGGAGTTAAAATTGAGTTATTTTGATTTATTTATATAAATTTTTCAGCATCTTCTCAACAATATTTATGCACATAAAATGCCAGAAATATTTTAACTCTAATAATACTTCAAAATTTTTATTTAAAAAAATTAAATTTAAAAATATTTTGAATAAGAGAATTATTATTGTCTCGTGTTTAATGTCATAATTTGTATTTTCTTTATTTCCTCAAATTTAGTTTTACACAAATCTTTCCTGAATTTAATACAGCTTGTCCAGCCAAATTAGGTTTTAACTAAAATATTTTTTAATTTATTTTTATTTTTTTTATTTTCTCACCACTGTCTCAGAACATTTTTCCAATTCAAAAGAGCGTAGTAAATGAACTAAAATCATTTTAATTTCCATCAGTGCCAGACGCATTCCAATACAAATTCTAGGCCCTCCCCCAAAAGGATAATAATATTCTGTAGGTGTATTTATATTCTCATTTAATAACCACCTTTCCGGTTTAAATTCTTCAGCATCTTCTCCCCAAATTTTTTTATCTCGATGTAAAGTGAATAAATCAACAGAAACAAATGTTCCCTTCTCGATTGTTATATTCCCTAGAGTTGTTGTCTCTTCACATCTTCTATTGACAACACTTAAAATTTGTAGGAATTTTTATTTAAAAAATTATTTTTAAATTAGGAAACGGAAAGACGTTTCATATAGGCATTCAAAGAAACGTAGTAACACTACTTGTGTTTTCCCCATAGCTCTTTCGGATTTTCGAATAATATTTTGTAAGGGACAGTGTTGGTCACGGTAAGATATGCTGTGACCAACACTGCCCCCCTAACCGTTCTTAATTTGTAATAAGGTTAATTGAGCGTTAACTTGCTGATAAAGCAACTACAAAGTATTTTCCAAGTTTTTTTAGATATTCGAGGTTATTTTTCTTTCAATATTTTTGATTTTCTTTCTATTTCCGATTTTCAAAGATTTTTCTGATTCTAAACAGCTAAGGTTGTCACTTTTAGTTTTATTTTTTAAGAAATTATTTTTCAATCAGGAAACGGAAACAAGGGTTTATTGGGCCTGGAACTTGAGGAAAATTCTTGCAAAAGTTTCCTTTTAGTTTAGGGATATTTATATTCAATTTCCAACATTTTTACTAAATTTATCAGTTTAATTAACCAACTCAGTCGCGATTGGACATAATCTTAATGTTTCTTTAAACACAGCATCTGCGTATTTTAATTTAGCCAATTGTTCATAATTAATTATTTCCCCTTCTTCTAATCCACAAATTTCTTCGATTTCTTCGAATAAACGTTTCTGAACTTCAGGGTAAATAACCAAATTGTGTGCTATTAGGCTTAGCGAATTTGCTGTTGTATCAAATCCAGCCAAAAGGAAAAGAGAACAATTAAGTACAATTTCGTCTAAAGTATTATAACGTTCAAACTGAAAATGAAAAAATTATTGATAAAGTTATAGTTAAAATAAAAAAAATTTTTTTGATGTATAATTTGATAAAACATTATTTAAAACAGGGCTTTCATCGACAAAATGCCCATCAAAAGTACAAAAATCTTGATTTAAAAGTACATAGGGACTAAATTTCCGAATAAAAAGTACACTCAAAATTAAATTAGAAAATATTTATTCGTCCTCAAATCTTTTATATTTCTCTCCTAAATGAATCTTTTCTAATAATTTCTTGTTTCCACTTTCTCTATATAGAGTGGCGAAAATTTTGCGAAATTTTGAGAATTTTGCAGGCGAAAATTTTGAGAATTTTGGAGGTCCTTAAGCCAGATTTCTTCCATTTTTTGCGCCGCAGGCGAAAATTTTGAGAATTTTGGAGGTCCTTAAGCCAGATTTCTTCCATTTTTTGCGCCGCAGGCGAAAATTTTGAGAATTTTGGAGGTCCTTAAGCCAGATTTCTTCCATTTTTTGCGCCGCAGGCGAAAATTTTGAGAATTTTGGAGGTCCTTAAGCCAGATTTCTTCCATTTTTTGCGCCGCAGGCGAAAATTTTGAGAATTTTGGAGGTCCTTAAGCCAGATTTTTTCGTTTTTTCAAAAATGTTGATTTAAAAGTACATACTTTCAAAAAAGTACAAATTCAATTTCGTAAGTACAGAGGTCGATTTAAAAGTACAATACTTTTAAAAAAGTACGAATGAAAGCCCTGATTTAAAATCCATCTAAAAAGGCCATTATTATGGGAAGAGAATCGTTAACTAAAATGGAAACACGTTAAGCCCTATTCCTGTTGTTATAGTTTGGCTTGGAGATAAACCATCAATGTTATTTAGTTGTTATATACGTACATATTTCATCTTTTCAACAGTCCAAAAACTCGTAAATGAAATAAAGCTTTAGTTAGGCATAATAAAATAATTTCCAGAAAAAATTAGTCATTAATTTTAACTGAGGTAGCTCCCCGTCCCCGACGATTTTTTGGCAAAAACCCCGACCGAAGACTCTACCCCGGCGAATCCCGATCCCCGACACTTCCGACCCCTAAGGCTCGGGGAGCTACCCTAATTTTAGCACATTAACCATCGAAACACAAATCACCTTTTCTTTTTTGTTATAAGTTCCGTTACTCATTTTCAATTCAACTTCATTATTTTCAGCCTCAGATTCCAAAAAAAGGTCAATAAAATCAACCCATTTTTTATTATTTAAATTTTCTTCATTTTCTTCTCCTTCCCTTTCATTTTTCTTCATTTTCTCTTCCTTTCTTTGTTTCACAGCTTTATAAATATTTCCCATTAAAATTAATATTGGATCTCCTCTTAATTTTCCTGTAGCTTTAACAAAAGGTTCAAGTATATTTTCTCCAAGCCAAGGGAATATAAAGGCGAGATAATCAAAAATATTATTGCTAATTTGAATAACAGAATCTCGAGCCATTTGACAATATTCTGATTTAAATTGCTTTGATTCCTTTTGCCCCATCGCGATACGAACGATTATATCGAAAGCAAGTTCCACAAAATATCTGGAAAATAATATTTTTTTGACTGAGACACTTACTACTTTTTTATTGAAAATTTCTAAAAAAGGATGGAAAAATAGGAAATAGGACGAGTTATAGATAAAACTCTTTGCCAGCCTCTAGTAGTGTATTTCGTATAATAACAATACCGAAAAATATCATGATTATGATAAATCGGCATGATTTGAGTATGACACCGCGGTATACCTTATCGTAACCATAACTAAAGGCCTAACTCGAGAACGAACCGATTGAATGGTAGAAGGAAAAATGAAAGTATGGTGGGGTTAGCAATTTTGATTCTTTCATAATCGACTTGATAGAAGTCGATTATCTTTAGCCTCAATTATCTTTAATTAACTCACTCATGTAAATCAACAAATTTTCCTGATGATTCTGCTTCTTTTAACAAATTAATATTTATTTTAATAGAATCATCAATTATTGGCATTACCTTAAAAATAATTAATCTTTTTAATTAAAAAAATTATTTCTTTACTCTTTTTAAATTAGAAATTGAAAATGCCGGATTAGCAGTTGAACGAAGTCGTTTCCATCGCTTTCCTTTAGCGAAAAATAAATGAATTAATTTATTTGTGTCTACATCACCAATGATTGGACAAAGCTTTAAATTAAAATTTATTTATTTTAGAAAGTAAAAAATAAATATTTTAATCAGGGTTCCGATCGACAAAATGCCTATCAAAAGTATAAAAATCTCGATTTAAAAGTATATAGGGAGAAAATTTCCAAATTTAAAGTACACTCAAAATTAAATTAGAAAATATTTATTCATGCTCAAATCTTTTATATTTCTCTCCTAAATGAATCTTTTCTAATAATTTCTTGTTTCCACTGAGCATTTTGTGCATTTCAATGCACTTTTTTGTGATGCCGAAGACGCCACAAAAAAGTTTTTCAAATCCAAAATTGCGCCGCAGGCGAAAATTTTGAGAATTTTGGAGGTCCTTAAGCCAGATTTCTTCCATTTTTTGCGCCGCAGGCGAAAATTTTGAGAATTTTGGAGGTCCTTAAGTCAGATTTCTTCCATTTTCAGCGCCGCAGGCAAAAATTTTGAGAATTATAGAGGTCTTTAGGCCAGATTTCTTCCATTTTTTTCAAAATTGTGATTTTAAAGTACATACTTTCAATAAAGTACAAATTCATTTTTGTAAGTACGGAGGTCGATTTTAAAGTACTGTACTTTCAAATAAAGTACGAATCGGAGCCCTGATTTTAATAAAGGATTTTAAAATGAACTTATTTCCTCTAAAACAATGCCTCATAAGAATTGTATTGAAGAGGGTCTGATCCATACTAACGTTCAGCAAATGGATTTTTCCAATACCAATACCGAAAGTACCGAAAAGTACTATGTTGGCTCCGATCTAATGAGTTTTTTCATATCATGAGTATAATACTCAGCTACATTTCATAGATAAAATGGGAGAAGTAATCACAAAGATAGAATTTTCAATTCCTAAGATTTTAAATTTAGACTTACAGCTCTTGCATGAAAATATTCGAATTTATCAAAAAGTAATTCTTTAACCATTTCTGGTTCACTAATAACCAACGTATTAAACCATCCATTTTTAATTCCATAAATTCTTCCATATTTTTTACTCCAATCAAATAATTGTAAAGATAAAGGATTATTATATCCAAAAATTGAATCTATATTTCCTTTTATTAGTAAAGGTTTTGGTCCTCGAATTCCTCTATTTTTCCAATAATTATTTTTTCTTATTGCAGTCCAAAATAATAATAGAGAAGATATTGTTATTAGTAATAATATTAATAAAAACATTTTTTTTCTTATTAAAAATAAAATTATATAGGTATATTTAATTAATGATTATTATTTGTTTTTCTATTTAAATACTTAATACTTTTAATAAATTATCAAGAAAGTATTTTGTATTTTATATGTACTTTTAAGGAGTTTAGTATATTCTACTTTTCCACTTACATATACCCCCAATGATAATTAAAGATAAATTTTAGAAAAATTTTAAATTTTCCTAAAAGTTAGGATAATTTCAACGATTAATAAAGTTGTCAGCTAAAGTCTGAGCTAATTTTATGTTTTTGCGTTGTTTGTGTTTTTTTTGGGTATTTTTTGCTTCTGGGTTTATTTATTTATAATTTCCTACGCGGTGGGGGTATCATTAATTCTATTCGCAACTGTTTAACTTATTCCCATAAAAACTTTTTGGGAATAGAAAGCCCTACTCACCCAGAGTTATTGTACACACACAGTAAGGACCTAGAGACGTTACTTATTATCATAGGGTAAGAGCTGAAAACAAGAAAAAACATATTCAAAAACAAAAAAGCTTATATTATAGAGAATTAAACAAGGAACAAAAATAATTAAGAATTTTCTATTGAGATTTCAGGCAAAAGTCCCATTACTTTTGGGTCACTCTGTATAATTAATAATTATTTATGTCGAAAAATAATTATAAACTACAATAATTATTTGATAATTTATTATCATTCTTATATTTAGAAAGAGAAAATATTGATAAAATAAATGTAAAAATAAAAATAAATGATATTTATGTAGTTTGTAATTAATAAAAAATATTAGCAAAAATTAATTTTAAAAATTCTTTGTGATATGTACAGGTAATTTAAATAATATTTATATTTCTTAAGTAAAATATTTTTAAATTTTGTTTAATATTTTCATTCCTTCAGTAACATTTTGTGTAAAGTCGAAAGGCGGAATCCCTAATATTTACTTAAAAAAAGGTGATCAAATAGATGAAAAGATATGTGTGTTGGTAACGTTTCTTTATTGGTGCCAGGCTTTACATGTCGACTCAATCACTACATTATAAACTTTCATTGAACTACTAAACTAGATCAGAGCAAATATTTTTGTGTACTTTTTCTATTAAGGAAATCCGTGTTTTCAATTGTTAATTCCATATCTCGCCTTGTACTCTAACTTGGGCATTCCAAGGACACTTTTTTGAGATAATCAACAAGTGATAATTTATAATGTCCCCGGGCTTATATTTATTTCTACGTTTGAACTCTCTCAATTTAATGAGGAAACTTATTAAACCAACTATAATAACAAATTAATCTATTTATTTACAAAAAGTCAAGTTCAAAATAAGGCAAAAAATTGGAAATATAAAAAGCTATTTATATATTTAAGTGATAAAGGGCAGGAAGTAAAGAAGGGTTAAATATTTACAAGTTTGAAATATATACAAATGTAGGTTAAGGAAAAGGCTGATAAGAAACTATAAAAGGAAATAAATTTAAATAATGTTTTGGGGAAATGTTGTAAAATGGTAAGAAGCAAAAAAATATTTAAAATATGTTTTGGGGGAATAGTTTAAATAAGAAGGGAAAAACATCAAAATAAAAATAATATTTTAAAAATTAATAATAAATAATCTTAAAATCTGGATCCAACACAATTTATCATTTATTTTAATATTTTATATTCGATTTGTTAAAAAGTTTTAATTAAAAGCATAGTACATCTTGCCAGCAAGATATAATACCTATTTTGGTAATTTTAGGTATTTTTTACGTTTGTATTTTATTTTATTTTTTAAAATTTTGTATTTTCTAAACATTTGTATTTTTTAAAATTCTCTAAATTTGTTACGATCGTTTGTTTTGTAGCTCCTTATGGTCACCATGGAAAAAAGTACACTTCTTTCTTCTCTCGATCAAAACTTTTACCAACGGTATACTTACACTATATCCCAATTTTTTCACACAAAATTTAACGAAACATTAAAATTGTACTATTAATTTTAGAAAAAATTTCTCACAAATATTTTTTGTATTTAGTAGAAAAAGTGAAACTTTTTAATAAATATTTACATTAATTATTTCTTTAACTTTTAAAGAACTATTTAGAATCAAAGAAAGTACACTTTATTTTTTAATGTTGCCAAATCTCATTGATATTTTATTTAAATTAGATTCTACTTTCTTCAAATGCTGTCCACAAAGGAATTGTCAAAAGACATTTTTTGCTGGATTCTCCTTTGTCTTTTCTTTCCCTTCGTTTTCTTCAAATTATCAAATGATGGTTGACAGCTTGGCGTAAATTTTTTGTATAAATGGGGAACCCTTTATTAAGCTGGGTTATACCTAATGTAATATTAAAAACCAGGCATGTTCATTAAGGTTGGCGGTTCCGGATATCCGGAAATTTTCGGTTCGGATATCGGTTCCGGTTCCGGATATCCGGAGATTTCCCAGGAACCGTCATCCTTAATGCTCATAGATACGGATAACATTTACCGATTATTTTGTTTGTTTACTAATTGGTTTTCCTTTAAATATTCTTCTGATTATTTTAATTATATTTTTAAACACCAAAAGAATGAAAATAGGATTGTGCTCCTAACACTCAGGGGCGAGTGTATCGGAGTAGTTACACCACCCGGACCGTCGCGGCTGTCAATAACGGGTCAGTGCTTTTAGTACATTTTATTGACAGCCGGTTGGCGGTAAGGGTTTGATGTAATTAAAAACTAATTAATTAGTCAATTAACAAGGCGGCAACTCTTTGAACTTATTAAAAAGTAATTAACAGTTAATTAGATTAATTTAAATTAAATGACTAATTGTTTTACCGCAAAAATTGTAAATTAAAAATTTTTTAAACATTATTTATATTTTATAAAAATTAACTTGTTGCTTTCTCTATTTGATTTTACCGCATCTCGAGAATAATAAGAAAGAAAATTGCCAAGAGAGATAATATCTTTTACCGCCTTACAAGAATAATAGGTCAAATAATTGCCGACTTAAATAATATTTTTGTTAAATAAATTGCGCGAAATGCTTAAAAATAATTTCTTTTTGTGAGCGGTAATAATAAAGAAAATTTTTAAGTATCAACAAGTGTTAATTTGGACAAAAAATAGTTTTATTGTTTGCGGCACGAATTATCAAAGAGGAAATGGGTGTGTGTACAAATGTTTATCTGGACAAGAAAAAATATGCTAATTTTAACGGGTATAAAAGAAAGCAAAATTTCTAGTCAATCACTTTATATTAAATTTCCTAAACTATCTAAACTAATGCAATTCCCGACAAATTTCTCCTGGGTCCCTAACCTTAACTGTTCGTGTCCTGTAGTAGATAATGACTGCTACAGGCCGGAACATTACACCAAGCCTATAATTTGTGTCCATAAATCTATTACTAATATTTCATCTATTCTGGAACAACCTGTGGGACAACCAACGCCAATTTCCTCTATTAAATGGGTGTATTTTCTTTTGTTCGCAATTATTGCGATACAGGTCTTTTCAGAGATATAAATTTATTTTTCTTTCTTAAAATTTATTTTTCTTTTTTAAACTTTAATTATTTTTCTTTTTAAATTTTAACTATTCTTTCTTTCATAAAATTTTATCAATTCCTTAAAATTTAATTTTTATTTCTTTATCATAATTAAAAATTTATTTCTTTCTTAAAATTTATTTTCTCTTAAAATTTAATTTATTTTTCTTACTTAAAATCTATTTTAAAATTTTTAAATTCAGTTATGCTCTTTTTTGATATGGGGGTTGGAACGCTTTATCTTCTGGATTAACAACAAACAACGTCGACAACGACGACACGAAGAGCGAATTTTCGCTCCTGATCTTCGTTGTACTGGTCGAAGAGGTAGTGCTAAATCACTTAGAAAAATTTGGGCAGTTTTAAGTATTTTTATTTTAGCACGCCGACCTATTAACCGAAACGATATCGGGCCTCCACTTCCTCTTCACTGTGTGGTAAAAAAGGATAAAGTGGAAGTGCATGAAATAGAGCTGAAAGAATTGGGAGTGAAAGAAAAGAATGAGGTTAAAAGAATGGAAGTAAAGGATGAGAATGAAAAAATAAAGGTTAAAGAAACTCGTTTTTAAAATTTTTCTATTTAACTTAATATTTTTAATAATTTTTCTATTTAACTCAAAATATTTTTTTAAATTTATTTTCAAAAATGAATTATTTTAAAATTTATGATTATAAAATAAAATAAAATGGAATGTATGAGTTAATTAATTAAATAAATAAATAGTAAAAAAAAATTGGTTACAATAAAATAAAAACATTAAGTTTTAGGTTATATTTTTGAACCTCTATTTTCCGTTTTAGTCTAAAATAACAATCTAAAATTTTTATAGGGGTTCAATTTTCAAAATTACAATTAAATTTTTAATTTCTACCTCATCAGAAGAAAGATTCATCTTCCTGGAGATAGTCTGCCAAATATGGTTCACGAATCAATGCAGGTGATGAATTCGCATAGTACATCGAAACTGGTGATTCTCTAGGTGTCGATGTAGCTAGTGGTGACCACTCATTAATTGAAGAGTTCTAAAATTATATTATTTTACTAACTTTTTGAAGTAATTACCTGGTCAATTACAGAACTCCCGCCTAATGAGTTCTTAAATAAAAAATATTATAAATTCTTTCTATTTTATAAATTACCTCAACTACAGTTTCAATTTCTCTCATACTTTCATTATCCTCTTGCCCTTTCCAAACGGGTTGCATTTCTTCGGCATCAACTGAATCCATAAATGGATGTATCTGACCTCCAAATACTTCAACACAATCCATATTCTTTATTGCCTCAGTAACTTGTGTAAGGCTATTCTTCGAAATTCTAACCCAAAATATCTAAGAAATCGAAATGAAAAGTATTTAGATAGATAAAAGATTACATCTGGCAGAGGATCCACGGTCGATAAAAGGTATTTCCCAGTCACTGCATTCTGAACAACACCCCAAGTAGGCGTGAAAGCAGGATTCG
This sequence comes from Meloidogyne arenaria, assembly GCA_036172955.1. Taxonomy (NCBI): domain Eukaryota; kingdom Metazoa; phylum Nematoda; class Chromadorea; order Rhabditida; family Meloidogynidae; genus Meloidogyne; species Meloidogyne arenaria. The sequence goes on along the minus strand of JARQAB010000033.1, from coordinate 1,145,112 downwards.
GAGTAGTTAGGAAAAATGGATATTTTTTAATAATATCCGGGAAATTTGGCTGAACAGTTTGGACCCCTACATCGGCCTAAATTTTTTTATTAAAATATATAAATTTTATTCCTAACATACATTTTTAGGTGCTAAAAATGATGTAATTTTTAATTGCTTCATAAAAAAAGTGAAATAAATTTAGAGAAAATAACTATAATAAAAATTAATTTATAATAATATAATTAAAAATGTATTAAATAAAAATTTTGACTAATTCTTAATAACAAGTTAAAATTATTCAAAAATAAAATTTAAATATAAAAATTGAAAAAAAATGAAACAATATTATTACACCTTTTCACTCTCGAAGAAATAAATGTAAGAGCGAGAAAAAGGCATGACCTTTTATAGTTTTTCTCGACACTAAATGAAGCTCCTCCCCCTCTCTTAAAAATTTTTTTAAATTTAATTTTCTTAAATAATATTGTAAAAAGTAGGCGTGGCTTAATTCTTATTAAATTTAATAATTTAAAATTAAAGCCAAATTTCAATTTCCAGATAGTTTCAAAAATCATTCTTAAAATTTCTTTCTAAAATTATGGCAATCAATATAGCTAACAAGAAAGCTCTCATAGAACAACTTCTTCCCAAAGTTGAATTTAATATCACTGCCAATGGTCTAACAATTTCTGCTGCTGACCGTATTTCCACCCCCCGTTTTGTACCTTTTGATCATGCTGGCCGTTGTCGAGAATGTAAAGGATCCGAAGTGGAGCTTGACTTCATTGTCACCAAAGAGGGGGTGACTTGCTATTGCACCCGTATCAAATCACCTACATTTATACCTTTCGATACAATCTATGAGCTCCCAGGCCACTGCTTTTTTAAAGTTATTATATTTAATCACTTTGTCTTTATATTTTTGAAATTATAGATCAAGAACAAAGGCCGTATCTTCAACATTGAACATGGATCCCCTCCATGTGCAACGATTCCCATTATTAAAAATATTGAACCGTTACAAAATATAGTGATGTCGCCCATACTACCACCATCACCTAAAAAGATTAAACAGGAAACTCTCTGTGATGAGTCATTTGAAAATGTTCTTCAAGAGTTCTTTGACAACATAGGTACTACTTCGACAACAACCAGTGAAGTTGAGACAATGAAAGAGAATAAAGAAGCAATTAATCAATCAGAACAAGAGGTTAAAAATCGAGAAAAAAGAAGCACAAGTGATCCGCCTCCCCTTATTGAAGATATAGATAATTCACCATTATCATACCGTTTTAAGGATGCTGTAAACTCCCAATCATTTTAATTTAAAAAAAAATCACTTATTGTAATATTATTTTTTTATTATTATGGAATCAATCAGTTTTTCTAATAAAGAATTGAAATTTAAATTACCCTTCGGTCTAATTATTTCTGGACCAAGTTCCAGTGGAAAGAGTACTTTCCTTCTAAAATTTATTACCCAATCTGTTGATTTAATTGATCCTCCTCCAAAAAGTATTCTCTACTGTTTTGGTGAAATGAGTACTATTGTTCCCATCCTACAAAAGTCTGGTGTAAGTGTATTTGCCGGTGTTCCACCAGAGGATGTGATTAAAAGACTACCCAAACCTTCTTTAGTTATTCTAGATGATTTACTGCTGTCCATAGATGAAAAATATTTATCGGAATTGTTTACCAAAAAGTCACACCATCAGAAATTTTCTATTGTTTTTGTAACACAAAATTTATTCGAAAAGAAAATAAAAGTTGCCAGACAAAATGCTCAGTATCTAGTAATTATGCGATCACCAAACTCTGTACTATCTGTTAGGAACATTGGATCTCAGCTTTTCCCAAAGAAATTAGATTATTTCCTTGATTCATATCGTCAAGCTACAAATATTCCTTATGGATACCTTTTGATTGATATGCACGCTTCTTCAGATCCAACACTTCGTCTTCGAACAAACATTTTTAAAGACGACACAGAAAAAATAATTTTTATTCCTAAAAATGGAGCCTAAAAATCAATGCAATATTAGTCCGCTCATTATAGATAATGGAAAATTTTTAAATTTATTAGCAAAAACAAGATCAGATAAAAAACGTCGACGTATTCTTAAGCAAGCAAATAGTCAGCAACTTTTATCAATTGCTGAAATATGTTTAAACATTGTAAAAAGGAGATATAAATTAACGACTCGTCAACGGAAACGTCTTTTACCATATGCAGAATTTGTTAGACGAATGAGTCGTGCAAGAACTGAGAAGGGGGCGAGAAAGATTATTTCACAGAAAGGAAGTGGAGTTGGAGGTGTCCTTGCCGCTTTACTTACGCCAATACTTATAGAACTTGGAAAAAAGATTATAAAAACAGACATTGAAACACATTAATATTTAATCATTAAACTTTATTATTGTTACTTTTCATTTCAGTTTTTTAAATAAAAAAGAAAAAAAAATGGCAAATAAATTTATTCTCGTCCCAGAAGATATTTATCGTGGTCTTACAACAAGTGATTTAGGGGAACCAAATCTTGACTTTACTCGACGTAATTTAGAAAAATCCAAAAGAAGGAAAGAAAGTGAATCATCTAAAAATGTTCACTATAATCAAGAGTTAAGACGTTATCTTCAATTGAGGAATGAGCGGGAAAACAGACCAGTTAAGGTCGAAGTAGTAAATAAAACAAATGGAGTCATTTTACCAAAAAATAATTCACGTCCTGCGGCTTATGTTTCTGCATCAGCTGGTGATGACGACGGAGATGATGACGACAATGACAACTTTTGGATGGGTGATAATTATTCGTTTTCTTCATATCCCAAAGAACCCCCTAATCATGCTTATAATATTGTTCCACCACTCTCTTCATCTTCTGAAGGGTTAGACGCAAAACCATCAACTTCAACTCAGGCTTTAAAAAGAAACGCAGAAGATAATTATGGAGAAGTATCAAAAAGTATTAAGATAAGTAGAGAAACAAATAAGAAAAAGAATCGGAGGAAAATAAAGAAAAATACATCTACCGTAGGGCAAAACTCAAATATTACTGTGCCACAAAGACATCTCCCACCAGTGCCTCTTACAGATTTACACAGAGAAGATACGACTAATTCTGATCCTTTCAAGAGAAGAAGAATTGCGGATATTAAAAAAGAAAATCAAAAAGAAATAGAACTGATTGATAGAAAAAGAAAAGAATTGAAGAGAAAAAGTATTTTAAGAAAAAGTAAAACCCCTATTGACCAATGGGCATTACAAAATTTACGTCAACAAGAACTAAACGATTTAAATCCTAGTACTACTAATACTACCTCAAGGCGAAGATCACAAAAAGTTTTAAGAGGCGGAGAATCACCTCCTCCAGCTACATGGCGTGAGAAAGTAAAAAGAAAATTAGAGATCCCAGAAGGATCTAATCTTATTTCAATTAAAAGACTGAGAAGACCTGTTACTAAAAAACTATCGGAAGAAGCATCAAGAATTTGGACTAAAAGATTAAATGCCGCAGGTCGAAAAAGTATGAAAAATAAATGGGCAAAGCAAAAGCCGACCCAAGAAGATATAAATAATTTAAATCCTTATCGGATGAGTAATATAAAGGGACGAACAATTCAAAAGAAAGAATGGGCTACTAAAAAACCCACTCAATCAGATATAAATCATTTCAAACCAAGACTTTGGTAATTTTCTTCTAACAAATGGCCGACTTCACAAAACTTCTCGACAGACTCTATAATGATCCTGACTCCCCTTCAGCTTATGCAGGTGTAGATAGTTTATGGAAAGAGGCTAAGAAAACATTTAAAAATATACCCAGAAATGTGATAAAAGATTATTTGGAGGGGCATCGTACCTACACCCTTATGCGTCCAAAGAGAGTGAATTTTAAAAGAAGTAAAACTATCGCGGCAGGGTTTATGACAGATGTACAAGTGGATTTAGCTGATATGCAGGCTCTTTCAAGACATAATAAAGGAAATCGATATATACTACTGGGAATAGATGTCTTATCCAAACGTATTTTTACTGTTCCTTTAAAATCTAAGAAAGCTGAAGATATGTTAGAAGCTTTTCGTGATCTAATTGTTCAAATGCCTATGAAACCTCATAGAATATTTTCTGACAAAGGAACTGAATTTAAAAATAGATTATTAAAAGAATTTTTTGAGAACGAAGAAATATCAAAATATGAAGCTACTCACTCTACAGTTAAAGCATCCCTTGCTGAAAGAGCCATTAGAAATTTAAAACAAAGACTTTATCGATATTTTTCTCAAAATCAAAAACTTAATTGGATCGATATTTTACCAAAAATTATTGAAGGAATTAATAAATCGTATTGTCGTGTACATGGAATGCGCCCAATTGATGTCAATTTTAAAAATGCTCAAAAAGTTTGGGAGAAAATTTATGGAAATATTTTTTCAAATAATAAAATAAAAAAATCAAAGTTTAAAAAAGATGATTATGTCAGAATTAGTAGAAATAAAGGTCATTTCGAAAAAGGTTATTTACCAAACTGGAGCGATGAAATTTTGGAAGTGGAAAAAGTTAAGGATCATGTTAATCCAATTCTATACAAATTACGTGATGGTAAAGGGGAAAAATTTAAAGGATCCTTTTATGAAGATGAACTGTCAAGAGTAAGAAAGGATGCAGCAACAGAATACCGCATAGAGAAAGTTATACGTAAAAAGTTAAGAGATGATGGAACATTCGATGTACTTGTTAAATTTATAGGATATCCTGAAAGAGAATGGATTCATGAATCACATTTAGTATAAAATACATAATTTTCTTTTCTATTATATCATTTCAATTAATTTTAATAAAAATGTCAAACAGCTTTTTCGTTTTTTTACCAAGTAATGTCCCTGATTATTCCTCAAATAAACCTAATAAATTCCGAGTACATTTGCCAAAACCGCTTTATTTCAATGGAAACTGGGTATGTGGATTACATAGTATAAGTTATCCTTATTCTTGGCCTTCAACTATTGGCACATTAGATGAACAGTGGCTAAAAATTCACTTCACAGACGACCTAGGTCAGAAGCATATCCTTCGTGTACCTATTCCAGGAGCATCACATACCAAAGTTGAAAAATTATGTGATTTTTTAAATTCTACCCTCAAACAACAAATTATCGCAATAGATCACGTTTTTGATCCTGAAAAATCGTCAAAAGATTTAGTTGTTTCCCCTCCAAGACTAGACAAGAAAAAGAAAAGAGATATTTTTCCTTCGCCTCCAAGATATGAACCAGACATTCCATCACCACCAAAGCTAGCAGATGAAGAAAAAGAAAGAGATATTCTTCCTTCTCCTCCAAGATATGAACCAGACGATCAAACAATAAGCCAAGTATAAAATTTGACTTATTTTAAATATTAAATTATTTTTTAGTTACCATCACCACCAAAGATATCAGATGAAGAAAAAGAAAGAAGAAAACGGGATATTTCCTCACCCCCAAAATTTAATCCCGTCAATCAAGCAATAACAGATGTTAAAAAGAGTCAAGTATAAATTTAAATTATTTCAAAATAATTATATTTTTAGCTATCATCGCCACCAAAGATACCAGATGTCCAAAAAGAATTAATAAATAAGGGTCAAAAGGTTATTACACTTTCTTCCCCACCAAAAATTAAGGATAGTGGCCATTCATTAAATGAGGGAAATAAAAAAATTAAATTGTCAAATGACGAAAAGAAAGAAAAATATGTTGCGCAACCAAACAATAATAATGAAAAAATAGCAAACAATAACAATGTTTCAATTCAATCCCCTTTAAAAGCAGATGGCAAGAAAGAAAAAGAAATTAAAAATGTAATAAGTCAAGCTAAAGGTGAAAAGGTCACACCAAAATCTTCAATTTTGAAAAATAATGATATAAAAAATAATTCTCATTCAAATTCACCATTAAATATAGAGCAAAATAAAAATATTGAAAGAATTAAGAAAACAATTATTCCACCTGTCATCACCCCTCTTTTTGCATTAGGATTGCCAGACTTTGAAAAGGAAACGAATAAAACAATAATAAAAGAAGAGGAAGAAATAGAATTTACAATAGAAAATGAGCAAGTCTTGGAAAATAAAAATTACAGTGATGACTCAAAATTTTTATTATGGAGAAGTGGTGTACGCTTAAGTGGAAATTTGACTCTGCTCAAAAATATAATAGATTCAATTAACTTTGATTATAATATAGATTTTGCCCGATTTAGACTTGTTTTTACTCATTCAAATATTGATCATATATCTTTGTCACCTCAATTAGGCTATGTTCTAGGATTTGAAAACCCTCAAAATATTCAAAATAAAGAAATTGCAAAATATGGAAGTGATTTGCGAGGAGGATTTTCCAGTTTCGCTGTTTACGCAAATGGTCTTACAGAAAATATGATTATCGGTAATTCGCTTAGTTCTCTTCTGCGAGTAGTTTCTGTTTCTGGTGCAACACCAGGAGAATATAATGAAAAAATTTATGATACACCCATCTATGCCCGTGTCCTACCTAGAGAAATTAATGAGATATAGATCGAATTAAGAACTTTGGATAATGGAAGATTAGTTCCTTTCGCATACGGAACAGTTTTAATAGTATTGATATTCAAAAAAGTGATAAATTTTTAAAATCCACTCATTTATTGTATTCATTCTATTTTCATTTAATAAATTTAATCTAATAAAAATGGTACACATTTTATTCGATACTTCAACAGTTGGGTATGATGACTTCATTCAAACACCTTTAAATATACAAGAAGGAAGCGGTCTAGAAGGAATAGGAAATAATGGATATACTTATTTCAAAGGAGCGTCCCCGTTTCAAAGGGGATATGGTTTGCAAGGTGGTGCGGGAATAGGAGATGTTCTTCGAGGACTTTGGCGTTTCTTCCTTCCTATTGTTCGACGTGTAGGAACAACTGTATCAGCTGAGGCATTAAATACAGGACAGCGTGTACTGGAAAGGGTAAACCAAGGAGAGAGTATAAAGAATGCATTAACTAGTGAGGGAAAGAAAGGCATAGACACATTACTTGAGCAGGGAGGCATGCCAAAGCAATTTGGGACAGGCTGTCAGCTAAAGAGTAGAAAAGATAGAAAAAAGAATTCCTGCTCAAATCATAAAATCATTATTGGAAAAGTTGCTAAAAAACGAGTCAGATCAGACGCATTCGGACTTTATTAATTTAAAATAAAACTAATAATAATGGCATACCAAAAAATTGACAAAGATAGTATTAATTCTATTACAAATGCTTTGGACTTCTTTCAAATCCCACCTACAAATGTGAGCATTTCTTCATCAAAAGTTTTTGAAATATTACCTAGTAATCCTCTTACGGATACTCCATATCACTTCAAAATACACTCAAGTCAAAATTATATTGATCTATCAAAATGTTATTTGTTTACGGAATTTCGTATCCGAAAAGAAAGTGCGAATGGTACATGGGTAAATCTCGGCGAAAACGATAATGTTGCCCCTATTCAATTAATTGGCCATACATTTATTAATAATATGAGAATTAGTATAAATGGAAGAGAAGTTTTCAACTCCAATTCGTTAATGGCCTACAAGTCATATCTATCGCATGAATTAAGTTTTTCAGCAGGAGCAAAGGGTTCCCATCTAAATGCTTCAGGATATTATGGGGATAATGGATTAAATTTACAATCTGGACCAGGATTTACGTCAAGAAAAACTCGTTTTGGACGAAGTAATACAGCACAGTTTATGGCAAAGATAGATGCAGATCTATTCAATCAGCCCCTTTATTTAATAAACCAATGTGAAATCGATATAGAAATTCTACCTAATGAATCACGCTTCGTATTAATCGCACCCCCAACAGCACCAGGAATACCACAAACTAACCGTTACCAATTCGAAGTAATTAATTGTAAACTATATGTAAAAAAAGTCGATATAATGGATGGATTAGCTCTGGATATAGCAAAAAAGTTAGACATGCGACCCGCAAGATATGCCATAAGAAAGACTATGATGAAACCTTTATTTATTAGCCAAGGACGTTATGAATTCAATGCAAATCTATTTATGGATCAAATTCCTAGAAGAGTAATACTTGGGTTAGTCTCAAACAGTGACTATGTAGGAGCTATTGATAGAAGCCCCTTTAATTTTCAACCTTTTAATATGAGAGAAATAAGTATTATTGCAAACGGTAGAAGCTATCCTCAAGCTCCCTATGACTTGGATTTCCCCAATGGAAAATTTGCGAGAGCTTTTAACGATATGAATGAAGCAATAGGATTTGCAAATTCTTTAGAAAGTAATGGGATAACTTTTGAACAATATGCTTATACGCATTGTATTTTTGTGTTTAACCTTACAAATAGTGGAGAAGATCAAAGCGGGCTTTTCGATTTAATTAGAAATGGAACAACTGCTGTAAATATAAAGTTTAGTCAGCCAATTCCAGAAGGAGGGGTAATGCTTATAGTGATGGGGGAAGCAGACTCATTAATAATGTTAGATAAAAACAGAACAATTACAAGCGATACAACCATTTGATCATTCATTTTATATTTTTTTTTTCATTTATTCATTTTTAAATTGTAAATATTATAATTATAGAAATAAAAAAATGTACTCAAAAAATTTTTCTTTAATTATTTTCTTATTCCGAATTACTCTTCCTATTTGTGGATTAACCGTCGAAGAGGGTGTTAAAATAAAAGAACTGCCAGAATACGCAGAATATTTAAGACAAATAGCTGACAGACATATAATTTCCACCACTACAACAGAAATACCTCAACAAAAATCTGCTATAGGTCCCTTCGCTAATTTTCCATCAATACAATTATGTAAAGACTCGCCTACGGCGAGTGAAAATTACTACACCCATGTTTATTGCTGGGTAATGCTTCTTCTATATTCGCTGTTAGTACTAAGCTTGGTTATATATCAATTACGATCAATTGTATGGTTAGGAACTACAATTCCTAAGAGAAAACTGAAAAAAGAAAATAAAGATACTGAACTTGGATTAATCAATGGACAGTTTACAGATTACGAAAATATTAAAGACAAATCCGCAGACAAGTCGAGTGTTCCAAGGGTGTCTATCATGTGATCGGCTTCCAGATTATACTTCTCTCCAATACCCAGCAGCATTTATTTTGAACTTGGACCCACATCAACTAGAAGGATCTCACTGGGTGGCAGTATATGCAGAAGGAAAAGAAAAACCAGTCAATTATTATGACAGCTTAACACTTTTTAATATTCAAAAACCCAAAATTGGTTGTATAATTAATAGATTCCTAAATCAATTCCCTCAAATAATTAGAAATTGTAACCCTTATCAATCCCCTCTAGCACATACATGTGCCCATCATTGCATATGTTTTATATATTTTCTTTCAAAAAATTATACATTTAAACAATATATCAAAATACTGGATAAAGAACAAAATCCAGATTTATTTGTTAAAAAATTTGTTGATAAAATGATTAAATAATGTTTTGTATTACTCGAATTACTATATAAGCTTTAGGATATATTTTATTAGTTATAAATTGCAGCCATAGCAAAAAAGACTTGCACTAAATATAATAGGCGTGGCTATATGAAAGGTCGAGATATTAGGGCTAGTAATGTTACAAAAATAATACCAGCGACTTAATCGCACCATTTTTTATTTTATTCGTAAAATTTCTTTTCATTTTATTTTTTTCTAGTTTTTTTTAAATAATTTTTTATTTTAAATTTTATTGTTTAATTTTTATAATAATAATAAAAACATTTCCCATTTTTTTAAAACTTAATTTTTAATAATATTTAAACAAAAATATTCCAACTCCTAAAATATTCAAATTTATTTCAAAAATTTAATTTTTTATTTAAAATTTAATTTACTCTCAGATCATTACCATTCTTATTCTCTTAACTTCTTTCTAAAAATAATTTCTATAATTTCTCTTTTATTTAAATTTAAAAATTTTTTATAACTTTAGAAAAAGCTTATTCAATTTATTTAATAAAATCAAATTCTCAATTATTTACTATTTAAAATGAGTCCTCCTCCCTACAAACGCGCAAAACTTTCATCCGAGCTCAATCGATCATTTTATATTGATAATATTATTTCTTCAAATCCTATTAATTTACCACAATTCGGGGAAGGAGCTCCTGAAAACTACATTACAAAGATTGACGAAGAATTTGTACACAATAAAAAATTCCGATACACAAAATCCCGTACGAAATTCCAAATCAAAGACGTCCCCACTGATCCTGAAGGCTTATTAGCCGGTATATTCCAGTATTGTGTAGATGCTTCGATTAAAGAAGGTCGTGAGAAAGGAAATGAAGTAGATCATTTGGGGTGTGTCATCAGCAGCGAACTTCTCGAACCTGATGTATGGATACCTATTCGTCAAATCACTGAAAATACAGTTGATTCTATTCTAAATCAATTTTTGAAAGTTGGACAGAGCAAGAAACAACAAGGAATATCTCTCTGGGGAAAGCCTTTTGACGTAATAATAACAACATTAGATACAAAAAATTTGCCTGAAAAACAGAAAATTGTCGGAGGTCGTAAAAAGGCTGCGTCAACACACCACCGGATAAATTCGCAATGTTTGATTAAGGTAAATATTTTAAAATAATGCAAAGATATATGATTTTTTAGATTGATAATATTGACGGAAAAAATCATTGTCTTTTCTTCGCTCTTCAAGCTACTTTAGTCAGCAACATCAGAGGGCTAACACGTTCACAGTTTTACAACTATCTTCACAGTCGATATGGTTATAGAAATCAATTTAAGAAGGAAACATATGAACTAATTAATAAGGTTGGAGCTCCTTTCGGAGCAAGAGGATATGCAGCAGAAGACTGGGTTGGTCCAGTTGTGGAATATTGGAACAACAGATATAACGAAGAATTTGTATTTAAAGTTTTTATTTTTGGGTCAAAGGGGGACTACAAGCCTATGTACAAATTCGGACCGGAAATCTATGATACTCCCATAATTATTTATTATGACAACAGACATTTTGACGGAGTTCAAAAAGTTGGAAATATTTTTGGACAACCTTATTGTCTTTCTTGTGAGATGGTCTACAGCAAACCTAAAGAACATAGCGCTAAGTGTCGTTCTCGTTGTTTAAAATGCTCTCAAATGGGGCCAAAGTTTCCTTGTCGAAAACAGGATTTTAACAGGTAATTTAAGACTTTGATTTATTTTTTTAAAATCTTTTTTAATAGAAAATGCCAAGATTGTTGTAAGACGTTTGAAAACATTGACTGTTTTCTTCATCACTTGAACAGCGATTATTGCAAAAATTCAAAGCAGTGTGAAAAATGTGGAGAAATTTGGAATGTTCATAACAACACACAAAATGGACGAAGAGGGCATGTATGTTTTGAAAAACATTGTGGACGATGTGGGGACTATCATGACCCAAAAAGAGGATGTTACATTCAACCTCTTAAACATAAAAATAAAGCTCCATATCGATTGGTAGCCTTTGATTTAGAGACAATGCAGCATAAAACTTCATATTCATCTAAACATCATAGAATTCATGAGCCTAATTTTATTGCAGCAAAAATTGTCTGTCCCCATTGTATTTCAACAGGAAAATGGAAAACAAGTCTGAACAATAAATTTTGCCAAGTGTGCGGTCCTCACCGTACTATTACATTTTCTCAGCAAAACTACAACGACACAATATCTGATGAAAAAATTATTTCTCAGAATCCTTTAGAAGATTTTGCAAAATGGATTCTCTACGATCTACCAAATAAATATGACACCTATGTTTATTCTCACTTTGGAGGGCGTTTCGACATGGTCTTAGTATTTGAAAAATTATATAATGAAAAATTAAATCCTGATCTAATAATGAAAGGCAACAAGTTATATGAAATGAAGGTGAAGAAACGGCCGAATTCAAATCCAAATATTATTTTTCGTGATTCCTTTAATCTAATGCCTATGGCTTTAGCTGCCTTGGTGCCAACATTTGGGCTGGAAGTTGAAGATAAGCCCTTCTTCCCCCATTTATCAAATCGACCAGAAAACTACGGGAGGAATATTTTTCCAACAAAAGAAGATTATTTAGCAGATGGTATGATGCCTGCTAAACGAAGAGAATTTGATCTGTGGTATGAAAATAATAAAACTACGCCTTTTTATTTGGACGAAGCATTGGCAAGCTATTGCACTAATGATGTAGAAATATTGATGTGCGCACTGATCGCCTTTAGAAATGAATTTTTCGAGACAACAAAACGACAATCTCATAGTGGAATTGATGCATTGAGAGAATGTATGACTATTGCTAGTGCGTGTATGAAGCATTTTCGCACAAACCATCTGCCAAAAGAACATCTAGCTATAGTTCCCGAAAGAGGTTATGAAAATGCCGAAAATCAAAGTCTTTTGGCTTTGAAATTCTTCCAATGGTATTCTGAGAAGAACAACGTTGAAATACAGACAGCGCACTGGAAAGGTGAAAAAGTTGTGGGAAAATATAAATTAGACGGGTGGATTGAAGAACAACAGCTAGGGATTGAAGTTAATGGTTGTGCATGGCACGGCTGTCCAAAGAAGGGGTGCTACCCTGGAGACAACATGCTTTTGCCTAGCGGACTTACAGCAGGGCATAAACGACAAAAAGATAAAGAAAGGATGGATTTTATTTTGACGCAAGTTCCGAAGGTTAAAGTTTATTGGCAGTGTGAGATTGAAAAAATGTTGAACAGAGATAGAGAAATGAAGAAAAAATTTGATAATTACCTAGATGAAGGACCTCTAGAAATTCGTGATTGTTTCTTTGGAGGACGTACAGGACCCCTGAAGCTCTTCCATGAAGCTAAAGAAGGAGAAAAGATTTCATATTATGACGTAACTTCGCTCTATCCCTTTACAAATTTTATTACCAGCTATCCTATTGGTCATCCAAAAGTATTAAATTTAAATGAAGAAGTTAATTGGACAACATCATCAGACAACCCTTACCCTTTGGCACTTTTGAAAGTATTTGTTATACCACCAAAGAAGATAGACATCCCAATTCTTCCGGTGAAGTTGGATGAAGAACGATTACTCTTTCCCCTCTGTGCGAAATGTGCTAAATCCTACCCTAAAGGAGGTAGAAATGAAGACTACAGCTGTCAGCATAATGATAGAGAACGAGGATGGGTGAGCAGTTGTACTTCAATTGAGTTAAATGCGGCACTGGATGAGGGTTATGTAGTCACCAAATTATATCGAGTTTTGGAGTATAAAGAATCAGACAACGAACTATTCCGTCCCTATATGCGCGAATTTCTTACGCATAAAATCCATTCATCGGGTTTTGATGATAAAATTAAAGGAAATATTGAGGAAGAAGAGAAATTTGTACAAGAATGTTGGGATATGTTTGGAATGAAGATTGAAAGGGGAAAGATGATCCCAAATAAAGGGAAGAGGGCTATCGCAAAATTAGCTGTAAATAATCTATGGGGACGCTTCTCTTTACGAAATCACGGACTTTCACAAACTCACATCACAGACGACTTAGCTGAATTAGGCGAATACATACATAACAGATCAATTGAAATAGGTTCTATAGATCAACTAAATGAAGATACGATGATGATTAGATATTTAAAGAAGAAGGAATGGGTTGAGGAGCATGATAGTTCAAATGTTGTGATCTCTCTCTGGACAACGTCCGCAGCACGTTTGCATCTTTTAAAATTAATGCAAAAAGTTGTACGTACTCCTGGCTGTTCTCTGCTTTATACAGGTATTTTTAATTATTTTTTATTTTTTTTTTCAAAAATTTTTATAATATTTTAGACACTGATTCACTCATCTACGCCCATCCTGATAACAACAATCCTCTTGAACTTGGACCACATCTTGGTGATCTTACCGATGAATACACCCAACACACAATACTTGAATATTGCAGTGGTGGAGCAAAACAGTATGGCTTGAAATTGAAGAGGAAGAATGGAAACCAGGATCCTGAGTATGTTTTGAAGGTCAGAGGGATGACTCTTAATTTTGATGTTTTAAATAACCAGAATTTAAGATATGAAACTTTTAAGAATTCTGTTATTAATTTTGTAAAAAATGATGAATTAGATCCTATTACCGTTATTTATCCTAACTTTTTACGTCCTTCTGTAAAAAATAGCTCTATTACTTCTCAACCATTTAAAAAAATGTATAAGCCTTTTGTTTGCAAGGGCATCATTCGCCCGAGCGATTTCTCTGTTTTAGACTTTGGCTTTGTATCCTCTTAATTATTTTTATTTTATACCTTTAACTTATATTTTTACACATTTTTTCGCATTTTTCATAATATTTATTAATTATAAATAAAATATTAAAGTTTGGAAGATACAATTTTATAAAAATTAGTAAAAAGAAGATGATGATTTTAGGGGTAAATTAACTTAATTAGTGAAAAGAAGATACAATTTTGAAAATGTTTTAAGATAAAAGATACAATTTTTATTTAATATTTAAAATTAAAAAGGAGGAGACAATAATTTTAGGGGTAAATTAGAATAATTATCGATTAAAAGACAAAAATTAAGAAATTTAGAAAAATATATAAAATATCATACAATAAATCACCATCCATGCATACAATCAAAATCACTTTCTGATTGACTGAATTTTCTTCCTCCATAGCATAAATTACCATCATAATCCGATGGTGCAACTGGAGTTGTTATACCAAAATCTTTTTCAGATTCCGAAGATGAAGTTTTTGTAGTTTTATCAATAAATATATTTGCCATCCAACCTTGTAAATGATCTTCCTCAGATAATTCGAGTAATTCCAGAGGGTAGTAACGGTCTTCATGAGTTTGTCGTTGAATTACGCACAAATGATAAGGATGATTAAGTCGAATACGATGGCGTGCGTAGAAGTGTGCTGCAACATTAATATTGAACGGGGAAGAAAGCCGTCCATAAGCGAGAATGCTGTTTGCCCCCTGTCGGCTCAAATCATCAAAAAATAAAGTTTTACTCATGCCATTATTATCCAAATATGTAGTTTTTAATTTCTTTCCTTTAAGTTGTTTCAAAATTTTATCTCTATTTGAAGGGTGGATGAGCTGATAACGCAGTGAAGTAACACTGCATTTTAGAATTTTTGCACATTCGTCAATCAGAAGAACCATTTTTATTAGCTTGAGATTAAACAAAGTAGAAAATTTGGAGAATTTTTAAAATGAATTTAGAAATATACAAGGATTCGATTTTACCCTACCCCCTGCCACCAACCTTACACCCGCACCATGACTCAAAATTCTACCAACCCTACCACTCCCCCTAACCCCCTATATAACTAGAAATCTTATAAAATATTAAAATCATTTCTGTAATTTTCAAGAAAAAATGAGTCAGATAATTCCTGAATTTAATCCATTAATTCCTCCTCCTGCTCTTCCTTTATCGACTCAGACTCAGCCCGTATTATCTTTCCCAGAACAGCTTCTTTGGAAACTGGTGAAGGGCAAAACAGTTTTGCAGTATCATCTTTGTTTTGGTAAATTATTATTATTTAATTTCAATTATTTCACTTTTAATATATAAACATTTCATTTGATTGTTTTATTATTATTTATACGACTCTATTTAATTTCCAAATTTTTCAGAATGTCAAGATCGACTTTTTCACTCATCCGACAAGGTCGTACGCAAAGGGGAAAATGTTGTCATCAAAATCGAACTCTGTAACAACTGTGTGAAGGATAATTGTCATGCCACGGATTTACTCTCGAATAAGAAAAAGAATTATGAAAAGAAAATTTAAAATTATTATTTTTCATTTATTTCCAAATTTAATTATTTAATTATTGTATTCCATTATTTTAAAACGGATAAACATTAGAAATTATTCATTCTTTTATTATTCTTTTATTATTTATTATTATTTTTTAAATCCCTTAAGATTTTTATAGCTGTTATTCTTCTCGATATTTTATGTTTCCTTTCTTTGTTTTTATAGTTGATCTTTATTTTTCTTCCCTTTTAATATTTTTCCTCCTTTTCAGCGAAAACATCTGGCCTTTTTTTAGCCGTAATAATTACCGAGAGTGTTAAATGTCATCTCAAATTTGAATATAAGAAAGGAAAGGGGCGGAAAAAATGTTAATGAGCGAGAATTTGGAAAAATAATAAACAAAGAAGAGTTGACAATGTTTTTTCATTCTTTCTATTCTTGTTATAGTTTTTGGCAAAACAATTGCATTATATATTTTTAAATAAATTTTTAAATCTAATTTTTAAGTTTTTCTAAGTTTTTTTATAACTGATTATATAATAAACTATTAAAATCTAAAATGTCTTCATTACAATCTTCTTCTTCCTCATCTTCCTCTACGTCTGAGTCTTCCTCATCATCGTTATCAACAACAACAACAACTTCAGATCTTCCCGTCTACGGACCATTAACTTTGAAAGAAACGATAGCTGAAGCGGCGGAGAATAGACGCCGAGAGTATCAACGACAATTACTGGAGCGTGATCGTAGATTACGCAGACAGGCAGTTGTTGAAAGGCGAGCAAGACTCCGCCAGAATGTATTAGGGCTTTTGAGAAATGTTGAAGGTATTCACTAATTTAAAATTTAATAATATTTCCTAATATTTCCTAGTTCATATTCCTGATCCTGAGGAAGATGATGAATGGTGGGAACGACATCTTGGTCCAGAACCAGTTGTCTATGAATATGCAGAGGATGAGTATAATTATGATGATGAAACTCTCATCCGTGTTCCTGCCCGGCGAGGTAATTTTAAATTTTTTATTAAAATATTTAGATTTTATAGCTCAACCAATTCAACAACAACAGCAACAACAACAACAACAGCAGCAACAACAACAACAGCAGCAACATTATGAACCCGAACTTAGTTATAGCGCTTTGAAATTAAAGAGGCAAGGCAAATTAACGACAAGAGAAACGTTCAGATGGACTGAACCTTTGGTGGTTGTGCCCGAGGGGGGTCGTGATAAATGCTGTGTTTGCCTTGACGACGACGTCGCTGATAGAATTTGCTATGCTATGTGTGGAGAATTATCGGTATGTTCGGACTGCGCAAATAAACTGTGCAAAACAGCTTTTAAAGAGGGATTTTATCCTAAATGTCCCTATTGTAGGCTTCAAACTCCGTATTTTAAGTCGACGTTAGGAGTCATTTTTAAGGGTTGAAAATATTGATTTTTTTATTTTTGATTATAATTTTTGATCAAGTACGTTCATGTTTATTATTTTTGTAAAGTAATTTTTATTAATAACATCTTTGGGGCTAACAATTTCTTATTTATAACAGACTTACTTTAATTCTTCATCTTCCTCATCTACTATATTTAATATAAATGACTCATTCTCTTCTATTTTTTCTAAAAATACAATTAAATATAAAATTTGTTTCTCTAAAATATTATTTAATTTATTTGGATATTTAATTTATTTGGATAATATTTAATTTTAACTAAAACTGTTTTTTTTAATTATTTTAACGTTAATTTATTTTAAACATTGTATTCGTAGTAATATTTTTCAATTTAACCTATTCTATCTAAGTATTTTAAATTCGATTCTTTTTTAATTATTAAAAATTTTCTTTTCTTATTCGTAAAGTGTGCTTAATTATTTTAATTATTTCTTTGATAAAATTTGGAAAAAATCTTTGCTAAATTTATGAAAATAATTGAATTTACTAAAAACAAAATAGTTGATTTTTCATAATATAGAAAGAAAATTTAAATAAAAATAGTGAATAAAATTAAGGCACTTTTAAAGATGTTCGAATTCTAACCTTTTATAATAAAAACCATTTCATTAAGATAGAGAATTAAATTTACTACAAATATTTATGAATTTAAAAAAAATATAAGCGAAACAATTTATATATGATAGAGAATTAAATTTAGTACAAATATTTAATAAATCAAAATATATAAGAGAAACCAATTATATACGATAGAGAATTAAATTTACTACAATTATTTTAAAAATTCAAATTATATAAGAGAAACCATTTTATATACGATAGAGAATTAAATTTACTACAAAACATGAAAAGATTCAAAATATGTATATAAGAGAAACCATATAAAGATAGAGAATTAAATTTACTACAAAACATGGAAAACATCAATCCGATTCACAACTCAGGGAAAGGTCCCAAGCCTTAACGATATTTATTCTTAACTATTACCATTAATTTTTTTCAATTTACCAAATTAATTTACCATCGAGTACCAAACACTTGCGACTCCCAACACACTCACTACAAAACAAAACCAAGATAACAGAAGGCTACGCTGCTAACTTATCATTTATTAAAAACATTTTAATTTTACCTTTTATTTTGGGATAATTTTAGATTTAATTTTTTGAGCGAGTCTTCTATTATCCCGATTTTGTTGTGTAGTGAGTGTGGTGGGATCCGCGTGTAAATTTGAATTAAGATCGAAAAGGCTTGGGAACCTTTCCCTAAGTTCCGAATCAGGATTAACATTATTAAATTGCTCGGCCATTCTTTTAATATGTGGGTTGTTAGACTTCCCACATAAAACAGCCAAAGTTTCATCTACGCCTTTTTTATAGGCAAACTCATATAGTGCCTCCGGCGTATCCCCCAGAACTGAGGCTGGCTCCCAAACCGGGGTTATAAACCCCTTCCATTTGATGAGAAACCTAGCCGGTTTCCCATCGTCATCAAGCTCAGCGTCCACAATTTCATCGAAATCCCAATAAGCTTCATTTTCCAATACATAAGTTGGAAAAACCCTATCCTATAAATTATTATTATTATGGTTTTTTATAAAAATTAATTTTATTTAATTATATTTGTTAAAGTATATTTGTTTAAAAATTTTTTCTAAACTAAATTTTAAAAAGTAATTAAGAATAAAATAAAAAAGAAGAAGAAAATTTTTAATAATTAAAGATAAAGAATATAAAAGTTAGTAATAGAAAAATCATATACCTCGAGATAAAGGCGTAGAACGGCATCATTATCTATCGGTATATGAAAATAAATGTTAAAAAATAGAAGAAATTTCATATAACTCGAGATAAGGGCGTAGAACGACATCATTATCTCTCGATATATGAAAAGAAATGTTAAAAAGGTAGAAGAAATTTCATATACCTCGAGATAAGGGCGTAGAACGACATCATTATCTCTCGATATTTGAAAAGAAATGTTAAAAAAGTAGAAGAAATTTCATATACCTCGAGATAAGGGCGTAGAACGACATCAATATCTCTCGGTATATGAAAAGAAATGTTAAAAAAGTAGAAGAAATTTCATATACCTCGAGATAAGGGCGTAGAACGACATCAATATCTCTCGGTATATGAAAAGAAATGTTAAAAGGTAGAAGAAAATTCATATAACTCGAGATAAGGGCGTAGAACGACATCATTATCTCTCGCTATATGAAAAGAAATGTTAAAAAGTAAAAAAAAATTTCATATACCTTGAGATAAAGGCGTAGAACGACATCATTATCTCTCAGTATATGAAAAAAATTTAAGATAGAATAGAAAATAAGTATAGAAAACTAAAGTTAGAAAAGATAAATTATAATTAAAAATTTTAGAGAAAAAAAAGGAAAAATTTTTAAATAAAAATTTTAAAAAATTAGAATAAATTCAAACCAACCCCATTTTCATTAACCTCCGAAAATTTTGCCCTCTTTTTTCTACAGTATTCGGGTGCGTGCCCATCTCTATTTCCCAAACACCGACATCGCTTTTTAGGGCGATCAAGTTGTTCTATGTCTCCAATGCCTTTCAAATTTTAATTTATATTATTTTTGATATATATTTAGTTAATTTATGTTTATTATATTTATTAAAATTCATTTAAAATAATACCAGGTTGTTGTTGATTATTATTATTTTCAATATTATTTAATCGAGCTGATCGTCTAAGTTTATTATTATTATTATTAATTTGAAGATCAGTTGATGTTCCTGGTAAATTATTCAAAATTTTTTTATTAGTAGAAGAAGAAGAATTTTCTTTTTGTTGATTATTTGAAGAAGAAGAAGAAGAATTTTCTTTTTGTTGATTATTTGAAGAAGAAGAAGAATTTTGTTGTTTTTGTTGATTATTTGAAGAATTTTCATTATTAGTAGTAGAAGGTTGTATTTGTTCAGATTGTGGGCATTTTTCTTAATTAATTATATTTATAAAAGGAAAATAAGGATAATTAATAAGTTTTTTTATTTATATATTTTAGGTTTCTTTTTGGTTATATATTTTAGATTTTTTTATATATTTTTGAAAAATAAATTAACATAAAACAAACTAGGGTTAGGATTTTTTCTAGGATTTTTTTTAGCATTTTCATTTCCATCATTTGAAGTACTTCCATTATTTTGTTGTAGATCATTTAAATGGTTTCCTGTAATTCGATGATTTTATTTAAAGTTATTTTTAATTTTGTTTCGTTATAAAAATTAAATAATTTCAATAGATTTAATTTTTTTCCTTTAATTTGATATTTAAAAATTTTTATTATTAGTTTTTATTTTTTGAATTTTAGATTTATTTTTAAAAATAAATTAAATAAAAATTACGTTTTTTATTCAAACTATTAGTATTATCATTACAGCCACCATTTTGTTTTTGTTGATTATTTGAAGAAGAAGAAGAATTTTGTTGTTTTTGTTGATTATTTGAAGAAGAAGAAGAATTTTGATTTTGTTGATTATTTGAAGAAGAAGAAGAATTTTGATTTTGTTGATTATTTGAAGAAGAAGAAGAAGAAATTTGATTTTGTTGATTATTTGAAGAAGAAGAAGAAGAATTTTCTTTTTGTTGATTATTTGAAATCGAATTTTGTTGTTGTTGATTATTTGAAGAAGAATTTTGTTGTTGTTGATTTGAAGAAGTTTGTTGTTGTTGATTATTTGAAGTAGTTTGTTGTTGTTGCTCTTCTGTAGGCATTATGCTTTTATCTTTAATTCGATAGTATTAAATAATTTTTATTTTTTTTTATTTTTATAAATTGTAAAAAAAATAATTAAACCAACCAGTTTGTTTAAATTTCTGTAATGGATTGTCATCTAGAAAAAAAATTATTAATAAGCAATTACTAAAATAAATAAAAATTTTACAATCGGTTTCGGACACAAAAGAGTCAGAATCAGAAACTTGATCTAAAGCCATAATTTTAAAAAATTTTTTAATTTGGTTAAAATTTTTTAAATCTAAAAATTAATAAATTTTATAATATAAGTCAAATTTTTATTAATGATTAGTTTGGGTTAGTTTTTCTTCTTTTTAAACTTTTCTTCTCTTAAAAAATCAATTTCCCTAACTTTTTTTTGCCTTATACAAATTCGAACCGTAGGCAATATTCATGTTCTGTTTTATTTTAGTATTTATTTTTATACTTCCCAATACATTTCCCATCGATATATTTTTTCCCTCGCATTTTTCTTTCTCCCTTTTTTTTTGCCTCCTCTTCTTTTTTTCCCTTCTCCAAAAACATTTTAAATAATTCCCCCAAGATAATTTTTCCATTTCAAATAGCAGTAACTTTCCCTTTCCCAACAATCGTAAAAAAAAAATTTTTCAAATAATTTTAAAATTTACCTAAATTATTAGCATCAATTAGTCAATTATAATTTTTAGTCAAAACTTTTTTTTTAAACAATTAGTCAATTATTTTTAATTGTTAATTAAATTTTAATTATCTTTGATAAGTTTGAGATTTTAGTCTTTCAAATATAATTTAATTTAATTGCCAATTTTTGCGGTAAACAGTAATTTAATATAAATTAAGTTAGTTAACAGTTTAATTACCTTTTATTAAGTTCAAATATTTACCGCTTATTTAAAAAATAATTTATTTTTAATTGATAAAATTTTTGCGGTAAAACAATTAGTAATTTAATTTAAATTATGTTAATTAATATTTAATTAGTTTTTAATAAGTTCAAAGAGTTGCCGCCTTGTTAATTGACAAATTAATTAGTTTTTAATTACATCAAACCCTTACCGCCAACCGATTGTCAATAAAATGTACTAAAAAGCACTGACCCGTTATTGACAGCCGCGACGGTCCGGGTGGTGTAACTACTTATCGGGGTACGGGATTTTGGAATTGTTTCGAGGTCATATTGAAGGCTGTAATTATCGTAAAATACATATTTCTATTTGTATTTTTTGACATTAAATAAATAATTACAGATGATACCCGGATTGGGACCAGCAGATCCCGAAAATCCGGTCGGGATCCAGTCCGGGTTTCAATTCTACTACAGGGTGCGTAAAAAGTTCCCGGAATTTTTAAAATTTCAACTATTTGGTTTAAAGATTGATTATTAAAACAAAATTCGTTCACAATCATATTCAGCACTATTTTTGGTTCACAAAACATTTAGTCTATAAAAAATTTTCAGAGAATAGATGTCAAAAATTCCTCTCAAAACTCCTCCAAAAATGTCGTTTTTTGAAGCGCTTGGTCGCAGCTGGTCGGCTAAACGGGTGTTGTTTACTTAAATGAAAATTTTTACCGTCCAACGCTGTCACAATATCAGAAACTGACACCAATAAGTCCGTGAGACTAATTGGTGTGTAAAAAAGACTTTTCCCGCAATCTGTGATGATTCGGGGAGGAATTTGTGCCATTGGAAGACACCGTTGGTTTTTATCGCCAAAAACGTCAAAATCAATGCTTATGTCTATCAAAATGAAATTTTGATGAATGTTTTACTTTCCTGGAAGCATCAACATTTTGGTGAAAATGATTTTATTTTACAACAAGACTTGGTACCAGCACATGGAGCTAAAACAACAATTAACCTCAATGCAAAGTTGTTTCATGGATTTTGGGGAAAGGATATTTGGCCCTGTAACTCACCGGTCCTCAATCCAATGGATTTTCGGTCTGGTCTATGTTGTAGCAGAGACTCCCCTGCACACGACACACGTCAACAGAGCCACTTAGGACGGCATTAAAATATTCCTGGGGATCAATAACAGAAGACGGGTGTGCGACCAACGAAGGAATTTTTCGGTAGTGTTTGGGTGCTTGTATCTCGGCTGTCGGATCTCATTTTGAAAATTTGTTTTGATTATTTATTTACATGATCCTTATAAACGTTTTGTATGTGTAAACTTATTTTTATTATGATATACAAGAAAATAAATCCATTTTGATTAATTCCGGGAACTTTTTACGCACCCTGTATACATACATATGTATATATGGTTACCCGACACTTGCGGAACGACATTTGCGGATCGACAGTTGCGGATTGAATTTTGCGGATCGACATTTGCGGACCCGACATCGGCGGACCGACAGAAGCGGATCGACTTTTGCGGACCGACAGATGCGGATTAACATTAGCGGACCCGACATTTGCGGACCTGGGAATCCTTTAAGAAAATAAGAAGTATAAAAAATTATTTTTTTAAAAAGTTAAAGAATAACAATATATTTTCAAAATTTTCAATTCCGGTGATGAAAATCCCCATATTATTCATTAATTTGGGGGTATATTTTCTAAGGTGACTGTGCCAACGGCAAGAAAAATAAATCAAAAATTTGTCCAGTGGGATTTAACCTTCTTTAATCCTGTAAAAGTTTGGTCTTAAATCTTGAGGTCGTTTTGGGCTTGTATCTTGAAAAATTTTGAATTTGATCAACTAATATTTCCCCAATTTCTCGGTATCGGTGTTAACCTAAGAAGAATGAAAGTCTGCTGAAAGACACATCTTAGACACCTATCAAAGTTTCTGTTCCCAAGATTGCAGGCTGATTCAACTTTTTTTACTGACCCGACCCGTTACCCGGACATTTACAACCTTCTACCCGATCCAAAGAACTATTTGTACGTCCGAAAAATTTGAAAATCCCTAATTTTTTAAAAAAGATTACCAGGTCCGCAAATGTCAGATCCGCAAATGTTAATCCGCATCTGTCGGTCCGCAAAAGTCGGTTCGCATATGTTAATCCGCAA
Organism: Meloidogyne arenaria; assembly: GCA_036172955.1. Taxonomy (NCBI): domain Eukaryota; kingdom Metazoa; phylum Nematoda; class Chromadorea; order Rhabditida; family Meloidogynidae; genus Meloidogyne; species Meloidogyne arenaria. Next base: position 1,121,112 of record JARQAB010000033.1, on the reverse strand, counting down.
ATGTCGGGTCCGCAAAAGTCGATCCGCATATGTCGGGCCGCAACTGTCGATCCGCAAATGTCGTTCCGCAAGTGTCGGTACACCGTATATATTTATTAGATTATTTAATCTAAGAATTTATTTGTTAATTTTAAATAAACAAAATTTTCTCACAAATATTTTTTGTATTTTTAAAGACATGATAAATAAAAAAATTTTAAAAATGACAAACAACTTTTTGTACTTTTAATTAAAGAAACTATTTAATAATAAATTATTACTTTTATTATACAACTTTTAAAATTAAGAAATTCAAAAAAATGTCCTTGGATATACTTGATATTTTATTTAAATTAGATTATTTTGTTTGTTTATTAATTGGTTTTCCTTTAAATATTCTTCTGATTATTTTAATTATTTTTAAAACACCAAAAGAAATGAAAACACACAGTCGAATTCTGATACAAAATTGTGTTTTGGATATTTTAACGTTAATTTGCCAATTGTTTTTACAGGGGGTAATTCTCTCATTTTTTGTTCACAGATTACATACTAGATATACTTCTTCATTTTTTGTGTTAAATTAAAAATAACGCCAGCTTTTTTACTTTTTCCCCTATCTTATCGCCCAAAGTATGAAACCAATACACTATCCATTCAACCATCCAGCCGGGCACACCCCAAGGTGCCGGACGCCCTGTGTCTCGGGTTACCCGAAACCTGATATAAAAGGAAGAAATCGAGCATATTTGCCTTCCAAAATCATCAAAATTTTTGCCTGCCCGAATCTGTGTTTACAACCTAAAGCAAATGCTGCGGAAAGCAATGCAACCTCAAACCCGATCGAAGAAAAGTTTGAAAAACCGACCCGACTTTTTTCTCAACCGTGGCACCCCTGATCAGTCTTTGCTCGATTGGAGCTGATTTAATGACTTTTACTGAAAAGAAACCAAAAATTAAGAGAAATTTTAGAAAAATAAAAAAAGGAGAAGACAAATTAAATTAATACATAAATAAATTTTATAATTATTTGTAGTATTATATACTTGATGGGGAAGGGAATTCAATTGTTATTTTAACTAATGGAATTTTGCTTGATTTTATGAGAGAAAATTTTAATCCATTTACATGTTATGTTGTTTTTTTATTTTGGCAATTCATTATAAACGTAAATTTACATGGATTGTGTGTTCAATTTATTTATAGATATTTAGTTTTGAATAGGTAAATAAATAAATAAATTAAAATAATTAAAAACTTAAGTATAATGCTTGAAATTCCCAAAACCTTGTTTTTATATTGACGAAATTAACGCCAAAAATATACCAAATTTTCGGGCAAAAATGGAAGTAATCTGACTTTCTGGCCTTCCAAAATTCTCAAAACTCTCGCATCTGGCGCGCTTAGAAAGAAAATGGATCCACTTAATCTATCTGATCCTCTTAATTCTCACAATTTGTCTATATCTAACCCTTGGCATCTCTGATACACACCCGGATTTCCTTGTCCATGTGTCTAAACTTTTGCTAAACTTTTTAATGCTTTAGAAATATGAAAATTAGCTTTTGTCGTTATTTATTTATGTTGTCTATTGCTTTGTTTGTCCAATTATTTCATATTTTGGATGTAATTTTCTTTTTACTTCCATATTCTAATGGAGGTATTAAATATTTTGATAATATTAACCAAACATTGCCGTTTATTCAATATAAAATGGAAACGGTGATATTTTGAATTAAATTTTTTTTGAATTTAAAAAATAGATCAATGTTTTGTCACTATTACCTGTAGCATTAATTGAAATATCCGCATATTTAATAATATTTGTTTGTGGATTTAAAATGGTTAGATATGTCAATTTAAACACTAATCTTGATGGAAATTTAAAAAGATTGAATAAACTTTTAACAAAAGTTTTGATTATTTTGGTATGAAAATATTTTGATTTTTTTATTATTTACTCATCTTTGGACTTTTCTTTATTATTTACAATAAGAAAAAGTTTATTTTTAGATTAATTCATTGAATAAACTTTACACAAAAAATGATAATTAACACATGGGGTAAATGTCCAGCTTGTATTCCTCATGTCCGCAAATGACTTTCTGCAAAAGGGCATTTTTGTTGTATTCTCGTCCTTTCATTTCTTTGCCTTAATTTTCTAATGGTTATTTACTGATAGGTTGACAGTCAATCTATCAGATAATAACCTGATGAGGAAAATTATGGTAGAGAGAGGAAGGGGGTAGATTTTTGCAGAAAGTCATTTGCGGACATGAGGAATACAAGCTGGACATTTACCAACCCAGTCTCTTACACCATTTGGATCCCTTCAACGCCTTAAACACAGACATCAGTTAGCGGAATAATTAATCCTTATATTTACTCCATATATCTTTTAAATTGACAGACCCCACTCTGGGTAGGTCCTGATGTCACCACCATTTTGATTGAGCCTGATTAGGGACTAATAAATAACCTCTCTGCCCTTTTCCTTTAACATTAAAATTTTTTAAATTTTAAACAGGTTATTGTACCGTTTATTTACCAAGCTGGAATTTTATTTCTTACAATTTTTTCAAAAACAACAAACAATACAACAAATATTATTAGAATATTAATTTTTGTTTCCGCTCATTTAGCACCTTTATTTAACCCAATTATTTGTATTTTAACAAACACCCCATATCGAAATGCTATTTTTAATCGTTCACAAATACATCCACAATAAATAAATAAAAAATACTCTTGTATTAGTTCAATAAAAAATTTTTTTATAAAACACAAAAAGGCCCAAAATTTTAATTTTCAGTGTCATTTTTAAAAAAATTTGTTTTAAGAGGCTAAGAGGCACAAAAATCCCTCTCTTAGAGCAACAAGCCAAGAATTTGAGATTTGTAAGGGTAGATGTGGAGGGATTAGGATATCGAGGTATTAAGGGGGATATATGTGGATTGAGGATTAAGAGGGTTTTCTTTGATATCTCCATTCCTCCAAGCCTTTCCATATTCTCCTTAAACCCGCCAAATCCCCTTATTATCTCTTTAACCCCGCCAGATCCCCACGATCCAACTTTTAAAAAATAAAAGTAAAAAATGGTGTTTATCAAGTTTTAGGTCTTTAGGGGTCACCTCAACAGTAATTATTCTCAACGCTACTGAGGTTTTGGGTTAAATTTAAAAAACAAAAGATTCTCAAACATTTTCTTAAACATTTTTTTATTTCACATTTTATTGAATTTTTTAAAATTAATTGATTTTCGTTTTTTCTAATTTTTAAATTAAACAAAGGCAAAAAATTTTTTTAAAGAAAAAATTGATTTGGGAATCGAGAGGGGAGAGAGGGAAAAAATCAATGGAAAATATATTTTTAAAATTTGAGGATTTTTTTTAAAAATTTAGGTTATTGACTTTGATAAACAACAACTAATCAACTGTTGGGCTGATAAAAAAATATTGCTTCGGAAAGCATTGAGGAAACAGCCTTTGTCTGTTCGGCCGAATTTACTCTACAAAATAATTTTTAGTTATAACCGCACCTTTGGCTTTAAAGGCATAAAATTTAAAAGTTTTGTAAAGAAATATAAATACTAAACTATTTTTTGAATTTATTTTTTAATGTTTGTTTTACTTGAATAAATCTATAAAAAAAGAAATAAACGTGGCTATATTCTAAATAAATTTTAAAATTAAGACTTTCTCTAATAAAATATATCCTCAAAAAAATAACCTTTTCGCAGTTGGTGCCGTTATAAAAATAATTATAGTATACCCAGAGATATTTTCTAAGAGATAAAAAAATTCCTAGCCCCAGTTAATTCTTACAATTTAAAGATTAAGTTTTGAAAAATTTTATTTAAAATTCTGCCCTCGATTTTGAATAAAATTTTCAATAAAAAGGCAAAAAAAACTTTTAAAAACATTTAAAAATCAATGAAAAAATTTTTGTCCAAACAAAAACGTGTCAAAACTATCTAGTCAATATCTTCTCTCTATCTTTAACTCGATAAATATTTTTAAATGCCCCCCCCCTCTCCCCTCTCTCTTTAAAAAATTTTTTTTATTTAAAAAAAATCCCTCCCTTTCACCTCATGCCTCCCCTCACCTCAAGCCCCCTCCCCTCACCTGATTCCCCTCACCCCCCTCCCCCCTCCCCTTACCTCCTCTCACCTCATCCCCCCTCCCATTCGCCACATCCCCACTCCCTTCAACTCATCCCCCTCCCATCCCCCCACATATATACACATGCCAGCTGCGCAAATTTGCCATTATTTAATTTTTTTATCAACTACTCCTCTTCATTTTATTAATTTTTAATTGCCCTTACAATTGCCTTTAAATTTAAAAACAAATTAAGAAATCTTGAATTTTACTGAGCGCCAAATTAATTTTATAGGGGAGAAAACTCAAATTTTAATTTCTTGTGAGTAGAAAAATTGTTACTGTATTCAATAACCTTATACAGCTACCCTTATTATAAAATACCCCCTGGGGCTGAAAAATTGTATTAATAAAAGGTATCGTAAATAGAAGGTATCGCTTAGACAGCCCTATATTTAATAGGCCGTATTTCGAATTTAGGGTATCTAGTATTTATGTGAGGTCTGACATAACAACATTCTCAATTTTTTAGAATGTTTGGAAGAAGAATTTTAATTCTTCTTCATTTCTCAATTCTTCCGTTTTGCTTTGCGAGTGAAGAAAAACATTTGGCAAAACATCTATTCTCTGGTATTATGAAAAATTTTTAAATAATTTTTTTGAAAAAAATCTTTCCCACCAGATGAGGAAATTCAGGAAGACGTCAAAGCTGTAGATTTAGTAATTCAAGCACCTTGGGTAGAACAAAACACTTTAGGTGTTCAGAGAATGGAAACTAAGAGAGAAAGTAATCGCCTTACTGATGCGCAAAAAGCTTTGTTCGATCGCCATTGGGAATTGGAAACTATACAGGCAAATGATTTTTTAGAGCCACCCCCGAAGACCTACAAGCTTTTGACCAACACAATTTTTATTTTTTATTTCTTTAAAAGTTTAATCGTGGGGATTTGGAGGGATTAAAGGGGATTGGATTAATTGAGAATGTGGAACAGGATGACCCTTTCCAAATCACCCAAAGAGGGCATGGCTTCTCAAAAATGGGGTAAAGACGGTACGGAGCAAAAATTTTAATATTTCCAGTTAGAAAAGCCAGAAGCTCCAAAGCAAGTTGATTTGGAATTGTTGGCCGAAGCTTTGGATATTGTTGTGGAAATGAATCCAGATGAAAAAGAAGTTGTGATTAGAATGGATAAATTGAATGAATGGGCAAAGGAAGAGAAGGATGCCAACAAAAACAAAAAAGAATTGGATTTAAATCTAACAAAATCCAATGAAGAAGAAAAGAAAGAAGCAAAGGGGGAGAATATCACGGTAAACAAAAATAGAAAGTCAAATCTCGATAATATTTATGCCCCTTTAACCGAGCCTCTCTCGAAAAAAACAAACTTTTTCTTTTGTCCCTTTAAATTTGTTATATCGAGATTTGACTGTTTAAATTTTAAGTAGCGTAAAAGATTTGGGTTTATACGGAAGAATTTAAAGAGAGAAATGTGTTAATAGAAAATAATTTATTTAAATAAAAGTTTCAGAATACAAATGATATAATAAAAATCTGAAGCTCAATTTTCTGCAACGCAAGTATCCGCGCCGCAAAGTTAAGCTAATCGAATTTAAATTGAAATTAAATTTTAAAAGGGGAAAGATTAAAGGTCTAGAGAGCTACCCTGACATCCCCCCTCCCCCAAATTTTCGAGGAAAGTAGAGAAATACTAGAAATAATTGAAAATTAGAAATAATCCCTTTAATAGAAATAATATTTAATTAAAATAATCTTTTTCAGCTTTCGCAACTTTTAAAATTGGACATGAAAGAAAACAAAGAAGAAGAAGAAAGTAAGGGAGAAGAAAAAGGTAAAGAAGAAGAAAAACAATGTTCAGAACAAGACAAACAAAAGTTTTTATTAAATAAGTCAACAGAATCCCCAATTCAACAACAAAACAGAACCGAAACAATTTTTGAAAAGATTAATGGAATTTCTGGAAATTGGTGGCATTTTACGGAAAACAAACAGCCAATGGAAGTTAAAACAAATGAAAATAAAGAAGATGAAGATAAACCTTTTGTTATTTTTGTTGGAGAGAATAAAGATGTTGGTGAAGACGAAGAAAATGAGAAAAAAGTAAGTGAAATTTATGTGAGAGATTTTGAGGGCTCGGACCCAGAAAAAATATTTTGGGCAAGTTCTGAATTTCTTGTAGCTATGGGAGAAGAATATAGTGGGGAATTCAAAAATATTTAAATAAAAAAATTATTTTTATTATGTATGTAAAATTTTAGGAAGAGCGATTACAAGAGTCCAATGAAAATGAAGTTTTTGCCCAAATTCAAAAAGGAAAAGAGCTTAGAGCAGAGAGGCCTTCAGAAATGGTTGTTATTGATATGAATTCGGATGAAGATAATTCTGATGTTGAGAGTAGTGAAGAGGATAAAATTGAAGCAGAAATTGAGGAGAAAGAAGAGCCAATGATGGAAATTGTTGAGGTAAGTAAATAAAGTACTTTTAGTTGAGAATCATTATAACAACTTGGATATTATGTAGCTTTTATGGCTTTCAAAAAGTGGAATCTGGCATCGAACTATAATCTCTTGCCAGTCTCCAACTTATCCCAAACTATCTTACGTTCCAAAATATCCCAATCTCTGAGTTATCCCTATTCGAAATATCTGGAAGGGGAAAGGGGGGTTATTAGATCAATTCTAACTGTTTAATCAGATTGTTGATCTGAACAAAGTCAACGATGATGAGGATAATGATGACGACGAAGAAGACGATAATTCTTCAACATCGGAAGAAGAAATTAAGGAAGAAAAAAGTACTGGAATATTTGGTGTTTTAACTAATTTGTTGTTTGGTGGTGGACGTTTTAAAAGAGAAGCTTTTCCTTTCCCAGCAATTCCAAATTCAACAAAAATTGTTGAGCAATCTGACGTAAATTCTGGAGATAATATTGAAAAGATAAAAATAATTAAAAGCTTTTCTGGACGTGTAAAATTGGGAGATAAAAATGTTGAATTTTCTGGTTCAAAATTGGAAATTACCAAAGATTTAGGCATGGAAGAAGAAAAGAATGAAGAAGAAAAAAGACAAGAGTTTTTAAAAGAAATTTTTGGTAAGAATTGGGAAAGAGAGTAATTAAAGTAAATATTCTTTTACGGCAAAAATACCGTAAAATATTTGTAGAATAATAGAGTTGACAAAAAAACCGACCGATACTTATTCCCCCCCCCCCCCCCAGTCCGCGTTTTAGTGAATGTACGAAATGGTCAGTACATCAATTTGGTCTCTGGGTGAAGTAGCTCTGCCCAAGCGACCCTTTCTATTTAAGATACCTAATTATAAAGTATAATTTTTCAATCATGTTGTATTAAATTTTAAAGGATACTATTTAATTAAAAAAAGACTTTGTTCGAATGAACAATGGTCCTTGTAAACTTTTCCCGGCATCCTTACTTTTTAGGATTAAAATCACAAGTTTACCCTTAAATAAATAATTGACACCCCTCTTCCCTACTTCATTATTTAAAATTTAAAACAATAAAATAATCCAGATAATGACAAAAAGATTGAAGACGTAAAAGAAGATGATAACAAGTTTGTTGAAAAAAAGGAAGATTTAACTTCTGACGAAAAAGAAATGGAAGAGGAAAACGAAAAAACAGAAAATGTGGGTGAAAAAGAAAATATTAAATTAACTGAAAAAGCTAAAATAGCCAAATATCTAACAGAAATGTTAACAAAAACATCTGAGGATCGTCCAAAACGAGATGAGAAAATTGCTTATGTTTGGTATTGTGAATTGCAATATTGGGTAGCAAAGTTTGTTGAAAAAGAATTTTCGTTGAAAGACAACAGAAATGAAAGTGGAAATGTTGGGAAAGTACTTGATGAAATGGATGTTATTGTTGGGGAATTAGAATATATTCGTTCGATTTGGGGAAAAATTTTGGGAAAATTAGCTGAATTGACTGACTTTATTGGAAAGGAGTTTAAGCGACGAAAGTAAAGAAAAATTGAAGAAGTGAGTGAAGAAATGAGTGAAGAAAACCAAAAAGAAGAAATGTAAAGAGAAGAGAGAGAAGAATTTTGAACTTTTTATGCCCTTTTTACCTTTTCTTCTCCCAATTTCCCCTTTTTATTATTTAATCACAAAGGTTTAGGTTTGTGAAGATCTGTCCAAGGCTGAAAATTTTCCAAAGACAAAAATTTTACAAGAATTTAGTGATACCCAAAAATTTTGTTATTTACCGCGATTAATCCTTTTTGATTGGTGTCAGGGGTAGAAGGGGAAATCTTGGCGGAGAAAGGAGAAAAGGAGTCACAAGAAGGTTGGCGGTTCCGGATAACCAATGATCTCCAGTAACCGCCAACATATTTATAAAGTTCAAAATTGACATGTTGTCGAGATTATTTTTTAACACTAAACACAAAATTCCATTTTTTATCATTTTTTCGGTTTGTACATACACCCCCCTCCCCAGAGTTGCGTCGTAATCGAAAATTTTTTCAATTTCAAGATATGAAAAAAATAAATTTACAAATTTAAATCAAAATCGAAGTTTAAAAAATTTATTTTTGAAAAAAAGAATAGTTTAAACTTCATTTCGCAATCATGGATTCGAACCAAACCCCACAAAATATCAAAGTGAGTCAAGCCAGACTTGTAAACCACTTAACCACCGACCATCAAAAGGAATAGTAAAAGAAAAATTAAATATTCCTTTCCCTTTTCCTTTTAAAATTTGATGAATAAGTAAGGGAGGGCAATAATATTTTCCCGTAATTTTTATTTTTTATTTTCGTAATTCGTAATTTTTCCCGATATTTTCGTAATCGTAATTCGTAACTCAAAAAACGCCGTAATTCGTAATTACGACGCAACCCTGCCCCTCCCCCCATACACAAATTAGCAATTAGAAACACCAGCGCAAACATGTAAAATCAAGTAATTTTAAAAAATACACATTTCATCCCAATTTTGGGATGAAATATTTAAGCAACATATAAAGGAATGAGAAAACGTAACAAAAAAATTACTTGATTACCTAAATTTGTACATATTTTTTGTTTGTTGCTTTCCACATTTATTTAAGTCAATCCCCCCAAAAAAACTTTTTTTTTATTATTCATTAAAATCTTTTTTAAAAACGTGAAAATTGATTACAAAAATTTTAAAATTTAAGAATTATTTTTAAGTATTTGCTAAAAGGACATTAAATTATTTTTTATATTTTAATGGCCAGGAGGTAGTCCCATTCCTCCCATACCTGGGTGATGTTGTTGTTGGGCTGCTTGTTGATCTGAAAAAGAAAATTAAAGTAAAAATTAAATAATTTAAAAATATTTATTTAGAGAGAGATGAAGAACTTTGATTCTTTTTGAAAAAAATTAAATAAGCACGAAGGTGCCAAATATAGAAAAAATATGCCATAATAATAAGCTTTTCGATTTTCTCATTTTAAGGCATATCCGCCGTTTAGGACCCTACATTTGGGGATGTTGGAGTTCTTTTTTTGAAATGAATGTAAGCTTCAAATAGGCTCATTTTAAAACAAATAACATCAAAATTAGCCCATTTTTGAAGAGTTTTATTAAATTTTTCCAGCCAAATTCATACAAAGTGCGAATTTTGTTCACACTTTGTATCATTTTAAGGGGCAATTATTAGCTTGTTTTTACAAAAGTAAATACCTCTAAATATCATTTTAACAATGACTTATATGCTCAATTTAATGCAAATTATCCTCAAAAAATAAAAAGATATCCCCAACAAAAAGAAATATAGAAAAGAAATATGTAGAAAGTACTAACATTTGACATTAAAATTAAAAATCCCAAAGAAAGAAAGAAAGAAAAAATAAAATAGGATATACTTTAGCCGGTGGCCGGTTCGAAACCCATTCGAAATATATACCATTCGATTCCTCTCGGCGAGCTGAGTCGAATGGTACCACTCCCAGGGTGCGGAAACGCCTGTGGACTGAGATATAGGTCCCCGAAAATCGAAAAACCATAGGGGGGAGTAAGCACAATTTTGGAGTGAAAAATTCGATTTTTCGAGTGATAGCTCATTCGAAAGAGCTCCTCGAGCTGAGTCGAATGACACCAAAATCATCGAAATCCGACTTGATTGGACCGAGATATAGACCCCTAAAAATCGAAGATCCACAGGGGTGATTTTTGAAATCAAAAATTTTTTATACAAATAATACCTCATTCGAAAGAGCTCGACGAGCTGAGTCGAATGACACCAAAATCACCGTGATTGAACAAGATTAGACAAAGTTATAAAACAAAAAACCTAAACCTATGGAGCGTCGGCGAGGCGCTTGTGCAAAACCCCGCGCTTCGCGCGGGGTTTTGCGGCACGCGCCTCGCGGGGAGTCTACGGGCGATGGGTCTGGGCTCGTAACATAAACCTATTCCTATCTCACTTGCTCTGGACGTATTTGGGGCCTCCGTAGCAGCAAAAATCTCCACAAATGCCATAGGTAAGGAGCTAAAAGAAAAGATCATAACTTTGTCAAATCAAGTCGGATTTCGATGATTTTGGTGTCATTCGACTCAGCTCGAGGAGCTCTTTCGAATGAGCTATCACTCGAAAAATCGAATTTTTCACTCCAAAATTGTGCTTACTCCCCCCTATGGTTTTTCGATTTTCGGGGACCTATATCTCAGTCCACAGGCGTTTCCGCACCCTGGGAGTGGTACCATTCGACTCAGCTCGCCGAGACGAATCGAATGGTATATATTTTGAATGGGTTTCGAACCGGCCACCGGCTAAAGTACAGCCAATAAAATAATTTTTCTCCCCAAAAAATACTCTTCATCCTCTCTCTTTTTTCTCTTATAAATTTAAGAAAACTCTTTTTTTCTCTTTTTTAAATTCACTTTGTTTCCTTTGCAGTAAAGTTTGACGTATTTGTTTTTTAGTATCAGTTGTAGGTTGTTGTTGTGATTGTAGATTAACCTGCTGTTGTTGTTGTATTCCTCCTCCAATTCCACTTATTCCAGGCATTTGTTGTTGATTGAATTGTTGTTGATTATTTCTATTTTGTTGGGAAATTGGTGAATGATATTGTGGTGGTGGAGGGGGTTGTTGTTGTTGTTGAGGAGGAGGAAGTTGCACTCGAAATTGAGGAGGGGGTTGTTGCATTGTTTGTTGCTGATTATTATAAATCATATATGGGGGTGGTAAAGGTCCAGACCTTGAAATAAAAATTTTTGTTTGTTTGAAAAATAAATTAGAAGAATAGTGAATTAAAAAAATATTTTTTCATTTCCTCCAAAATCCCCAAAATAATAATTCGTCTCCACATAATCATACGACACTTTTATATTTAGTATACCCGTTTACAAATAACTTCTTTCAAAGGTCCCCCAACAAATAATTAAATAGGGCTCAGACTTAACTATTAATTTTTAAATATAGGTAAAAACCCCAACATTTGAGACTGGCCAATATTTCCTTGTTGTGGTGGTGGTTGCATTGATTGTTGCTGTCTTTGTTGCATTTGTTGCTGCCAATGAATTTGTTGTTGTTGTTGAGCCATAATTGCTGCATGTGTAGACATACTCATTTGTGTAGGTTGACCCATACCTCCTCTTTGTGTAACCATTCCTGGTGATGGACCAGCTCCACCAGTTGCTGCAAACATATCCATTCCCATACCCCCCATCATTTGATTGGCCATTTGCTGTTTTTCTTTCTTTTTCTTTTGACCTCTTAAAAAATTTTCAAATAAAAACGGGACCACCAAAAGTCAATTTACCTTCCAACACCTGACGGATTTGTTCCAAGCACTTTACGTCTACCCCTTCCGCCTCCTGTTCTAGGAGAATCTGTCAAGTTTGTTGGGGTATTTGAACCAGAACTACGAACACCTTGTGATTGTTGTAGTAAATTTAAAATAGGTTGTTGTGGAGGGAATGGGTTTTGTTGAAGGCCAGAAGGACCAGGCTCTCCCATTATTGCACCAGGTGGAATTGAACCAGTCATTGCCATCATATGTTGGTGTTGGAACATCTGTTGCTGTTGTTGTTGCTTTTGGTGTTGATGGAATTGATGTTGTTGAGATGGAGTTGGTTGCATCATTGCTTTAATTTGAGAAAGTTAAGAATGGGAGAAAAGAGAATTTCCAAGGAATTTTTAAATTTTGTCGGGTCACTCTCCAGCTAATTTATGTCGAACTTTATCGCAAAGATATCTATTAACTAATTTTTAAATTACCAAACTTCGTCGATTGAGATATCATTCGACCCAACTCAATAGAATATGTTCAATTATACCGAATTTAATTATCGATACTTAACAATTAGGTATATCGATAAGGTTGACTCCAGTTTGAGTGCCCTACACTCCTTTATTGTAATCTTATTTTTATTATAGAAAAAATTCTAAATAAATATCTTCTTATAAAATTACCAGGATGTATTTGCACATTCTGTTGTTGGGCAATCATCCTTTGTTCCATTTTTATTTGTTGTTGTTGCTGATTCTGATATGATGCCAAACGCATTTGTTGTAATTGTTGTTGATCAGGTTCCATCTAAAATTAAGAAAAAAATTTTAATAAAAAAATATCCCAGACTTTAAATTGTTGTTCAGTTGTTGGTGGCTGTTGCTGTGTCGGAATCATTCTTTGTTGTTGTGGGGGTTGTTGTGGTTGTTGGACTGCCATCATATTTTGTTGATAAGATTGTTGTTGTTGCTTTAAAGAAAAATATTTTTAAATTAAAAATTACATTTATTTTTATTACTTGTTCTTCTTGTCGCTCATTTGGAGGTTTACAAATATAAACTTGTTCCATTTCTGGGGGTGCCAAAAATGGATCAGCCCCCATTCTTTCTTCTCCAACAATTCCAGGTCGAGGAATGAATGATATGATTTGTTCTCCATTTGGACCAATTTGTCGTTGCATCCAATGCTCGTGTTTAAGCATTCGCAAAATCTTTAAAAAAAATTTCTTTTAATGTATTAAATAGAGATGTCCATGACAGAAAATTTCCAAAAGAATTTTTATGGACCTTTTTATGAATGGGAACTTGTTGTTTATCAATCACAATTCCTTGAAATTGAGGCTTTGCAACAGGAAGATTTGGCTGTGTTTGTTGTTGACTAGGTTGGGATGTATTTGTACTTCCCTTAGTTGTTGTTGTTGTTCCTTGTGCAATAAGTTTATTATGTGGAATTGAATTGGAAAAACTATCCCAAGCTGTTAATTCTGCTTGAGACTTTGGTACAGGTAAAAGTTGTTGTAAAGAGTAAAGTTCATCGGGAATACGGAAATTCTAAATAAAAAGGTGGTAAGATTATTAGAATATTTACAGTTGGAAAAGAAAAATTGATGTTTAAATAAGGGTGCGTAGTTACCAATAGACTTTGGTAATTGTGACGTTTATCCGCGGATATTATCCGTATCCGTCTAGTTTTCAGAAACCCACAGATTTCCCCATTTATTCACATATTTCCTCAGATTTCTCTTAATTTTTTCGGAATTCACTAGGAAAAAGCTATCGTTCTGTCTTTGTTACTAACAAAAATTAAAATAAAAATTACCTTAAATTTGCTAACAAAAGTGCTATATGTTTTATGAGGATACATTTTGTGTACAAGCATTAAAAGCATATCCATACAAGTATTAAAATATAGAGTATCACGTTCATAACTACAAAAAATAAATATTTATATGTAAATAAAATAATAATATTCTTTTTTTACGTTAATATTTCAAAATAAAGAAGTTGAAAAATTGCAGACGCCCAAAATTCTGCATTGCTATTTGTTGTTAAAGTATCAAAAAGTCCAACAATTAAATTTAGGCGTAAAATGATCCCATCACGTTCGGAGAGAAAGAAACTTTGGTGTGGGATTATCGGATTCTGAAAATAATTTTTATAAAAGAAAAGGGAAGAGAATAGAAACAAAATGTTAATTTTCGAAAAGAATTCTTTTGGTTCATAGAGATGAGGAGGAACAGTCAGAAGTGTCGGAAATCGGAACTGGCTCTAAAGTCGGAACTCAGAAATCAAAAAATTTATTAAGAAATCAGAAATCGGAAGGAAGAAAACGTCGGAAATCGGAATTTCGACCCACCTCTGATGGAGAAGAGGTGGATGGGAAGTAAATTAAATAACTTCATTATTACTTTTCTAACTCGAGCAACAACATCATCCAAATAATCCAAAAGAGTATCAACTAATTGTTTAACATCCTCTCCTTCTGTACAAGCCATTACCTTAAAAAATATTTCTACAAAAAACCTTCAATTTTTCTCACCAAGTTAAGGAAAGGTTGATAAGCAAGTAATTGTTCATATTTTAATTGTTCAATATTTTCTGATTGTTCTAAAAATCAAAAATAATTTTTGTAAAAATTTAATAAAAAAAACTATTTTTTGAATCCTTTTCAGGCAAAGTTTTCAAATTTTCTGCGACCACTTTTAAAATGTATGCTTTCATTGCTGAACCAATCCATGGACACCAATGAGGATTTTGCGAGCTCATTCCTGTTGGAGGTGGTGGACTTGGCATAGCAGTGACTAGAGAGGCTATTTGCCAAAAACAGTTAATTCCTGAGGGGCGAAAGTCGTCTATATCCATCTAAAAAATTTAAATTAATGCCCAAAATAACTCATTTAATATTTTCAATTTTAGGCACATGTAGGCAAAGGCAAGGACCGAGTAAATCTAGTTAGATAGAAAATGTAATGGGATATAGTAACTAGAAAATTTCCAGACATCTAAACCCTAATTTCCTACAGAATTTCAACACACCTTTTCCTCATTTTGTTTATTATCCTTTAAAATCAATCTTGAAACAAAAAGTTGATGAATAGCAGTGGCTATATTGTTAAACAAGAACATTGTCATTTGATAATGATTAGCTAATTGTTGATTTCCATTGCCTAATTTGGACATTTGACTTTCCGGGAAAGTCTAAAAGAAAAAAATTATTTTTAAATTTAAAAAACAATTAAAGACTTCATTAATTATTAATTTAAAATCAAAATAGGTAGCTCTCATATTCCATATAGAAAGTGCTGAAAGTAATTTTTCATAAATTGTTTTGTCTGTACATTCCATTAATTCTTGCTTAATATCTCTTTCACTAAAAAATAAATTATTAAAAAAATTTAAAAATAGATTAAAGTCAAAAATTAGTTTTTAGATATCCTCAAAGTTAGGTACGATTTAATTAAATAGGTTTTTTGAATTTAGTTGACTAATGGCCTAAGTGTATTTTATAGAGGTACCTTTTCCTTCTAAGAGCAACCCTTAAAAGTTGTTGACCAACAGAATGATTTTTAAGTCGAGGACAATTAATAAAATTATCCATATCTTTATCAGAAGAGCAAATAGCATGCATTCTCTCTATTACCCAATCTTGATCACAAATACTTAAAAGTGCACAACGGGCAATTGCTAGTTGTTTAGAAAACTTTCGATGATTTGTCTAAAATAAAAGAAAAATTTAACTTAAAATCGAATACCAATTCTGTTAGATACTTAAACTCAAGTAACTTTAAAGAATCTAGGAGAGCTCTTTTTAAGATGAAAGGAGCTAATCCCTTCGATCATTCATTTAAATTACCCAATATAATCAGTTCCTTTATCCTAAAAACTCCAAAAGCCCCCTCCTCCTTACCGCATCTTTTCTGCTGGCTTCAACCTTTCTTTTTAGTTCATCCACTAATTGCATTACAACAGAAAGTAGAGGGAACAAAACAAAATTTAATTCAGTAATATGAGCAATTTTTAACGCCACTTGATTGCAATCTCTTCGAAGTGTAGATGATGTAATAACTCGTTGTCCAAGATCATTGCCTGTTTTTTTTTGTAAAAATTAAAAAATATTCTTTATAGTTTAAACAAACAAATAAAAGGCATATCATCTCCACAAAAAAGAACAGAACAAATACATAAAGCCAAACAAAATCCATTATCCAAATCATCATTAGCAAAACCTCCTTCTTCTCTTATAATAGAATAAAATACATTAGCAATAAGCCTGCATATAAGAGCATGAGGTGAAAAAGCATATTTAGAGGCTAATAGAAGAACAAAAGTTGCTAATGAGTAGTGAGTGGAAAAGTCATTTACCTGAAAATTTTAATAAATATTTATGAAAAAATAAAGAAAATTAGGCTCTTGTCTAGTTTACGAGACCAATGAAAATTTGTGAGTTCTGAGAAAAATTCTAAAGAAGTTCCCTTCCCCCTCCAAATAAATGAACCAAAATTTTCTCTAACATTAATTTCAAAAAGCATTTCATTCCAATTACTATTATTTGAAACATTTGAACAACAAAGTTCCTGAATAGCACTACACCATTCAGTTTCAAATCCTAATTGAGTTGATACATGTCCACAAAAATTTGCCAATTCAACCAAACGTTCATAATCTCGTCCGTAAGAATTAGCAGCGCGAAAAGCGTTAACAACAAAACTAAAAAATAATTTTTTTAACTCTCGTTATGAATTTTTAAAGGGTAAGCTTTGTATTTTTCCCGATTCCGAAAATCGAATTCCGCGGTTCCGGTTCCAAGCAGTTTCGAGTTTTTAACAGTTCAGCGGTAAGAACCGACTTAACGAAAATTAAACTAGTTGAAAAATTCAAACAAACCTATATTTTGAATGTTCATTTTGCATTGTTTGAAGACGCATTTTTAAATCCACAAATGATAAGAATCGACTGAAAAAATAATTCAAAATTATTTTTTGATAAAAAAAATTCACAAATTGTTTGAAGAAGATAAATTAAGTTGCTCAACCATTAATTGTTGATCATATTTTAAATTTCTTGCTAAAGAACCAGAACCAGCAGAAGGAAAGAGTGCAGCCAAATCTTCATATTTTCCAAGTAAATTTAGTTTAGGTATTTTTCCTTCTTCTTCTCCAACTCCAATTAATTTATTTCTTGTATGTAATAAAAATATTGCTATAGTTCTTGACCAACAAGTAATGGGGAAATTTTGACGTGATAATTCCAAATCATTTTGGATTAATTTAAATAAACTATTGTAAATTGAACAAGCTTCTGGAGAGTAAAGAAAATAATAAAAATGTTCAGCCAAATGAACAACAATTACATAAGCAAGCTTAAAAAATATTTTAATAGGTGAATTAGGTAAAAATTAGAGAAAAATGTATAAAAGTGAGAGAAAAACGGCTCGGAACGAACGGAAGACCGATGTTCTTCAGTCAGATACCCGAATGCGGGTTTAAAAAATTTCTGACAAGGGAACCTTTCGAACTGTCAATAAAAATTTTTAAATAAAAATTAAACAATCGTGTAGAGCGTGGTCAAAAACCTCTTATGTTTCCGGCTTTTCCTCTCCTGACCCCCATTTCAAAAAGTTATAGGGCTATAAAGTGGTATAATTTCCATTTGAAAATTTTTACTGACAGTTCGAAAGGCTCCCTTGTGAGCACCTTCGAAACTTAAATTTGTTACAAGTTTTGGTAAAATCAATTTTTTGCAAAATAAAAGTTAAAACAATTTAAATTACCTGACAAGTAAGAGAATTTGGAATTGTATCGAAGATAATTTTTTGATTAGATCGCTGAAATTCTTGTTCAATTTGAATAAGAAAAGGTAAAAGTTCGGCAGAAAGACTCAATAAACTATGTGGATTTTTACAAATCTAAAAAAATTAAAAATTAGAGTTGGCCTCTACAAAAAAATAATTTAGAATAATAAAATTAAAAATGCTTTTTAAGCCCAAACAGGAAAGGAACACTGTCATAGAAATTTATTTAAAAAAATTAAAAAAAACCATAATCATTTCACAAAGAAGATCCAAACATTCAGAAGTTGGGAACGGAGATAAAACTGTTTGTTGTTCAGTCAGTTGACGTAAAAATTCTTCAATAGAATCAACAAAATTTTCTGTACACCAACCACAAATTATTAATTGATCAAAATATGTTTGGGATTTAAATTTATCCATTTGTTCAGCAATTTGCTCGTTTGTACATTTTCGTTTATAACGAAGTTCTCTAGTTGGGGAGTCTGGAGAAGTTTGGACAAATTCAACGCTTAAACGTTTCTTTAAAAAATAAATTTTAAATGGAAGAATTTTTAAAATTAAAATACCCATAATTTACATATTTCTCTAGCAATTTTACGCAAATCTTGTCTAACTTGATCCCTTTGATCAGAAATTCCATATAAAACAATTGCTCTCTGATTACATGCATCTCTATTTGATTCCAATTGTTCAACAGGTAAATGAAGAAGGAAACGTTCATGAAAACTAGAATAAATAAATAAAATTTAAAATTAGCAATTCGACATAAAAACAATCTACAAAGAGCAAGACATTTTTAAAAAATATTCGTAATTTTCAAAAGTTTATGAAACCTTAACTAGGTGATAAAGGTTTAGAAATATTTGTTAAATTCGAAATATTAATGTAAAATAAGAAAAACCCATTAAAAAGAATAATTCTCAATTTATTAGAGCATAAGAAGGTCATTTAACAAAAATGAAAAAACTTATTTTCGCTACACCAATTACTTTAACGACAAAAAGTAAAAACCTCAATTTTGATTTTATATCCAAATGAGGATGAACATCAGGTTCATATTCTTGTTGAAGTTTTGCAAATTCATCAGATTTTTGTTGATTCTGTTGAGGGGTAGAACCACTAAATGGATTAGTATTGACAGTTGATGACACAGAAGGTGTTGTTGGAATAAACGAAATAATCATTTGTGGTTCCTTAAAAATAATCAAATTTAAAATAATTTTCAATAGAAAACCTGCTTAACAGGAACCAAATCGACAGATTGCCGTTTCGAGGAATTTTGTTGTTCAACACGTTCAGGTTGGCTTTCGGAAGTTTCATTTGCCTTTAGACGTTGGTATAACGGCGATTGTCCTAGTGTCCCATTTCTCATTAAAGCACGAACATATCTATCATGATCAAAAATCCCAACACGATGTAATTCGTAAAATAACAACATTAAATTTCCAAATTCCACATTCCAACGCCCATCATTTCCTTCGTCAGTTTTGTTTTTATTTCGTTCATTAAATGCCCAATCTCGATTTAAACAATCAACCAATAATGAATGAATTGATTTGAGTGAACAAACTTTATTTTCAGATTTGGAAAGAAGCAAAAGTAATTTTGTGACAAGTAAAGAACGATAAGTTCCTGATCTTTCCGCGGTAACAGCCCAGAGAACAAGAATTCTGACACGAATATTGATTCCAACGGACTCATTTAAATCCTATAATTAAAATAATGAAAAATATGCTTGCGAGTAACGGACTCGTCAATAGAGAGTCACTTACATGTTAATCTAATCGTTAGAATAAAAAAGATCATAGGTCTTCCCTTTTCCCTCTTTCGTGGAGGGCTCTAGCCCCGCACTCCCCTAGCCCCTTGGGTACCCCTTGGTATATATTCGGATTTTGCACATCAAAGATTAAATAAAATTAACCTCATCTTTAGGAAAAATATTTTCATAAAGTATATGAAGAGCATTAGGTTTATCCAACGGAATTGTATCCAAAAATGATATAATATTTAGACATTCCTCGATTATAACATCTAAATAATTTATAAATTTTTATTAAATAAAGCTTAAAGAACCTATTCCAAATTGTGAATTTGAAGGGTTAATAAATGCCCAACGGTCTTCTACAGCTAAACTTCTCATTTTAATTTCGTCTACTTTTTTATTCAACAAATCCAATATTTTATCTTTGAATGATCCAGAAAAGTGTTGACAAGTAACTTCAATTTTACAAGGGAGATAATCGAGTGGAGAACCACAAAGCTGAAAAAATATTAAAATTTGAACGAAAATAAAAAAATACCCAAACAACACTTTGCAAAGCATTTTCTTTTTCAACTGCACGAGAAAGTTTAGAACTTTTAAGACTTCCTTCCAACAATTCTTGAGGCTCGAATGGTGTCCAAATTAAAGCAGACGGGCAGTCAAGAATAATAGCATGAAGAAAGCCAAAAATTACAAGTAAAGTAGGCCTGTGATGTTGACAATTGGATAAATCATCGAAGCAAGTTTCAGGAGCAATGGGCGATAAATTTTGACTAGAAAATAAGAGGGATTTAAAGAGTTTCTTAAAATAAAAAATTTATTGTTAAAAGTTTATTAGTAACTCATTGTCAGCCAGATATAGTGGCTAAAAAGGCCATCAGTTCATCTCTCAAACCCCAGCCATAGCTTAATGTTAGAAGTCCCGTAAATCGAAAAGAAACCCCAAAATGGACCAAAATAAAATTGAAACGAGTCGAGTTAAAAAGATATTAAAAAACCTTCTCATTTTTTCATAATCTTTTCTGTACTGCATCAATCGAGAGCAAAGAATACTTGCCACCCGACGGGCTATAAATACATTTTGTACAACAATATCAGTAAATTGAGTCATTAATATAATTAAAATGCGAAATGTCTGAGGCTGATCCAATGAAAAATTAGAAAATTCTGCAAGCAATTCACACATATCTAATACAAATTCATGACGATCTAGCATTCCATCCTAAATTAAAAAAATAAAATTTAACAAAAAAAACAAAAAAAACCTCAAATGAATGCTTTATTAAAGCTGCATAATAAGGCCAACGTTGATAATAAGGGTTTTGTTCAAGTTGGCCAGGTATTGCTTTGTCAAATTCACGAAGTAAGCAACGCAAATAACGAATAAAAAATTGACGTTGATCTAAAAAATTGTTTTAAATTAGAAATAATTATTAAAAAATTAATAGATTTACCACTAGAATAATCATCACTGGGTAATGTATTTCCACCTTTCTTCTGTTTGCTAGCAGTTACCAAAATTGGGTGAGCAACTTGATTCTTAAAAAATAAATTATATTTTTAATTGAAATATATTCTAATTTTCCTACTAGATATCCGTAAAAACGCTTAACATATGTTGACCAAAATATCTAAAAATTTTTACCATCTTCAAAAACCAAATAGCTTTTTGAATCGGCACTCCTTTTTCATATAATAAACTCATTGCCTCACATAAGGGAACCGTTTTTGAAGCAGCTAACGAATTTAATTGATCATAAGAAGTCCGTAAAAATCTTGGAAAACAAGCTGCTAATGAATGCCTTTTGATATCTTTTAATTGAATTCTTTTTCCAGAAACCAAAGATTCAAAGAATTCTTCTCGAAAACAATCAGAAATAAATCCACGGACATTATTTTCTTTTATCCAATTCTTGTCCAACCAAATAACATTGAGTTCATTTTTTTTATTCATTACTTGTTTAATCCACCGAGCAGCACGATATAGTTGATCATCAGTCGCGAAAATTCGGCTGGTCTAGAATTTGAATAAAAAATAATTGTAAAATGAACGAATCTAGATTCTAAAGTTGTAAAAAGTAACCCTCAAAAAATAGTAAAAAGTATAAATTCGAGAATAAAATTGACAAAATTCCAAATAATTGATTTTAGTTCTGAAGATTCGTGTTTACTATGTAATGTAATAAAATTGACCAGAAGTATGCTAGAGAGGAGTTTCGAGAGGAAAGCATGAAGGAATGCCAAACTTTACATTGGCGTAAATCTGTAGGTGTTGGAAAATCTGGATCCGAAAAAGTACGGATATCTTTAAGTTTTTTTTTCCTACCCGCATATTTCCCAAGATTACTACACCTACTCTACTCTATCTAGCAGATGATTTAAATCAGCTACTAAACAGACTATTCAATCGAATATAGTATTATTTATTTAAACTACAAACCTTCATAAGTGATTCATATTCATGCCTAACCAAAACACTATGAATAACTTCAATTTGATAGCCTTTAACAACCCGGTCTGGGCTCAAATTATCTTCTTCTTGTTTTTCTTGTTGAGGGAATACATCTGGATGCATAATAGCAACAACTCCACTACTTTTATCAGAACCACCACTTTGTCTAAATGAATCGCTTTTTCTGTTGTGCCTTTTGAGTGGCCGAGCATCGGGACTAAGTTGGTTGCGATTTTGAATTCGTTGAAAATATTGATGCATGGCGAAACTTTTGGAAAAATTTAAGAAAAAAAGTGGGAATAAAATAAAAAAATAATTGAAAATGAACAATTTAAAAAAAACAAAATTGAAATCTAAATTTTTTATCTAACATTTTTACAATACTAAAATTACTATAAAACTTTCCTCCTAATATTCTCATTCATAATTTAAGTTTTCCCGAAATTTATCAGAAATCTGTGTCAGATTTGTTTTTTAGATCTTAACATCTCTTAAATTTTACAAGAACTGATCCAACACCTCAAATACCATTAACTCAAAACGAAAAATAATTTCTTTGCTTGATTGGAATATTTATTGAATTAATGTTTAATATCCGTATTTTGTAAAATTTAAGAGATGTTGTGGTCTAAAAAACAAATTTGAAAAATAAATTTTGAAAAGAACACCATAAAAGTAGAAAAGAAAATATTATGGAAAGTTTTTTGGGTAATTAAAAAGTTAATTAAACGTAAAATTAATTTTTCTCAGCATTAACATTCTTAAGCACATGACTAGCAATATAAGGGGCATCGGTGAGAAAAGGAATTTTAAGCTCACGAGACATCCAAGCCTAAATTTTGTTTTTCTATTAAAGCAAAATTAAGTTTAAAAAACCATTTCATTACGCTCATTGACAGTCCAAGCACAGACTTTAAATCCACGAGCTGTCATGTTTTTCAAATAAAAACTAAAAATAAATGTTAAATCTGATAAAATAAGAGAAATTATAAGGGTTTTTGGGTATTATGATTGAGAGTAGAATTAAATGGTAAACTAATCAAGGGAATTTTTTGGAGGTTTTTTCTCTTTTTTATCTACCCAATGCCCAAAAAAATAAATTCAAAAATTCAAATAATTCCAAAAGAAACCACCTAAAAGACTTTTTAACGAAAAAGTTAAAAAGCCAGGCCAAGCAGTTAAAAATATAAACTAACGGTGAAATTTCTCGTCGTTCAGTAAGCACCATATCAACGCCAAGAAATTCCGGAATCCACAATTTAATACACCAAATCCAAATAACATCCAAAATCATCGAAATAAAAACTATTAATTTTGAGGATGAACGAGGCACAGTAAATTCAATATCATCATAGGTAATGAACCTAAAATGAAGAAAAATGAAGTAAAAATCAATGAATAATTAATTTAATATACCAACGACGCCAAGTAATCCCTGAACATATTGCCAATTTTTAACATAAAATAAAAGGGATTTAAAAGACAAAAATACCCACCAGTTAGAATATTTGGATTTTCCTTTTTAATGCGATAGACGACGGTTGGGAAGAATGAACAGACAATTGCTTTGTTGTAAAGATTGTAGCGTTCAAAGAGGAGGGCAATAAGCTTCACTAACTGGAATTTTTTTCAAAATAAATTCAAGAAGAAAAAAATCCGATCTAAAGAAAGGGACAGAAAACTGTTACAAAATATGGCATTTCAATAATTCCAATTAGAGATTCCAGTGAGAAAATGCGGGTTAAATCCCTTTCAAAATATGAAATATAAAATTAAGTGAACCTTAATTTCTGTATCCTTTACATCGAAAAGCATTTTCATATTATTTTTAATTGACCATTCAATTAAATTTTCAAGTGTACAGATAGGCTCAAAATTGGAAGTAAAATCTTGGTTACCCAAAGAACTAAAAAATTAGAAAAGATATTATGACTAATTTAGAATGGTACCCGTGGGTTATCTCAAACCAGTTTTTGCGGACAAATTATGCGAACTCATTTATGTACGGAAAGGTCAAAGGTGAAACAGAAAATTGAGTGAAATTTGGAAAGAACCTTTGACCTTTCCGTACATGTGTTTGCATAATTTTTCCACAAAAACTGGCTTGGGATAACCCACAAGTACCTTTAGAATCAGGCCCGTAACCAGGATTTTTTTTCGGGGGGGGGGGGGGGGGGGGGGGGCGGGGGGAGAAAAATTTTTTGCGCCAAATTTTTGGCGCCGAAGGCGCCAAAAATTTTGATTTTCAGCGCCGCAGGCGAAAATTTTTTGAATTTTGGACCTCAAGAAGCCAGATTTCGTCCTTTTTTAGCGCCGCAGGCGAAAATTTTTTGAATTTTGGACCTCAAGAAGCCAGATTTCGTCCTTTTTTAGCGCCGCAGGCGAAAATTTTTTGAATTTTGGACCTCAAGAAGCCAGATTTCGTCCTTTTTTAGCGCCGCAGGCGAAAATTTTGTAAATTTCAGAGGCCGTAGGCCAAAAAAATTCACTTTTTTTGCCCCAGCCCTTCCCCAAATTTTTTCCTTTTTCCCATTTCGGGGGGGGGGGGGGGAATTCCCCCCCCCCCCACCCCCCCTGGTTACGGGCCTGTTTAGAATACTCGATTAAATTAAAAAAAACCTAAATTTAGCAGCACAATTGCACTTTTCCAATTCAACAAAATTATATCTATTTAATGGCCCAGTCATATTTGTCGTTCTATCGAGATCATCATCATGCATTAGAACAGGGACAAAATCTTTGGTAAAACCAACATCGAATTCAATTAAATCAACGCCTTCCTTTTTAGCTTGTTCGAAAGAAGCGAGAGTATTTTCTGGGGCATTTAATGGGCTGCCTTTGAAAAAATAAGAAAATAAACAATATTTAAATAAAAAACCTCTATGACCACCAAAACAAAATCCTTCAAAAAAAGTCGAAACCTAAAAATAAAATTTAAAAATAAAAAAAATATTTTTCTTGCATTTTTTGGGCTTGCCCGTAAATTGCGAAAAAACATAAATAAGCCAACTAAAATTGTTAAAATGTGTAGAAGTGTTTTCCAAACTAAAAAAGGAGAATTAAACGGATTAACAAAATTAAAGCAAACCTAAACTAAGCGAAGAAAATGGCCATTGAAAATAATAAACACCAAATACAAAACAATATGTGAGAAGTGGAAGTAATTCTGGCATCTTCTATCACCTTTTTGTACGGATTTATAAAAATAAACAACAAATGAAGAAAAGATTCTCACTTAAAAATAATTCAAGATTTATTCAATTTAATGCAAATAGATTGATACTCAATCGGTTCCTAATCAATTTTCGAGACTCAACTGACGTACTCAGCTGGGGTACAGCCCAAAACAACGCACGGCCAAAACATCGTAAAGCCATAACTAGCTGGAAAATTGCTGGCCCTTATCAATTTTGG
This sequence comes from Meloidogyne arenaria, assembly GCA_036172955.1. Taxonomy (NCBI): domain Eukaryota; kingdom Metazoa; phylum Nematoda; class Chromadorea; order Rhabditida; family Meloidogynidae; genus Meloidogyne; species Meloidogyne arenaria. The sequence goes on along the minus strand of JARQAB010000033.1, from coordinate 1,095,875 downwards.
TACCGATCTCTTTAGCTCGATGAGAGGAATCGTTTAATATTAAATTTGTTAAGATTCGGAAATCTTAAAGCAAGTTATGGCTTGGCGTTGTTATGGCCGCACGTTGTTTTGGGCGTGCCCCACTCAGCTGTTCGCAATGAATTTTTCAGCTGTTTTTCCGGATGTGCGGGATTTTCCTGGGTTCTTAATATTTTTACTAGTAATTAGTAATCTTTAAGAACAAGCTTAAAAAAGGGTTAAAGACCTCCAATTTAAACAAGAAAATAATCGGTTAATAAAAATTTTTTACTTTAGACAATTTACAAAAATGATTTCTGATGTATCAACGGTATTTAATTAAATAATTTTTTAAATAAAAATAATTAATTTTAGTTTCAATCAATTACTTGCAAATTAGAATGGAAATTATATGATTTAGATAAACACGAACAGTTTATGCAAAATGGCCAATATTTAACGAGTTTGTTTGAATTTAGTGTACTACTCCGTTATCCCTACTTGTTTTTGCGGATTTTTTTTGCGGACAATTTATTCCTTTTGCAGTCTGTACATAATGGTCAGACTACCTTCTTCCTTCGCTTGTCAAGCCATCAAACAAAGCAAAGTCCGCAAAAAATGGGTAGGGATTACGGAGTAGTACCAAATTTAGTTTTTAATTTTTAATTCCAAATTTAGGCAAACAATTTGGCAATCCAAAATGCCCTTCTGTTAAATGGGAATTACGTGTTTATCCAAATACTTATCAGCATAATTCTGGTTATTTTTAATATGTACATTTTTGAATTTCAGCCAACTTTTCAGGCATTTTTGTTTCTCTTGTTCAAGTAGGTCTAGAGTTTACCCGTCGAGTAGATCCACATACTGTTAAAACTAAATTTAATATTTACACATTGGATGATGATGGAAATAAAAATTTTTGTTGTCCGTATGTCAAAAAGTTTATTTTTAAAATGTAAATCATTTATAGAAGCACTTTTTCTGTTTTTAAATACCGAACAGAATCAAATAAATATCAAGTTTTCAAATCACAAACGACGACTGACAATTTAGAGGAAGGAAAAGATTACGTTTTGGTGAATGACTCAACGGATGCCTTAAATTTAGGTTATTTTTTAATTTATTTCGAAATTGGAAAAGAGTGATTAGACTGATTCCAAGTCTATTTTTGTTTATTTTTAATTTATGTGGGTGTGGAACAATGTGTATTTGTGGAATGAGATATGCGGGCACATTTTGTGTATGTTAAAATGAATTTAGATTGGCCTTTCATTATAGGTCCATTTGTGCAAAATGATTAACAAAGCTAATCCTTTTTTGATTTAAATGTCTTAAAGAAATATACAAAAAAAGCCTGGTACTTTATGGATATATCACCCCCCCCCCCTATTTTGAGTCTCAGAGTTTTCCTTAAACGCAGAAAATGGTCAGAGATTATTTTCTTCTCCATGTCAATCATTTTTCTTTTTTCAAGCAAAATAAGTGAAATGTGGTAAATGAAGAAACGAAATGAGTGAAATGTAAGTATAAAATATGTGAAAAGGCAAAATAAACAAGCAAAATACTTGAAGAAGAAAAAAATGATTGACATGGAGAAGAAAATTTTCTACGTTTAAGGAAAACTCTGAGACTCAAAATAGGGGGGGGGGGGATATATCCATAAAGTACCAAAAGCCTCAACACATTTCTTCCCAACTAAATTTTTATTTAATTTTTAGATTTTCTGTTAATTTTTTGTGAAGTTGAATTTGTTCCTTATGATATAAAATGCGAGAATGATGTTGTGAATTATTCATCTGGAGCTACTTCACAACTCTCTTTGAAAATGTTTAAAGAGGGAATACTTACTGATTGTGTTATCGAGGTTATTTTAAATTGTAAAATAAAAAGTAAGGGGTTTTGGCAGGCCCGTAATCAGGATTTTTTTCGGGAGGGGGGAGGGCTGTTTTTTGCGCTGAGTGGAAGGCCGTAGGCCAAAAAGTTCACTTTTTCTCCCCATTTCCTCCCCAAATTTATTTCCTTTTTCCCATTTCGGGAGGGGAGGGGGTGGAATTTCCTCCCTGTCCCCTTGTTACGGGACTGGTTTTTGACATTTTTTGTTATCTTGATTCAATCTCCCGACTATCTAGTCACTATTTACCAAGTCCCAATCTTCTCCTTAACCCAATTTTTATATTTGACAAAACTGCAAATTAATTTCTAAAAATCTGCAAAAATATCCTAATAATTATTTTGGATTGGAAACGAATCAATAAATACACACCGATTTATTTTGGCTAAAAATAGTGTTGTATTTCAAAAAATGTTTGAACAAATGGGAATGACTGAAGCACTAAATGTAATTTTATTTAATTGTAAGAATAATTTCGCCTTTGATTTTTAAATCCTGGGGAATTTTTAAATTAAAAATTATGCATATTTGGAAACATTTTAAAAAGCGGAAGACAGTGCTTAGGCGAGGCTCCCGGAAAGTTGTGCACTGGAAAAGGCTCCCGGAAAGTTGTGCACTGGAAAATTGTGCACCGGAAAATTGTGCACTGGAAAATTGTGCACTAAGGCGGAAATCTGTGCACAGGCAGAAATATGTGCACTAAATTGGAATTTTGTGCACTACAGCGGAAATTTATAACTTTTTATGGCAAATTATATATCATTCGAAAGAGCTCTTCGAGCTGAGTCGAAAGTACCAAATTTACCAAAATCTGACTTAAATAAACATAGTTATGAGCATTTGTTTTAATCCCTTTCAACATCACTTATTTAGTCCACCCAATCAATTATTTTAGAAAATATGTAAAAATCGTCAGTCAAATCAAAAAATGTAGAACATATCAAGCTTGTTGAATGACACCAAAATCAAAAAAATCCGACTTGATTCGACCGAAATTCAGACCCCTGAAAATTCAAAAATTTTGTACAGATGATAGCTCATTCGAAAGAGCTCGTCGAGATGAGTCGAATGACACCAAAGGCAACTTGATTGGACAAAATTTGAGAAAATTTTGACTTTAGTCACCGACTCCGATAGGTCTACTTAATGTATAACTTTGTCAAATCCTGTCCAATCACGTTGATTTTGGTGTCATTCGACTCAGCTCGAAAAGCTCTTTCGAATGATATATAATTTGCCATAAAAAGCTGTAGTGCACAAAATTCCAATTTAGTGCACAGATTTCTGCTTGTGCACAGATTTCTGCCTTAGTGCACAACTTTCCAGTGCATAATTTTCCGGTGCACAATTTTCCAGTGCACAACTTTCCGGCTCCCTTAGGCGAAGGGTTCAAAAGATGTGCAATGTCCATCACTTATCTTATTTGTCCATCACTTATCTTATTTGTCCATCACTTATCTTGATGGACAAATAAGCAATGTCCATCACTTATCTTATTTGTTTTATTAAAGTTTTCTCTTTTATTTTTAAATATTAAGTTTTTATGTATTTTTGTAATATGTAATTTTAAGGGAAAAATAAAAATAGTTGATTCTTCTCCAGAATGTTTTAAAGCAATGCTGGAATATTTTTATAGTGGAGAAATTGATAAAAGTATTTTTTAAAAATAATTTTTTTTTAATTAAATTTTTATAGAAACAATTGAAAAATATTCCGAAGATTTATTTTCTATTGCGCATAAATACGAAGTAAAACAATTAATGGAAATTTGTGAAAATTATATGGCTGCAAGTATTGGTAGGAAAATAAAAAAAAATAATTTAAATTTATTTTTTTAAATTTTAGTTGCTGAAAACTTTAGCAAATTCTATCTTTTTGCCGAGTTTTATCATCTTCCAAAACTTGCAAAGGTAGATTATTATTTTATTTTTAACTTGCTGATAATTTTAAATTTGCGGACTTTGTGGATTCCCTATTACTTTAAATTTATTGAATATTTTAAAAAATCTTGAGAATTTTGGTCGATATAAACATTTTAAATATTCCAACAAATTCTACAGGCATGTATTCACTTCCTTTCTGCTAATAAACAAAGCTTCCTTGTCAGTAAAGAATGGAAACAATTTAAATCTCTTAATAAAAACTTTGCTTTTCGTTTACTCGAGTCATCAGCTTTAATCGAAGAAAGACAAATTGAAAGGAAACAAGTTGTTAATGATTATGTTTGCTCGAATTGTGAACAACGATGTTATTCTTCCCCTCGTTTTACACCTTAACCTCGTTTTCATGCATGTTCACCTTCATATACACCTACATGAAAGTAGGTACTTCTAATATACTCCTCCTCTCTATTGCTTAAATCTTGTTTATTTTTCAATTTTAACTTCAATTAAATTTTCTATAAATATTTTTTTTCTTGGTGACTAAATGAAAGAAATGAGGTTAATATACAATATTTGTAGCCAAACATTTTAAGACTATTGTAGACAATATACATTTAACTAATTATGCTTTATCACAATTTACAAATGGAATGATAGTAGTTGCATAATGGAATAAAGCTATATTATTATTTTTTATATTTATCAACAAATTTTATGTTCACAAATTCGTTAAGAAATAACCTATTAACAAGTAACCCTATTAACGGAAAGAAAGCTCAAATCATCTCATAATCATGTGTTAAGTTCCTTTCTCATAATACTTATTTGAACAAACAGCTGGGTTTTTATGTTCCTGTAGCAGATGCTTTACTTTGAATAATGTTATACTTTACAATTATAGTTGATCAACCTTCTCTCCAAACATATCACTAGCCCCCCGTTTCTGTTGAAAATAAACGAACCCTTTTAGTATTCTTTTCCTCGGATTTCATTTGCAATTGAATTTATTGAAAAACCAAGAAAAAACTAAACCTTGTAAAAATTGTTTTAAATATATACCGTTTACATCCATCAAAAGTTTCATGATTTTTAACTTTTTGATCAAAACAGATTAAAAAATTTATAAAGATTTAAAATTATTCTATGAGATTTATAAAATCAAAAATAGAAATGCCTTTTTAATTTCTCGAAGATACCTTTAACATTTTTTCCAGGCATGTGTTAATTTCCTTTCTGTTAACAAAGTCTTTCTTATGAGCAAAGAATGGGATCAATTTAAATCTCTTAATAAAGAGTTGGCTATTCGTTTAATGGAAAAAAATATTTTTGATAGAAAAGGTAAAAACATATTCTACATAGATTTTTTATTAAGAATTCCAATTAATTGATAGTCTATTTTCATGATTCAGTAATCCTTTGATTAGAACAATTTTTTTAATTTTTAAAACAGTCAAAGATTCTGATTGTGAGTCAGTTCATTACTTATTAGAATTTTTTCATGTTTTGTCTTTGGTGCACTGTCACAACTTTTACTTTACACTCTGTCCAACATACTAACAGAATACTATATGTACGAGTGACTAGTGATTTGTGTATAAATTTACCATAACTAGTTTTGGAAGATTTTGGTCTTGGACAGCTCTATAAATGTTCATGATTAAAATCTTTAGGACTCCCATTTTGTATTAGAAATCAGTAGTCGAGTTTTAATCCGTTGGGCACACCTGAATAGTTGTGGCAGTGTACCGAAGACAAGACATTAAAAAATTCTAGCGAGTCTTGAATCCACTATAGATAACTTTGCAATATGTTAATTAGTGCCTCATTTTCTCTTAATTTTTAATTAAACATTTTCCAAAAAAATTATTTGACAAGTAAATTTCAGATTCTTCAGACAAGAAGAAAGAAATTGTTTCAGTTATGAGCATGAATGAAGAGCAGGTAAAAAATAAGTCTGATTTGTATTTTTTGATAGGAATCCCATACTAGTGATGCTCGGGAGAAGAAAAAACCCGGGAAACGGGAGTCGGGTCGGGAAATGACCTCGGGAGTCGGGATCGGGATTCGGGAATCAGCAATAAAAAAATTTTCCAAAAATTTTAAAAATTTTTGGCGCCTTCGGCGCCAAAAATTCCGATTTTTTGCACCGTAGGCAAAAATATTGAAAATTTTGAAGGTAAAGAAGCCTTACTAGCGCCGCAGGCGAAAATTTTAAAAATTTTAGATCAAGAAGTCAGATTTCTTCCATTTTTTGCGCCGCAGCCAAAAATTTTGACTCTCATTGGAGTGAAATAGAAAGGGGTCTTGAACGATCTTTAAGGTTATTTGGAAAGATAAGCCAACAGCCTGTCCAAAAAACCTAGTAACCGCAGAGATAATCAGTGTTGGGTATTAAGTCCTTAGAATCCCTCCATCGGAGTGAAATAGAGGAAAAGAGAGCGAAACAAAGAAAAATATTTTACGTTCAATTTTGGTGTAATTTTGGCGAACTAGCCGAATATCTCTTCATATCCCTCTATAGTATTAACACATCGTGTGCAACATTAATCATCCATTGATATCTCTCTTTATTACTGCAAATCCCTCGTTATCTGCTCAAATTCACCATAATCCTAGTAAATCACCGAAATCTTCTATACTAAAACTTCACAGATTCTTTATATTTCAGCGCTGCAGGCGAAAATTTTGAGGATTTTGGAAAATCCTTAAGCCAAAAATCTTCCCTTTTCAGCGCCGCAGGCGAAAATTTTGGGAATTTTAGAAGACCAAGAGGCCAGATTTCTTTATTTTTTATAAATGAAAATATAATTTTGTCAGAAAAATCCATTCTTAGGGGTATAAAAATTTCCCGACTAAGTCGGGAATTGACACCGGGAGTCGGGATCGGGATCAGGAGGCCAAAAACTCGGGAAATTTTCCCGAGTCGGGAGTCGGGATCGGGATACCCGAGCATCACTATCCCATACAAGCTAATCCTCCTTACAGCGTAGGAGGTACACATAACGAAAATTGACTGCAAATATATGCAGTACTTTTCAGTTTCATTGAAATTATATAACCTCGTGGACCGGGAAAACACGGCATCTTTACGAAAGCTAAAAATGGCCGCAAATTACTCATTTTCTATTAATTTCATTTTTAAAGTTAAAAACGTTGGAACAAGCTTTTCAAACAACTTGTTACCCCGACGTTTGTATGAGAGCCGAAATTGCTAAGAACATTGGACTATCACAAAGAGTAGTTGAAGTATGGTTTCAAAATAAAAGACATAAGGAAAGACAAAGACTTCCTAAAATACAATACTGATAAAGGGAATTCAAAATATTATTTTAAAATTCCATTTCGATTTAATCTCCTTAAATTTACAAGAAATCATCTTTTGAAAAGTTTTGGTTATTTTATTCTCATTTATTTTTGCAATATACATACAATTTATTTACTTATGTTTTTAATAAAATATCTGATTCTTCAACTTTTCATTACAGAAAGATAGTAGAGGAGTGTTTAAAGAATTGATATTTAGAGAATTTATTGTGGATTTATTTGCGAAGAACGATTAAAAATAGCATTTCGATATGGGGTGTTTGTTAAAATACAAATAATTGGGTTAAATACAGGTGTTAAATGATAATTAATGAAAATAAATATTCGAATAATATTTGTTATATTATTGTTTGTTTCTGAATTAATCATAATAAATAAAACTCCAGCTTGGTTAACAAATGGTACAAGAGCCTAAAAATTTAATTTTTAAAATTAATAAATTAAATTAAGAGAGAGGTTTTAAATCTTACCAAAATAATCAAAACTTTTGTTAAAAGTTTATTCAATCTTTTTAAATTTCCATCTAAATTAGTGTTTAAATTGACATATCTAATCATTTTGAATCCACAGACAAATATTATTAAATATGAAGATATTTCAATTAAAACTGTAGGTAAGGTTGACAAACCATTTATCTTTTTTTTCAATTAAAAAAAGTAAATTTAAAATATGTATTACATTACCGTTTCCATTTTATATTGAATAAACGGCCAAGTTTTGTCGAAATTATCAAAATATTTAATACCTCCATATGAAAATGGGACAATAAATATAAACATATTCAAAATATAAAATAATGTTACGAATAAAGATATGGACAGCATAATTAGATATCGACGAAAATTAATTTTCTTATTCCTAATAATGCTTATTTTAGGTACTTTTTAATATATTAATTTACCTATTCAAAACTAAATATCTATAAATAAATTGAACACACAATCCATGTGAATTAGAATAAGCAATAAATATCCAAACAACTAAAACAATATAACATAGGAAAGTGTTAAACTTTTCATTCATAAACCAGATCAAAATTCCATTAGGAAAAATCATAATTGTATTTCCCTCTGTATCAGTTATATAATACTATAAATAATTAAATATAAAATTATTTGATATTAATTCCGTGACTATATAAATGGATTTCTTTCATAAACCAGATAAAAATTCCATTTGGGATAATATGAATTGTATTCCCTTCTGTATCAGGTATATAATACTATAAGTAGTTATAAAAATTGGCATTAAACAGGGTTACCGTATTTACTCTGGTAATTCCCCAGGGGGATTATTGTTTCAACCTATCCCAAGGGTGGGGAATTAATAGAGACTGGGGAATTAATAACGACTGGGGGATTACTAGAGTAAATACGGTAAGTGATATCACGATTCGAGAATAGTAAACAAATCCTGATACCGATTCTATTTTGGAATTGAACAAGATGGGGTTTCCAAGGTTGGCCCCCTTTTTTTCTTAAGAATGTACATAATAGTCAATTTTTTCCGTCCTCAATTTACTACCAATACTATATTTAAGTATTGGTATTACTGACCAGTATTTATTGTTATCTTGATAACGTATAACTCTAATATAAAGTTTTTTTGCAAAAGTTTTTTAAATCAAAATTTTCTTCTAGAATTATTCGAATATATTTTTTAAAATCCTATTGTTTTTTTGTTTAATTTTTATAATTCAATATTCTATGTTTCTAACCACTTGAATAAATAATTGACAAATCAACGTCAAAATATCCAAAACACAATTTTGTATCAGAATTCGACTGTGTGTTTTCATTTCTTTTGGTGTTTTAAAAATAATTAAAATAATCAGAAGAATATTTAAAGGAAAACCAATTAATAAACAAACAAAATAATCTAATTTAAATAAAATATTAAGTATATCCAAGGACATTTTTTGAGGTTTTTTAATTTTAAAAGTTGTATAATAAAAAGTAATAATTTATTATTAGATAGTTTCTTTAATTATAAAGTACAAAAAGTTGTTTGCCAATCTTAAAAATTTCATTTATCATGTCATGTAAGAATACAAAAAATATTTGTGAGAAAATTTTGTTTATTTAAAATTAACAAATAAATTCGTAGATTAAATATTTTTTAATTTAATATAAAAATATATTATTTTGTATAGCATGTGAAAAGAGAAATGGATAAATTGAGGAAGGGGGTTATTTGAGAATTACTTGTATATGATCTCTTTAAGGGTTGGGACGAGATGAGAGAAACAAGGTTAGGTAGAGGCACCGTTACTAGTGAAAAAATTGCTCATTTCAGTTGTTGGAGTTAAAAAATATAACGCATAAAGTAATTTAAATTCAATTTTTGTGTTTGATAATTTTTTTCGGATTTTTCATATAAAATGCGGATTTTTCGATCGAAATTGCGGATTTTTAAAAATTAAAGATCGAAGCCCTATCGAAGCCCTAGCAGATTTAACTGTAACTTTAATTAGGATTTACATATTTGCTATTTTTTGTAGATGAATAAAGAGATGCCAAAATAACTTATTTTTTATAGAGAATTTTTGTCTAAATTTCTAAATAATTATTTAAGATAAAAAACCGTTTAATTTCAACATCTTCATTTGTAATTATTTATTTAATGTCAAAAAATACAAATAAAAATAATTTACAATAATTAAAGCCTATATAAAGATACGGGGAAGGGATAATTATTAACAGAAAACTAAAATTGCAAGAAAATTTTCTATTTTGGATATCAATTGAAAGTTATACGCTCACAGAAATTTTTATAGAATTTCAGTTTCAAAATACACTTCGCCACATAATTATATCAGAGTATCAAAGTATCAGAGTATATACTATATAATTATAAAGCAGAAAATTATGTCAAGTTTTCTTAACTGTGTGAAAAAGTTGTTTATCTTTTAAAAAATACAAAAAATATTTGTGAGAAAATTTTGTTTATTTTATGTAACATGAAATTTTAAAATTTTATTATTTAATGACGTTTTGTTTGTGAATTTATTTAATTTAAAAATAAATACATATGTACTATATAAAATCTCGATTCAGATATTTGTTACGGTTCAGGGTATCTTGTTACTTCAAGTAACCACCTACCTTAGTCAAAACATTGATAAAATTATTTGTTCAGATGACCTAGAAAAATGAAAAAAAGGGGCAGTTATGCCTCCAAGTTGTGTGACCTAATGTTGTACACATTTACTTTGCTGAAGGATAAATGAGAGAGAGAATTTGCAACATTTGGACATTTACTTAGATAAAAATGGACCATCGCTTCACTTTTTAATAATCCATATATTTTTTCAGCCATTCTTAAAAGAAATATTTTTTAAAATAAAAATAAATTTAGGTAAAATCATCATACAAATTTGCAATATGTTTTCAGATGTAACAAAAGTAATTATTTTAAATTATAGTAATTATTTAAAATCTGGGGTCCGATATCAAATTTTTAAAAATCCGCAATTTTGAGCTAAATTTATTTTAAATTATTTAGTTAGAGTTAATTAATTGCCACATAGAATGGAAAATACATGATTTTGTTAAACATGAAAAATATATGGATCATGGCCAATTTCTAACGAGTATTTGTTTCAATTAATTTATTAATTTATATCCACTCCAGGCAAACAATTTTACAATCCGAAATGCCCATCTGTTAAATGGGAATTACGTGCTTACTTGAATACCACACAACGTATGCTATTGTACTAGGAGACTCCGGATATAAAAGTAGGGTTTGGGGACGTTTTTAAATAAAAGAATAGGTGATTTCACCCAAAAATATACTGGGGATAAAACATCATATCCCAACCCTTAAAAGTCCTTTTATAACCGGAGTCGATATTTATGGTATAAAATAAAATTTAAAAATTATTAGTTAATTCAAACAATCTTGTTTCACTAGTTCAAGTGGGCCTTAAAGATTCGGATGACGCTCTGAAAGCAAAATTTACTATTGGCATAAAAAATAATGGCGGAAAAGTGAATTGTTGCTCGTATGTTAATTTTTAACTGTAATAAGGGTTAAAGTATGTACACAAAAGCTAAAGATTTAGAAAGGGTTAACCCGATTCCTGACTATATTTTTGGTCACTTAAAGATACGCAAATATGTAGATAGAGGCCGGAAAAAAATCTAAATTTTACTTGTGGGACCAAAAATATTTATCTTGAATTTTGTAAATTTTTGGGGCTTAAGTCTTACCGAGTTTTGGAAAATTTTCGGTCTTAGACGCCTCTATTTTTACCTCCAATAACAATCATAATTTTCTTCTTTTGTCATTTATTGTCCAAATTGTATGGTTTGGCAAGTGTCTCCGTAATTTTCATTAAATCCCCCCACAAAAGTAGCTTGTCTTAATTTATTTACTAAAATTTTAATAGCGCTACAGCAAGTTTTAAACATCAGTTAGAATCAGATAAATATAGTTTATCCAAAATAGCAAAGCCTGACCGTAAGTTTTTTGGTTTTGAATTTTCAGAAAGGCTAAAGTAATTTTATTTTGTAGGCCCTTTAGTGATTTTTTGTGATGTTGAATTTATGCCTTATAATTTAAAATTGGAAAATGATTTTGAGGACTTTGCGACACCAAAAACTTCATTTATAAATATTTTTAATAAAGAAATATTTACTGACTGCGTTTTTGAGATAAGTTTTTTTTAAATTACCTCTTAATTTATCGTTGTGTCTGGGCTGCCGATTGGTGATAAAAAAATTGTTGATACACGGATCACGATTCTAAAGTGTTCCAAAAACGGATTCTAACGAAGAATAGTTGGGATTTTTTAATACCCTGGGAAACTTACTAATTATTCAGTAATGGAATCCTTGGATTGCTTCTGATAAGAGGGTTGGTCTGATCAGATTATTAAGGGTTTGCTGCCTTAACTTATCGTTAGCTAGAACATCGGACAAAGGTGTGCTTGCAGTTTCGAAAATTGGTCAATGAATTGGAACTGTGGCAACATCGAAATTTTAAGAAACTGAGGATAAGGAGGAACCACGTCTATACGGATTTTCAGACTTGAACTGTCCAAAATCAAAAAAATTTCAACAAATCCTCCTTCTAGGCAAACAATTCCGGGGGAATGACCGATCTTTTGACTGGGCGTCCGTTCCATTATCAGTAATCCTGTCTTTTTCATCCCCGATACTAGGAAGCGACATTAATCAGGATTGAAAAAATTTTAATAAAAATATTTTTTCTTAAATTGGAGATGAAAAAATAAGTGCACATAAATGTATTTTGGCTAACTACAGTATTGTATTTCAAACAATGTTTGAACAAAAATATATGGAAGAGGCACAAAATGTAAACAGAATACATAAATTATTTTAATAAAAAATTTGAAGGGTAAAATAAAAATAGTTGATTCTTCTCCAGAATGTTTTAAAGCAATGCTGGAATATTTTTATAGTGGAGAAATTGATAAAAGTATTTTTATTATGTCATACCTAACTTATATGTAGATAAGCATGGGGGATAGAAAAAGTATTTGAAGGTTAGGGGTATCCACCGTTGGGGGGGGGGAGGGTAGTGGTAGGCGCAAGAGATTTTAAAACAGCACAAATCCAAAATTGAGCACAATCCGACCACCTTTGTCTGGAGGTATCTCTTAGTTCCGCACACATTGGCCAATCAAATTTTTAAAAGCGTATCTTAAATAACGATCTATTTACTACAAAATTTATATTTTTAATTAAAAAATTAAATTTTTAAAGAAACAATTGAAAAACATTCAGAAGATTTATTTTCTATTGCACATAAATACGAAGTAAAACAATTAATGGAAATTTGTGAAAATTATATGGGTGCAAATATTGGTAAAAAAAATATTTTTAAATTTATCCTTAATTTTTCTTTCCAAAAAAAGATGCTGAAAACTTTAATGAACGTTGCAATTATGCCGAATTTTATTGCCTTTCGAAGCTTGAAAAGGTTAAAAATAAATTTAAAAAATATTATGCATAAAAGGCCTTCCTTTCTAAAATCCCAAAATTTTTGCCTGTGATACTCAATAAGGGAATAGGCACTTTTGTTAAGAGCTTTTTCAAGCTTTTTCTCTTTTTTTTTATCACCTATAACAGTGATACGTATTGCTTCCTCGAACATTATTCCCGAGCCTTCTCCTTCACCAGACAACCTTCACTACTTAACTGAAAATTTCGGTTTGGATGAAAAGGATAAATATAGAAATGGACAAAGTTAAAAATAGAAGGGTTTAAAATGGTCATATTAATAACATTTACATGTTGTATTTTAACAAAGAATCCAGATAAAAATTTGAAAGTTGCTATATCAATTTTTTATTAATTTTCATTATAGGCTTGCTTCAATTATTTTACTGTAAATAGAGAAACTTTTCTACGCAAAAAAGAATGGAATGAATTTAAAATTAATAACAAAGATCTTGCTTTTCGTTTATTAGAAGAAAAACAAATTTTTGGAAGAAAAATTGGTAAAAGAAACAATTTAAAATAAGGGACTTTAATAATAAAATAAAATTGTGAATGTACCTAAATTGAGTAAAATGTAAAAAATTAAGGCGAATAGAAGTGGTTAGTTTAATCGGGAGCAGACTTCTTCAAAGGTTTTCGAATCCGGGACTCCCTGGTATGGTTCGATTCAGCTCGTCGAGAAGCATCGAACCATATCAAGGCGTCCCGGATTCTACAATTCTGAACGAAATTATAGCTCTGTGGTACCTTGGGGTGTACCCGTTTAATTTTATTCAATTGCTAAGTAAAGCTTTTATCGGGGTTTTAATACTGTATTTCTTCTAATAGAAGCACGCGTGCTTGTATTTTTCGATCCCTCGTAGGGTGTGCTTCTATTAGAGACTGCTTTTATTTTTCGATATATTTTTCAATTTCTTAAAAAAATTTATATTTGAATGATTTTAAATTACAAAACCATGAATTTTCATTGGACGCATAAAGCTTCATTGAACAAGATACGAAAATCTTTCCAGCGACGGTGAAGTAATCTAGCCAGCAAATCCACAAATCCAAATATTTCTCCTAATCCACCAAATCACCAATATTCCTCTCATAATATTTCGATAATTTAATCGAAGCTTCTCCAAATCCAACGATAACCATTTGATGTCCCTCAACAACTCTTATTTTAAGTCATAAGTGTAAATGTCCCGCTATTTCACAATTTTATGCTAATTGGCATATCTTTGTAAAACTATTATAAAGAATTTATTTCGAAAATCATGATCCGGGTCTAAAAAGTTCGGATTTTCCCGATTTTGATCCGGAATATCCGGTTTTCGATACTCTCGTAGGGTGTGCTTCTATTAGAAGAAATACGGTATATAATTTAGTTAAATATAAATTTTAGGTTCTTCAAACAAAAAAGTTAAAGAAGTAGCAATAAGATATACAAAAACTCAGGCAAATAAATTTTATTTTAAATTATTTGAACAAAATTTTTTTAGAATTTTTCGATAATTTAAGTCTTTATTAAAAATATTTTTTAATTTTAAAGAAAGAAATTTTGGAAAGAAGATATAATATTTCACGTTATATCACAAATTATCAAAGAGGAGAATTGGCAAGACAAACGGGACTTTCTGCCAAACAAGTTTGTAATTGGTTTCAACAGCGAAGGATGAAATCTAAAAGAGACGCAAGAAGAAATTTTTATGAAAATAATGAAAAATGAAATTTTTTTTTGTTAAAAATAAACATTCAAATTAAATTGAAATTAAACACATTAACCTTTTTATTCAGCAAAATTTACATAAATAATCAAAATATTTTTTCTCATTTACATATTCTCTTCGTTAGGTTTTTTAATATAAAATGTTTAACCTTTTGGCTCTATCGTCAAAAAAAGCGAATTAGTTTTTTTTAAATAGTATGTAGATTCCCCTATTTTTCAAAGTTATTTGATTTTTGTTGTAATGAAATGGAGAAAATAAATGGAAGGACAAAAATAAACTAAATATAAACTTTTTTTTATCTAAAAAATCTTTTCTTTTGTCTGGGTATACTGGCTGAATAAAATTAACCCATTATAGTACCTATCTATATAAATCTGACAACTTTGTTTATTTACATTTTTTCGTTTTATATTTTGCGTAATCATTCCATTTTTGTGTGTATTTGCATTTACTTCCAATTTATCTTCAGTTTTCATAATTTTTTTGCTTATAAAAATCTAGTAAAATATTTCATAAAAAATATAACTTTTCAACAATCATTTCAAAAAATATTTTTCCAATAAAGTTAAATATTCCTAAAATTTTACAGGCTTGACAAATGTTTTCGGATGTAACAAAAGTAAATATTTTTAAAAATTTATGTACAGGGATGATATCCGTACTTATTTTGGAAGTATTGTGTACCAGGGATGGATCCGCTTCCGCTTCCGCGTTCCGCCTTCCGCAGAATTCCGCCTTTTTTTGGTCTTCCGCTTCCGCCTTCCGTCTTCCGCTTTTTAATTTCATTCCGCTTTCTTCCGCTTCCGCCTTCCGCTTTTCAAAATTGAAAATTCTCCATCCCTGTTGTGTACTTAAAAAACGATCTCCGTACTTCCAAAATTGAAAATTTACTTATTTGTAAGTACCAAAGAGATCCTGCCGTCCCGATTCCCGAAAATCGGAAATTCCCGACGATTTTTGGGTAGGGATCCAGATTTCCTGAAATCAGGAATTCTGTTTGTTTTGTTGGCAGGATCCCTGGTAAGTACATACTTATAAATGGAATTTTTGGTTAAAAAATTAAATATACCTTTAAAATCTTCAAAATTTATGCCTGTTGAAAATATTAAAAATACTGAGAATACTCATTTGGGAGAGAAATATAAGAGATTTGAGCGAGATATTTGGAAAAATTTTTCAACTGTGTACTTCTAAATTAGACATTTTTACTTAAACTTTACATTTTCTCGATAACATCCCTGTACTAAATTATCTAATTTAGATGGATTCACTTACTTGTGAAATAGAATGGAAAATATATAATTTTGATAAACATGAGCAATTTATGAAAAATGGCCAATTTTTAACGAGTTTGCGTTTTTTGTAAAAAAAATTTAATCTAAAATCCAGGCAAGCAATTTTATAATCGAAAATGTCCTTCTGTTAAATGGGAATTACGTGTTTACACAACTAATTATCGTTATGAATACAATAGTACTATTTACTATGCAAGAAATTCTGTTTCTCTTGTTCAAGTAGGGCTCAAAGACATGAATGATTCCTTAAAAGCTAAATTTAATATTTATATATTGGATGATGATGGAAATAAATCAGCTCTTTGTGGGTATGTATGTTCATTTTTAGTTTGAAAATTAAAGAATTTGTTCGGTAGGGCGCCCCTTCCAAAACACTTAAACTGGGCATAGCAACTCAAAAATAGGGAAAAATACAGGGGCATAATTTTAAAAACAAAAAATAGTAGTTAAAATTTCAAATAAAATGCTTTATTCTGCA
Source organism: Meloidogyne arenaria (assembly GCA_036172955.1). Taxonomy (NCBI): domain Eukaryota; kingdom Metazoa; phylum Nematoda; class Chromadorea; order Rhabditida; family Meloidogynidae; genus Meloidogyne; species Meloidogyne arenaria. Next base: position 1,079,323 of record JARQAB010000033.1, on the reverse strand, counting down.
TATCTTTCACTAATATGTATAACTAAAATAAGCAAAACGTGATAAAAATAAATTAATAATATGCCTGGTCACTTAAATTAAATTGAGATCAAGATAAAGAAAGAGTAATGAAGATTAATCAAATGAAGGTTAATACAAACAACTATAAAAAATTAAAGATTTATCAGATTTTTAAATTTGTAGAAACACTACATTAGATTTTAAAAATCAATTAGAAACGAATAAATATTCATTTGCTAAACCAGAAACGGCTAACAGTATGTTAAATTAATAAATTTTTAGCTTATTTTGATTTTTAGATCCTTTAACGATTTTTTGCGAGGTTGAATTTGTGCCTTATAAATTAAAATTAGAAAATGAATTTGACGATTCTTTAACAACAAAAAATTCATTTATAGATATTTTTAAGAAAGGAATACTTGCTGACTGTGTTTTTGAGATAAGTTTTTTTAAATTTGATTGTCGGCCTGCTTAAGTCCGAACTTGCTGACTGGATATGAAAAATTACTGGCTAAAGAATATTCAAACTTTAACAGAAATCATTTCCGATTTTATGACTTTTTTGGAGGTGTCAGAAAATTTATTCTCTGTGTTAATGAAGAAATGAGTCGTTCTTTAGCCCAATATCCTGAGCCATATTAAGTTAATACATTAATTTTAATTAATTTTCGTTAAATTACTAATTAATCTTCGAATTGAGTAATACATAAATTACCTAATTTATTTATATTTTAAATTGGAGATGTAAAAATAAATGCACATAAATGTATTTTGGCTAACTACAGTGTTGTATTCCAAACAATGTTTGAACAAAAAAATATGAAGGAGGCTCGAAGTGTAAATAAAATAAATTATTTTAATTTTTAATTAAAATAAACTTTAAGGGTAGAATTAAAATTGTTGATTCTTCTCCAGAATGTTTTAAAGCAATGATGGAATATTTCTATAGTGGAGAAATTGATAAAAGTATTTTTTATTAAGTCGTACCTAACTTATAGATAAGCATGGGGGATAGAAAAAGTATTTGAAATTAGGGGTATCCACCGTTGGGTGAGGGGCAGTGATAGGCGCAAGGGAATTTAAAAAAATGTAGCACAAATCCAAAATTGAGCACAATCCGACCACCCTTGTCTAGTTCCGCACACAGTGGGCAACCAAAATTTTAAAAGCGTTCTTAAATAACGATGTATTTACTATAAAATTTGTTATTTTTAATTAAAAAATTAAATTTTTAAAGAAACAATTGAAAAACATTCCGAAGATTTATTTTCTATTGCACATAAATACGAAGTAAAACAATTAATGGAAATTTGTGAAAATTATATGGCTGTAAATATTGGTAGAAAAATAGAATTTTTAAAATAATTTTTCTTTCCAAAAAAGATGCTGCAAACTTTAGCAAACGATGCAGTTATGCTGAACTTTATAGTCTTCCAAAACTTGAAAAGGTTATTTGTGTATTTAGACTTGAAAATTGGGCCCTTTTTCCAGACTGACTTAAAATTAATTTTAGGCTTGTTTCAATTATTTTTCTTCAAAAAGAGGAACATTTATTCTCAGCAAGGAATGGAATAATTTTAAAACTAATAATAAAGATTTTGCTTTTCGTTTATTAGAAGATAAACAAATTTTTGGAGAAAAAAGTGGGAAATGAGCGACATTAAATTTATGAATTTTCTCATTTAAACATTGTAAAATATTTAATCAAATTGATTTTAATCTCATTCTTAATTATTATTATCATTTTACATTCGATTATATTATTGGTATAATCAGAAAATAAATTATTTTTTTAAAGATAAAATTTTGAGTTTTTTTTTCTTTTTCCTTATTATAACATAAAAGAATTTTCAAGAAAATAATTTTTCAAATTCATCAATTTTGTCTAATTTCTCTGATTTGAAAGCTTTTCTTATACGAGACAAAACAGTTTTGTTTTGTCAAACCAGAAAGTTGAAACTTATTTGCTTTAGGCACACCCCCATTTATTCGCAAGCTCATACATATGAAGCTCAAACTGGGGGGGGGGGGGGAGGGGGAGGGTATTCCAATATCCGCCACCATCGCCATAAAATGGCATTGTCAATTGGCGGATATTGGAACAGAAAGCCCATCATTTTGCATCGAAAATATTGAAACAGACTTTTCTGGCGATGGCGGATATTGGAATACCCCCAGGTCAACTAAACCTAAGCGAGTCTACGAGATGCTTGTGCGAAATCTTACGCTCCGCGCAAGGGTTCGCGGCACACGTCTCGAGGAAGGCAACTGTTGCTAGGGTCACAAAAATTATAAATGTTCGAATCAAAAATATTTTTGAAAATTTAAAACAATTTAATTTTAAAATTTATAAAAATTTATTTTCTCTAAAAAAATTAAGAGGAATGAGAAATTAAAAGTGTTTTCTTTGTTTTTGGTCTGCATTGGAGAAGAATAAACATAATTAGAGCGAATGTTGCCGATATTGAAATTAAAACAGAAATTAAAACAACAAAAATAAGAAATGTTAGAGACCAACGAGAATTTATTTCCATCGTTCTAAAATTTAAGAAAAAAATTATTTAAAATTTTAAATTTTCACAATCCCTGTATAAGCGATTCAATTAAATAATGATAGGTAATCTTTGAGTTTTTTGGGAAGTATGGTCTCTAATTTTTAAAATCTTTCAAGACTTTCCATTTTTTCAAGCTAGTCCTCATTCCTAATTATCTCAGATACAGTTAACTCTCCATATAACGAACCATAAGGACCGAAAAAAGTTGATTATATAGAGGTCATTACATCAAGAGTTGAATCCTATCCTAAGAGGTGTAAATGAGATACAAGAGAGATTAAAAGTGTTTTCCTTGATACAATAAATGTCGCTTATAGAGAGAGTTTATTAAAAAGATTACTCACTTAGACCGCTGTACTTCTTCATAAAGTTGTCTATCCTTGATAATATCAATATAAGCAGGGGTTGTAGTTGAGGTAATTTGGTTATTATTATTATTATTTCCTTCTAAAGGCCAAGAAGGCGTTTGTAAAGGTGGGGGGAACATTCTTCTCGCTTGTTTTGAATTTTTACTTTTTTGAACGTAATGATCTTCACTTAGATAACTTTGTGCCGCTTTTGTGCTTCTTCTAGGTAATTTACTTCGAGTTCTCTTATATGGACCTTTTGTTGGATAATTCAAATTTAATTCTTCTTCAGGCTCATTTAATAATATAGAATTACTAAAAATATCAACAGGAAGGGGAGGAAGAGGAGGTTGTTTTGTTGTTGTGGTGGTGGTAGTGGGGGTTGTTTGTATAGGATGTGGGGTTGTTGAAGGAAGTGAGAAACGACCTTAAATTGAAAATTATTTTGAAAGAAAAGACAATAATAGAATTTTTATTTATGTTTGTGGATGTTGGGTAAAATCCCTTCCATGTTGGGAGTATCTCAGATGCTCATTATTGCTTCTACTTTATTCTATCAGGAATAATTAGCGAAATTAAATTTAAATAGATAAACGAAATAGATAAAAGATATCTATTATAGGGTAGTTCCACCAAAAGTACAAAGAAGCCTCTTCAAAAAGGACGTTAAAAAGAGGTGCTCATTATATAAAGCTCTAATTTTTTGCTTCAAAAATATTTAAAAACCTACTAGTCATTTTATATTCCAACTCCGATTTAAGTTGGCAAACATTTTCTTCTTTCTCCTTCGAAACATTTTTATTATTTCCATACAAAATCCGAACAAAGAACACACGTAATTCTGCGGAATCCAACAGCGCCTCAGGCAAAACGTATTTTTCTGCATTTTTAGCACGCAAGTAAAGGATAAATTGTGACAATTCAACCTTTAAATAACAAAAGGGAATGAAGATTTTTCGAGGAAAATTTTGGGGAAAGAAAGAGAAGTAATTTAGGGGATTCTGGGAAATATTAGGATATCCAGATCAGAGGTGGGTCGGAATTCCGATTTCCGACTTTTGAGCCAGTTCCGTAGTGATGTTCGGGAGTGAAAAAAAGCCGAGAGTCGAGAGCCGAGACCGAGACCGGGAATCAACCCCGAGACCGAGTCTCGACTCGAGACCGAGAGTCGAGACCGAGAGTCGAGACGAGAGATTAGGAGGGTTATCACCTGATATATTCCCTAATCCCCAAAAATCCCTATAAATCCTTCATAATCCCCCAAATCCCTTGAATCTTCAAATCCACAATATAACTTTACTCTTTCTAAATCTACCGATATCCACCTTAATCCACTGATATTCACATTAATCGAATAGAATCCCCTTATTCCCTCGATGTTCCTCCAAATCGAACGATTTTCTTTATCCCCAGATGCCAAGCACAAGTCCCTTTATGTTTATTTTAATCCTTAAAATTTCCAGATATCCCTCTTAACTTTAATCCCCTCTATATCCTTTCAAATCCCCATAAGCCTCCGATATTCGACAACTCCATTGACCCCCTACTGTTTAAAGCCTTATGCTATAATTCTTGCATTTTGGAAGGTTTTGAAGCCATAAATCCTCCAACCATTTTCTGCGCCGCAGGCGAAAATTTTGAGAATTTTGGATGTCCTTAAGTCAGATTCTTCCATTTTTTGTGCCGCAGGCGAAAATTTTGAAAAATTTGTGAGGCCAATAGCCAGATTTCTTTCTTTTTTACCGCCGGAGGCGAAAATTTAGAGAATTTTGTAAGGCCATAGGTAAAAAAATTCAATTGTCAGAGCCGCAGGCGAAATTTTTTTTGAAGTTTTAATGTTTTTTCAAGTTTAAAATATTAAGAAAAAATAAATTTTAAAATCAAAATCAAAGTTTAAAAACATTTATTTCCGAAAAGAAAAATTTTCACAACCTCATTTTCACCTTAGGACTCGAACCCAGCACTTCCAAAATATGCAAGTGAGTAAAGTCAGTCAACTTAACCACTCAACCATCGACCATCAAAAGGCAAATGGGAGAAATTATAAATATTCCTTTCCCTTCAAAAAGTTCAAAAAATTTCCGTCATTAGGGGTGTAAATTTAGTCTCGTTTTTCGAGACTAAAACACCGAGACCGAGACCGAGACCGAGAGCTCAAAAAACCCGGGAAATTTCCCGACTCGGGAACCGAGACCGAGAGTCTCGAACATCACTACAGTTCCGATTTCCGATTTCCAAAAAAAAATTTTGATTTCCGATTTCCGACACCTCTGACTGTTCCGACCCACCTCTGATCCAGATCAGTTATCCGAATCAAAAATTTCGAACATTTGAAATATTTCGGGACAGGATCCGCCAAGAAATTGATACAATTCTCGCCTATATTCCTCGATAATTAAATAAAAATTTAAACATTCAAATACCTCAATTTGTATATTTTCTTCCAATTTATTATCAATTAAGCAAAGAGGCATATTTTCAGAATTAATTAAATTATTTTCAATTTTATCTCCTTTAGTTATATTTAATAATGTAATAAATGGAATTTTTTGATTTTTAATTTGCCCAAATAATTGGATAGCCATTTGCCAATTTTTTGGTTTTTCATTATTTAAATTTTCAAAAACTGCCAAAATTCTAAAAAAAATATTTTTTCAAAGCTTTACATAAAAATAAATTAGTACCTAATATTTTGGTCAGTTAACCATTCCTGTTGGATTTGGACTGTAAAATGGAGAAAGCGAGGTGAAATTGGTGGAAGTGAGAAGGAATAATTCTATAATAATGTCATTAATTTTATTTAAAAATAAGAAATTAAAGTTAAAATAAAATATATATTTTATCCCACTATTAGAGATCGGTGTGGATATGGATATCCAGTCTGGATTTTTCCTGGATTCAGAGTCCTGATCCAGGCATTTTTGATCGTCCTAGATTTTTTCTGGATCCAAATCAAGAATCCTGTTCAGGTTACTAACCTAAATCCAGATACAGAATTTTTCCGATTTCTACCACTATAGCGGAAAATTCAAAATTTAATTTAAAAATTAATTTGATTTACATATAATCCGGAAAATTCTTACCGAAAATAGTAACAAATAAATAAATGTGGATTTAAAAAATCTTGTTGTGTAGATGAATATTACAAAATTAATTCCTTTCAACATTATTTTATTTTTTAAATCAAATCTGAAAGAAACTTTATTGAATAATATTTCAAAAAAATAAGGAAGTAATTTTTTAAAGCCTTAATGTCTTATAGACATTATCTTACATTCAAAAACAATTTTTTAGAACAAAAGAATCATGTTTCAATATAAAAATTGTTTTGTTATTTTATTGCTACATTTTTATAAAATAAATATTTTATTTAAAAAAAGAAAGGAGAATTACGGGGAATATACCTCACCGCAGTTCAACTACCTCGGGGCCATTAACTAACTCTGTAAATTTCGGCTCTGAAACAATTTTGGTTTGTCTAGATGTATCTCATCGAGCTGCATCGAATGGTAGCCTAATCAAAGAGGTAGGATAACGTTAAACTTAATAAAATGCTCCGCGGCGGAGTAAGCTAGCGGTAGAAAGGCCTTTTGAAAGGGGATTGATTTAATGTTCTATATATTTTTTATATTTTTTTTTATTTATCCGTCAATCATGTCTATATACTATATAACATTTTTTTAAAAAATATGCTTGTTCTTTTATAACACCTTTCTTTTATTTTCTTTCAAATCGGCTGTACTCCCACAAAATCAAACAAAAAAGAGAAAAGATTTTTTAAATTTTAAACAGTTGCTCATTCATTTTTAATGCAAAAATTTTTATTTTTAGAATATTTTGAAAAAGAAAAAAAGATTTATATATTTATTGAAAAAATTAATGGGTTTGTTTTTTATAAATAAATATTTTTGGGTTAGTGTAAATACTTTTGTTTAGAAAACAAAATAAAAATCATGGAAAAAGTATTGGCCAAAAGAATCAAGATAAATATTACGAAAAAGATTTTTGGAGATAATTTAATGTAGGCTAGATTTTGCTCAAATATTTTTCGAGATTTTTTAAAATTTTTAAGCAAAAAATTTAGTTATTGTGTAGTTTCCATCCCATAAGCCCCACCCTTTTATCTCTTCGTTTTACTTGCATAATAAGAAAATCTCTCAAGCTTATCGTATAAATTTTATTAATTAAACTGGAGGGTAATTATTTTAGGAAAAGTAATTAATACAGTATAAGGTATAAAATATATTCTTATAAAATTAGAATAAGTTTAAGAGGTCTGTAACTGTTCGAATAAGTGTTTGTCTAGCTGAAATAAAAAATAAATTTCCGATTTTCGGGAATCGGGACGCCTATTAGGCTTTAATAAACAGATAAAAAAATAATTTTTATCTGTTTAGCACTTTTTTCACTAACAAATAAGTAAGAATATTGTTTATATGCTTTACATATTTGTGAATATTTTTATTGTCTAAGGAAATTAATCAAAAAAATAACAAAAAAATTTTTACTTTTTTAAACAAAATGTAACAAAAGTACTTCAATAATTTTCTTTTTTTTCAAAAGAATAAAAAAAAGGGCTAAAAAGTTAAAAGAATATTTTAGATTAAAAAAAGGACAAAAAATTGAAAGAGAACGGCATTTTAGGCAAAATAAAAATTTAATATAAAAAAAAACTCATTTATTTCCCCTTAACTTTTACGGTCGATGAATTTATATATTCATAAAAGTTGAATGAAAAAAGACAAGTAAAAGAGGCAAAATGCCAATATATTTTCTCTTTATTTTTGTTTTTTAAGTATATTGGGCCTTATGGACAAAAATTGAGAAAAAAGAAAAGAAATGAGGGAATTTTGTTTACAGGAATGTTACGGGTGCCGGTGTTGATAAATTAATCAAATAAGCAACTAGAGACGTGAACTCTTGCGAAATGTCTTTAATAGAGCTAATAATGGTTGGCGGATAGGTGAAAATCTTCGGATATCCGGATCCGATATCCGAACCGAAATTTCCGGATATATGGCCCTTTTTCGGATCCGGATATCCGAATCGAAAACTTACTAAATTTGCAAAAAATTTCTAAGGGTGTTGGTGTCATGTTTGGAAAGTCATGGCTGGAAAGGAGTAGAGAATTTCCGTGAATTCTTGTTATGTTTTTGACCATAATTTGTGAGAAAATTGTCAAAAATATGAAAACTCTAAACCTTTAAATTTTGATATTCTCGTTTTGGAATTTAAAATCCCACACCAATGCCCCTTCCTTTTTTAATCCTTTTACCTCAAATAGGGCCAATAAACGAGTAAGCGATGCAAAACAATTTTCAATGAATGAGAGAATGCAATTGCTTAAAATTGAAAACCCACAAAGCGACATAAAATAAATTGAGCGAAACAAATGGGAAAAGAATTTAAAGTATAAATGTAAAACACTAGAAATTAACTAAATAAATAGTAATTTGAAAATATTCACGTTCTTGAGTAGCTTAATGATCGAGGCCTGCCATTATTTTAAGGTTGACAGTCCCTACTTCAACAAGCAAGTTATAAAAAAATTTTTCCCAGAAAATTTCATAACGGAATTTTTAAAGTTTATTGGACAGTGCCTTTTAGAACGTTGAAGCCTTTGGAAAAAGGTGGAATTTTCGAGTTTCGGGATTTTCGGGAATTTTCGGCAATTTCGAGAAGCTTGTTGGTTTTTTCGCGAGTCGATGTTAGACATAGAGGCTAGGACAGATGATCTCCTATGAGTCTATATGTAAGTACATGTAATGGAAATTAAACCATAAATGTACGAGGGATTTGAAGTTATTAAAAGTGCATTTAGGTATAACAAGGATATCGAAGGATTTGGGAGGATAAAGAGGGATATAATGAAACTGAGACTGATATCTAATAAGAATTTTGAGGAGATATCGAGGGATTTGGGAGGATAAGATTTTTCAACGCTTCCATGAATTATCCCTAAATACATTCCTGGTTCATGTAGAGACAAAAACCCTAAGGGCGGGAATTTCAAACTTTAATATAAATTTCAAACTTAATATAAAAAAAAATCAAAAGTTCCTTTCTCTGATATAGCTTTTTAAAAATATTAGTTAGTCATTAATATTAGTCATATGTATGTATGAATTTGAATTTATAATTTGTGAAAATTAAATTACTAAAATTAAACAGAACTATTTAATTTTCATTAATAAAAAGCAAATAAAAATGAAATTAATTAAAAAAATATTTTTGGTAATTATATTTGGAATATTCCTAGATAATTGTAATGGAAAATTAAAAGATGAAAATCCGTTAGTTAAAAAAATATTTTTTTTGAATCTCTAATTAATTAATTTACTAGTATTTTACTCACGGGTACAAGAAATGGATTACATGAAATAAAGCTTTCTTCACTTTCTAATAAATGTACTAAAAAGGATGATAAATATGTTCAAAATAATAGTGGTTATAGATTACTTTTTCAAATGAATGAAGGATTTTGCCATTCTGAAGCGTAAATTTTAACAAGGATTTTTAACAAGGAAATTTGACAGGATCCGGAACTTTAAAAATAATAGATAAAAAATTTTCTTTAATTTTGAGTGGAAGAAAGACCCTAAGGCTTTAAACCAAATTTTCTGAGCTGTGAAGATATAACGACACCCTAGAAGAGGGTTGAAAAATAAAACGACATGTCGTTATATTAGAATAAATACGGTAAGCGGGTAAAGAGGGCTAGAGTAAGAAACTTATATCTAAATCTAAATATTAAATATCTACCTAAGAAATTTCAGCTTATTAATTTGTTACAAAAGTCAATTTAACACCAGTTTTCCAAGAAATTCAAAATTCTCTAATAAATTTAAAATTCTAAAAAAATATGAAAATGATATTGCAAAAAGATGTGAGGAAGAAATTAACAAAGAAAAAAATAAAAATTTAAACTTATTTGAATGGCATGGGATTTTAGTGGCAAAAGATGGAATAATGGGGAGTAATCTTTCTTTACAAACTACAATTTCAAATAATATGTTGGATTTATTTATTAAAAATTAAAATAAAGTGAAATAAATGGCATTATAATTAAATAGAATTAATTTAAATTAAATTAATATCGATCCCGATCACGGATTCCGACACGGTCTCGGGATCTGCTAAATAGGGATCGGATTCAAAAAACCCGGGATAATCCGCCCGATCCGGACTGGGATCCCGATACCCCTGAACTCTAGCCTTAACACGATTTTCTTCTCTCTTAATTACAATAATAACTAAGTCAGATTTAGGATAACTTCTAAGGGAAAGGAGTATAATTATGAGGATACATTCTTTAATTAATCCTCTTAAAATTCTTTTTTGTCCTTTCATTAAAATTTTGGAATATTCTAATTCGATATTTGTAAAAAATAACTTTTTCACTTAAATTTTTAAATATTTATTTTAATAAAGATATAAATTAATTAATGTCGAAGAATTTATTATTAATTTGGGAGATGCAAGTACAATTGGTTTAAATAAAATTATAGAAAGTAAAGGTGTATATTTAAAATAAATAATTTAATTCAAAAAATATATTTTAAAGGAGTAAATGAAGCAATTAATGGAATTTCGAAAATAAACAAAATTGAATCAAACCTTCGAAATAATTTTAAAACCCAATTAGGTGCTTATTTAGACGATTATTTTGGATTATGGGCTATTGGTAATGATATATTGCCACCAATTTATTTAGAAAATAAAGAATTAAATCTTTATGTTTATCGGTCATGTAATTGTTCGATGAAATTTTGGGTAAATTAATTTTTAAAAAATATTTAATTAAAAATTAAGAAAACGTTTAGGGGAATAATAGAGAATAATAGTATAATAATACTCCACATCGGACTGGGAGTGTCGTACGAGAATCGAAATCTCAAAAAATTCTCGATCTCAAAAACCGAGCTTTTGATCGAGATCTCGTCTAGCTCCGATCTCTAATAGAATTAAATAATTTTACATAAGCAATCTGAGAATAAATTTCCCCCAAAAATTTAAGTTTATTTAAGGATTAGGAACTAAAAATTTAACGGGGGAGGGGGGGGGGTGAAGAAACTCATCGATAATTACAAGATGACTTTGAATATTGACTTTAGTAAGGAAATATTTTAGTTAATCAAGTTTCTACTTCAAGATAACCGAAACGTTTAGCCATAAACAAAATAAACATACTAAATATTTAATATAAAGCTTTTACCTCCATCTGTCCGGGAAATGCCGAAATGGAGAAAAATGGATTATGGAACGCCTTTATGCCCAAAAATGAACAGAATATTTTTCCTATTTAAAAATCAAATTGAGGCAGGAAATAAATTAAAAATGAAATTGGAATTAATGGAAAATATAACTAAAAATCCAACAATTTTTTTGCTTCATGTTTGGGATGTTAATGATTGGGCAAATTATGGTAATTTAAAAAAATATCCAATTTTTTAGATTTTTAATCAATCTTTAGTTCAAAATATAATTGATGAAGAGTTGAAAATTATACTTAATAAACCGACAAAATTCACTGAAAAATATTGTTTGTTTTGTTAAATATGTAGATAAATAATTTTAATTTTTTTAGCTAATGGATTTCTTTATAATTTTACTTTGTTTTTAAATCAAAGTATATTACAAATACAAGGTGTAGGACAACATGAAGTAATTTTTTTGAAAATATGTAATTTAATAAGTACCTAACTGTGTTTTATGTCCAAAGACAGTCTTCACTTAGGTCCATATCCTTGTAAAAGGATTGGGACCGGGCACAGTTTCCCGATCCTTTTGGAATGCTGTGTTATAGAAAATAATCGGCTTTCTGGTATGAGTTCAGGCCAATTAATTTTAAATTCTCTCGTTGTTATCGAGATTAAGACTTCTAAATATGTATCTATCTCGATCGATCCTTATACATATTTGTTCTTCGATTCGTTAAAAATTCTTATGATAATTAATATTTTTTAATTGCTTTCTCAAATTAAAAAATTTAAGCCGAATGAAGTAAATATACCCCTTTCTGAAGAAACAATTAAATATTTAATGATTGATAAAGTATTTGAATTGGAAATATATCAACATGAAAATTATATAGAAATTCGGTTAAATAATAAGCAAATTGTTGAAGAATTTTGGGGTTTTAATTGGTGGAAACAAACTAGAATTAATGGAATTGATGTAAAATAATTAATTTTTAAAATTTATTAGAATTACCGTATATACTGTATTAACTAACCTGGGTAATTATTGCTTCGATCCTTCGCTGGAGGGGGTAAATAATAGAGCTGGGGTAATATTTGATGGAGGTAATAAATACAGTATATACGGTAGATTTAAAAATACTTTTAATTCTTTTTTATTTAGTTAAAGGAACTTCAAATTCGTAGAATAGATGAACCCTCCCCTCACAATTCAAAAAATAAGGTTTAAATTACTTGATTAAATATATTTATTTATTTTTAATTTAGGATTTACGTAAAAATTACATTTCGAGATTCGAAAAAGAATTAGAAGGAAATGAAGTAATAATTATTAGAGGGATTATACCAAAAATTCCAAAAAATATGATAATTTCGTTTCTTTCAAATTCTGAAGCAATAGGAGATATTAATCGAAAAAATGGGAAATTAGGTTTATTTTATTGGTAATACTTTGGAAATCGCCCTCGCTTTTCCTCCATATTCCTGACCATTATGAGATTTTTTGCTTAATATAATTTATTATATATCATCCGAAAGAGCACTTCGAATGATACCATTATCTGTTAGATTTGATCATCTTCAACAAAATAATGAAGCTAAATCCTTGATAGCTTTTCATGCCGCTGCAAGGGATTAAATTAAGTGGTCATAGCTAGTTCACTTATGTCAGATTCCGTTGATTTTAGTGTCAATGATCTATAATTTACCATAAAATGAGAAAAATTAAAACAGATAGAGATTGGGGGAAAAAAAGAAGGGGGGGGCGCCTTCCAAAGTATTACCATTTTATTTTCAAAATAAAAAAATTTTTTCTAGAAATTGGAGAAATTTTTTTTGAAATCTACGTAGATTTTGGGTGGAATAAAGAAAGTAAAATAAAATTTAGAACAATTAAAGATGACGACTTTAATTTTGAAACAAAACAATCAAAAGAAACAAAAGAAAAGATAAAAATAAACGAAACTTTTGAATTTAGAATAAAAGTGCCGACATGTAAATTTGAAGATAAAAAATTTGAAATTGAATTTAATTTTGAAAATATCATGAATTTAAAAGTTCCAAAAGAATATTTTAAATTAAATCGAATAACGGTAAATTTTAAAATTATTTTTTAAATTTATTTTTCAAGTTCAATGATGTTGATCTCATTGAGGAACCGAGAATAATTAGCAGTGAAGAGTGCCCTGTTAGTTTTATCAAAAATAATTTTAAATAAATACAAATTTTGATTTTTTTTATCTTTAATACATCATAACCAGTGGTGGAAAAGTTCTAGTTCCGGAACTGAAACCTTGGAACTGGTAAAGGTTTAGAATTGGTCTGGAACTGGTAAAGGTGGTATTTATCAAAAAAATAAATTTTTTTCTTCATTTAAAAACTAAAAAATTTTTTGGAACTGGAGCCGGTTTGGAACCGGGTCCAGAACTCGAACTAAAACTGAAGAAATTCAAAAAGCAGTTCCAGAACTGGAACCGGTTCCAGATTGATTTTGGAAGAACTTTTCTATCACTGATCATAACTTTATAGGTATACAAAAAAATTAATTTTAGTCAAAATATTTTCAAAAATTTCTAGCCAAACAATGAAAACGATTATTCAATTCCAATTAAATATTTAAATTACATTGATGGAGAAACCAACAAAAGTATTAAAATTTATGGAGGAGCGGGGTTACTTTCTCCTGGAGATCGTTTAATCTTTAAAGGAAATGTCCCTATTAATGCTAAAGAATTTCATATAAATTTTTGTTATTTACAAAGGAATTGTGTGCCACAAAATACCAAAATTAATCAAAAAAGTAATTGTTTATTTACTCAATTAATTGCCCTCCCCCTCTCCCTAGGAGTTCTAGTTTTAATTAGCATTTATAAAATAACCTCAGATAATTACATCCCTCCTAGTATTAAGTACCCTTCCAGAAACCACGATTTTTCTGAAGGTTGGTTACCAAACATTTAGAATTTTCGCCATAAATCTAGTTGAATGTATTAATTAGAATGAATAGAGGTTCAGTTAATAAACACAGATTTTTGTGCTTTCCGAAAGATCTTAGTAATCAAATTTCCGGGTCGTAAAGGTATTCTTTAGGTCTTTAAAAATTACAAGTACCCAGATCTTTCAGAGGTGTTGGGTTAGCTCGTCTTGTATCTCGTGAATCTCGTGTCTCGTATTTTGTGGCACGAGCTCCACCACTGGTTAATATATGTATATTATTGCTTTGGCAATAAATTTTCCTTAACTTCCTAAAAAATTAAAATTATTTTAGTTGGAGAAAACATTTTGAATATTCATTTTGTATTTGACTCCAAAAATATTGAATTAAAGAATAAATTAATTTTAAAATATTGTAAAAACAAATATGAGGCAGACTGCAAAAAGGAATTAACAAAGGCTGAAAAAAATCCCCTTAGCCCTGACAGTGATTTTACATTAACAATTGATATTAATTACGAAAATTTTATTATTAATGTTGATAATGGAGAGGAAAATAATACAATAAAATTCATATCTGAACGTAAACCCTCATTTACTGATTATATTCAGGTGGAATTTATTAAAAAAATTTTTCTTATTTTTAAAATTTTGATAGAAAGTCATGTTTCTAATTCTAGTTAACCCTCTAAAGTTTAACTAAATGAAGTGAGAGTGAAGGTGTGGGTCCGAGGTCCTCTTGGAATTATGATGGATCGATGCCAAAGGGGTTTAGGTTGAGCGGTTACTTGGTCGGCGGCTGGGAGCAAAACAGTATCTTCAGAGACCGGACTTATGTGTTGTCCATTACACCCGCCACTTGCTGCACAGTTTTAGGAATTAAATAGCTATATGCTTTACAATGAATTTTATTTTAAAATTTATGTTTTGTTTAAAATTTTTTCAGATATTTTGAAAATTAATGAAAAATAATATAATATTCTGGATTAAATTTTACAAAAATTTAAAAGTATTCTTTTGAGAAATTCTGATAAGATTTTATTATTTTTCTAATTTTTAGAGCAAGTATCAAAAAAGTTTTTAGAGGTGTTGGGTTTGAGATGAGATATGAAATTTTAGGATTAGGAGGACAAATTTGGGAGAAAAATAGCAAAAATGATTGAGAATTTTGTATGGATATATTTTTTAATTTTCTTTTTAATATTTAAATTAATTTGAATGTATGTAGGTATTCGGAGATGTATCTATTTCTAGACAAGATGGAATTATTCGTGAATGGAAATATCGTGACAATTATTTAAAACAATTAAAAATTCCTTATGCAAAAAAATTTAATAAAAAAATAGTTCAAGGGGATTTAATTAAAATTAATGCTAATATATTAAAAAATATTCAATCTTCCAATAAAGATGTTCGTTTAATTACTCTTAAAATTCTGCATAATTTAATTGGAGATAAAGAAAGTAAAAGAATTATTTTAAAAAATTTATCTTATAATAATTAATTTTTAGATTTAAAACTACTTCTTAAAATTGTTCTTGAAAGGGTAGAAGGTGAAACAGGGAAATTACTTGGTTCTTTCACATCAGATTATGTAAATATTGATATTTTAATAAATAGCCTTTAAATATGAGGGGATATTAACTAGAGGTATAAAATTGACTTTTCTGGGCCCGTACAATAAATTAGGGTTATTTGTACGGGTTAAATACACCGTTAACCTCTCAGGTAGGGGTTAAGGGGTCATCTAGAATATATACTTGAATATAAAATTATGAAAAATGTTTGGAATCTTTACGGGTACAAAACGATTATTTTGATAAAATATTCCAAGCACATGTCAAAAAGTTAAAATAAAAGGAAAATACTAATTCCTATCAAAAAATTTTCCCAAAAAATTCACAAGATTTATGTACCTTCATTATCTATTATTTAAAAGAATGAAAAGTTTACGGAACATTTTCCTGATTTAAAAGAAAAATTAGAAATTGAAATATATATTGGGAAAAAATATGAAATTAAAATAAATGGAAAAAAATATGAATATCCAACAAAATTTTTATATGCAGCTGAATATTTATATGTTTGTTATTTTAATTAAAATATTTTTAAAAATTTTAATCTTTTTTTAAAGATAACAGGAGATGAAACAATTAAATTAACAAAAGTAGAAGCACCTTAAATAATTAATTTTAAATAAGAATTTCGAATATATGTATATTTTTTTATTAATTATTTATAAAAATGTTTAAATTTAAAAATTGTTTGTGTATGATAAAGTGATAGGCCAAGTAAATCGTCTTTGTAAACCACAACCAATCTACATAAATCAAAATGTGTTGAAATGTGTATACTGAATAAACTTTGAATATATTTCTCTTTTTCTTCGTATTTAACTCTTAACTTTTTTGTTATCTCCACTAAACTATACATATATTTTTATTTTAGTTTTATTTTTTTATGTCGAACACTGAAGAAAAGTCACCTAAATTCTTAAAAAATATTTAAACTTTTGCGGTAATTTCGTCAAAAAATGCAAACCCAACGGAAGGCAAAAAAATAACGCAAAAAGCAATACGCCCACCCTTGGTCTGATACTAACAGAAAGACTAATTAAAAAAACGTCCTTTATCACGAAGGTAACAATAAAGAATAAGCTGAAAGAAACATCTGTTATTTGTTCGAATGCATTAATTACTTCGTTTTTCTTACACAGTAATTGAACTCATAGTGCAAGACGACAAAGGAGTTAATAAATTATCTGTTTATGATATAATATTGGCACTTTTGTTTACTTCAAAAGTGTCATTAAAAATTTTTTTGCCACATTTTAATAAAAAATTAAACAATCTTCACCTGTTAATTAAAAGAAAAAGGTAAACATTATTTAATAATTATACAGAATTTTTAAATTAGTTTTTCTCGAGGTAAAATGTTGAGGCATTCGTGAACACTGTTGCCTATCAACTTACCCACTAATCAACACATCTCTATAGAGATAACGAAAAATTATTAAATGTATATATTTGACTTTTCTAATAATTTTGAAAAAATATTGTGTCAAATTGTATTTTGGTCATTCAAATTTCCGAAAAATTCCCAAAAATTCCCATCCCTAGGGGTGTATGCTTTACCCCGACCCCGACTCGGGGTTTGCGTCTGGGATCGGGGTTTGTCGGGGTAGAGCCTTCGGGGTTCGGGTCGGGGTTTTTGCCAAAAATCGTCGGGGTACTGGGACGGGGAGCCACCCTATTTTAAATAAATACAGGTGAAAGTATTGAAATTAGACAGTTTTTTTCTTTTAAATATTTAAAAATTTAGGCAAAAAATCTCCATTAAAAACCTCAAAAAAATGTCCTTGGATATACTTGATATTTTATTTGAATTAGATTATTTTGTTTGTTTATTAATTGGTTTTCCTTTAAATATTCTTCTGATTATTTTAATTATTTTTAAAACACCAAAAGAAATGAAAACACACAGTCGAATTCTGATACAAAATTGTGTTTTGGATATTTTAATGTTGATTTGTCAATTGTTTTTACAAGTGGTTAGAATCATAAAAGAATTAGAATTATAAAAATTAAACAAAAAACAATAGGATCTTAAAAAATATATTCGAATAATTCTAGAAGAAAATTTTGTAAGCAAACAAAACATTTTTAAAAAACTTTATTAGAGTTATACGTTATCGAGATAACAATAAGTATTGGTCGGTAATACGAATACTTACATATGTATAATAATACCAATAATTAATAATAATATGCAGAGCCTAGATTTTTAGGTTGTAAAAACCTAAAAATATGTACCTAAATAGGTTGTAAGAAATGCCAAAATAGTTGACAAAGAAGCCAAAATAGGTGACAAAAATGAGAAATAGGTTGCAAAAAAAGGTCGACATAAGAGGCAAAAAAACCAGCATCTTCAGTAGACCGGACTTATGTGTTATCCATTACACAACGCCGCCTGTGGTTAGAGTAAAGCGGTTGGTCCCGTTCCCCAGTGCCTCTTTGTTTAGTTGATGTTTTACGCAGAGTCGCGCATTACTCTTCACGTGTTTTTAGGATGAATCCGCCTTACATTAGCTTAGGAAGTAAATAGCTATATGCTTTACACCGTTATGTACATTCTTAAGAATATAAGGGGCCAGCCTTGGAATTACCCCCATCTTGTTCAATTATGAAATATATTCGGTATCAAAATTTGTTACTATTCTCGAATCGTGATATCTCGTAACCCTATTTAATGCCAATTTTTATAAATACTTATATATTTTTATAAATACTTATATAAATACTTTATAGTAATGTTTCACCGGAACCGAAATTTTGACCGGAACCGGATCCAATTTGAGTTCCGGTTCCCGGAACCGGAACCTGAACTTTTCAAAGTTCCGGCCCGGAACCGGAACCGGAACTTTTAAAAAAATATTTGCTAGCAAATTTTAAAAAATTTGTAGTTTAAGTAGGGCTGTCTGTTCACCAACTTCTTCAGTTAACCGAAACCAAATCGAACTGGGACTTTTGATTAACCAAAATCGAACCGAAAATTTGTCGGCGATAAGTGATATATTTGGATTAGAGAGTGGTGTATGAACGGATTTGTTGGTATAAGTGTTTGATAACGGGCGATATAAGGATTCAGAATTGTAAGGGGGTTTAAGGGATATCAGTGGAATAAGGAGCGATATACGTTTTATGGGGATAAGGAAGCAAAGAAGGATATTAGGCCCCTTGATATTTCACTATATAACTCAAAATCCACATTAATCCATCCAAATAATCCGTTATACCATTCAACTTTCTTTTTCAGCGCCGCAGGCGAAAATTTTGAGAATATTTGAGGACAAGAAGCAGATTTTTTCCATTTTCAGCGCCGCAGGCGAAAATTTTGAAAATTTCTGAAGGCTGTAAGCAAAAAAATTAATCATTTATTAGTCATACGAAAAATTTTTGAATTTTAGAGGGCCAAAAAACTTTAATTACTCCGTGTAAAAATAAAATAATTTTTAAAACAAAATTAAACTCATAAAATGAGTTATTTGTTGAAAGAAAAATTTGAAAATTTATTGTACTGCGAACGGGAAGTGAACCCAACTTAAAATCATTAACACCTTGAGTAAAGCCTAAACCTTTAACCACTCGGACACTTGCTCATCAGAAGACAAATGAAAGAAAATAAACATACCTATTCCTTTCGATTTTTTTATTACAAGTATGAGAGTACGAGTTGTTTATTAATATTTTTTTAAAAAAACTAATCCTTAGGGGTGTAAAAAAGTTCCGGTTTGGCCGGAACCAATTTGTAAACCGGAGCCGGAACCGGATCCAATTTGAGTTCCGGTTCCCGGAACCGGAACCGGAACCAAAAAAACACCGGAACTTTCCGGAACCGGAACCGGAACTTCCGGTGAAACTCTACTTTATAGTATTATATACCTGATACAGAAGGGAATACAATTCATATTATCCCAAATGGAATTTTGATCTGGTTTATGAAAGAAAATTTTGATCCGTTTCTTGTTTGGCTATTTATTGCTTATTCAAATTCACACGGATTGTGTGTTCAATTTATTTATAGATATTTGGTTTTGAATAGGTAAATGTGTAAAAATAATCTCTCCTAAAATAAATATTTATTAGGAACAAAGAAATTAAATTCCGTTTTTATCTATTTATGATGTCCATATTTTATTTGTAAGATTAATTTATATTTTGGATATGTTTTTATTTATTATTCCGTTTTCTAATGGAGGTATTAAATATTTTGATAATTTCAACAAAACTTGGCCGTTTATTCAATATAAAATGGAAACGGTGATATTTTAAATTAAATTAATATTTTTTAATTAAAAACAAAAAAAGGTAAATGTTTTGTCACAATTACCTGTAGTATTAATTGAAATATCCGCATATTTAATAATATTTATTTGTGGATTTAAAATGGTTAGATATGTCAATTTAAACACTAATTTAGATGGAAATTTAAAAAGATTGAATAAACTTTTAACAAAAGTTTTGATTATTTTGGTAAGTTTTGAAACCTCTCTCTTAATTTATTAATTTTTAAAAATTAAATTTTTAGGCTATTGTACCATTTGTTAACCAAGCTGGAGTTTTATTTTTTGCAATTAATTCAGAAACAAACAATAATATAACAAATATTATTCGAATATTTATTTTCATTAATTATCATTTAACACCTGTATTTAACCCAATTATTTGTATTTTAACAAACACCCCATATCGAAATGCTATTTTTAATCGTTCACAAGTAAATCCACAATAAATTAAAAAATCCTAGATATTTTTCATTTAATATTTTTTATATTTCGATTCTTGAAAATTATGATGACGGATACTCGATAAAAATTTTTATTTTGTCAAGAAATTTTCGCAAAACTTTTTAATTAATTAATTTATAAAGAGTAACTAAAAAGTAAACAATACATTATTAGATTATTTTATCTTCAAAGAATGCTTTCATATAATGTAGAATCATTACTTCAATTCTTAGCCCAGCTTCCCAAAATTAAAGGCGGCGCACGTTTTAAATTGTAAAGCTTTTTCTTTCATTAAAAAATGCCCTTTAATAGTTAAACTTTTTTCACAGTCATATGGCAATTCCTCTCTTAAATTCGATTAATCTTTAAACAAACTACAAAATATTTAATAATTGCCCTTTTAAAAATATTTTTAAAAGGCTATGAAGAGGCAAAAACCACGAGAAAAAATCATGAGAATGAATGCTTACTAAATGCCAGTGCTGTGTTTTGGTCATTTGCTGGCTCCGACCTTTTTCAAACATTGGCTCAGACTCCAGGATTTTCAAATTCGTGGCTCCGGCTCCGAGTTTTAAAATTTTGGCTCCGGCTCATGAGCCGGTGTTTTCGGAACCGCTCCATGTTGGACCGGGCTCCGGGTTGAAAATCAATATTTTATTTTTCACTTGGAGATTTGGGTGTATTTTGGGGATATCGAGTGGTATCAGAAGATTAAGAGGGATTAATGGATTAAGCGGGATTTAGTGGATTTGGGTGGAATTCTTTTAAATTTTACTCAACTAACATAAAGAATCTAAACTTTTGCATTTTATGCCTTTGACCAATTCAAAATATAATGCAGTATCCTCAGCTCAATCCGTAGCTCAGCAAAATTCTCCCTAAGCTCAAATCCCAAAAATCCCCCCTGCTTAAATCCCCAAACAAATTGTAAAACATTTCTTCAATAAGTAAACATGCACTTTAATATTTAAAATTTCTTCATAATCATATGCCAATCCCTCTCTTAAATTCGATTAACAAACTACAAAATAATTAATAATTGCCCTTTTAAAAAAATTTTTTAAAAGGCTATAAGCAGGCAAAAATCACGAGAAAATTTCTAATAAATGCCCTTTTTAAAAATTTTTATTTTGGGAGGGGGAGCGAGATGGGCGGGCAAGGCAATACATAAAATTTAAGCATTTTGAATGTTTAAATTTTTTTAAATAAAAGGGCTAAGAGTTAGCCTTGAATTAATTATTTTTACTTTTATTTAAAATTTTATCCTTAAATAATTTTATTAAGAATAAAAACTAGTATTTAAAATTTTTATAGTCACTTGGAAAAGTTTAAATTTTTTTATTAAAATTAATTTTTATTAAAATAATAAAATGATATTTTATTTAATATTTATTAAAATTCAGATTAAAAAATAGTCCAATTTCTTTCAAATCACTTGAAAAAGTAGAAAATTTTTTGAAAAAGCTTCAAAATGCATTGGCTTGTCTTGGCAGCAATTGCCTTACTCCTATTAGATGGAGAGGCAAAGGAAAACGAAACTTTGGAAGAAATTCCAAGATTGCCACAAGACATTTATTTGCCTCCAAACGATCCTAAAGATTGTACAGGAGAATTCTACAAACCGGAATATCAACTTCCATTGCCTCAACCATACAAGAGTGTATATGATCCAGTAAAGTTGATGATAAATGGAAAGGAAGAAATATGTATGTTAGTTTATTTATTTGGAATGTTTTTAAAAGCGCCAAATAGATATAACTTCTATTTAATCCACTTGATTTTAAATAAACCTTGGGGTTTTATTTAAAAATGAGTGGTATCTTAAATTGTTGTATCGCTCAGGTAAAATTGTTGTATCGCCAACCTAGCAGCTACACGAATTAAAAAACCTATCTAAACCCAAGGTCATCTGTATTTTTTAATTAAATTCAGGCTCATTTATGGCTCTTAGAATGAAAAAAATTCAAAGGCCATTTCATCCTTAATTAAACTCCCTCCCTTTTATGTATCCACAAACAAATAATTAATGAAACTTCCTAAATTAAACAAAGATTAATAATAAATAATAATAATTTCAAATATACCTAAATTTAAATAATTAATTTAGCGTCATTCTTCGTGAAAGACACAATAAAAGTTAAAGATTTCAAAAAAGTATATGCTAAACAAGAAGAATGGCTAAAAGATTTAATGTTTCGAGAATTAATTTTACAAAAATTAATATTAAAAAAATTGAAAGAAAATAAAATGTTTGAGGGGGAAAATGAAGAAAATATTGAAATGAAGGAAATTGAAGGGAAAATTTTGGAAGTAAAGGAAAATGAAATTGAAAAGTTAATGGAGAAAATAGGAATGGATAAAATTGAAGAGTTAATGAAGGAAAGGAAGAAAATGGAAGAAGATAAGAAGGATGAAAGGAAAATCGAGAAGGAGAAGAAGGAAGAAAAGAAGGGAATAAATGATGAAATTAAAAAGATTATTAAAGAAATTGGTGAAATGGTGAAGATGGTTACAAAGGAAGAAAATAAAGAAGAGAAAATGGAGGAGGAAAAAAAGGAGGAAAATAAAACAGAGAAAGGGAAACATAAAGAGAAAGAAATTGAACAAAAGAAAATTAAATTGGAGAAAAAAATTAAACAAATAAAAAATTTATTGAAAAATATTGAAGAAAATGAAAAAGAAGGCAAATATGAAATTAAAAAAATGATGGAAATTATTGAGGAAATTAAATGGACAAAATTGAAGAAAATTACGGACAAATGGTGGAAATTAATGAAAAAAATTTTGAAGATTGAAATTAAAGAAATAAAAGAAAAGTTAATGGGAGGGATTGAATTTATGCTGAAAAATACGGAGTTGGAAGAAATTGAAGATAAAATAAAAGGGATAGAGGCTAAAGAAGTAAATTTGTCATATTTTTATTTTTCTATCAAAATATACATTCACATATTTTTTGCAAAATTTTTATAAAAAAATTTTTCTGAAAATCCGGTTTGGATTGAAAATTTTTTTATAAAATCAGGAAATCGGATCGGGCATTTTTTAAACGTCGAACTCTAATAATACATAATTTTATAATATTTCTATTTTATCAAATATTAATCTATTTTAGAAACTAAAAAATCTAATTGGTCAAAATTTTAGGTCTTAGAAAAGGAGTCGCTTATAGAAGAAATTAAAAAAGTAAAGAAAGCTGAAATTAAAAAGAAAATTTATGAATTTATAAAAATTATTAAAGAATTAAAAAATAATGTAATTGAAGAAATAATTAAATATTTAGGAGTTACAGAGGATGAAAGAATGGAAATGAGAGAAAAAGTTGAGGAATATGATAATTTGGATAGTTTTCATAAAATTTTAGTTCAAAAAAGAAATCAAGAATTTTTACATTTAATGACTAAAGACAAAAGGAATTTTTCATTTAAACTTGAAAATTTTGAAATGGAAAGAAGAAATGAGCGTTTTTGTTATAAATTCGATAAAGTTAGAGGCTGCAAGATAGATTTGTGTATGTTTTGTTAATTTTTAAAGGAAATATCTGTTCAAGAATCTTATTAAGAATTTGAATTTTTATTTCGTTCAAGCCTGTCTACAAGCTTACTCTTCTCCTTGTGACAGAATTATTATAAAAATAATCTGTTGGGAGAAATATCTGTTTATGAAATTTTCTTTTTGATATACCTATTCAAATCTTTTAACTTCAAAATTAAAATTTATTTACTTAAATTTAGCCGAACTTTACGTAAAATACAAGCCAACCGAAGTATTTGGATTAAATCTAGCACGAAGCTATTTGCCATCAAGTCATTGGATTAAACCTGATTTAGAGGATGTTAATCTTTATAAAGACCTTTGGCATTCTGATAACAAATTGGATATACTTCCTGACCATGAGAAAGGAAATGATAAACATAGAGTAATAAATCGTTGCTCATTTTATGGGTAAAATTTATTCTTAAGTTAAAATAGAGTTAAGGATATTCACTCCCAACCGAGTAATTCCGAGCCCGAGTAATGACGCAAAAACCCGAGCGATCGAGTCGAGTTTGACTCGGACGTACAAATTATGCCCCTAGGCGTTTATAGAAGGTGAAGTCGCAAGATAAATGAATTCTATTTCATAAGCAGTATTTATTTAATTTTCGATTAATATTTTAATATTAAAAATTATTTTAGTAAATATTATGTGCATAATGGTTACCCAATCAATCCAGTAGCTCGAACAGGATTTAAAGGCCGTGGATCGTTTGGTCAGTGGGGGCCTACTAACGGAGTTGGAGCGATTTTCTATGTCACTGATAAAGAAGATTTTAATAAATTTGAGTTTCTTGGAGTTGAAAATGGCAAGTATGAGAAGCGATCGTGTAAGAATTAAATTTTTTTAATAAATTTTCTTTAAAAAATATTTATTTTGAATATTTTAAGAAATAATTTAAATTAAAGATATCGTCACTCCGGGTGGGTTTGTAGACATGGGAGAGGAATTTGAATATTCCGCAAAGAGAGAATTAATAGAAGAAGCTTTTGGTTTAAAGAAAAAAAGAAACAAAGAAGAATTTGAAAAAATGGAAAAAATTATTGGTAAAGGAGAATTTGTTAAATTTGGTGGGGCTGAGTTAAGTCAGGTATCAGAAAATTAATTAGTGTTTTATGATGTTTAATAGTTGGTGAGTAAAGTGTTTCACTGAGACTGGACGAAAAAACTTAGTTGGGTCGAAGGAGTCTCCCCTTGAATCTTGGGGATATGATCTCGTCCTTTACATAAAATACTCAAATAATAATTTTTTTAATTTTCAGTTAAGTACAGACAATGCTTGGACTGAGTCCATTACATTCGCATTTGGTGTTGATTCGACTATTAAAAAAGAATTAAAATTAAAAAAGGGTAGTGATGCACAACAGGTTATGTGGATACAAATAGAGCCTGTTGATAAGGAAATTGATGTTAAAAGTGAATTAGAAAAATTATTTAGTTTGGAGGAACGGATAGATTATATTCTTGAAAATTTTGAGGTTAAGGATTTTTTTCTATAAATATCCTCAGTTAAATGATCTTAATATACAATTATGAGTACGAGAAAAAATTCTCGTAAAAATACTTAAATTCTTAACTTTCGTCAAATTTAATCGTTTACTTTCTTTTTCGGGTAATCCTGCAGAATCTGGGAGACACTTTAAAAACACCTTCGAAAATATTATTTTTTTCACAAAAATAATTTTATATAGGTAATAGATCATGCTGATCACGAATCCGAGCTTAGAAAATGTTTATTTCGAATCCCGGACCTGGATTCGACCAGGTCGAATTCGGGGTAAAAAATTCGAAATTAAAAATTTAGGGCTAATCTGACACGCCTATTCGAGCTGAGTCGAATGGTATCAAAATTATTCAGTTTCGACCACTTTAAGCAGAGTTATGGTGCCTGATTTGTATACGGAAGTCTAACCCGGCGTTATTTAATTGATCATAACTTCGTCTAAAGTTGTCGAAACTGAATAATTTTGATACCAATCGACTCAGAATAAAGAGACGAGTCAAAATGACCATAATATCGTCATTTCGAATTTCTACCCCGAATTCGACTTTGTCGAATTCAGGTCCGGGGTTCGAAATCGGCAAATTCTAAGCTTAGATTCGTGATCAGCATGGTCGATTACCTATATTAAATTATTTTCAGAAAAAAATAATAATTTTAAAGGTGTTTTTAAGGTGTCTCCCAGATTCTGCAGGATTACCCTTTTTCGAATCTTAGTTAGATCATCGAGAATATTAACAAAATTTAAAGTTAAATATATCCCTCCAAACTTTTAACCTTCTTCTTAATCAAGTAATAAACTTAATCATTTTAATTATATCGAACACAATTGAATTTAAAAAATGTTCAGGCTTGCTGGACTCCACCTAAGGAAGAGGAAACATCTCATAAAGAGCACAAAGATCCACCTAAAGAGGAGGATAAAACTGGAAAAGACTTGGAAGATAATACTCAAACTATGGATGAAAAAGAAGACAAAATCTGTCATAAACTTAATTCTGATAAAATGCAATTTATGCAAAATGTTGCTTATTTATATTTAATTAAAAAATATAATGAGAAAACATTCTTGGAAATACTTGCAAATAAAAAAGTGAAAAACGTGGAACAAGGACAGATCTTGAATGAGAAGGAGATTGAAGAAGATTTAAAGGAGAAGGAAGAAAGTTTAGATGAAGAGGAAGCTGGAGAAGATGATGAGAACAAGTATAATCCTCGTAAAAATTTAAAATTTTAGTTAATAAATAAAATAAAAGTAGATTGCTTAGGGGTAGATATTTAAAATTGCCATGATTAAAGTCATGATTTACACAGAAAACTCTTACAGACCCAATAGTAAAAAGCAGTAAAGGTAAAAATACGACAATACGTTGTACTGACAGTAATCGAGACTTGATCACCACATGGATTCTTTTCTGGTCCTTTATTAAATTTCGCAGCAAATAAAAATAATCTAGAAACCGAAAAATTTTATCGATCAAGAATTTTGGTATCTAAAACCGAGATCAGGCCCGAATTCCAAAAATCTCGTATATCCGTATTTACAACAATCCTGAAATAAATTGCTTTGAAATGAGTTGCTTGACTAGGAAACAATATTCTGATTGGACAGGTATCGAGGCTTCTCCTTTTCCGGTCCCTTATTATTAAAAATCGCGAAATATAAGAAATTTTGGAGGAAGGTAAGAAAAAATTTAATAAATAATTAAGAAAACTAAATATTTAAATGAAGGTAATATGTATCAATTAAAAGGTAAACGCAAACATGACGGGATTACGGATGATGTTGTGGAATCCAAAAAAGTTTGAAGAAAATACCTTGAAGGAAGGTAAAACAAACATTATTGAAAAGCAAAAGATTATTTTATCTAAAATGTAGTTTATATTAGAGTAGGTCGAGGTCGAGGCCTCGCCGAGGCCGAGGCCGAGGTCCTCGCCCATTTTCAAACCTCGACCTCGATTTTGCTGACCTCGGGCCTCGGAACCTCGGTCTCGGTCCTCGCCCAAAACCTCGGCGAGGACCGAGGCTAAATATACACCCCTAAAGATTGATTTTTTTAGCAAAAATAGAAGAATTTTGGCCCATTTTCCTTCAAAAAATTCTCAGAATTTTGTTTGCGGCGCTAAAAAATGAGGAATTTAAGCTTATTGGCCTTCCAAAATTCTCAAAATTTTCGACTGCGGCGCTGAAATGAGAAAATGTCTCATATTAAGGTTGATCCAGAAAAATGGGCCGGCTCCGTTCCAGCTTTAGGTATATAGCAGGGAACGAGACGTCCCGATTTCCGAAAATAGGAAACTTACGACGTTTTTCTGGGTCGGGATCCCGATTTACCGAAATCGGAAATTAAAATTTCATTGGGAATTCCCGTTCCCAATTCCCGAAATTTTTTTGAAAAATCAAGAATTTTTAACACTATATCTGGTGAATTGGGCTTCCAAAATTCTAAAAATTTTCGCCTGCGGCGCAAAAAAACAGGAAATCTTGTGTATGGTCTTCCAAAATTTTCAAAAGGAAGAAGTACTAACTTTGATATACCGTGGGCTGGGTTCAATCCATGATTCGAAAATAAGATTTTTTGATATTTTTTCATCCAAAAATATAAATTTTTAACCTTGATTTTGATTTTAGAGGTGTAACTTTATTTTTTCAAAATTTTAAACTAGAAAAAACTTTAAAACTTTTAATTTGGTCATGAATTTCACAAAATTTTCGCCTGCGGCTCAGAAAATTGAATAATTCTGGCTTCATGACCATCTAACCTTCAAAAAAATTTTTGCCTCTGGGTCTAACACTTGAATTTTTCAATTTAGGCCTTCCGGAATGCTTAAAATTTTCGCCTGCGACGCGGAAATTGATAAAATTAGGTAAATTTATTTAAATTTTGAAGTTATATAAAAATTGTTAAAAACCTCGGTTATCCTCGAACCTCGACCTCGGACCTCGGCCAAAATTTGCCCCTCGACCTCGATCTCGGCTTTTCCAGCCTCGGTGATCCTCGGTCTCGGTTTTTTCAAAAAACCTCGACCTCGACCTACTCTAGTTTATATACGTAAATCCTCTATTTAAATGACAGCATTCAATTTATGCCCTCTACTCTATGGAGCTTTCCTTTTCTAAGTAATTAAACGACTCCACAGATGAAAAGCTTTTTGACCTTGATCTTCTTATCTTTTTAAAATTTTCAAATTTTTACCTACGGCGCATAAAAGGGCTTATATTAGAGCATTTACGGTCTTAATTCACAAAAAGGAAGGACATCCTCTGAAGTATTAAATATTATGATTAGACCTTTGCGGTATTGATCCTCGTTATTGCCAAATTGCTCTTGCTGAATTACACTTTGAGAAATGTAAGAAAATCTAAAGATACCCTAATAAGTGTGATACTGTGATACATATGTACATATTATAAAAACAATAATTTTATATTAATAATTTATTTATTAGAAACTAAAATTTTATAGTAAATGTAAATAAATTAAAATTTGCGGCTTAACATAAAAAATAATTAAATTAAATTTTTCGAATCATTTAATATTTTAATTAATTTAATTAAATAAATGGGCATCCATTACTAATTATTTTATGCCATTTTTTAGCATTCTTTTGTTCAAAAATAATACTTTCTCCATCAATTTCGAATTGCTGAACACACCCAAAAAGTGAACGAATACCCAATGATAAAGATTTTGCTGCTAAAAATTTTTAAAATTATTATCTAAAAATATTTTTTTACAAATCTTCCAAAAATTTTTATTAAAATTTAATATTAATACTAAAACTGCATTTTCTTTAATCGTAAAAATATGTATATTTATGGATAGGAGAACACTAAATACCCGAAACCGGTAATTCATAAGATGGTTGATTTTACTTTAAAAAATCCCGGAAAATAAAAGTATTTAACCAGAAACCAAAAACTTTTTAATTCGACAAACCGAAAAATTAGGAACCGGAAAGTGATAAAGGCTTGAGAGTCCGTTTCCAGTCCCTTTTCCGGTATATTTGGAACAAAAAATGTGGTTTTCTCCGAGTCCTATCCCTCCCAATCATTTCAATTTCATTTTCCCAATCCATAATTTTTTTCAAAATCCTTGTTTGTAGTTAAATATTTTTAAAATAATTTTAAAAACTTCTCCAAGCTTCTAAAATTTCATTTTGTTTTTTAATTAAGATTTTTTTTAATTCTTTATTATTTACCATTAGTTCCACCAACATAAATTGGCAAAGAACGTAATTGAGTAATTAAAGATAATGGAAGACGTTGCTCTCCAAATTTAATTATTTGGTCATTTAATTCAATTTTTATTCCTTTTGCCGATAAAAATAAACGAAAATGATGCCATTCCCCTGGGCAGATTGAAAATGGATTTTTTGAATTATTTTGAATGTTAAAAGTATCAATGTGGATATTGTGTTCAAATTGTGGAGAAGAATGAAGAGAAAATCCAAACTGAAAAATTTTTTTGAGAATTTTTGAATGGGAATAATGAGAGAGTAATTGAAATAACAAAAACTTGGAGTGATACAAGTCAGAGAATGATAAAGGCAAAAATCTGCATGGATTAATTAATATTGCTTATGAAATCTAAACTCTAAGCTAAGCACCAATTTTTTATGTTTGTCAAGTCCCACTAATTTTCCTTTAATAATGTCAATATTTTAATTAACAAATCTAGTTCCACAATATTTTAGTTTTCTTATAAAAAGAGTTAAATCATTAACCCCAAGATTGTATTAGGAATGGGGTTGCCCAAAATAGCCCGACTAAAGATCCAACCCTTATCAGTCAACTAAAGAGTTATTCTTTAGGGGCAGTTCTTTCAAAAATTTCAATTACTTTCTTTCTAAATTAATTTAATTGTTAACCATTCCATTATCGTCGATCCACAAAACAAATCTCGGTTTTAATTGCCAATCATCTCCAGATGCCAGAAATGCAAATAATAATCTCCCTTTAGTTTTTGAATTATTTTCTTTTGAATATTCATTTTTAATTAAATTTTCTGACAGAAGACGAAATTTAATTGATAATTCTATTGTTTTGGCTTCTTTTGGCTTTTTCCCTTTAGTTGTAGTTAGAAATTTCAGCTGATCCAAAGATGCTATAAAATTTAAAAATAATAGACAATCCCAGTGTTTATTAATTTCAGATTTGCTCGTACTCGTATTTCGTACCTAAGTACGAGTAAGAATTTTACTCGTACCTAAGTACGAGTAAGAATTTTACTCGTACTTATAAACACTGGTCAATCCTCCCTTATTTTGCTAAATTTAGAAGCTATATGAAAAGAAGTTACTTTTCTCTCTAAATATTTCTTGCTTACCCATGGGAAGGTAAATGGGTCCCGGAGTTTTCCTCTTCAAAGAACTTTTGTCTCCATAATATTCCTATAGATTCAGAACAAAACGTTAGAAAACTCACAAAAAGCAGCAAAACCATTATTGTGAATATATCCAATCCCTGTTGAGTGTGCGCAGGGAATTATATCTTTACTGCTTAAATTCAAATCCCACTCATGGCCATTCACAATAAAATGTCTAATACATCCCTAGATTGGTAGTAAATTTATTATTTTTTGGATCTAAATATGTAGATATTTAGATAATATAAAATTTTCTATGACCAAAACGGGAGCCCAATACACAACACAAAATTTTATAACAATTGATACCCAAACGGGACTGATTCTCTGTTTGATTTCCTCCCAGTTCCACACATTTTTCTAAAAGCCCTAAACCACCCAATATTTAATTTGTACTCTCTTATAAATTAATTCAGAAAAAATAATTTTTAAATTAATTTTACATCAAAACTTGGTGGCAATCGGTTCCTTGGTAAATTAAACATTCTTCTGTGTTTATTAATTACTCCCCCAATATACATTCGACGACGCATAACTTTTGGGGAAGGAGCATCCAAAAGCTTTTCTGTTTTAAAATCGTCAACCTAAAATTATTTTAAAAAATTTTTCAGAAAAAAATTTTTCCATACTTTTAACCCAATTTCTCTTCCTTTTTTAATTATTTCCAATTTATGCCACTTCCCATCATCAAAACGTTTTTCTCGGTAATTTAATTTTTTTATTTGGTGATGGCCTTTAATTACTAATTTTAATATTCCTCTATCCATATGTAAAATAAAATAGCGACTGTAGTTGCGATAGCTTGCCCATACCCACAAAAGTCCTTTCTTTTGTTCCGTTCGAAATTCAAATGAAATTGAAAAACTAAAAATTTTTTAAAAATTATTTGATGTCTTTCCAGTTATAAGGGGGCAGACAGCCCCTTATATTCAGTGACCTTATAATCGGAGTTTAATATATTTGATTAAACTTATTTGAAAATAATCTGGAAGAACCATCAAATTGGGACAAAAAAATCCTCTTATATTTGTGTTATTAAGTAAAACAACTGAGCTATCCCCATTTTATCAGCTTACTTTGTATAGCTTGGGTAAGGTTTTTCATTAAAATTAATTTTTGAATGGCTGGATTCAGACAATCCAAAACGATATTCTTTTAGTCCATTATTATTAATTTCTTCATTGTTACATTGTTTTTTAATTAATAATTCTTCTTCTTTTTCAGTATTTTCTATTAAAAGTTAAATAAAATACAAGTATGTAAATTAATTTAAGAAAATAATATGTAAAGTTAGGCAAAAAATGTTAAAAAAATGTTTGGAAAATTTTGTTAAAATTATTGGAAAATTTAAAGAAAAATTAAAATAAATTTTTGTTGGCGAGGACAAGTTTCCATTTGTGGTATCCAGAGAATTAAAAACCCATTTTTGATGTTTAAATAAAGAAGGGATTTTAAAAGGGGTATAGGTAAAATCCAGGCTTGCACGTAATAAAAATTAGATATCATACCGAGACGATACCTCAAACAAAAAATGGATAATTTCGAAATATCGACCTCGATTTCTGGCAGATGTGAGCGCCAGAGACAATCTCAAAAAACGCAAGACGCTTAACGCAAGGCCAAAATTTAACGCAAAACGCAATGCGCTCAACCCTGATTCCTGTTTCCAGTTTGGTCTTTAATAAAAACCCCTCATATAATTTTAAAAGTAAAAGTTTACCCCCAAGATTTTTATTATCATTTAAAAGTCCCCCAACAGTTGTAGGTGCTAATTGTTCTAATGATTGTTTGGATTTCTTTCTATATAATTGTTGCTGTTGTAAAGAATATTTATCTTCCTCCTCTTCTTCCCCAATATTTATTAAAGGTTCATCCTTTGCTGGATTTTTGTTGTCATAAATTATTTCTGATAGAAAATTGTTAAAAGAAAAAAAGGACAGAAAAGGGAAAGTTTTTCAAAAATAACTTTCGATATAAATGCACTCGGATAACTCCATACAATCGACTCCAATTATGGTGCTCACAAGAGGGATAGGCTAATAAGGGGTCTTATATCCGGAAGGACATCATAACAGAATTAACTGTAGTAGTGCACTCTCAATATAGGTGCATCCCGTCCTATGTTTACTATAAAATTTCAAAAAATTTAACCTAAGTAAAAAACATTACATTAAAGTGCACTTCTAACGAAGTCAAGAGTACATATCAAGGATCGCGCCGACCTGATTCACGATTCCCGAAAATCGTGAATTCCAGACGATTTTGAGCTCGTGAATTCACGATTCACAAAAAACGTGAATTCGAAATTTTCGGGAATTTGGTTTCTGTCGGGAATTCGGGGATTTGGTTTTCTGTCGGCACGACCTCTGCTACATATGTTTAGAATTTTATTTAGGTAATATATAGTTATATTAGTAAAGTAAAAATGTTAATTATTTAAAAGGAAGTTTTTTGAAAATTTTAGGCTAGATATTATGTAAATTTAATTTACCATTTATTCCGTCTTCAAGAGAGCAAGAACCGAGAATTGTGCCATAATGTTCTTCCAAAATTATTGGTAAACGTCTAAAATTTGAAAAGAAGGAATGTTGAAAAATTTTTTCAACAACAACATACTCATAATCCAACTGAAAATCAGAAAGACACCCGGCCAAAGATTCTACAGTTCCCAATTCAGAATCTTGAATTAAACTTTGCAATCTTGAAGGTACTCCACCCAATAGCATATTCCATCGGTCTCCTCCAATAGAACGTTCATCATCTAATATTGTGGCTAGAACTTCTCTGTCGTTTATACGAACTTGGATTCTGTTGAAATAAAAGAATTTTTTGAGTAAATAGATAAAATTATTATTTTCTCAAAAAGTGCATAGAAATTCACCTATGAGCTATTAGCTTTGAGTGAGCTATTACCAAGGTACCGCGATTACCAAGGTACCGATATGCCTAGCTATATTATCGCATCCGGGATTCCCTGGTATTGTACGATTCAGCTCGTCAATATGCATCAAATCATACCAGGGCGTACCTGATACGATAACTTTGAACCAGGTTATAGCTCAGCGGTACCTTCGTTTCGCAGTATCTTGGGGTGTACCTGGGGAGTGGGTTAAAAGGAAAGTCCTTAGGAAATTTTGCGAGGTTAGAAAGACTGAGAAGTTAGAAACCTCAATATTACAGACTTATAAACCTATAAATTAAAAAAATTCCAAAGATTTCTTTAAATTTGTTTAATTTTACAAAATAAAAAACAAAACTCTTTCCCCATACGAGAGAGAAACACAGAATGTAGCAATCCATCAGAATAAGTTTGCGTTGAACTGATAACTGGGCGTTTTACACGTTCCTCGGAGTCTGTCCCCAAATGTATAGTTAAACGTCCATCAATTAGGTAAAAGGCCAAAAATGACTTTAAATAAAATAAAAAAAAAGAGATTTTTGGGGAATTTCCATAATTTAAAATAATTTGATAACTAGCTGGAACAACATTAGAATTAAAATTTTTAAGGATCATTTAAAGCGAAAATATACTCCATAGTCAGAATGCTCTTAACCAAAATCAAATATTAATTTCAGACTAGAGCAATTCAAAGTCCAAAAAACCGATCATTTAAATAATCCACAGGTCGACAATTATATTCATTAATTTCCCAAATTTCCTCACTTGATCATTTGGATTTGTAAGAACACCCCTTCGTTCTCTCCAACCAATTTCTTCTAATTTTTCTTTTTCTTCCATTGTCCTCCTCCTTCTTTTAGCTCTCCGTTGTTGTTCCAATTTTTGTAAATCTGCTGATTGGTAGAGCAAAATGGCATTCAAACTTTTTGTGCGAAAATTGAAAGAGAAGGTTGAATCAGAATCTAATAAAATTCCACGGGTTTTGAGGAAGCCACCATCAATTCCCTTTGAAAAATAAATTAATTTTAGAAAGGAGGACTCGAAATTCTACTTGAAATCCAATAATACGTTCAGAAGTGCTAAGCCTCTCCTCTTGATATCTACAACCCGCTTCTTTTCGTTGTGCTCTCAAAGGATTATCCAAATCAAGTTCCGAAAGTTGATTTGGCCGGACTGAGTGAATACACCCAAAGAAGCCTTCAAAGTTTAGGTCATGGTCTTGAAGGAAATGAGCCGTTGGGAAATCAGGAGGTACACCCCCAACAAAATGGTCGGATTCTGTAATGTCGAGTAAAGCTTTGCTGTCATCTAATGCTATAGAGATGTGGTCCGCTTCTGGATCAGCCTTTAAAATTGATAAAGAATAAAAAAGGAAATATATAAAATACAGTCAGGCCTCAATATTAGAGGCAACCAAATTTGATAACCGTATTTTAATTGAGAACTATCTAATTTTCGGTTCTCCGAAAATGGGGTTCACCAAACACACACCTGTAAATGCACTTCTCCATCTCTTCGAATTACTCTAACTTTATGTGCCCTGCCATCTGCATAGTTGGTCCCATTCAATTGAAGAGCTATTTTTGCTTGTGGTCCAAAATCAGCTTTTAAGGAAATTGCACCTTCGTGCAATTCAAGTCCAATAAATTCTCCACTTGTTGGACTTCCTCTAAAGTAGAGAAGACCGTTAGGAGAGTAAGCACTGAATTGAACGGCAAGCATTGAACTGCTCCTTTCGGCCACTGGAAAGCGTATTTGGGCAAAGCCATTGCTTTAAATAAAGAACATTAAATGGGGGTTCTAGAATACTATTTAGGTTGTTCACATAATAGAAGAGCCATTTAAATAAGTCGTTCGTAGAAGAGAGAAATTGGGATCTACGGGAGTTTCAAAAGATATGTTTATGGTATAAAAAGAAAGGTTTCTATTTTGTACATAAATTAGGGGCTATTTTAGAGATACATGGGCAAGACAGGCTTACTTATTATTCATGAAATTCCATAAAATATTTGCCTACAAGAGGGGTCAAATAATTTATTAATAGAGGAAGGGGGAAAACTTGAACATAAAAAATATTTTAAAAATCACCGGAAGAAATGCCCAGTGGCTGTTTTCATTGGTGGCCCAGTCGCCCCCTCACACATTCCTTCAGTTTTGGAAAACACCCAAAGAGCTACATTCACTCCATCCACATTCAACTCCCCCACAGTTCCAAGAAATTTATTTGTAGAAAAGCCTAATTCCTCAGCAAGAGATTTGTCTCTTAAACCCAAAGATAGACGTGTTTGGCCTGGAATGACATTGAAAATCTGAAAAGAAAATTGTTGGATCTTTAAGTAAATTCTAGTTTTTTTGGGAACATACAACGTCAGAATTAACATCTGGTTTTCCAACAACAACTTGTGTAGGTTCATCAATATCTCGAGAACTATCACCTCCCACAGAGAGGCGTTGAACTACACTAACTTGTACTGTATTAGCAATTCTTTAAAAAATAATGAATAAAAATGTTAGGTAAGAATGGTCAATCCTCCACCTTTTCACTTCAATATGGTACCACGTATAACGAGAAGATGCGGGTATATAAACAATATTACGTTTAATTATTGCTGCCTAAAATTTAGAAAAAATTAAAGAAATAATTTCCAAAATAAAAGAAAAGCTTCAGATAGTGCAGCCAGCAAGGATATTATCATTAGAATCAACCGGTAATTCCACTAGATCATCATTAGCTTTTCTATAAAGAAAATAACAAAATGGAATCAAACCAACCCCAAAGGGAGTGTAAGCTTCGAGAAAAGGAATTAACCCACTACACCACAAACACACATTGTAGGTTTCCCTCCATTTCTTTCTTTTAATATAAAAATAAATAGACTAGCCTCTCTACGGCCATCTCCAATGTCCCATTTTACATGAATTTTCTTTTGTTTCAATTCAATGGCTAAATATTCTCGACTTTGTGTTCTAGTAGCTGGTACTTGTGTAAATAATAATAAAGAATCGGGAGAATCCATTACAGGGCGATATTTGAGAGAAATTGTGTTGGAAGTTGTTGGGCGCCTATAGAAATTAGAGAGGATTATATTATAAAGGCAATACGGGTTAAACTTTTCCCAAAATGAGAATAAATTTATTATTAATATTTTTTTATAAATTTATTTCTTATAATGTCAAATATATTCTTCATAAATTTTAGAATTTTTGGTTATTTATTTCAAAAGTTATGACAGAAAAACTGAATAAAGTAAACATTTTCTGCAACTTTCCACTACATTTTCGACCATAACTTTAACAAAACTGAACCAAAAATTCTGAAATTTTTAGCCAATTTAGCTAACACTATTATGGATGTCTCTTCAAAATTTCATAAAAATCGGTGCATATTTGACAAAGTTACAAAATTTAATCTGTTCAATGTCCTCCACTTACATTGGAGAGAGAAATTCTCTAATACATCCACTCCCAACATCAGAACGAACTCCAATCCTTATTTTTGCTGCTTTTTCTCTTGCTTCATCAATTTTCTCTTTTAAAACACCCAAATCTTTTCTTAATAATTTAATTTGTTTTGAATGTTCCTCTGTTTTTTCTTCCAATTGACTAAAATCTTTATTCAATAAATCAACTTCTTTTGCATTTTCAGTCAAATTTCTAATACTTTCTTTAATACTTGAAGAAGTAAAATGTTGTATTGAATTTACACGTTGTTTAATTCCTTCAACATCTTCATTAAATTCTATTATGGTTTCTTCTATTAAATCCAAGCCTTCGCGTGCATCGTCTACTGCTGTAAATACTGTGCTGATACGGCTTCAAAGAATAAATTTTTGTGGGAAAATTAAATATTAACTGGATTTTAAATTTTTTTAAATTAGAAATAGGCAGGATTCTTGGTTTTAAGCAACTCCACTAGGTTTTAGTCAGACTTGGTAATGGACATGGATTTTGGTATCCGGATATTTATGGGGGATATCCGCAGGTATTTTGAAATTATCTGTATCCATATCCATTACCAAGTCTGGTTTTAGTGCCGAAAAATCGTATTTTTAGCTTTATGTAGCCAGTGCCGAAATTTAGTATTCCTAACTTTACTATGTAACAAATCCTTATACCCGATTGACAAACAGATAATGGATAGTGGATGAGTTAAATGAGTTATTGGGGAAGAATTCGATCTTTCTAATAATTATTTGTTAACCCTTCTTAAAATAATTACTGATTGGTATAAGAATGCTTACCCACATAAACCCTAAAACTTTAACTAGTACATAACTCACTCATGGTGGTCTTCCAATAATTGTTGAACATCTTTAAATGAAATTTAAAAAATTATTTTTCAAAGGTTTCCTTTTTAAAAATTACCCCTCATTAAACTAATATTTTTCTGTGCAGCCAAAACAACATTTCCCAAATTATCCAAATTATTCCAAAGTCTATTACTTTGTTCTTTAACACCCAAATCTTGTAAAATCAAAT
The DNA here is from genome assembly GCA_036172955.1 of Meloidogyne arenaria. NCBI lineage: Eukaryota > Metazoa > Nematoda > Chromadorea > Rhabditida > Meloidogynidae > Meloidogyne > Meloidogyne arenaria. The sequence goes on along the minus strand of JARQAB010000033.1, from coordinate 1,041,220 downwards.
CTACTTTATTATTTAATTCTAAGGATTTTGTAGCTGATATATTTGATAATAAAAATAAAGAATTATCTTCTTTAGAGTCAATTAAATTTATTGCTGTATCTGTTGTGTATCTGGCAGAAGCTGTGGACATTGTAGCATTTTGTAATAAATTAATAATTAACTCGTAAACGTTGGAAGCTGCTAAAGCATCCATCGAGAATATCTTTAGAATAAATATTTAGAGAGAAATTATTTTAGAAAAAAATATTTTTGTGAGTTTTGAAGTTACAGGAAAAAGTTTGGAACAAAATTTGGAAAAAAACTTCGTTTTAAGACAAGGACTACTGTATTTTAGCTGTTTTGAGATTAATTAAAATTTTAATAGAGTTTTAATGGAAATTTTGAATTTTGAAATATTCTAGAGATTCTGTAGTGTTTTTGCAATAAGAAATATTTTCCGAAATTTTTTTAAAATTTCGAAAAAAAAATTCCTTTAAAAAATTGCCTGTGTATCAGAAAATTGTCCCTTCAATTTCAAAGCCTGTTTTTCCAATTCCAAGGCATGTTTTTCAGCTAAAGGCATTCTTGTCTGTTTAAGTTCATTTATAACAACAAAATCCCCCTCTAAATTTTGTAATTCTTCTTCTCTCAAATTTTTAATTTTTAAAATTAATTTATTTTTAATTTCTTTTCCAATCTCTTCATTTTCCTTAATTTTTTCTTCAATTTTAAAAATATTTAAATTTCCATTATTTATTTCTTCCTCAACCAATTTTATATATTTTTCTATTTCTTCTATTATTTTTTGTAAATTTTCCAATTCCCCCTCTGCTACAAGACTTGTATTTTTGGCTGCTAAACTCCCCGTTCTAGCCTCGTCCCACAAAATATTTCGAAATTCTTTAATTAATAATTGATATTCACGATGTTTTTCGGCTAAATGTTCGTAGGATGTTGTATTTAATTTTCGGGCTGTTATTTCCTGAAATTAAAACAAAATTTATAATGGATTATAAACTCTATTTTAATTAAAGTTTTTAATAGAATTCGGCTTCCGGTCACTGTTTTAAGAATTTTAAATTTTTTCCACTCCTCTTCCTCCCCCTTTTCCCGTTGAAATTCTGAAAGATTCTTTGTCTTTTTTTTAATTTTTTATACTATTCTGCCCTTTTGTCCTTCTACAGAAAATAATTTTAGATAATTTGTGGAAAAGATTTAAAATATATTTTATTCTAATCTTTCATCCTTCTCTAGTCAGATACATATCCAAGAGGAGCAATACCCGTCACAGCTCCCTCAGACAAGGAAATATAGAAAAGAAATTTTTTGGAGAATTTAAAAAGTATAATAATAATTGTATTAGTGTATTTTAAAAATTTTTTAAATATTTTACATTTAAAAGACGTTCAGCTTCTTCAGCATTTTTCTTTGCATAATTATACTTCTTTTCAATTATTGCCATTCTTTCCCTTGAAGTATTTAATAAAGATTCTGCTTGATCTAACCAATATTGTAATTGGCTAGAGGATGTTGACTGACCAGAACGATGAACAAATTGAGATAATTGGTTTACAATATCTAATAAATTTGTAGAAATTATTTTAAAATAAATAAAGAAGGTAATGCTTATCCTCCCCCCTCTCTTTTCTCGATTTTATTGGGATTCATCGAAGTAACTAAAAAATATATAACTACCGTATTTACTCGAATAATTCCCCTCTCTCGAATAATTCCCCTCTCTCGAATAATTCCCCCTGCTACGGATGAGTTGAAACAATAATCCCCCTACCTCAAATACCCTACTACACATTCAAATTTCAAAATTCGAATAATTCCTCTCCCTTGAATAATTCCCCATGCCACGGATAAATTGAAAAAATAATTCCCCATGGGAATTAATCGAGTAAATACGGTAGCTCGAGTTATTTTTTAAAGTTTAATGATCCGGTCTTTATTCTAATCTAAAATCCCTAAGAAATCTCTCAACTAAAATTTCCTCTAAAAAACTTACCAATAACACGTTTATTCTCATCCTTTACTTTTGCACGTATTTTATTCAAATTATTTTCTAAATTGCCAAGTTTAATTAAAGATTCATTATTTCTCTCTTGTAGCAATCGAAATTCTTCTGCAAGAATGTGAGCATGACGGAAAGAACGGCTAGTGGGATCATCACTTCCTTCAAATCCTTTTCCTTCAGTTAATGGAATGGCCCAAGATAATTCAGGCTTTATTAAATAATTTATTTAAAAATCTCTGATTTATCCCACTCTTAAGTGGTGCGTTGAGGAGGGTAGACTTAGAAATTCAATTTCCCAGAATGTCAGGCTTTTTCCACCACTATAAATAGTTTAAAGGAGGGACAGAGTTTGAATTTAATTAAGCACAACTCGGCTACATGTAAATAGGCCTAAATACTTTTAAAGATCCATAGATCTCCATTAAGATATCAAAAAGTTCTTGTTAAAGTTGGTTATATTTTGTTTGTTATTACCTTAGACATCAAGGAATTAAATCCTTCTCCACCAATACTATCCAATAAAGAAGAATATGTAATGACTGAGGTTCGAATTCTAGCTAGTCTTTTGTGTGGAATTGGTCTAGATTTGGACAGTAATCCATGTAGAGGAAGTAATTGTTTTTCCATATCATCTTCTATAAGCATTAATTCACGATAACATCCTTGATCGCAAGCTGTTTTTAAGAGAAAAATTTTTTACGACTTGCCTTTAATGTGTCTTAAAAATATTTTCTAGTTTTCTAGAAGAGGAAGAAACAGGAAACATGATAAAAATATCAAAAAATCATTTTGGGGACACGAAGAAGGCCTCTCAGATATTAAAAATCTCTACAAAAAACTTACAAGTACAAACTCCATTAAGAAAAGCATGTCTGGGACTACAAATAGAGCAAGCACGTCCTTCAACGCCTTCTCTACATTGGCACTGGCCTGTTATATTATGACACACAGTACTTAAACTTCCATGTGGATGGCAAGCACAAGGAATACAATGACCACCTGATTGTAATGGATTGCCGTAATAGCCTGCTTCACAGCTGGAAGGTATTACTTTTTAGAAAGTATTCTCTTCAGACTACCTTTCACAATACATTCCAACATGTCCAGGATTACATTCAGTACAATAATACCCTCGACCACTAGATTCACTTGCTATACATTTAGAACTTAATGAATTATCCTCCAACGGACATAGACAACGATGACAAGCATCTGGAAGTCCACTTAGTGCATTCCCATAATAACCATCTTTGCAACGTTCACAACGTGTGCCTATAGTGTTGTGAAGGCATTCCTGTAAAATGTACAAAGAAGTATGTGAAGGTGGTTAACTTAGGCTAATGAAATTTCTTATAATTAATCCCAATGAAAACGAGTAGTTTTGTGGAATTTTTTCTAATATCAGAGTTGTTTCCCGAATGATTTTAATTTGTTTCGGAGCAAGGTACGGCATTAAAATCCCGAAAAAATCGTTCTAGAACGGGTTTGGGTTGTGAACGACATTCATTCCCGTTAATAATATATTTCATTTGATGTAACTTTGGGAAGACACTCTCAGGTATATGATTTAATAAAAATAAGCTAACAATGCATTCTCCAGTTTTGGGGTCACAAAGTTGGGAATGGCTATGACAATCACACGGCATAGCCATTCCAGATAGAACAATTGGATTTGGTTGATTTAAATAATCAGTAATATATGCAATAAAGAATCCAGGTGCAGCCTGTTGACAAGAACGGCCAGTATAACCTTTAGCACAGTTAAAGCATTGCTCTACCCCCATAGCTGGTTCCCCTTCCATTTCTGTAAATTTATTTTATTTTTAATTTAAAATTATTGAAAAGCGGGGAAATTTTTAAGAATTTTTTTAAATCCAAACTTCGGCATTTTCGCCGACATTTTCGTCTGTCCTACCCATCTGCTTTTGATTTACCCCAAGTTCAAATAACTAACGTTCCCTCAAATACCCCTTCGTTAAAATATTTTTAAATTTTTGTAGAAAATATAAAAAATTTTCACCTTCAGTAGCCACATCCAATGAAATTTCTGATATTGAAATACTATCGCCTCGATACATATCGTTATAAGTAGCACGAATAAAAATATGTTGAACATCCAAGAGAGCAATCTAATAAAGAAATTATGAAAATAATAAGGAATTTTAAAATTACCATCATTTCTTTGCGTGTCACAGGAACTTGAGGGCTTATTCTGTTACGCCAATGGCTCTCGTGAAGGCGAACCTAAAAATATAATTTTGTTAAATTATCAGACTAACTTGAGAGTAAATTTGATTTAGGCTTTAAGGGAATTGATATCTCATAAAGGCTTAAACTAGGCATAGTTTCGCTGATTTTTAGGCCATATCGGACCCTCTTCTACTTACTTTAATCTTAAAAAGCATGGAACGCCTAAGAAATATCCTCGATTTAAGATAACCTTCTTTTTATGATATAATTTTTAGTCCTAAGGACATTGATTTCATTTGCCCCAGATTCTATCTCGAGACAAGAAATTCATGGAGCTCTGAAAATGCATTGATTTTGACTATGGATTAAATCAGATCTCCATCACTTGCTAATTAATATAAAAATAGAATTACCTATTTCAATCACTACACTAATTCCAAATAGCCCCTTTTTAAAACTTTAAATAATCACTCCTACTTTATAAATTCCATCATCTATTATATTATTCGAATGTGGAGGTACATGTTCCAATTCAATACGGGTACTTCCAATCAAAACAACTTGAGGAAAAAGACGAAATATATGGACATTTGGTTGGAGAAAAGATCCTCTATAGTTGTGGTCTTCATTTCGAATCCGAAAACGTAAAAATCCATTATAAGAACCAGTTCGATCATTTTTGAAACTTTCAGGCATTGGCCAATAGAGTGGAGTGTGGTTAGTTGGGTAAGAATTATAGTCGTTTGGCCATTCTCTTAATAGAAAAAAATAAAATTTTTTAATTCGGAACGGTCTAGTGTAATCTACATATGTAGATGCGCCAAATCAAACGTAGGAAAATTTCTAAAATTTGAACATTTCAAACGGCGATTCAAACTTCTCGCTATGGTCTTAATAGTCTAATTAAGTAACTCCTATCCCCACAAAAAATTCTTACTTTAAAACATGCAAATTGTGTTTTCTCTCAAACATTTCAAACGGCGATTCAAACACAATTTTTCTGTCTGGAGCATATTGTTGTCTCCAATAAAGTCTTTCTGATTGTTGACATTCTGTCGATCGTTCAAAACAAAAACACTTTGTACATCCCAAAGGATGCCATGTTTCTAGGCTAAAAGCTCCTTCAACGCATTTATCACATTTTAAGCCAGAAACGTGTTTTTTGCATTTACATTGGCCTTCTTTAGAAGAACATAAACAAGTACTTCCTCGACACTCAGAAGGCTCTGTTCCAGCTAACGAGCATTGACATGATTTACATTCGGGGAAGGAATGATATCCAGGTTCGCATAAATCACAGCGATGGCCAACATAACCTGGTTTACATTTGCATTGACCACTGAAAGTAAATGGGGATACATATATAGAATGGCGAGTTGGTGTATATAAAATAGAAATCATTAACATCATTATAAGCGACATAAAAAACGAGAGCTTATTCGAAAATCATCACACACTCTACAAAGAGTGCTGTCGTTATATCGAGATATCGGTCTCAAAGTTCAATCTGTACTAAGTTCGGTCTCAAGTTTAATTAGAGATCGGGTTGGTAGGGTCGTACGAGAATCGAGATTGATATCACGAAAAATCTCGACAACAATAATACCAATAACAAATTTCTATGACAATAGAGAATTTTAATATTTCAAAATTTTAAAATATCTCTCACGTTCGTTGATCACAAATTTGTGAATCAGCACCAATTCCATCACACTGGCAAAGCTGACAGCCACGATATTGATGATAATTCCAAGCATTACTGGTACAGCGTTCACACATTTCTCCAAGAGTGTTTGGTGGACAAACACAGGCCCCTGTTACAGAATCACATACTTGACCTACACTTGGACATACTCGGCAACCTTTTTATAATGAAAATATTTTAATGAAGGAGTACATCCGGCCGGACTCATACGTTTAAAAATTTGGGGTTTAAACAACCGTCCATAAATTGAGGTGTATCCATTATTGGATTGGGCAGCTCACTTACCCATTAGCAAATCAAATATCTAAAAACGTATCCCAGATTTAGCCTGGGGGATCCTATAATGCAGTCCATATGTAATAAAATCTTTTATTTACGTTTGCAGCCATTTGAGCCAATTCCGTAATAATTAGGTTCGCATTTGTCACACTTGAGACCGGTAACGCCTGCTTTGCAACGACATTGTCCCGTTCGCTCATCACATATGGTTCCCTCAGAACTCATTTGAGCACAATTACAAGGCTAAAAAGTAAAAATATAAAAAATTTTCATGCCTCCAATAAATTTGATTTGCCAAATAAAAATGTTCGTACCTAAACGTTGTTAACTATCCTTTAGTTCACGATCAACCCCATCCAAATTTTTGTTATTTTTTGTGATAATTTAGGCCATTTTACTACAACCTAATACAATATCTAAATGCCTCTTTCTCCTACCTGACATCCAATTCCAGCAGTCATATTAAAAAATCCAGGAGCACAACTTTCACATTTAGATCCAACAACATTTGGAAGGCATTGACATTCACCCGTTATATTATGGCATTCTTTGCCTGCAACAGCCCCCAATTCATTACAATGACAGAATTGGCATCCCTCTGGTCCAAAATTGTAATAAGAAGGAACGCATAAATCACATCTTTAAATTTTTTTTCTAAAATTTTTTTCAAATCTTATTCTATCCTAATTTTAGGAAAAAGAATCAAAAGATTTAATGAAAAAATATTTTTCATAGGTAGAGATATAAATTTTTTAAAATCCCTCACTTTAATAAATTAAATAAAAGTCAACGTTAGAGAGCACAGAGTAAGTTACTCTTCTCATGTCTCTGCTTTTGGTATTAAGGTGTATGACATTTAAGTACATTTGAGTCTTGAGTTTAAACTCTACATGGTAATTACTAGGGCTAGGATTTTAGGCAAAATGCCTGTTTTTTTCCTGAATAGGCCTGATGCTGAAACGTTCAAATCCGGTGTTATTTTACTGAAAGCTGCTTTCTAACTACTTTTATCGTTGCCTAAAATTGCCTATTTTAACTTTTTTCGGCAAAATGCCCTATTATGCCTTTTTTCAGCCTATTTTGCACATTTTTGCTAAAATTTGTGATTTTTTGGGCATTTTTTGAGAAAATTGTTGGCTAAAAAATTTTTTTCTGGTAAAATATAAAATTTTTTTTAAAAATTTGTGGCAAAAAATTTTTTTGTAAAAAATTTTCTTCTGAAAAATTTATCAAATTATTTTTGGAAGCAAAATAATTAATATAAATTAATTTATATGTAATTCTGATCGTCAAAATTAATTTATTTAACATTTTATTGCTTAGATTTATCTTTTTTTATAAAATTTAGTCCATTTAAATCAGAAAATCTCGAAAAAATACTGACTATTTTGCCTTTTTTCCGGATTTTAGTGCCTATCTTGGCAGTTTTTTAGTGCCTATATAGGCGCCTATTTTTGACTTTTTAGTGCCTAAAAATCCTAGCCCTAGTAATTACAAACGACCTCTATTTTTAGAACACTGTTGGGAATGAAGAAAATAATGAGGTGTATCTTACACCAAAGCTTATCTTATACTGAGTTGTATCTTAGGAACTGCACTTCCCACGTAGTGCCCAATTTAGTCTTAAAATAACATATTGTAAATTTAGTTACAACTAATTTAAGGTAGTTAAAAATGATGTTCGACTTATTTTAGAAGACCTTTTTCCATACCTTTTTCCATATATTCCTCTTTTGCAAACACATTGGCCACTAACTTCATCACATAAAGCACCCAATGAGCCAGTAATATTACATTTACATTCCGGACATCCATTACCAACATCTCCATGTCCAGGAAGGCAACGATCACATCTATCACTTGTATAGCCTTCTCTGCATTGGCATTGACCTGTTTGGTTGGAACATTGAGGGGAAAGAGAGCCAAATGAATGACAACGACATGGACGGCAAGTATGGGCTAATGCAGATCCCCAATGATTTGGAAGACATTCTTCACATTTTGGACCAGTTGTGTATCCTTAAATTGAATTTAAAAATTGTTGTGTTGTTGTCCCGATTGCACCACGACAAGAATTTCGGGGGAATCACTAAACCTCTAAATTTAACAGATCTGTATGTGATCTGGACAAAACTATATTTGTTTACGTCTTTCTAATAAGACTTGGAAATACAGGAGGGAAATCAATGTTTTATGTAGATATGAGGGAAAAATTAAATGCAAGTTGTCTCTAAATAGGAACAAAAACTTAGAAGGATGAATAATTAAAGATAAGGAGAGAACCTCAAAGAATTTAAAAATAATTTTAAAAATTATTCAATACCTATACATCTAAGACATTCTCCTGTTGATCTATCACAATTCCCGATTGCAGCATTGTCTATATTTCCATTACACTCACAAGGACGACATGACTTTTGGGGATCAGAGGCGAATGGGTCACCAAAAAAGCCATCAGCACAACTTAAGAATGGAAGTTTCAAAGGATTTTTGAGATATCTTTATGTTTTGTTTAGTAACCCTGGATTTTTTTAAAAATTTTGAAAAAAAATTTGATTTTTTTTAGAAAATTCAGCGAAGTTATTTTTTATGTTCATCCACTTTCTGATATTTTTCAATAAACCAAAAACCCTCTTACATTTCACATTTATTTCCATCATAGCCAGCTTCACAAGCAGTACAAACATATTCGTCTTGATTAACTGCAGCTGCTCCTTCGAGTACTAATTGACTTAGAGTGCATTGTTTAGACCTCGGATTCTCCACTGTTGGACAAGCACAAGGCTTGCATTGACCCAAAACTCCTCCAAGAGAAGGATTTCCGTAAAAACCAGCAAGGCATTGTTCACAACGAGGTCCTGTTGTGTTGTGCTTAAAAAATAGCAAAAATTCTAAATAAATTTAGAAACTTTACTTGACAATTAAGGCATTTCCCACTAAAAGTATCACATTCTTGAGAATGCCCTTGACATTCACATTTTTTACAAATTCCATCAAAAAGTTGATTATTAACTCTTCTATAGCCAAGTTGGCAACGTTCACAGCTATTTCCCTCAAAATGTTCAGGGCAAACACAAACCTTTATGTATTTTAAATTAAGACTATAAACAGTCGGGCCTAAACATTTTTAGGACTGAAAAGGTTCATCACAAAATTTTAATTAAAAGTAACTTCTGAACTATTTAAACCAAAAATTCTGAAATTTTGTGACACGGTAGATAAGACTATTAAGTGTGTCTAAAGATAATTTAAGGCTGCTAAGAGGACATTTAACAATTTTATGATTTTTCATAAAAAGTCACTCACTTCAACAGGCAAAACATGTTTTCGAGTACTTTTCCCCAAAGATATAGGCAAAATATTTGAATTAATAAGTGCTAAATTATTTTGTTCATAAGCTGTTTCCATTCGAAATCTTAATTTTTTTTAGATTTTTAATTGAAAAATAATCAATTTTTTAATTTACCCATAAATACTAGATTGTAATTGGTCTTGATGGTAACGGGCACGTACCAGAAGTGAAGTAATATCTGATAAAACTCGCATCTAAAGGGGATAAATACTTGGAAAAAAATTTTTTGCAATTAGGTAACCATCATAGCTTTATCAATTGGTCTTCTAGTCCTTCCATCTAACCAATTCTGAGTTGGTTTTAGAGGAATACTTTGAAAAAAATAAATTTAAAAATCTTCAAAAAATATTCTTACGTTACACTAATGTTTTCTCGGGGAAAAAAGTTTATTCGACTATAATATTCCAACTTGACACCATTTCCCTTAAAAATTATTAAAGAATCAAAATTTAGAAATATTCTTAATAATTTCAAAAATTATTTAGTCTTTATATAATTACTGAGGTAACCAGTTAAGTACTTGTCTACCTAGCAAGGATGTATCTGAATAAAAAAGTCCCGGATATCCGGACTTTTTCGGATCCATATATCAGGAATTGCCTACCCTAGTCCTAACATCACAGACAAATTAAATACATATTAAGGGAGGTGCTGAATAAAGGAAATTTTTTATAAAAAATAAGAACGTCAACTCGTATATAACTCGTATCTAAGAACGAGTACGAATTTTGGTACGAGCATATAAACACTGGTCAAGAGTCATTTAATTAAAAAATAATTCCAAGAATAACTCACTTCAATAACAACATCAGCCACAGGTATTTGTTGCCCTCTATCGAATTCTCTAGGCACATAATAAACAAAATAATACAAATTTGACCCAAAAGAATTTAAACGGTTTCCAAGAAAATTTTTAGGAGCGCTCCAATAATAAAATTGAGGTAAGGGGCGTTTCGAATTTCTCAAGTCTTCAATATTAAATATCAATTGTTGATCAATTATTCCATTATTTATTAATGTTTCTGGTTGTGGAATTGAGGAATGGCCGAGTAAATCGGTTAAATTCCAGCCGTTATTGTGTGAAATCTGTTTAAAAAATATAGAAAATTATTTTCTATTAGAGTTAATATTTATACAATTGAAACTAGTGTTAGGCAGGCTTGGTACAACCATCAGTACCGGATTGGTATGACGGTACTGAAAAATTGCCTCAAACCGGAACCGGAACCAAAATTTTATGAAATACGGAAACGGATCTTATCTCCATATTTTTGACGAGATTCTCTGATCAAAAAGCCTCTAGAACCACGTTTTTTAGTATTTTTAAAATTTCCTCTCCCCACCTGTCCAATATTCCAAAAGTTCTCCCTACATTCCCTACTCTTTCCAAAACAAAAACATGGCTGACATCCCAAAGGATTTTCATTATCCAAATAAATAGTGCCAGGACGGCAACGATCACAACGTTCTCCCTCCACATTTTGTTTGCAAATACAATGTTCTTCTTCACAAGTTTCAAAATTTAAAGAGCCAGATTGATGACATTTCTGAACAAATTATCTTTCTAGTCATTAAAACAGATACTTACACAAGGTTCACAAAGTGGATATTTGCGAAAACCAAGAGCACACCGTTCACAACGACGGCCTCCAAAGCCTGGTTTGCAACGGCAATCTCCGGGCCTCTGAATTGAAATAAAAAATTTAAATTAAATTAAATAAAGCTTTCTAATCCCTCCCTCCCTTGTGATTAAACACTCTCACCAGCAATATCTAAAAAATTAGAATCCTCCCCAGTTAAACAATAAATCAAAAGCTTATTAAGGGGTACTGTACATAAATGAGAGAAATATTCCCTTTTCCATTCAATTATCTTTCAAAATTCTCACCATTTCATTAAAAGCTTCAGTTTCATCCCTAATACAAACATTACTTTCAGATCCAGTCAAATCACAATCACAAGGTCTACAAGCATCGTGTCGATAATGAGAAATATTTGCTGGACGAAAATATTCTTTTTTGCATTTTTCACAATTTATTCCTTCAGTGTTGTGCTAATTTGGGACAAAATGTCTCAAAAAAATTTTTGAATTTTAAATACCTGACAGTCTAAACATCTACCCCCACCCTCGTAAATTCCCTCAGGGGTTACACTGAGTCTTTGGCGTTCTACCTCTGCGTCGTAAACGCATTGAGATGCGTGGTTGAAACATTGACAAGCTTTAAAGGATGTTAAAATTTGAAGTTCATTTTCCAGTAAAATAAAAAGAGGAAAAGATACTAAAGGTACTATAGGGGAAAGAGATATTTCCTCATAAATTTGAAAATAATTTTTGGACAGATCCGAAATATGAGTCAACCAGAAAATAACAAAGAGGATCAGAACTAATCTTTGGGCCAGACAAGTAAAAATTGAAGCCAGGAGTATGTTAACACTGGAGCTTGAACCTCCCAATTGATAAGTTAGGTTAATTCTGTCAGTGAACTTTTCAATTTTTGAAACAATAAAAGGGCAAAGTTCGAATTCTTTTAATAAAAATAAATACCCTACATTGACATATATTTGGATGTTCATGTGTCCCAACTTGCCAAGGCAATTGGTTAAAAAGAGGGCAACATTGAGAACAAGATTCTCCACAAGTATTGTGACGACATTCACAACGAAATTGCTTTAAAAATTTTTTCAATTTTTTTTTCAAAATTTTCCAAAAAAAAATCCTCACTCCATGTACAACATCAGGTGTACATCTCTCTGCATGTCCATAACAAATACATTGTCCACCTATACTTATATCTGAGATTGTATAGAAATAACGACGAGTGACTGAATGGTCGAGTGTTTTATCACGGTGGTTGATTACCTAAGGAAGAATAATTTTCAAAAAAAAATTTTTAATCCAAAACACCATTAAGTCAGCATGTAATGTTTTTAGGCTTAAAAGTCTCAGACGCACAAATCTTGTTTTGGTAAATTCATGAAGTGATTGACTTGACTTTTCTACTCCAGGACGCCCATTGACAAGAGAAATGTGTATCTAATTAAATTTAAAATTTGGAAAATGAGAAAATTTTAATTAAAATATTTTTCTCTTAAATTTCCACCTCTCCATGCTCCAATGGATTCAATTTAGAAAAATAGGAAGTACAAATAACTTGATCATCCCTTTCAAATCTCGGCACACCCGTAGATGCCGGCATCCCAAACAGTCGCATACAGTCAGAATCTGAGGCGGCAAAAAATTGCCAAGGTTGGAAATTTGTTCCGTCTTTAAATACAAATATACGTATTTAAAAAGCTTTAAAAGGAATAAAATCTTGCCTAAAGATTTTTCCAACACCCAATTGCCGGGGCGTGGGGAGATTGCAGATTTTACGATGATATAGGCTACTTGATATATCTAAAAGGGAAAAAAGAATGAAGTTAAAAGAGGTATAAGTAAATTAATCTTAATGAATTTTCTTGAAAAAATTTATCCAGACAAATTCGGATTTGTATATCTGGAATAATCACCAACGTTCAAGCATATCTTATTGAATTTTATAGGGAGATATGATGAAAGATTTAGAATGATAAAAAGTTTTTATTGTTTTCGCCTGATAAAGTTTGGCCACACTTACAGATACACCCAAGTAGGTACAACTTACAAATAAGGTGTATTATTTACAAGAGAGGTTTGACTTTATGGTTTTGCGTTAAAAATTATTTTTAAATTCAATCTCATTGCCTGTCTCAAATCCAAAGTAATATTAACACGTTCATAATTCAATCCATTTGACAATGTTGGACTTTGCCACCATCTTTTAGTTCCATCAATGGCATAATCAATTGGATGATTTTTGTGATGATTATTAGCGTCACAAATGTCACATTGGGGTTGGCGAAGGAATACATGCTCTACTAATTTACAATAATAATCTGGGCCGTTTTGACCACAGGTTGAACTTGCACGGATTTCTGCATGTGTTGCCAAATTGAAAATTGAAGGGAAGAGACCTTTTTCTGAAAAAAGTACTATAAAATACACTCTTGAAGCTGAAAAATTTTATTCTACAAGTACTTATAATCTCACTCAAGAAGCCCACTCACACACACAGTTAACCAAATTTATAAATGTACCTTAAATTGAGATTTTGAGTGTATCTTATAAATGATGAGATCCCAATGTAATAGACTGGCGCCATGTACCTTAATTTTCAGATATTCCCAAGAAATTGGAATCCCAGAAGATAATGGGGAAGAAACGAAGATCCGAAAATATTGTAACTAAAGGCCTAGGGGATTAAATATGAGATTTTTGTCTCTAAAACTGAGAAATCCTTCTAATATTAACCAAAAAATTCCTTCAAAGTTAATTATGTACAATATCTATAACTCCTCAACAATCAACATTTAAATATGGATTTATGTAAATTGTTATTTTTTTCTTTGTTTTTCAAATTTATTTTATCCTTTAAATTTATTTTATTTAAAAAATAACCATCTTTTCCAATAGAAAATTCAGAAAATTCAGGTGATTGCCCAGAATCAGAATAACCACCATTATTTAAAGTCAATTCATTATTTGTTGTTGGGTAAATTTGAACTAATTCATTCGTTTTCACAATTTTTAATAAACAAAAAAACACCGATAAAATAAATTTTGGATGTTGCCAATTTGGCACAGCCATTTTTAAAAACTTTTTTTTGTTATTTTTCTTCAGAAAATTATAAAAAACTAAAAAACATCAAAAAATATTTTTAAATTTTTATTTTTTAATATTAGTGTTTCCTCTATTTATTTGTTTTAATATCTACATTATTTTATTTGTTTAAAAGCACTTGAAAGTTAAAAATGCTTCTCGCGGACATAAACAAATTTTAAAGAGGATCGGACATATAAATATATTATGGTCAAGTATTTTAGGTAATTTACAAGGTAATCTGATATTTATCGAAGTTTTTATGGTTTGAAAAAAATATTACAAATTGTCCGTTATTCGAAAAAAATAGAACAGAAAGATCCTAAATCGAGAAAGTTTACTGTTCTAACGCAATTTCTAAAGCTCAGATAAAAAATTTATTCAGATATTGGTTCGGTAACGTTATCAAATTATTAGTTTTTACTAGGGTAGCAACCCGCCCCCTTCGGGGGCGGGTATGTCGGGGATCGGGGTTTGCCGGGGAAGGCATGTCGGGGTTCGGGGTCGAGTTGCTACCCTAGTTTTTACTATTAGAGTTAAGAAAAACTATGCACAAAATATATTCGGGGTAATGGTTAAGAAGGAAGGTTAAATACAGAAAAAGTTGAAAAACAGAAAATAATTCTACAATTTTACAATAAATTAACTCTTTCTGTAAAATAATGTCTAATTATTTTATGTAAATTAATTAAAAATAAAAGTAAATTCTGTACAAAAGTAAGTTTTTTTTCTTTTTTATTTGTTTTTGGTTTGGTAAAAAGGAAAATGTATCTATTTGTTGTTGGCCGAAAATATTTAAATATTTTTTTTTGTTTGTTTTAAACCTTCATTTATTAGCTTTTGGGGATGAGCCAATAATGGACGGAAAATAAGGGGAGAAGAAGGGGGTGAATAAGTGGATGTTGGGGAGTAAAAGTTGAAGAATAAAAAAGAAGAAAGTAAAAAAAAATATTAATTAAAAAAATAAATATAATTTCTCCAAAAAGAATAATTTTTTTGGAATCTGCAACTGACCGAGATAAAAAAATTCTAATTAAAACGAATTAAAAATTTTTCATCTCGCTTAAGAACGAAACGAAATTAAATTTTTAGGTTGAGAAATAAAATTGAAAATGGTATGAAAAACAAAGAGTTTGGTCAGCACTTTGAAAATTTTTTACAGTCAGACCTTAATTTTACGCCACTCTCAGTTTTTGTTAAACTCGCCTAACTTAATCTCGATTACTTTCAGTTTAATGTCAGATTTTTTTGCTTTAAAGTTACATAAAATCGGGGTCAGCCTGTCTCAGATTTTCTTAAGATTCTTTGGGAAAATTAATAAAATTTTTGAGAGAAGAGGCTGATTTGAAATTAAAATCAGACTTGGAATGGATACAGATAATTTCAAAATGCCCGCGGATATCCGCCTGTATCCGCCGTAAATATCCGGATACGGATACCAAAATCCACGTCCATTACCAAGTCTGTTTAAAATTAATTTTCTCTACATCTCTTTAATTAAGATCCCTACTTGCTAAAAAAAACTTTTCCGTAAAATAAGGAATATCACAGATTTTATAACAAAAACAAAAAAACTTTTTAGAATATTAAAAATTCTTTCCGATCTAATCTACAAAAAAATAAATAAAATGTTTTTAAGCATTCAAAATAGAAGGAAAAGAATGAATCAGGCATAAAAAAGGCAAGAACGATGGGGTTTCTTCTTAAATAAATAATTGTGTTTTGTGTTGCTATGTTTCTTTTTTTATTTTTTTGATACAAAAATTATTAAAATTGAAATAAAAAAATTTTTTTATAAAAATCAGGCAAAAGATGTAAAGGACAGAGAACTGGATTTACATATGAAGAAAATTGTCAAAAAAATTAAAGTAAAATCTAAACAAATGTTTTTAAAATAATTCAACACTCTTTAGAAATATAAGAAGCTAACAGTAATTTGAGAATACAGCCAAAAATTATTAAATAATACACCAAATATTAGATACATTTTTCAAAAAGTGGTTGGCCATTGGGGTGGGAAAGATCATGAACCCCCTATTTAATGTACCAATCATTAGGGATTTTCGGGAAGTAGGATTTCTACTCCTCAAAATAGGAGAATTTTTCCTGAGGGTAGATTTTATGGTAATAGTTCGGATGAGACCCCCCCTCCTTTTTCCTTTCTAAAAGTATTAAAAATGGTCAGTCCGTCCTTGTTTATAGAACTCGTCGAGCTGTGTCGAATGACACCAAAATCAACCCCAGGTCTTAACTTTGGACCGAGATACAGACCCACGAAAATTGAAAAATAAAAGGGTGGACCAAGCTCACTTTTTGGGCTAAAAATTCGATTAATCAAATAATCTAATTCGAATGACATCAAAATCAAAATAATTGAACAAGATTTGACAAAGTTATGACATAAAGTAATCCTTTTGTAGACGTGAGACGCTTTTGCAAAACTTTCTTTTTGCGCAAGGTTTTTGTCTGTATCTCGGTCCAAAGTTAAGACCTGGGCTTGATTTTGGTGTCATTCGACACAGCTCGACGAGTTCTATAACCAAGGACAGACTGACCATTTTTAATACTTTTAGAAAGGAAAAATGAAGGGGGGTCTCATCCGAACTATTACCGATTTTATAATAAGGTTTCTGTAATGTAAAGGAATACAGAAGGATTTCACAAAAATAAAGAAATATTTAACTGTTTTATTTTCCAGTTTCAAGAAAAAGAAAATATTAATGTGAATATAATCATTAGTTTTGATTAACCATCATTAAAAATAAAAAGGTTTTTGCTATTTGGGAATGTTGGAAAATCAGACTTGACGGAAAAGGTCAACGACTAAACGTTAAAGGAAGAAAGAAATTCATCACCGGCAGCGGTCCTTCCCCTTCCTTCCCTTCCCTTCTCCTTCCTTTTTTGCCCCTCTTTGGCATTTTTTTTTGCTTTACCCTTCTTAAACAATTCCCCCGTCAGCGATAACCATTCATCCATTTATTTTTACTATCTTTAATTTTTCCCAGCATTTCTCTCTTCTTTTCCTCCTCCCTGCAAATTATTACATAGCCATAATTTATTATGCCCAATTGCGGCTATAAAGGGAAGATCAACCCTATGATTATTTTCTCTTTAGAGAGAACGTTTCAAGGTAATAAATAATATTATTTTTTGCTTTTTATTTGAGTCTAACCCCAAAATTATTTTATTATTTTTGAATATATTGGAGTTAATTAATGGGGGGGGGGGTCTTAATAATCTTCAAAATTCAATGTTTTATTCCAAAAAAGAATTTTCAATTTTTTGTTTTAAATTTGTGATGTAATAAAAATAAAATTGAAAAATCAAGAAAATCAAATAATATTCAAAAATGTTTGTAAATATCATAACGAAAAGGCTTTGTCTCAAGATCATTCCCAAAATTAACTTCCACTGAACAAGATTTAAGTTTAATAAAAGGTTTCAATATATCAACATCCTCTTCGATTAAAATTTCTTCTCCTTTAGAATAATATTATAGGTGAAAATAAACCGAAAATCAACTTACCAATTTCTGTTCCATTTTTAGTAAAAAATACAAAAGTTTTTTGAGTTTCAGATTCATTTTTTGGTGGAATAACAAGTCCACAACCATAAACATCTCCGTTTTCCCCAGAAGAATCAGGACTGCTTGTAGAATTATCTAAACACAAATAAGCATCCGTCTCAAATGGACCAGGACCATCACCCATATCAACTAAACCGAAGCTCACACTAAAAATTAAATTTCCATTTTAAATGAAAATAAAAAAAACATTTGATTGGTATCAGTTGTTTCTTTTATTATTGTAACTTCAAAATAAAATAAAGAATAACAATGGTAAAAGCTTGTTGATTTGTTGAATAAATGTTGCGCATATACACGAATTAAATTGTTTTTTTCTAAATTTTTTTGAAATTAACCAACAAATTTTCAATTATCTTTATTATGTATGGCATGTCTGTATAATCTATATTAGTGTTTACCGGAACCGAAATTTTGACCGGAAACTTTCCAATTTTAGTTCCGGATCCCGGAAACTTTTCTTGGTTCCAGCCCGGAACCGGAATCGGAACTTAAAAAAATTTGCTAGCAAATTTTTAAAAATTTGAACCGACCGAACCGACAAACCGAACCCAAATACCCATATCCACTAATATGGCCGATACCCCACTAATTTCATAATATCCCTTTGATCCCCGAATTTCTTCGAATTATCCTTAATCCCACAAGATGCCAGATTTGTTCCTTTTCTGGCGCGCGGGCGAAAATTTTGAGAATATTGCAAA
Organism: Meloidogyne arenaria; assembly: GCA_036172955.1. NCBI lineage: Eukaryota > Metazoa > Nematoda > Chromadorea > Rhabditida > Meloidogynidae > Meloidogyne > Meloidogyne arenaria. The sequence goes on along the minus strand of JARQAB010000033.1, from coordinate 1,022,729 downwards.
GCCAACCAGGAGGAATATTTCAAGGCCAACCCATATTAAAAAATCCTCCGGTTTGCCCGAAACCGATTTGTAAACCGGAGCCGGATCCAATTTGAGTTCCGGTTCCCGGAACCAAAAGAACGCCGGAACATTCCAGAACCGGAAGTTCCGGTTAAACTCTAGTCTGTACGGCCTGCCTACCTTCGTTTTTCGCCATAAAATATTTCACTTTTCCATCATCTTGAACACGAATAATTCCATTCCCATTAAAACAAGTTCCGTTGGACAAATTAGAATTATTAATACATTTACTTTCACAACAAGTAAATTGACTACTTATTCTATTTATTTTGTTTTCAATTTTTACAAAATGCTGAAAAATTCTTTGTTATTTAACAACAATATTTTTAAAAAACTGACCATTCTTTTCTTTTCAATATCCGATGTTAACTTTGAAATTTTGGTGTTAAATGAATCATTAATCAGTTTTAACTTAAAAAAATTAAATAATTAAACAATTTAGTGTTTTTGTGAAAATATTTTTTAGAAATTAATTTATGCTCAAAACAAAATCTTAAATAAATTTCAACTGAAACTAGAAAACAACAGTAAATCCTAACTGATTAGATCTCTTGAAAAGATTTTTTAGAATCGAAAATGTTCTGATTCTGGGTCAAGAAAAGTCCGATGACTAATAAATAAAAGAAATTTGTTTGTAAAAGTGTCAATTTCTATGGAAGGAATCTATAATATTTGAAAGAATTAACAAACATTTCCGTTCTCTTCCTGTAAATTCTCAAAATCCAATTTTAATTTTTTATTTTCTGAAGCCAAATTTTCATTTTGAATTTTAATGTCTTTGAATTCCGTTTGTTGTATAGTATATAAATCATAAACACGTTTATGTTCAATTTTGAGTATGTCAGCTTGATCTATTGCTTTCTTCTTTTCAACTAGAACATTCTAAAATTAAAAAAATTCCTCTAGAAATTTTTGATACGTTTAAAAATTATTATGAAATAAATTAGCTGTATAGAAATAAAAATGTTCGGAAATTAAAATTTAAAAATCTCCGATATAGACTCATTCAATGCTGCCCTTCTCAACTAAGGTTGTCGGGTCCGGATCCAAAAAAAGGCCGGATATCCGGAAATTTTCGGTTCGGATACAGATATCCGAAGATTTCCAACTAACCGACAACCTTATATTAACCCTTACACATCCATATAAGATTAATTAAAAAATAAGAGATTTGTACAAGAATCGAGATTATTATCTCAGAAAATATCTGACTGATAACTGAGATTTTTTGTTAGAGATGGAACTCAGTTAAATTTCAATATGTAAAAACTAGTGACCGGGGCCGGACCGGATCCGGCCGGATTTTTCCGGAGTCCGGGTCCCAAATCCGGATTTTTTTGAAATTTCCGGATTAAAACCGGACCGGATTAATCCGGAGAAATCCGGCCGGATCCGGTCCGGCTCTAGTTGCAAATCCGGAATCCGGATCCGGGTCCGGCAAATTTTGAGCACCGGATTGGGATTTTATACGGTTCTGGAATTTTCCCATTTTTTCTTGTATTTTTTACAAAAAAGGAGGATTTTTGACCCCTAACTATACTGAAATTAAAAAAATTTTCGCCTGCGGCGCTGAATAGGGATGCATTCTTCTTTATTGGCCTTCAAAAACGTACCGGAAGGCACGACTGAGTCCACCTTGTATATACCTCAACTGAGTTTCAGTACTAGGCCGGAAATAGGATTAGTATTGTGAGTCTAAGCTTCATGGCCATTTAAACTTCAAAAAAATTCTTGCCTGCGGCTCTAACAATAGAATTTTTTCTTTTTAGGACTTCCAAATTTCTGAAATTTTTGCCTTTGGCGGTGAAAAATGGAAGAAAGCTGGCTTCATGGCCTTTAAAAATTTTCAAAATTTTCGCCTGCGGCGCAAAAAATGGAAGAAATCTGACTTAAGGACCTTCAAAATTCTCAAAATTTTCGCCTACGGCGCATGGAAGGAATTTGAGATTAAGAGGATCCTTGGAGGAAATCCTTGGAGGAAATATTGTTCCTTGAACTCCAAAATGCTCAAAAATTCGCAGGTACGAGTACGAGGTAAAGAAAGCCTGACGAAAGTAGGAGCAAATTTCAAAATTCTAACCACGAATTACTTTATTTTCCAAACTTTTAACCTCGAAAAATCCACAAAATATCCTTCATAGCCTCCAAAATCCTTAGATATCCCCTTAACAACATTTTAACACATAAGCGACACATATATTACAACATTTTAACACAAAAATTAATGAAAAAATTATTTTTGAAAAATCCGGAAAAAACCGGAGTCCGGTCCGGAATCCGGATAATTTCTGCCGGACTCCGGAAATTATTTTTACCGGATTAAAACCGGACCGGATTTATCCGGAAAAATCCGGCCGGATCCGGTCCGGCTCAAGTTGCAAATCCGGAATCCGGATCCGGTTCCGGAAAATTCGATTTTACCGGTCACTAGTAAAAACCCCTTCAACTTACTTCCATTTCTTCCTCCAATTTATTTTGTTTTTCCAATTTTTCACTTTTTAATTGAGATAATTCATTTTCAGCACTTTCCTTATCATTTTTTAATTTTTGGTTTTCTTCTTTAATTTTAGTTAAATTTTCCAAATTTGTATCCAAATCTTCTTTAAATTTAATTAAAGTAGTTGTTACTTCTTCAAATTTATTTTTAATTAAAATATTTTCATTTAAAATCTCCTCATTTTTATTAATTAATTCTTCCTTTTCTTTTTCGATTTTAGTCATTTCCTCCAAATTTAATTCATTTTCCTTTTTATATTTTATCAGGTCAGAATTGAGAATATCCAAATTTGTTGAAAGTTTCGTATTTTCATCAAAAAGTTTTTTATTTTCATTGTACTGTTCCAACAAGGAATTTTGCTAAAAAATTAAATAATTTGTTAATCTTGAATACTCTCGAGAATGAATTATCATCCTTACTTTTACCCATTTTACAATCATAATTAGGTTTAGGATTTTTAAGAAAGTAATTTCTTAAAATAAGTAGGAGAATAAGAATGAAAACCCCTTAAATTATGATAGGAAAAATATCTTTTTGACCAACCAATATAATTTTGGAAATGACATTTATTTAGTTTTTTGACAATTGGAAGTTCAGGAAAAACTAAAAATCTTACAAGGGATCCTGCCGTCACGATTTCCGAAAATCGGAAATTCTCGACGATTTTTTGGGTCGGGATCCCGATTTCCCGGAATTTTGTTTTTTTGTCGGCAGGATCCCTGATATATATCTACTAATCATAAAACACTCAATACCTACATAAGTCTTATGATATTCATCGCTTATTCTCCATTATTTCTCCTAGATAACTTAAATGTTTTAGCCCTATTTAAAAAGCTTGTTTGTTCCGTGTCTGGTGAAAACGGCAGTGGTGAATTGGGCAGTGAGTAATTTGGGCAGTGAATGATTTGGGCAGTAAACGTTTTTTAAAAAATAATTTTATACGCAAAAACAATTTGAGTAACGTTAGAAGAATAATTTTGAGTGATTTGGGCAGTAACTTATAATTTTTAAATTATTTAACAAAAATTCAAAGAACCGCACTCCTTTTTCATTTTGATAACGTTGTAGGTACAACATTACCCTTTGTTGAAATCGTCTTGGTCTAAATTTTGACGTTTCCCTAAGTGATAAGTAGATTTAAGGTATGAAAAATTTAGAAATAATTCCTATTTTAAGTTTTTAGGTCTCAAGATAGGTCCAAAATATCTGAAAAAGGTCAAAATAGTTTTGGAAAAATATGTTCAAATTTTGGATTTACTTTAAGTTAAATAAAAATTTCCAGAATTTTTCTTATTAATTTTAAATAATTTAAAAATTATAAGTTACTGCCCAAATCACTCAAAATTATCCCCAAACTTGGACAATTAATTTATGTAGACAAAATTCACTAAACCCACCATTTCAAGTTTTGTTTTAACCAATTCCAAAGAAGCACTAATTTTCTCCTTTTCTACCTTAAATTTATTGGAATAAAAAAAAATTTAAAGAAAAATTTACTTCCAAAGTTTGTATAGATTTTAAACAATTTTCTTGTTTTGAAGAATACGAAGATTGAACAAAAGCGCCGTCATTAGAAGAATTTGAATGATCAGTCATTTTAAAATAGAATTATGTATAAATTTAAAAAGATGGCTAGAATTTTTATTAATTAATAATGCAAAAAATATATTTAAAAAATTTTTAAATATCAAAAAAAAATTTTTTTTAATGTCACAATGCATTTTGAGAAAACTTACTACCGCAAGAAAAAATGTATGAAGATAAAGAAAATTATTTGTTAATTATTAATAAATTACAATATTTTTAACAAAAAGCAATCTTTGTTTCTTTAAACGCAACAAAACAGGAAAATTCCAAAAAATCTAACACAAAAATCTGACATCCTTTTCAAAACATCGACCCAAAATATCGTTTTAGTAAAATTGGCCAAGGCCAAAATAGGTCAAAACATTGGCATTTTTACGAAAAGTGCCCATTGAGTGCCATCTGGACCATTAATATTTAAAATTGTAAAGCGGCAAATTATGGTGCCTTCTAGTGATGTTCGAGATTTAAAAAAAGCCGAGAGTCGAAACCGAGACTCTCGACTCTTGATGCCCTACACAAAAATCCTTTGATATCCTTCATAGTCCCCCAAAATCCCTTGAATCCCCAAATCCACAATATAGTATTCCCTCAATAGAATGACAATTTTTTGGGGTATTGAAAAATAGAATGGTGGCCATTCAATTAGAATAAATATGGTATACTCTTTTTTAACCATTACACATATACGATTAATCAAAAAAGTAGACCAAAGATAAGAGAGCTCCCGTTCTCGGAACAGTTCTCCCTGTGTACACCTCAAGTGAGTCACTGTAGTTTAATAAGATTAAAAGGAATTAAAGGCAGATAAGGAGGATAACAGTGAATTCGGAGGTTATAAGATGATTTTAAAGGATTAAAGGGGATTTCGAAATTCCAGCAAATCCTCAAATATCCAACGATATTTTTCCAAATCCCCGATATCCGTCCAAATCTCCAGGTATCACCGTTATACGACTTATTCCTATGTAATACCGTTATATCCCACATAATACCCCTATTAATTAATCTAATCCCATACTTCTAACAACATTTTAACATTAAAGATTAAAATTTTTTAAAAATTCGGAAAAACCCCCAGGATTCATCCGGTCCGAAATCCCGGCAAATTCTGCCAGACTCCGGAAATTATTCTTACCGGATTAAGACCAGACCGTGGTAATCCGGAAAAATCCGGTCCGGCATGGGTGTGAATGAGGTCCGGTATCAATGTGAAATCCAAATTCCGGACCCGAAAAAATGATTTTGCCGGTCACTAATCATAATTATTCAACTTTAGCATTACTTAGGTTTTTTAAAATAGTGCTATACTGAAGCATTTTCTACTGACTCATTTTCCACTGACGCATTTTCCGGGTACTGACGCATTTTCCACTGACTCATTTTCCACTGACGCATTTTCCTCTGACGCATTTTCCGGGAGCCGATGGTGGAAATAATGAAAAAATTTGGGGTGCCTTATAATTTTGAAACACACCATATTAATTAAATATTTATTTAAATCTTTTTTATTTTTCAAGCAAAATCGAAAAGGATCCTCAACATCAAACCATGGGAAAACACCTTTAATCTCCTCAAATATTTCGTTTAAAAATAATTCTGTTGATTTGGATTATGGTGGTGATTTAAGAATTGTTTTAGGGTTAATTCAAGATCAGACTGGTAATTGAATAGATATTTTTCAAAGTAAATAATTTATTACAATTTTTAGGGCTATTGTTTTGTGCTCATATATTTCATTAAATTTGTAAAGTTGTAAGTTTATTTGTTTAGTAAAACAAGTTTGTTTTTCTAGTAAAATCAAGCATGTTTTTATAAAAACAAGTTATTTTAATTTAGTTAAACAAGTCTGTTTTTCTATTAAAACAAGTTTATTTTCTTATTAAACTAAGCATGTTTTTAAAAAACAAGTTTGTTTTAATTTAGACAAACAAGTTTATTTCTCTATTAAAACAAGTTTATTTTAAACAAGATTGTTTTTATACAAACAAACAAGTTTATTTATTCATTAAACAAACATGTTTTTAATCTAAACTTTCCTTTGTTTTTATTCAAACAAACGTTTTTATTTTTAATTCAAACAAGTTTATTTTTAATTAATCAAAACATGCTTTTATAATATTACAATCCAACCTTAATTTACAATTGTAAAACATTATAAATTTTTTATTTGTTTACCTAGCAATTTAAACATTTTTTTATTAAGCGAGAAATGACAAGAGGATTGAATGAAGGAAATAGATTTGAAGAACTTGAGGAAAAATAATTTTTTTTTCAAAATTTTTTAATTTCTTTGTTTTATTTGTCGCCTGGACAACAATACTTGACAAAATACAAAATTAAAAATTTTACACACATTTTTATATTTAATTTTTATCAAAAAAGAAAGAAAAAATATTTTTTTCTGGCCATTATTCACTTCTTCCAGTCGATTCACCAGCTAGAAAAAATAGAGGGGAATAGGCTTCTTTTCTCATTTTTGCTTTCATTTGTCTCTTATTTGGTTCAATAACAGCTAACCCCTAGCGACTAAAAATAAATGTTTTTGTCATTTTCCCAACAAAATTAAATATTTAAATATGTCAAAAATTGTTTAAAAAATAAAAAAAATTTTTTCTAAATTAATTTTAATTAAAAAAATTTAAATATGACTATTTCCTATACTGGAGATATTTGTTCTACTCGTTATTGGAGTTTTTTACGAGTTATATTTCGTTGGCGTGGGTCTATTTGGAAGTCTGTATTGACCGAATTATTTATCTGGTTGACTCTATATTATATAATTATGGCTATTTATACTTTACTTGATGACTTTATATATTTATACTTTATACTTTACTTGATGACTTTATACTTTACTATGTTACTTTACTTGATGAAAAAAGCAAAAAGTTAAAGAATTTTTAAATTAAAAAATTATTTCATTTTAAAAAATTTTTAAATTAAAAAGAATTTTTTTTGTTAAAAAAATAAATTTTCTAGCAATTTTGCTCATCTAGCACAATATACAGGAATTACTGCTGATTACATCCCCCTAACTTTTATGCTTGGCTTTTTTGTTAAAATTGTTGTTGAAAGGTGGAATAATATGTTTGCAAACATTGGGTAATTTTATTTTAAACAAAACAAACATTAAAACATCAAAACATTCTCCCAAACACTCTCCTTAGTATTCTCCCAAACATTTGTTTTCTAGTTTTGTTGACAGTGTTGCCCATGCAGTTTGTTCTGTTGTTAGAGGCAATGAATTAAAAACAATAAAAACAAGGCGGAATATTATGCGTTATTTGTGCCTCATGCAGGCTTGTTTTAATGTTTTTACAAAAACAATGTCTTAAGGTTTTGGTACTTAGAGATATAAGTGTGAGAGTGAGAAAGCGTTTTCCTACTATGCAAACATTAATTAGTGCTGGTAAGTTTATTTGTTTGTTTTAATAAAAACAGGCTTTAATATTAAATACAATGTTTGTTTGAAATTAAGTTTATTTAAAACAAGTTTATTTAAAACTTTTTAAACAAGTTATTTTAAAACATGTTTTAATAAACATTCAAAACATCAAAACATTATCCTAAACATTTGTTTTTAAGTTTAAAACATATACCTTTTAATTCAAGGATTACTTGAAAAACATGAACAAAATTTAAGTAAGAAATCGGCTATCAATATAATGAACAATTTGGTATTTATTGGTTACCTTATAATTGGATCTGTCAACTTTGTTATCGTTTGAGGGAAAATGGAAATATTGCATCTGATCCTCTTTTGTCCTTTGTTCTTCGAGAATTGAGAGAATATAGGGAAAGATTGCAGACTCTCATTAATTTTGATTTAGTCCCAATTCCGTTAGAAAAAAAATAAAATTTAGAAAGGAAAAATAACTTTATTTTACAGGCTAGCTTATCCTCAAGTAGTTTTTATTGCAGTGCGCACTTATTTTTTAATTTGCCTGTTCTCTAGACAAAAAATTGAAACAACTACAAACAACGTTGATTCATTAAATGTTTTAAAAATAATTTGTTTTAATTGTTTTTAGGGAGAAATGTTTTTCCCAGTGATGACTGTTTTACAGGTAAACATTATGTTTTTAAAACAAGTTTCAACATTATTTAAATAATTACAAAGTTTATTTAAAGCATTTTTAAAATAAACTTGTTGCGAACATTAAATAAACTTGTTTTACAATTTACCTATTTTTTTGTAAAAACAAGTCTGCGAGAAACAAGCGTATTTAAAAACTTGTTGTAAATAAACTTATTTTTAAAATTTATTTGTACCTGTAAAAACAAGTTTATTTAAAAATTACAATTTTATTATTTTTTATTAAATGTTTTACAATTAAGTTTATATTTTATATGGGTTGGACAAAAGTTGCTGAGGCGCTTCTCAACCCTGTAGTAAAAATTAACAAGTTTTAAAACAAGTTTATTTTTATAGCTGGGCGAGGATGATGACGATTTTGAAACTTTGTTTGTAATAGAGAGAAACATTGTTGTTTGTTTTTATTTTTATTAAAACATTTTTATTAAGACATGTTTGTAATTGTAAAAACAAGTTTATTTAAAACATTACAATTTTCATTAAAGATTTCCTCCCTTCTTGCTGACAAATGTTTTAATCAAATACCCGAACAAAGTTTGGAAGAAATAGAGGAAAACAATGTTCACAAACACCCCTCATTAATTAATAAAAATATTAATGAAAACAATAATGTTTTGATCGGTTCTGCTGTTCGAGTGATGATGACTAGTGAAAGGAGAGCGTTTAATAAATGGATGGAAAGTTGGAAATTGTTTCCAAGGTGGTTTTAAAATATATTTTTGGATTCTTTTTGGAATTTAGAAATTTCCTAGAATTTTTTAAAATTATTTTTTAAGGAGGCGTAGACAAGAGACTAAAATAGAAGAAAGGGTGTGCGAGGAAACAATGCCGCTTGACTTGGAAAAATAATTTTTTTGAAAAAATAGTTAAAAAATATAAATTAAAAGATCTCAATTACCTCTAATAAAATAATTGGCCTCCAAATAATTTTTAAAGATAAAATCTTTCTCCTCATTTTATTCCCTTAAAAATAAATTTTACAATTCGCGCATTGACAGGTGTTGGAAATAAATTATATTGTTGGTTGCGCTTTCAAAAATAAGAATATTCTTCCCCTTCTTTTGTATAAAAACAATTCATTGTTTTGTGAAATAAAAATGAGAGAAAATTTAATGCCATAGCAACATTTTCATTAGTTAAAATATTTTTAATTAAAACTTGTTGCAAAAAAACTAGTTGAAAACAAAGTTTATTTCCAACAAGTTTATTTTAATAAAAACATGTTTAATAAAAACAAGTTTAATTCAAAACAAGTTTAATAAAAACAAGTTTAATTCAAAAAAGTTTAATAAAAACAAGTTTTATTAAAACAAGTTTAATTCAAAACAAGTTTATTTAAAACATTACAATTTTAATAAAATTGTTTTTAATACACAACTAAAATTAAAACATAAACATTTTAAATATGTTTTTCTTATTTCAAACAAACAAATAATTATTTCTTGTTGTTTTTGTGGTATATGGCAACAGCTGTTTATTTCTCCTAGAACTTTTAATCTTACTTTTTGTTTCTAAACTAGCAAGATTGATCACAAACAAAATTATTTATATTTTACATCCTTCACTTTAAAATTAGTAAAAATATTTTTCATTTATTTTAGTTGAATTATAATTTATTTTTAAAAATTTATTTTTTTATGTGCTCCCTAATTATTTTTATTTTCAATCTCATAGCTGGCAAAATAAAAATAATTAAAAATACCCCATATAATTATAAGGTATAAAGCCAAACATATGTTGCAACAACATTCTTTTCTCTTTTTCTGTTTGACCGACAATAATAATAATTTGGATTTTGCCTTATTATTAACTATATAGACTAGAGATCATCTATTAAATATTAACGAAAAAAAGGGAAGCCTTTTTCCCTCTTAAAAAGTGGTTTGCCTGTCAACTAAGCCAAAAACCTCACCTCCTTCCCCTACCTTTATAGGGGCTAAGTCCTGTGCCAAACAACAAAAAATGAATATTTTTATGCAAAGCATAAAAAAAAGAATAAAAGTCATTTTCAACAAATTTTCCTTAAATTTTATTGCAAAATATTAAATTATATTTTTTATTCATAATTTTATAGACTAAAAATAGGGTGTAATTTTTGACCGTTGAACAAAAAAAAAGAAAATTTATGTTTTATTACTTATAAACATGTTTTGTTGAGTTAATAATTTAATAAACATGGTTTTGTAAAACGACTAACAAAATGTTTATAAATAAATAAACTTGTTTATAATACTAAACTTGTTTAGACAAAACTTTAAATGTTTCGATAAAAACTTGTTTTTCAACATTCTTGTTTTTGCAGAATAAATAAAATAAACTTTTTTAAAAACAAACTTGTTTTTAAAAACTTTTTTTTAAAAACAAACTTGTTTTTATTTAAACTTGTTTAGTTTCCTCAAACATAATGTTTTATTTTTAATGTTTTAGCAATTTTCCCAACTTGATGGCTATTCCAAACTTTTACAACAATGGGCAAAAACACTTGCCAACATTTGTTGACATGTTTTAATAAAAACAATGTTTTAATTTCTTTTCAACGCCTGTTTGTTTCAATTTGTTTTGTTTCTCTATTAGCAGTTTGTCAACTATTTTTTCACAACAACACAACTTTTAATACTTCCCAGTCGACAATATTAAAAAATATTGAAATTAATAAAAATCAGAATTCTAGGCAATTTAGATTATTTTTAATTAATTTTTTATTTAATTTTAAGTAATCTACCAAATTTTTTAATTATTGGTGTTAGAAAGGGAGGTACTCGGGCCTTACTAGACGCCCTAGCTTTACACCCTAAAATTAAAATTGCTCGGTAATTAAATTTTTAAAAATATTTTAAACATTTTTAATTAATTTGTAAAGACATGAGGTCCACTTTTTTGATAAAGAAAAAAATTTTCGCCGTGGATTGGATTGGTATAGTAAACAAATGCCAAAGGCATGTCCAGATGACGTGAGAAAAATTTAAAAAATTTCAAAAAAATTTAAAAATTCTATTTTCTAATTTTAAGGTAATAATAGAGAAGACTCCTGCCTATTTTACAGCAAATCCACAAGTTCCCCAACGTGTATTTCAATTTAACCCTAAAATTAAATTTATTCTTATAGTGCGTTCCCCTATTACTAGAACTGGTAAATTAAAAAAAGTATTTTATAATTCAAAATTAATTTTAAATATTAGTTAGTGATTTTACACAAATTTTACAAACAAAAAAAGAAAGGAATAAACCTCCAATTAATTTTGAAAAAATGTCTTTTATTAAAAATTGTAATGGTTCGTTACAATTAAATAAACGGTTAACTAATTTTTAATTAAAAACATGAATAAGCATGTTTTAAATAAACATGTTTAATGAACTTGTTTTGAACATTTTTTAAATAAACATGTTTAGAAAAACACGTTGCCTTAATAAACATGTTTTATTAAAATTCAATAAACATGTTTTAATATTTTAATAAGCATGTTTTAATGAACTTCTAAAACAAACTTATTAAAAACTTGTTTTAAATAAACTTTAATTAAAACATTATATTTTTAAAAAACAGGTTTAAACCTATTCGTAATTCTCTATATGCCGAACATTTAAAAAGATGGCTAAACTATTTTCCATTAAAACAATTTTTAATTATAGATGGAGATAAATTTATTGAAGACCCTTTAAGCCAGGCATGTTAATTTTCATGCAAATAAAAAATATTTTAAAATTTTAGTTAAAAATAACCGAACGTTTTCTCGGTTTAAAGCCTTCCATCAATTCAACTCAATTAATTTATAATAAAATAAAAAATTTTTATTGCTTCCGCCAGAATTTAAATTCAACAATGCATTGCTTGGGCAAAAGCAAAGGCAGAAAACACATTAAAATTTCATCAAAATTTAGACGCTCATTAATAGAACATTTTAGGCCTTATAATAAAAATTTCTTTTCTCTTATTAATAGAAAATTCCAAACATGGGAATAATTGTTTTTTGTTTGTATAAGATGTTTGAATCAAAAATTTTTAAAGTTTATACAAAATAAGTAATGTATTCAAAAAACTAAAGATGTAGAGACGTTCGACTTGGAATATTTATATACCATACGAAAATGCATAAACTATAGTATCTAAAACACGAGCCCACATCCCACCTTGTTTTCATTAAAAAATTATTTGAAACCGTGGTTAAGTGGTTTAACTTTTTTTATTCACATGCTAGGTTTTAAAGTCTTTGATGCTCTTTTAAAAGAGCCATTGGTTATCCAAATCCGTTATGGAAACAGGGGGAACACCTCTCTAAAGTTTCCATGTCCCGTGAAACCCCCACAAAACATTGTCGAAATTTAAGACATGTTAAATAGAATATGTTATTACAAGTCAAGAAAATGTTTTTCTCAAAGCATAAACTAAAGATAAAAAAAATTTTACAAAATAGAGATTGAGCAATAAACAATTTTCTCCGTTTACAAAAAACATTTTAATAGTTGCTCTCAATCTCTATTTAAACAAAACATTTAGTAATAATTGTTTTTGACTAGTGGAATGTTTTCTAGGTAGATAGATAGAATGTTTTTTGAATTAGAGTTTTTGGGTATATAACTTTTATGCTACGGTTACATAAAAATCGCGCGCGTCTTGCGACAGAAAAGATAATGTAAAAAGAGGAGAGAAAAGTCGCGCGCGATTTTGTCGCTTTTTTTGCGTGGTTACATAAAATGCGTTTTCCGCCGGCGTCTTGTCGCCGGCGTCTTGTCGCTTTTTTCGAGTGGTTACATAAACCGCGTCTTCCGCCAGCGACAAGACGCCGGCGTCTTGTCGCTTTTTTCTAGTGGTTACATAAAATGCGTCTTTCGCCGGCGTCTTGTGCCGGCGACACTTTTTTTAATTCAAAACGTTTTGAATTTTTTGCGACACTTTTATGCGACTTGGTATTTATCGATCAATTCTGATCCGATTTTCAAAATTTAAAAAGATTCTGAAAGTTCTGTTTATTCTCTATCGATCAATATAAATTTTATATTTTTAAAGTTAAATCTTATGGGTTAAAATTGACTTTGAAAAAGGTATACTTTTTGCAAAAAATATTCTTTTTTTTCGATATTTTTGAGATTTTCAGTATTCTATCGAGTATTTATATCATAACTTTTTTATCAATCGGTCAAAAATTCTGATTTTTTGATATGTTGTAGAGCTTTTGATTCTCTATCAAATTCAAGCTGAGTCGGTTGACACCAAAATCATCGTGATTGAACAAGATCGGACGAAATTAGACCACAAAAAACAAACAACGTAAGCCTAAGTTTTTTGCGTCATAACTTTGTCCAAACTTGAACAATCAAGCTGATTTTGATGTCATTCGACTCTGCTCGTCGAGCTCTTTCGAATGAGATATTATTTGACCAATTTGCGCTCTGTTTATTATTTGAAATTTTTCCAAAAATGTCAAATGTTCGAATTTCGGGTTCGGGATTCGACTTTTTCAAAATCTGAGTTCAGATTCGTAATCAGCATATTTTTTTTACCCTAGAAAAACCCTTTTTCTTATTTTTAAACTTTTTTCGCAGGGACCCCAATTCTCCGGGATTGCCTGTATATCTAGCCTTGTATTTAAAAAATTTTTAATCGGATTTAGTGGTTACATAAAAATCGCAAGACGCGCGCGACAGACGCTCGGCGACAAGACGCGCGCGACAGTCGCTAGTGTCGTGGTTACATAAAATCAGCGTTTGTCGCTTTGCGTCTTGTCGCTTTGCGGAAGACGCCGATTTTATGTAACCACACCACTAGCGACTGTCGCGCGCGTCTTGTCGCCGAGCGTCTGTCGCAAGACGCGCGCGATTTTTATGTAACCGTAGCATAATCTTTATTTCAAATTTTTGCGAAAATGCTCATTCAAGTTTGAATATTCAGAATAAATTCTTATAACATTTATAAAATAAAAAAAATATTTTAAACAAATAAGAAGAATGTCTGATATTATTTTCGGTAAAAGTCCAAATCTACCCAACAAGTTTCTAGACTAATTTTCTCATATAAGTATAACTGAGTTAATAAAATAAATATTCAAATAAACAAAATTTTCTCACAAATATTTTTTGTATTCAAAAATTATTAGTGTGAAACTAAGAATATTTAAATTAACTTTATTTTCTTGAAACTTTTAAGGTTTACAAACTAGTGTTGGTCAAATGCGATTTTGCGGTATCGGTAATCGGTATTTCGGTAAAATACCGATACCGCAAAATACCGCGGTATTCTTGATTGAGGCGGTATCGGTTTCGGTATCGGTATTTCGGTAAAAATACCGCGGTATTACCGAAAAATACCGCGGTAATACGGTACCGTGACTAACTCTATTACAAACAAATTTTTTTACACTCAATTAAAAAGTTTTGCCTGCGACGCTATAAAAGAAAATTTTTGTCTTTCTGACTTGTCTTTTCGAGTTAAGTCGAATGGTATTTAAATTATTATATTTTCGACAACTTTGAACAGAGTTATGGTGCCAAGTAGAAGATTACCGACAGTTCTAACAAATACAGACGTTTATTTAATTGATAACTTCGTTTAGAACTGTCGAAACGTAATAATTTTGATGTCATTCGACTCAGCTCGAAGAGAGAAAGATAAAAGTTAACTCCGCTTACTAATTTTTGTGACGATATCTTTAATGGGATTTTAATAAATTTCATTTATTATTAAAAAAAAATAAAATTTCTCACAAATATTTTTTGTATTTAATAATTATTAGTGTGAAACTTTTTAATAAAATATTTAAATTAATTCTGTTTTCTTTTAACTTTTAAAGTAAAATTAAGGAAATTAAAACTTTAGAGAAATAGAAAATGTCCTTCTCGGATATGCTTGATATTTTATTTAAATTAGATTATTTTGTTTATTTATTAATTGGTTTCCCTTTAAATATTCTTCTGATTATTTTAATTATTTTTAAAACACCAAAAGAAATGAAAACACACAGTCGAATTCTGATACAAAATTGTGTTTTGGATATTTTAATGTTGATTGTTCAATTGCTTCTTCAACATGTAATTAAAAGAAAAATAAATCAGAAAATTTATATAATATCGTGTAAAGTGCTTTGATGCTCGTACTAAGCACTGGACCTGGTACTTGGTACGATGTACGAGTACGGGTAAAGAAATAGGGTGGTATGAGGTACAAGTACGAGGTCAAAAATGGAGTGGTACGAGTACGAGCAGAAAGTAACGAGTATTTTCTCGTACTTTGTATTAATAGAAAAATCTAAAGAAATATACCTAGGTATTTAATTTTTTTCACCTGCCCTAAATGAGAGAGTGGCCGAGTGGTTAGTTGTTAGCAGTGCTGGGTATAGCTCCGGGAGCTAGCTCCGGAGCCCGGCTCCGGAGCTGGCTCCGGCGGAGCCGGAGCCGGAGCTAAGATTTTGGAAACCCCGGAGCCGGAGCTGGAGCCGGAGCCAAGATTTTCAAACCCCGGAGCCCGGAGCCGGAGCCAAGGTTTTCCAATTCCCCACGGCTCCGGCTATACACCCCTAAAGATGGGTTAGAGAAAAAGAAGTAAGCAAAGATGGTGGGCGTGAAAAGAAAAGGAAGAGAAAATTGAGACGGGTAAAAAAGATTTTCTTTCCTTTCTTTCTCAATGTACGTATGGTTGAATGGATAGTGAGTTAGGTTCCGAGTTTTATCCTTATAGGTTCGAAAAATATCACAACAAATAATTAAATAATTGTTTTTATTTGGAAAATAAATTTTAATAAGGATTTTTTTATTAAATAAAGCTGGATAAATTTTTTAAATTGATTAATTTTAGGCTCTTTTTTTTTTAATTTTTCAAAATTTTCGCCTGCGGCGCAAAAAAGGAAGATTTTTGGCTTAAGGTCTTCCAAAATTCTCAAAATTTTCGCCTGCGGCGCAAAAAATGGAAGAAATCTTGCTTAAAGACCTCCAAAATTCTCAAAATTTTCGCCTGCGGCGCAAAAAATGGAAGAAATCTGGCTTAAGGACCTCCAAAATTCTCAAAATTTTCGCCTGCGGCGCAAAAAATGGAAGAAATCTGGCTTAAGGACCTCCAAAATTCTCAAAAAGCAAGCAATAATGAGAGTGATAAGTCCACCATCTCCTATTCGCCCAAATCCCCGACAACCATCCCCCTTAATCCAGCTTAATTCCCCGATATCCACCTAAATCACACGATAATCCACCCAAATCCCGCTTAATCCATTGATACCACTCTCATTCTCTTACATCACTCGATATCCCCCTTTATCTACCAAAATCCCCCAATGAAAAATAATTCATTGATTTTCCACCCGGAGCCCGGAGCCAACATGGAGCGGCTCCGAAAATCGCCGGCTCCGGAGCCGGAGCTGGAGCCGGAGCCAAGATTTTAAAAGGCCGGAGCCCGGAGCCGGAGCCGGAGCTAAGATTTTGAAACCCCGGAGCCCGGAGCCGGAGCCGGAGCCAAGAATTTCAAACCCCGGAGCCCGGAGCCGGAGCCGGAGCCAACAAATGGCAAATACCCAGCACTGGTTGTTAGGCTTCACCCAAGTCGTTGATGATTTAGGAGAGAGATATATGTATACCGTATTTACTCTATTATAGCCCCATGGGGCTCTATTTTTCAACCTTCCTCCAAACGGGGGCTATATTAAGGAGGGGGGCTCTAATTGAGAGGGGGGCTATAATAGAGTAAATACGGTAAATGAGAATAGTTTGCAATTAAACATAAAAATTAAGTAAATTAAACCTCGAAGGATAATATTTAAATTTAAAATCAGAATTAATTTCAAACAATTTTATAATTATTTATAGTATTATATACTTGATACAGAAGGGAATTCAATTTTTATTTTTCCTAATGGAATTTTACTTTGTTTTATGGAAGAAAATCCATTTATATGCTATATTGTTCTTATAGTTGGGCTATATATATTTAAGGTAAATACATATGGATTGTGTGTTCAATTTATTTATAGATATTTAGTTTTGAATAGGTAAATATTGAAATGTACCTAAAATAAACATTATTAGGAATAAAAAAATTAATTTTCGTCGATATTTATTTATGGCGTCCATAGCTCCATTTGTAACATTATTTTATGTTTTGGATATGTTTTTCCTTACTTTACCATATTCTTTTGGAGGTGTTAAATATTTTGATAATTTTAACAAAACATGGCCGTTTATTCAATGTAAAATGGATAAGGTAAATTTTAAATTAAATATATATTTTTATAAAATACCGTCTTTCCTCTAGAATAGCCCCCCTCTAGAGGTTGGTCGAAAAAATAACCCCATGGGGCTATTTTAGATGAAATACGGTATTTTCAAAAACAGTTGACTGTTTTGACAATTTTACCTATGGTTTTAATTGAAATATCTGCATATTTAATAATATTTTTTTGTGGATTTAAAATGGTTAGATATGTCGATTTAAACACTAATCTTGATGGAAATTTAAAAAGATTGAATAAACTTTTAACAAAAGTTTTGATTATTTTGGTAAGATTTTAAAATTTTTCATTGTTTTTGGCAGTATAAATTTCCATATTTCGATACTTTTGTCTTAGGGTGTGCCCCCTTTCCAGTTACTTCTCAAAAAGGGGGCATTATTTTTATCACTTAAAAATAATACAAAACTTGAAATAAAAATTTTTAAAATAAATTCTTTATATTTTTCACTAGTTTTAACTAAATAGAGCAAATTTTTATCAAAAATAAAGAGGTCGTATGTCTGAGTATAATTAAAATTATAATTAATTTTAATAGAGAACTAAAATTAAGTGATTTTCCCTCATTTTGTTTCTCTCATCAATTTTCAAATTCTCGACCACAAAATAACTTATTCACAAAAAGTAGTTGTGGAAAATATTGAGAGAATTGCTACTAGGTCACGGAATTTTGGTCACCAAACATAAAAAAAAGTTTTGCACTTGAAAATAGAATTTACAGTGAAATAAGAAATGATTAAGGCAGATAACATGATCACTTCCCCGGTTGATCCCACTCCCGTAGTAGCCAGTGTGAATAAACTTTTGCGCTGCAGTGACACTAACTATCGACTGGTTTTTATTTATGCTAAACCATTTAAGGGATTTAGCCCTACACAACAGATAATCTCAAAAAAGTATCGAAAAGATGGGCCATTCATTCTATTAAAAAGGATATTTTTTCTATTAAATTTTAGGCTATTGTACCATTTATTAACCAAGCTGGAATTTTATTTTGCCTAATTTCATCAACAACAACCAACAATACAACAAATATTATCCGAATATTAATTTCCACTTTCTTTCATTTTATGCCCTTATTTAACCCAATTATTTGTATTTTAACAAACACACCATATCGAAATGCTATTTTTAATCGTTCACAAGTTAATCCACAATGAACGTAAAGAAATATTTCATAATTCGAAATTTTCAATATCTTGATTCTGGAATAACAATTATACATATGACAAACACTTTGTGTATACCAATTAAATATTAATCACATATAATTTTCAAGACCTATAATTCGGTCCAGAATCAATTCATAAAGGAACGAAACCGTTCGACTCAGCTCGTCAAGACGAATCGAATGACATGTTAAAACCAAAACTTTTACTACACTACACTAACTATATCCAAATTTTATAAATCTATTAAAATTCAGATTTATAATTTTTATTAGCGGGTTACTTATGAATTTGTGTTTAATGGAATAAGCAAACCATACATGTTTAACTAGTTTCTGGAGAATTTTATTTTGGTATAAACCATTTCTCATTTGAAAGAGCTAGTTGAGCACCCAAAAATTAACTCAATATGACCTAGGTAATTGAAGGAAAGTCTGACTATTTCTGTTTCAACCATTCCATCTGAAAATTTTTGCCACACTGGCAAAAAGCGATAACACAAATTTTATGTACCGTTTTATGTTGCCTATTTAGCCTCATACGTAGGGTTGTCGGTTTCACCAAATTCTTCGGTTAACCGAACCCGAATTGACAAACCGAACCGAAAATTTCGGTTCGGTTCGGTTTGAAACTGACAACAATACTCATGCGTATAAGTACAATCGGAATCCAACTATATTTTGACTAGTTTTAAAAAAATAATAACAAAAAGTATTTTTAACAAATTATTTTCCTATACAAAATTGACTAAAAATGCTGTCCAAAACTTGTTCCGGCACAATAAAACCAGCAATTTCCCCAACAGATTCAAAACATTTATCAATAAAAAAAGCAGCCATTGCTGGGTCATTCCATTTAATTAAAGCATTCCTTGCACCCTAAACAGGTTAAATTAAAAAAAATTTTTTTTTAATTTTTATTCACCTCCAAATTTTCTAAAGCCATTTCTAGACACTGAATGTGACGCTCACGAGAAAGAAAAGGTTCGTTTCCTTCAAGGTCATTGCTGCCCAATTTTGTTAAAATTGAGGAAATTGTTTGTAAAAGAGAATCTAGACCATTTTCTTGAATACAACAGGTCCAAACTAGTTTTAAACTTCCATCAGGATTAAGACCTGAAAAAAAAATTATACAATAATTCTGATTTTATCCGAAAAACCCAAGCCCATTGGTACCTAAAAAAGCTGGTAACTTAAAACTTTCAACCTTCGATTATGATAGTCATTTTCAAATTTTCGATTATGATAGTCATTTTCAAATTTTAATTCAATTCTATAGGGCTAAAACTTTGAAAGTCTACAATTATTTAATTTATGAATCTGGGGGAAAATCCAAAAATTTAGTGTTTTAGGCGTCTACACAATAAAATAAAGAATTTTAATTTAAGTTCGTGAGTAAGACAGGCATAATTTCAATATGCCAAATTTTTCGATTCTCAAAGGAATAACAAAAAAAACTCCCAAAAATTTCATATCATTTAATTTCTTTAAAAAATAATTTTAAAAAATTTTACATTGTTCCAACCATTTTCTTCTATCCATATCTTCTTTCAACAAATCAGTTTTATTCAAACAAACAATTAAAAATTGTTCTTCAGATTTATAAGAAAATTCTTCAAGTAAAGACTCCATTTCCTTTTTTATATTTTTTTCTTCTTTCAATTTTTCCATTTGATAAACATCCAATACCAAAATAATTAAATGTGCTTCAGAAGCTCTTCTCAACGTTCTCCGAATTCCTTCAACTTCTAAAGGATCGTTTGAATCTGTTCGAATACCAGCAGTGTCTATAACAGTAACCAACTGTTTTCCAAGGTGAAGACGTGCCTCTAGACAGTCACGAGTTGTTCCACTAATATTTGAGGTAATAGCTATATCTCTTTCTGCTGAAAAATTTTTTGATAGCTTTAGTTCAAAAGTATATAGAAATTTTAATTTACTTTAATAACTCAAAAAGTACTTAATCCGCAAACTATTTTTGTAAAAATACCTTAGTCCAAAGAATTTCCTAAATTTGTCTAATTTAGTTATTCCAAAAAAAGGATATTAAAATTTAAGAAAGGCCTCATTCCCTTCGCCCACATTGCCACATTTCTACTACAGATATCATCATCGGACAACCCTCGGACATAAAAAAATATTATCTAAAATACCCACTAGAAATAAGAAAAATAAGAGAAATATTTCCCAAAATAAATTATTAATTTTTGTGTATCGCACCGGTTATCCACAATTACAATAATTATTTATTAAAAAAATATACCCAATCTATTCATTAAACTGCTCTTGCCAACATTAGGTCTTCCTATCAAAGCTACACTCATTCCTGAACGAATTAGTTGGCCTCTATTGGCAGATCTAATAAAATGTCGAAGTTCGCTAGAAAGAGTATCCAAATCATTTTTAAATTCTTCATCTAAGGTGTGTTCAATATCCCCCAAATCTTCGGCAAAATCGATTCTTTAAAATTAAATTTTAAAGAATATTTCTAATAAAAAACCTCGCTTCCATTTTTGCACGAAATCTGACAAGTTTTTCTCTTAATGGAAGCAAATACTCTCCAACTTTGGACTGGGCATGGCTTAGCCTCAACTAAATTAAATGAAACTATTAGTAAATAAAGTATTATATTTTAATTAGGGTTGCCGTTTTCGAGTCGGGCCGACGATCGAGTCATTTTTTCGGGCCAAATATCCTACATATGCCCGACTCGATCATTTTGGCAACCCTAATTTTAATGTTTATGTCGGCGTCCAAAATCAATTTCAGTCCAAATTCAATGTCTTGATTTCAAACGTTTCGATTGGCTCCGTACTTTGTTTTTTGGGGCTATGGCTAAAATAGCTGGGACCATTAGTTAATTTAAATGAATCTCGGCTAATTATAAAATCGAATTTGGGCGCAGACATAAACTTATAGATGGGAAATTCGGTGAAACTTTCGTAGAATAAGCTTATTTATTGGATATTATTTCACTTAACATCTGAGAGCTTCAAAGATTATTAAAAATTACTTGAGCTTCTGATTGTGCATTTATTAAATCACCAAGAGCCTCAACTTCAGCTGCATTCATTTTTCCATTGTAAAAGGCTCTAAGTTAACGAAAATTTCAAAAACACAATTTAAAAAAACCTTCGAGTAAATTCCCCAGCTCTAGCCGGTTCAAGTCCTTCTAAATTAGCCAATGTTGCACAAACAGCATCAATAACAGCACGACTACCGTGAACGTAAAGCTCGGCACTGTCTTCACCGGTAAACGTTCTGGGGCCTTAAATATGTTAAATAGAGAATATCTTTACAAAGGAGGTACTTTGGCATTGCGGACGCAAATTTTTTGAACAATAGTTTTATTTTGAACCATAGTTTTATTTGGAGGTTGTAGGCGCAAAAAATTCACTTTTTTGATCATCCCTCTCCTAATTTCTTACCCTTTCCCCCATTTCGGGGGAGGGGCTCTAGCCCCAGAAAACCCCTGGCTACGCTCTTGCTAAATACTAAAAGGAAACAGAAAAAAATAGGTCAAAGTCAACGGGAAAATCCCCTCGTTATTTCGTTGTACAAAAGTCAATAGAAAAAAACCTTTCATGAAACAGGCCATCGCTCTGTCCAACAAACGTCCTTCCTTATCAAAAATTGGAGTGTAAAATAACCGGAAGGGTTTAAATCGCTCAGAATGTTTTTGAGTAAGTTGACGCAAAGCAGATTCACTTTCAGTTCCTAAATTTAAAAAAATTAATTTCAATAATTTATGGACAAAAAAACCAGAAATTCTGAGCACAGCAATTGCAGAAGGCGGTGAACCTGAGCTGAGAGCAAAAATTGTGCTAGCCATTCGTCTAAGGGAAAATGATGTACCCGGACAGTGGTGACATAAACAAAATAGTGATTGGGAGAACATTTAGGTGATATTTCTGCTATAAATTTAATTAAATTTTGAACTAGGGTTGTTGGCGACCGGCTTTAAAACCGGATCTTTGAAATATTTTGCCAAAAACTAACCGTTTTTACAAAATTTTAAAAACCGGAAATTTGTGAAAATGAGTGATTTTATTAAAAATTCCTCCAAAATAAAACCGGTATTTGTCTAAAACTCAAAACCAATTTTTAAAATTTAGATTAACCGAAAACTGGGGGTACTGGTTACTAACCGGTCGCCAACAACCCTATTTTAAACTAAAAATTTATTATGCTCTTTAATCGTTTAACTATCGAAGAAAAATTTAAGAGTATATTAAAAAGTAATTTAATGATTTAACTAAAAAGTAATGCTTCATCATAATAAAATTTTTATCTGAATTTGAGAAAAATATTAAAGAAAAATGTTTAGTGCAAAAAGGTTTTTTAACAAATAAAAAATAAGCTCATCCTAAAATAAATAAACCTTTTTGCATAAATAGTATACAAATCAGGAGAAACAAATAAAATAATCACATGACATCAAGTATTGCTTTAATTTTTTTGGCAGTGGCAATTGTTGAATTTTGGAGGTGTCCGTTATTTGTTTTCTTAAATTTAAATTTACAAGGTTAAAATAGCAAAAATTAAAAAACCGAATTGAGAAGCGGCAAGCACCTTTAAGTGAAGGAACGAATTGATCTCTACGTAGAGGATAACTAAAATTATAAAATTAATAGAACAAAATAAATGATTTTGAAAATTTAGATTAAAAAAGAATATCAACTGGAACTTTTTTGCTAAATAGAGATGGTAACTTAAATATTTTGAAAAATTTGGAAGGTCACAGGCAAAAAAATTCGCTTTTTTGCCCAATCCCCTCACCAAATTTTTTCCGTTTCACCATTTCGGGCGAGGGGGAATTCCTTCCTGGCTACGGGCCTGACCCAGGCTTATCCAATTTTTAAGATAAAACCAGCAACTTTAAGTTAAAAAACTTCTCAAAGAAAGACATAATAAAAATAAATTACTTAAATAAAATAATTAAAAATCCAAACCGAATATCAACTTGTTGAGAAACTGGATTTGTATGCAAAGGAGGATGCATTAAAACTCTTAAAGGCCTATTATTCAATTCATTTTCGTCCCCTTCAGAAATTGATAAAAATTCAGAAACGTCTTTAACAGCAGGAGAACAGTTTGCAATTATATCATTGATAAATTGAGGTAGAGATTCAGTTCCAATTAAAGAACGTGGGCCCCCAAGACAAAAACGGCCATTGAAACAATTGATTCTTGTATGGTAAATTCCGTTGCTTGTTGAGTAGGAAAAAGAAAAAATTGAATTGTCAGAGCGAGAGTCTCTAACTAGAAATGTCCCAGGTTGATAGCCTTTAAGTAATTTTGTGGCAGTTGATGGTGAAATTGATCCCCAATACCATTGACACTTAAAAAATGAGTAGAGTAAGTTATAAAAGAGCAAAGATATGGCACATGGCTAATTGTAAGAAAATCAATGGGAGGAAGCGAGAGGGGAAGGGGCATTTCTAAAGCTCAACTTTATATTTTTGTATCCCTACGACAAAAACTTTGATTTTTAGCGCTTAAGGCAAAAAATTTAAAGTATTTTTGGAAGGCAATATTCATATACCCTTATTTCGTTAAAATTAACACAAAACAAACCTCTTTCAATTCCTCCAACATTTTTGTAAAACTCCATGGATCTGGTTGTTTCCTTTGTCCATTTTTAGTATTTATTGAAGATAAAGTTGTAATTGCCATTCAAGTTTAACAAGGACAACGCATCAAAAACCCCAAAAATGAAAGAAAATCTAAATTATTTTTCTGATACTCTAATGGAAATTAATTAACATTTTTTAAAATTGGCATTCTGTTTATTTTTGTTTAAGTATTTTTGAATTTTTTAAAATTTGACGTTTAATTTTCTAATCAAAGTGTATTTAATTGTTGCAGTTTATCTATGAGACGTTTAAATCAACAAAATAGAAAGTGACATTTAAGGGTGGATACTAACTTGAGGAATTCCAACTCACGAAACAGACAGGTCGCGGAACGACCAACTCTGGGAATGATCAGTACACAGAATATTTTGAAAATCATAATATTTTTAGAAATCAGAATTTTTCAGAATTTTTCAGATTTTTTTTCAATTGTTTTTTAAAATATTCTAATTTTTTCAAAAATATTCAGATTCTTCAAAAAATCCTGTTTTTAAATTATTCCGTGCTTTGGTCATTCCGTGAGTTGGTAATTCCGTTACTTGTCGTTCCGTGAATTGTATGTTTCGTGAGTTGCCCGACACGAGGCTTAATACATATAAATATTTAATTTATTTAAAATATCTTTAATTAAATCAACCATTAATAAATTTTTAAAGTCAACCCTCTTACGTAATTTTATTTTTTTTTCAATTAAAGAAAGGAGTATTTAAAAATATTTTCTCTCGATTAATTTTCCCATTAATAAAAAATAAGTAAATTTGCACGATCAGTCGCGCGTACTTTTGAAAATCTGTTGTTTTAAGAAATTAAATTTTCAATCACGACTCGTTTTTTCTTTAAAATCTGACTTTTACGCATGAGGTCGTTAGTAATAGACTTTTTTCTCGGCCAGATACTAAATGTTTTTATAATGAAAAACACTAAATTATGAGTTTCAAGACTAAAAAAAGATCTTAAAATCGGGAAAACGTCCATCTTTCTACTGTAATAAATTCATTTAAAATATGTCCGACTTTAAAAGTTTGTTTGATATTTTCTGATTTCTTTAGTTATGAAAAAAATATTTATGGAAAATTTTGGTTAACTAACAGAAAAAGTCTGGGTCAAAACCTCAGAAATTAGCTTAAAATGTGACTTTAACTCTTTTATCCCTGTATTAAAAATTCTGATTTTATGGTTTTTGAGTATTAAAAGTTCCTCAAGAGTTTTCAGTTCTTGAATTAATTATGAGGCGAGAGGCAAGGAACTCCCTTTTGGTTAGTAAGGTTCTTCACTACCTCTACAGATAATCTTTTCTTATATCTCCCTCAAATGTCTCCTTCTAAATGTCTTAATAAAAACAATTTTAAGTTGTTCGAACAACTAAAAATACAGCTGCTATTTTGAAAATGTATATAGCGTGACCTCACTAAATTTACCTACTATTGGTACCTTAGGGTATATTTTTGAAATTTGCTTGGCCATGGAGTGGGGTTGCTTAAGCGATATTCTCTCTATTTGGGATATCTTTCATTACAGAATACATTTTTTAACCCCAAGAGTCAAACCCCCTTTAACCCCAAGAGGTTTAACTTTAGCAGAAAATTATACATTGATCGCTGCTCTATGAGTATTCTCGACAGTCCTTTCCCTTATAGGCCAGCCGTTAAGTAATGTTTAAAGGCTTTCTTTTTTCTTTTCATTTTCTTTTCAATTTTTTTTTATTTTTACCCCTTCCCCTTTTGTTTCCCCCTTCCGCCGCTCGCACCACGTTTTGTGTTAACCACACCCAAAAATTTTTTCTGTGTTTCCTCCTTTTTCTTCGTACACCCCCCCCCCCAAAGCAACTGATTGCGAACAATTCATCAGTTTTCCTCTCTCATTTTCTCAATTTTTATTATTTTCTTTTATTTTTCCCCCTTATCGCATGATAATTAAGCCAAAAAATAATTTTTTTCCCAAAATTTACCACGCCCTTTTTTAATTAATAAAATTAACAAAACTAGTAATTAAATTGAAAAAATGAGAAGAATAAAAATTGTTTTAATTTCACACGCCTTTTTAAAAGTATATTTTTTTTTAAATTAAAGTTGCGAGCAAAGAAGAACATTCAAAATTAAATTGTTTAATGATTACAAACTTTATTTTTTTTTCTAATTTAAAGAGAAAAGTTTATTTATTTTTCTATTTATATTTTTAAATTTTTTATCAAATTTAAAAAAATATCAAATAAACATTGACTGTCTTTCCCGGTTTTATCTTTCTTCTGTAAGTGTACACTCTTTCACATTTTGTCTAAACAAAATCTAGAAATTGTAAAAATATCAGAATTTTATGAATTTTTAGTAAATATAATGCAGTAGAATTCCTAGGTTAACATACGAGACAAAATTAGGAAAACCATCTTG
Organism: Meloidogyne arenaria; assembly: GCA_036172955.1. Lineage (NCBI taxonomy): Eukaryota > Metazoa > Nematoda > Chromadorea > Rhabditida > Meloidogynidae > Meloidogyne > Meloidogyne arenaria. Next base: position 996,089 of record JARQAB010000033.1, on the reverse strand, counting down.
TTCTCTTCACATTACTAGTAGTGCGAAGGGGACATTACATCGTAGTTCGTAGTTTTCTTTCTTTTTTTCTAGCTTTATTTAAAACGAAAAATGTCTTCTTTTATTTTTAAATAAAAATTTTAATTAAAATTTTTATTAGAAATATTTTTTGAAAATACCTTCAATAATTAAACTTATGCATAATGATTATCAATCACTCAATTCCTTCCGTTTAAAATTCTAATAAATATTTTTTTCTCAAGCTTTACAAAAAATTAATTTATTTTTTTATTAATTAATATGGTTTTGGAATGTTGTATAGCCGTTGTTAGAATAAGACCAGAAGCTTTATTTCAACTAGAAAAAATAAAATCTCAAAGACAAAAACAACAAAATTTTGAGGGTGACGAATTTTTTGGCCCGTCAGATTTTGATATTTTAATGGCCGTCCCGCCTCCCCCTTTATTTGAATGCGGACCTTGTTCTTCATCTCAAGTACAGATTGAACAACAAACAGTTGAATTACCTCGTTGTTGGCCTCTGCCTGGGGAGAGGGCGGCAGATGCTGCTTTGAGATTTGTTGGGGATTTAGATATGTTGGTAATTTGTTTTTATTATCTTATGTAAATATAACCAATTAATAATCCAAAATATTAATTCTTGTGGACTCGTTCTTGTTATACATCAAATTTCTGTCCATCTTTTATTTAAGGGTTATGTTATAGGTAATATTTTTTATTTTGTATTTATTGAGGGTGCTTGAGACCAAGATTCTTGGACAGCTCGGGTTTTTAAAAATTTTTTTTGATCGAGTTTCGGGTCGGAAAATATTTGCCGGACCGTGATTGTCCTGCCCTTAAGTTGTCCTGACACTTCCAAATGCATTAATAAATTGAATTTTTCCCTAAATCTTGACTTATGTGTAATTCTAATAAATTCTACGTAAATTTCAGTCAATTTGTCACCAAAGCCGTCCACATCCCTCCATCACGTTCAGACCATTTGGAAAGGCCTGAATCTTCAATTTTACATCCTTCACCACCTCTAACCCCTCTACAACAACAACTTCCTCCTCTTCTTTTCATTCCAATAATTCCTTCCACGAAAAGTACTTTTCCAATTGTTAGCTCAGGACTTGAATTTTGCCCCTTTGCCACTGTTTTACATGCAGCAATGAATTACGACTCTTCTTTGGTAGAACCTTCATCACAAAATTTACTTGTTAAAATTGGTGAATGGCTAAGTTCTGGGCAATGTAAATCTGGCTCTGGATTTTTACATTCATTGTTCCTTATGCCCAGTAGTAGTGCGAAGAGAACATTACTTCATAGTGCTCTTTCTTATGAAACTAATGAGAGGTCTTCGTTGAGACTTGCTAGTTGTCAAAGGTAAGAGGATTTTTAATTTTGAAAAAATGGCATCTTCAATAGATCTCTCCTCCGATAGGATTTAGTCTTTATTGGAGAAATGGGAGAGAGATCATCCAATAAACTATTGGATGATCTCTCTATTGGAGAATCTTCCAGTAAACCGCAAAGACCCAGCTTGTAGACCACAGAACCCCATTCTTAAATCAACTCCCTCTCATCTCTCCAATAGAAGTTGAATTCTTCACCTAAATTATGATAAAAAGATATATTTTTATAATTATATCCTTCCAGAACAATAAGTCTAGAAAAAGAAAATGAAGGCGAGGGAGTATTACAAAAACAAAAAATAGAACAAATATCTTCAATTACTAATATTGAATTAAAAGTAGAAACATTTAATAATAAAATAATAAAACAACAAGAAAGATTTAATAATAATGAACAATTTTTTGTAAATCCTCTCTTTGGAATAGATATACTAACAAAGAGGAAAGCAACGGTAAGGATGAAATTTGTAAGATAAAGATCTTATTCAGGGCTCTATAGATCAGGCTTGTGATAGGATATTACATCTCACAGGAAGGTTGCGAAACCTAGGAAATCTTTGGATATCCGGATCCGCTCCGCGGAAAAATTTACAAACCCCTACTTTCAAAAAATTAATAAAAGTTCAAACATAAACTCAAAAATAATCTAGGCGCCCGAATATTTTGTAAGAGGAAAACGGCGCGATATTGCTCCAAAAAGACAACGTCGAAGTACAGATTATGGTATATCTAATAAAGGGATTAAGCAACAACGCTCACCAACAGCGTTTTGGGAACAACAACATCCTTTACATAAATATGCTTTTGATGGAAATGCAGAGAAAATTAGGTTTGGAAATTTGAATTTCTTGAACTTATTGTTAGGAAAAAATTTAGGAAAGGATGGGAATGATTGTGCGAGTCGAGAAAGATGAAAGAATATTTTACGAGAGGGGGGATCGTTGTGGAAATTGAGGGAGGGGGAAAACAATGTAGTATGTATAACTTTTCGAATGGAATTGGGTGTTTGTTAACGGGAGCATGGGAAAATTAATCTGCTAAAGTTACCGAAATTCATCTCTGATCAAGAAACGAGTTAATCAAAAATCTCCTTCTCTCTTCCCCCTACTTGAAATAATTTTTGAAAATTTTTTAGAGAATTGCTCAGACAAGGCTCGGATCCAAACGAATTAGACAATGATTTTTGGACACCTTTACATTATTGTGCTTTCTATAACAGACTTGAAGCTTGTCAAGTTCTTTTATTACATCCAGATATGGATGTTAATATAACTAATAGAACAGGTGCTACACCTTTACATTTTGCTGCACTTAATGGACATGTCTATGTTGCTGAATTAATATTATCTCATCAATTTGCTGATATTGTGAGTCTAGAATTGGGGTCGATAAAGGATGCTGCATGCAGTATTCACTCACAACCTGTACAAATTTAACAATTTTAGAGTATTCGGGACTCTAACGGCAAAACACCTTTGGACCTTTGTGCACCTGTACCGAAACCAGACTGGCAAGGTGTTGCTTTTCTACTCCGTCAAAGTGACATCCTTCGCCCTACAAAAATGGAAGTCCAAATTGTTGGCGGGTCTTCTTTACAAGTTGAGGTAGATGATATTGATAATGCAACAGCTGGAGAATTGAGAACTAAAGTGTTAGAAATGGAAGGATTAAAACATCCGTTAGCAGCGAATGCCGAACAGATTTTCGCAATTTGGCTGGTTGACTCTAGACTTAGTAAGCGCTTCTTTAGATTATCACAAAGTTAGGGACATTAACATTTAAGGATATCTTGGAGATTGTGATTAGTGCGAAATAATTTATAAATTATCATCTGTTCTCTTTTCTATAATTCTGGGTATCATCTCTCCCAAATCCATGACAATCCCAGGAAGCTTGTCTAAATGAGAGAGAAATAAAGGGGTATTCATTACATTCATACTGTATTCTCTCTAACAAAAAGCAGACTAGTTTCTAATTTTCTCTTTTTCTAAAAAGGTCTACAATTAAAAGCCGAACAAAAAGTTCAAATTCACCTTAATAAATGGGAAGAACACTTAAATAAATTTGGAAGTGAATTAAAAGAAGAATATTTACCGAAAAGTTTTGAGGAGGAAAGAGTACATGTTGTGTTAAAAAGGGATGCGAGGACACTTTTGGGTGATGAACAGATGCTGGTGAGTTTCAGTTCATAAATTTTGGTCTAAAAAATCACAAGTTCAAAAGCTAAAAATTGATGAAAAGCAAAAACACACCAAAATCTGTAATTTTACACGTTATCTCAAAGACCATTCCATATGGCCTCCATGTTACCCTCATCGAGTAGAATCGTGAATTTTCTACCGGAGAAATTTTCCGATATGAACTTTTCACATTAACAGAATTCGCAGGATCTCTTCCCGTCTTTTAAGCCCAATCAGTTTCGGGATCTCTAGTAACCCACTCCATTACCAATCCCTAATAAAAAGACAGAAATTAGTTAAAAATCAAAAAATTTTTTGAGAAAATAAAAAAATTATTTAAAATAATTAAAAATAAAAATTAAAGCAATTATAATTAATAAAAAAATTAAAATCCCTTCTAAATTAATAATTCATTTTCTTCTCCTTTCCATAATCATCTCTTCCCCATTAAAATATCTCAAAACTAAAATTGTTGTTAACAAAAATCCCAAAACTGTCCATTCCCCATATTTTTGTCTAATTCCCCCAGAAACACATCCATCTTCCTGACATCCACTTGTGCAAACCTAAAAAGGACATTTCATCCCATTTCTTCCCTTAATTTACCTCAACAACAAGAGGGCCAGTTTCTCTCCGTCGATGGCTAGCAGGTGAATTCCCGACATTAATATCTGTCCCTGTGCCTCCAATAAAGTGCCGTTTTGCCCGTCTAAGTGATTTGTAAAGTGTACATCCACTGATCTCTTCTACAGTCCCACACCTTCTCTCTGTCACTGTTATCACTAAATATACATATGTTGATTATTTTTTAGATTTTTGTAACTTTCTTAGAAGTGATTTAAATTAGTTATTTTTAATGAATAAATTGAGGTTTGACAAGATAAATAAAAATGGCTAATAGTAATTAGGAAGCAAATTTAGTGGAATGAGTAGGGGTGTCGGCTCAGAACTTGACCGAGTATTTTTCGGTTTGTTTCTTATCCAAGAATCGACACCACTAGGAATGATAGGAACGGAAAGCTCCTAAGTTTAAAAAAGGAAAAGTTGGGAATGTTGTTGATCAGATAGGTCTTCATCCTTAAATCCCTCCTCAAACTCTCTGACTTTCTAGTTTACTCAATGTAAATAGGTAATAAGAGGAATACTGTAATGTGTTTTTCGATTCCAGAAACATCAAAATTTGGAAACCGCCCAGAACCGTGGAACAGTTCAAATTTTTGGAATTGAGAATCACGAATACCTGAAAGGAAGATAAATCTATCGAGAGAATTTTAGGATTAAAAGAATTTCCTAAAAATTTCCTCACCTCCAGATTGTCTATAATAACTGTAAATGCAGTGTGTATGTGATGAATTCATACATTTAGTAGAAGGAATAAGCCCTTTCTGGCATCGGGAAATGTGCCTTTCATTTTCTTCGGGGGAATACCAAAGAGCTTGTCGATCGCATTGAATGCAATCCAAGGCTAATGCTAAAACAATTTTTATTTTTACATAATTTTTAATCTAAAATCTGACCATTTTCTGGTATTTTAACCAAAAATAAAATAAATAAAAATAAGCTGTATTGTTGTAAATATTTTTGAATAAAAATATTAAAAATTTGTTGTTTAATAAAAATAATTTTGGTCACCATTGGAATGAATTGAGGGAGAGAAAGTTTTTTTTAGAAATTCTTCTCTTCCTCTTGGCCAGTGGGAAAAAGCCTTTGGGGGCTTTAAAAGTATATAAAAGTTCTGGCAATTTAAGTATTAGAAAATTAGAAAGGGATTAGCGGTGAGGAAATTGATAATCCGCCGAAATTCGCGCCTCTGGCGAAATTGAAGGAATGAAAAGGGGTTAAGGGAAGGACAGTTAATTTATGGAATGGGAAAAATGAAGGAAAATGAGGGGCGTGAATGAAGAAAAATGAAGGTGGAGGAATTTTGAAGGGTGAGGGAAATGAGAGAGAGAGTAAGGGAGAGAATACACGTTTGGGCGCAGGAAAGGGTTGGCGCAAACTTATAGAAGTATAGGCTACCAAAGACTTGTATTTTTGAAATTTCCCAATAATAACCCTTATTATGTCTTCTAGCTGCTCTAACATTTTCAGAATTTTTGGTCAAATATTTTCAAAGTTCTGATCAAAAAACTCGAAGAAAATTGAAATTTCTTCTAAAAATTTGACATTTTAGACTATAACTGTCCAAATATTCAACTAAAAATTCTGAAATTTTTAAACAAGGTAAATGACACAATTAAAGATAAATAAGCAAAATTTTATGGCTCTAGGTTCTCATTTGGAAATTTTATAAGGATATGCCCAATGCGCCCAAATGTCTCTCAGTCTTGGGTGAGGTAGAAGAAAATAAAAAAAAAGAAATTGGAGCATAAAAATGGACGACGGGTAACTAAAAATGGTCAAAAAAATAGGAGGATGAATGTAAACAAAATGAGAAAATGAAAAGAAATTAAAGCTTAAAGGTGCAAATAATAAAAGAATGAAAAATGGGTGACTGACTAATAATATAATAGTAGTAGGTAGCTGTTCTTTTGGGGATAAAATTAAAATAAATAAAAAATTTGTCTTTTTTTAATTGAAAAATTTGCAAGAAAAATTATTTTAAATTAAAAAATTAATTAATTAAAATTTAATTAAAAATAAAAAAATAGAGTATTCCTTCAATTACAGTATTCTTTGTCCCTTTAGGAGGATAGTCTTTTAACCCCTAGAAATCCTAATAAATCTTTTAGGCTTAGAACCGAAAAAAATCGCAACAAAACAGAGACTGGCTTTCCTTCAAAAACATTTTTTAATTTTTATTTTATGTAAATAAAAAATATATTTTTCAGGCTCGTAAAAGTCATTTCATTGTTTCTTTATTATACGGAGAAGCAGAAGGCCAATTTCTGAAAGGTATGCTTCCCTGTCATGAGAAGCATTATATTCCAATGGCTGCTATTGTTTCACAAAGGTTATATGGTTCAGAATTGCCTCAAAATGTTGAGTAAGTTTGGCTGGAATTTTTATCTTCATTTTATGGCTATGAGTCTTAGGCGATAAATAGGAATCTGTTTGGGATATTAATCTGAGTTTTCTTCTTTCCACACGTGGACAAACAAGGGATATGTATGACATGAGTGACCACTTAGCAGCTTGAAATATTATGTAAAGGGGATTTAGGATATGACCGGGCTGTCGATAAAAACAAGAAAATAAAAAATATACGATTATTTCATGAGAAATAGGTTGTAAACCAAAAATCCGGCCTCTAGTAATTAGTCCAAAAATACTGCCAATATTGTTTTCTGAGTTTAGCTGCGCGGAAATTGGCAAAAGAAAATAAAGAAAGGAAAACACTCTCTTTATTTTAGGTTAGTAAGTATCCAAATGGATGAGATAATGGGCCTGGCATATAACAAAAAGAAGGAAATTGAGGGGAGGGAGGGAAGAGAGGAAGGAATGAGAGATTTGTTGAAAAGAATAAAGAAGGGAAGGGAGGGGGAAGGGAAGGGAGGGGAGATTGTTTTGGAATTTAAATAAAAATAAATATACTTTCCTGACAACCGATTTTAAAAATATTCTTCTTGAATCGAAGAAGGAACAATTGTTGCAACAAAATGTTTTTGAGAATGTGCGCGGGTTAAGGATTTGTAGGTATTTGAGGGATTTTAAAGAAAATATTGAAAATTGAAGAGAGTGGTTTATTGAAGAGTATTAAGGGGATTTATGCGAATAAATTAGGTATCCTCCTTCTAAATTTTTCTCCTCTATAAAATTCAAACGTGATCTTATTTCAAAACTACAAAAATCTTCCCAGTTCTATTCACTCCCCTTCTGAAGAAGACAAAAAAAATTTTTTTTAGAAAATCCCTTTATAAATTTGTTTTGTACAGAATATCTAGATAAATAAGCCATTTTTTTACCAAAAAAGTCACCAAAAAACTTTCATATTAACATAAAAATATTCAAAAAATGCCAGAAGAAAGTAGTGACTTTTGTATTTTTTTGAATTGAAAAAATAGTTTTGTTGTGAATGACTGGGAAAAAGCTAAGTTAAACACAAATATATTCTTTCTAACAATAAAAAAAGTATTAGACAAAGATGGGCAAAAAATTTTGGTGGAAAAGTAAGTAGAGATTTGTCTAAAAATGGGCAAATTCTCAGAATAATCAACAAAAATTTTAATTTTTGAATAATTATTTTTTAAATAATTTTTGAGAAAATTTAAGAGTAAAGACTGAGACTTGAAAAACGGTCAGATTCGAAATAAATATTTCGAAAAATCTCGATTTTAATAGATGGAATTTTTTAATTAGATTTAATCCCTATTCAGTGCCTTCAAACAAATACCGTATTTTTCCTAATAGTGCGACTCTCTCTAGTAGACCGACCCCTTCTAATAAACTGACCCCCTAAAGGAAGGGTGAAAAATAATCCGACCGGTCGCACTATTAGAAGAAATACGGTAAATGATTTTCTTGTCCTCAACAAGCAAAGAACCTCTCAATCAGTATTCCAGGCACTTTTTGACAGAATTTATCTGGCTAGCTAAACCTAGATTGAACTAGCATTGTCCAAAAATGTGGATTGCGCAAGTTTGTGCGGATTTTGAAAAATACTTTCTTTTAATTTTGGATAATTATATAGACAAGGTTAGTTGGACAATAGAAAAATAAAATAAAAAAAGGAAAAGTCTAAGGAATATCCTTAAAACGTCAATTTTCAGCATTTTTATTGCTTTTTTAAGCAATTTTAAGGCTATTTTAAACAAAATACATATAGGAAAGAAGGTTTAAAAAAGGAAAAATAAATAAATATAGGAAGTTTCAGTAATTGCTTCTTTTCCGGAGTTGTTGAAAGTCAGAGTAGTAAGGAAAGGGGAAGAAGTTGTGTAAGAGGGATTAGAGGAGGGAAAGAAGGGAAGGATTTTTTCATACAAAAATTATTATTATAGTTATATATTTTTAATACTTGTTTTTATGGATTTGGAAAAAAGGAAGAGGAATAGGTATATACCTTTTTTGGGGTTTTATTCTGCCAAATCGCGCCTATCGCAAAAACCTAATGATCCTTGAAGGTGTTATTATCGAAAAGGCTAACTAGCAAGGAAGGAAAATTGAGAAAGAAAATTTGTAAGAAATAATAGAATAAATTTAAATAAATTAAAGTTTATATTTTTAAAATTTTATTTTATGACTAGGTGATAATTTGGTGGAAAAAAGGGTACTTTTCCGTTCTGCCACACCCCCCTAAATTAATGTTCAAAATGTCATATATTGGGTAATAAAAGGTGCTGAGTCGAACGGTACCACTCCTTTTTCTCGGAGATGCCTATGGACCGAGATGAAGGATCGAAATGGTCAAAAACCATAAGGTCATTTTTGGGATAAAAGATTCTAAAATGCAAATAAATGCATTTTAGAATGCAAATAAATGCATTTTAGAATGCAAATAAATGCATTTTAGAATAAATGCATTTTAGAATAAATGCATTTTAGAATAAATGCATTTTAGAAACAACGCTCATCGAGCTGAGTCGAAAAACACCAAAATCACCGTGATTGAATAAGTTTGGACAAAGTTACGATACAAAAATAACCAAGTAACCCTTTATGGGTCAATTTTCAAAAGCCTGTATCTCGGTTCAAATGGATCAGATTTCGTTGATTTTGACGCCTTTCGACTCAACTCGATGAGCTCTTTCGAATGAGCTCTTATTTGCATATCAGAATTTTTTGGGCCAAAAATGACCTTATGGTTTTTGACCATTTCGAGCTTTATATCTCGGTCCAAAGTCATCTCCGGGAAAAAAGAGTGGTAACATTCGACTCAGCACTTTTTATTACCCTATATATGACATTCTGAGCATTAATTTAGGGGGGTGTGGCAAAACGGAAAAGTACCGAAAAAAGAATTTTGAAAATTACAAAAATTATGGCTGTACTTTAGTATAGGCCCACCGAGATCGGAACTTGTGGTATATACCATTCGATTCGTCTCGCCGAGCTGAGTTCAAATATGCAAGAATTTTCTGCGGGAGACGAAAACTCGCAGAGATACAGGCCCCCGAAAATCGAAAAATCAAAGGGGGGACCAAGCACTTTTTTGGGGTCAAAAATTCGAATAGGCGAATTATACCTCATTCGAAAGAGCTCATCGAGCTGAGTCGAATGACACCAAAATCAACGAAATCAGACTTGATTGGACAAAGTTATGATCTTTTCTTTTAGCTCCTTACCTATAGCATCTGTGGAGATTTTTGCTGCTACGGAGGCCCCAAATACGTCCAGAGCAAGGGAAATAGGAATAGGTTTATGTTACGAGCCCAGACCCATCGCCCGTAGACTCCCCGCGAGGCGCGTGCCGCAAAACCCCGCGCGAAGCGCGGGGTTTTGCACAAGCGCCTCGCCGACGCCCCGTAGGTTTAGAGTTTTTCGTATCATAACTTTGTCTAATCTTGTCCAATCACGGTGATTTTGGTGTCATTCGACTCAGCTCGTCGAGCTCTTTCGAATGAGGTATTATTTGTATAAAAAAATTTTATTCCAAAAATCGCCCCTTTGGATCTTCGGTTTTTAGGTGCCTATATCTCGGTCCAATTAAGTCGGATTTCGTTGATTTCGGTGTCATTCGACTCAGCTCGAGGAGCTCTTTCGAATGAGGTATAATTTGCATATTCGTATTTTTCACCCCAAAAAAGTGCTTGGTCCCCCCTATGGTTTTTCAATTTTCGGGGGCCTGTATCTCTGCGAGTTTTCGTCTCCCGCAGAAAATTCTTGCATATTTGAACTCAGCTCGGCGAGACGAATCGAATGGTATATACCACAAGTTCCGATCTCGGTGGGCCTATACTAAAGCGACCCCAAAATTATTTTAACAGCTAACATTTTTTGTTTAAAAAAGCCACGAAAACAAGTAAAATAAATAAATATAGGGAGAGAAAAAGATTAATTAATGAAGAGTCACAGAATTAATAATAATTAATTGAAGAAACTGCGAATTTTTGCTGTAAATTCTTAAAATTAAATTGCGGATTGTAGCTGCGTAAAAAATTTTTCGATTGAGGACAGCACTGATTAGAACTATTTTCTTCACTAAAAGCTCGGTCTAAGTCCAGTCTAATTATCAGAAGACATAAAAAGATTTTTAAAAATTCCCTTAATTAATTATTAAAATACTTCCTTTTGTAGTCCCCAATCTCCAATTTTTCATTTAATTTTTTATTAAATTTATTTTTCTTTTTTTAGCACTCGTTTCCTGTCACGCATTCTACCCTCTTATTTAGTACCACAAACAACGGAAATTAAAACATTTTCTTCATTACTTTCAAAACTCAAACAAGCACGTAATTCTCTTACCAATCTAAGCCTAATACAACTACAATTACGTTTTCTTTCATTGTGTTGGTCACTCAATGTTTACGGCTGCACTTTCTTTCGTGCTTTTATGCTTATGGCCAAGGCAAGAAAATTTTTATTAAAAAATGGAATGAAATGTTATAAGGGGGATTTTATATTAGCTTGGCAAATTAATTATAGTAAGATTGAAGGGAATTGACATTTAAATTTAGATGTTTCGCAAAATTTTAAATAAATGGTCAATGAGGTAAAGGAGTTGGTATAACTAAAATCGAGTCTTTGTCCAAGTGGTCTTTCTTTTTTCGGGTTTCGAGTTATTTTCCAAGATCGAGTCTTCTTCTAGGGGGAACCTCCAGTTTGGAGTGCCCTTTGTTATCATAAAGTATCAGCATATGTAGTATATCACTAAGATTGTACCCAGAATGTGCTATCCCACCGGTTAGTAGGGAGATTAGGCTTATCCACCCAGGGACAGGTCCAAAATGTTTATTCTTCCAAAATAGTATAGGATAAATTGCTAGTGTATTTTGGCATTTTGATATTTCTAAATTTATTCTGTTAATCTCGGGCTATATTCAAAGAAATACCCAAATTTTTAGTTAAAATTAGTGTTCGGCACGGTACGGTATACCGCGGTATTTTTCCCGGTATACCGCGGTATTTTTGTCCGGTATACCGATACCGATACCGTACCGGTCAAATTTTGAAAAAAACGGTATTTTTCGGTATCGGTATTTTTTCGGTATACCGATACCGAAACCGTACCGGTCCTCGAAAAAATACCGCGGTATTTTCCGGTATTTCGGTATTTGTGATACTCCTATCTGCGGCGCAATAAGGAAGATTTTTAGCTTAAGGATCTTCCAAATTTCTCAAAATTTTCGCCTGCGGCGCTGAAAAAGGAAGAAATTCCGTCTTTGGCCTTCCAAATTTCTCAAAATTTTCGCCTGCGGCGCTGAAAAAGAAGACTTATTTTTATATTGGAGGATGTTAATGGACTTGGGTGGATTTTTGATAGTCGGATATTTCAAGGGAAGGATCTGGCCTTCCGGAACTTGGATGTTCCTCTTGGCCTTCAGAAATTCTCAAAATTTAAGCCAGCGGAGCGAAAAGAGAAGGATAGAGCTACGGATCTCGTGATCCGTAGCCTCTCACTCGTATCCGCATAACCTACACAAATCCCCGGAATAATATTATTCATTCATTTTCCACCCGGAGCCAGCATTGATCATGGGCGTATCATGGAATCTTGTCGGATTAAGAGGGATATAGGCGGATTAAGAAAATAGATGGGATTTGGATAAATGAATCCCCTGCATCACTGTCAACAAATGCCCAATACCCAGCATTGACTCGGGTTTTTCTTAAATACTCGGACTCGGACATACTCTAGTTTGAATCCTGATACAGCAGAAAAAATCGTTTTTTTAATAAAACTTTACCATTTTTAAATTACAAATATTAAAATTATGTTCATTTTTCGAATTTTATTGTTAAGATTTTAAAAATAAAATTTAAAAAAAAATTTTATAAAATTTTTAAAAAATACCGAATACCGGCCGGTATACCGAAAATGTTGAGACGGTATTTTCCGGTATCGGTATTTTTCCGGTATACCGATACCGTACCGGTCAATTTTTGTAAAAAACGGTATTTTTCGGTATCGGTATTTTTTCGGTATACCGATACCGAATACCGGAAAAGGTCATTTGCCGAACACTAGTTAAAATACAAGAGAAAAGTTTTGCCAATAAATTTAAAAAGAAAAGGGGAGAGAATTTCCGGTCAGTCAGTCCTCTAAGGCAAATTCCCACGTTTGAGTGGTGAAAGGAAGTATGGAAGAATGAAAATGAATTAATGAATGAGGGAAGTTTTGGAAAGGAAAAAGTACTTTTTTTGTTGTTATTTTTCTTTTTTAATTCTATTCATTCACTTTCATTGGGGCGTAGAAATCCTTGGCCTTTTTCCTTTTTAAAGTGTTTTCCTTTTAAAAGATGAGGGAGGAAAGAGGTGAATTCTTAGAGATAAATACATATATACATAAAGGGAAGAATATGAATTAGGGGTGAATTTTTGGATGAAATTTTAAGAAAATTTTGAAAGGAAATTTTAATAAAGGCGAAAATTGAATCTTCTTGGGTCAGATTTTTGATAGAACGCGGTTTGAAAATTTTGGGAGTACAGGATATTAAAGAAAGTAAAGGGAATTAACTGTTTTGAAGTAAAAGACTTCGATGCTTTTAAATGCCAAGAATAACTTTTGGGGAATTCACGGAATCGAATAAGGAATATGGAATAGAACCATCGTGAAAGCTAGACAATTGAATTCTATTCTTGCTCCTAAAAATCTGCAGATATTTTAGGATTTATCTGGAGAATAAGCATGAATTTGGATTAAAGAGAAATAAATTAAAAAATAATAAACTATAAAATAAATCTCTTAAAAAATAAAATTTTTAAAATTATTTTTTTAGCCTATCCGTGGAAGCATTCAAGTACATATTGGCTTAAATGATTGGGGAATGTCTGTATTAAATTCAAATAGCCATAGACAAATAGCAGCTATTGAATTAAACAAATTGGAAATTAAATTTACTCCAAACACAAATTTTTTGGAAGTTCAAGGGGAAGGAGGGTGTAAATCGGCCGATTTTGTTGCTACAATTACTACACCTCAGGTGATTAATTTTTTTAATCAATTTTATTTTTTTGGAGAATTTTTAAAAACCTCATTATTGAGAGAGCTTCTTGTAAAATTTTTTGGGGTCACCCCAAGGTACCGCAGTCCCAAGGTACCTCAGAGCTGTAACTTCGTTTAGAATTGTCGAATACGGGACCCCCTGGTATAGTTCTATTTGGCTCGCCGAGGTGCATCGAACCATACCAGGGCGCCCCGTATTCGACAATTCTGAACGAAGTTACAGCTGTGCGGTACATTGGGCCTGCGGTACCTTGGCCTGCTCCCGAATTTTTTTATTAAGAGAGGATTTGAGAGAATTCCTTTACAGAGAGCAATCCCTGGGATATCGGAAATAGTTATTCAATAATTTTTAATTTAATTCACAAAAAATATTTTTGAAAACCAACTTTTACTTAATAAGTTGCCTTAATTTTTGAACATCCTATTAGCCTCAGAAATTAATTTATTTCCCTATAATGACCTTGAAAGGGGTTGATTGAGGTGAATTCGTTTATTTGTTTGTTTTTGTGTATCTGCTTGTTACCTTGATTTGTAAGATTAAAAAAGGGGAAGGAAAGAGTTTTGAGAAAAAAAAAAGAAAAAATTGTTGTTGTTTCTTTCTGTTGCGGACGACCGAGTTTGGTAGCCAATTAGCCTAATGTATATACATAATATTAAATATATGAATAAAATCTTTTCAAAAAATTTTGGGGAAATATTTATAAAGAAAAATGTGAAGAAAATTTGGGAAATAAGTTGAAAAGGAATTGGACAATGAAAAGGGGAAAGGGGGGGGGAGTGATAGTGGAGGGAGGGGGGATATATGAAGGGAGGGGAAAAGGCTTCTTTTTAGTTTAGGGGGAGGGGGATAACAATAATAATAATAATATTTTGGCAATAAGAAGAAAAGGCATAATACATATATTTTGGAGAACAATGAAGAGGAAAGAAACGAAAAGCTGAAAAAGGGGAAAGTTGGGGAGTGGAGGGGGGTGTTTGAAAAAGTTCATTGTAAAAATATATTTTATTTTTAAAATTCTGCGCGGCGGGAGAGAAAATCACTGACGAAAATTATTTTTTTGACCATTGAAAAGTGAAAGGATATAGAATAGGGATAGTTGAGAAGGCTAGAATATTATCAAAACTCATATTGAATTAATACTGCGATCTGGAAGGAATGAAGATAAATGACTGAGGACATTCTATTTTGCCTTTAGTATATTATGGAGAGTTAATTGTTTCCGCTTATAAAATTTGCACTTGCCACCACAATGAAAGTCATAACGGACTCTTTATCAAAGTCTTTTATGATCTTCTATTTTAAAGTAAGGATCAAATGCTCAAGAAGTGTATGATTTTTTGTGGGGCTAGGGCTCCAAATCCATTATGAATAAAATACTATGCATAAAATAAAGAATTGAACATGCTATAATAATTTCAAAATATTTTTGAAGATTTTAAAAATGACTAAAAAATGAAAGAAAAACAAGCAAAAAAGTGTGTCAATGTTTTTACTGAACAGGTGATGGGAAGATATATTAAATTGCATTTGGGAAGAATTAAGGGAGGAAAATGAACAGAAATGAGTAAAAAGGATTGGAGAACGGATAAAATAAAACCGGAAGAGAAATGAAAGAAGAGGTAAAAATGAGAGAAACAGCTGCCCTTACCCCTCTAGTGTGTACGGCACACTTACATTTTTCCAAAATTGGATGGCTCAATCTGCTGTAAAATTGGCTATGGAGACAGGGCATGAGCCTTTCCTTGTATTTATTTTCTCTTTTATTCGGATAGTTGACTGAACAGTGGTCACGAATGACAGGGAAATTATAGGGGAAAGGGTCACATATGGGGAAATTATGGAGGTGGGGGCTAAGCAATTACATAAGGTTTGACGAGGATTGGGAATCCTGGCTTAAAATTGGTGTTTTCATAAATTCAAATATTTAATTGTGAAGAAATAATTTTTGAAATTTTTTTGTAAAATATGTGGATGGAAAATTGAAGCTTTTTGTCCAATCCAATAACCTAGTCTGAAGGGAAGGAAGATCCTCATAGTGTAAAAGGAACACTCACGTTTATTCTACCCAACCCTAGCTTAAGGTTGTGAATCAGACCGAACCGAATCGATGTTTTAAGATTTCATTTTACTGTATTTTCGATTAAAATAATAATTTTCTAAAATTTCTATTTTCAGGCCTTACTTATCAACAATTTATTCAAGCAATTAAAACTCAAAGTTTCAGCTGCCAAAAATGCAGAAAAAATTGCAGAAACGTCTTTATAAAAAATTTTTTTCCTTTAATATATTTTAATACCCATATTATTACCTAATTTATTATTTTTAATTTTGTGTTTTTAAATTTTTAAATTATTATTATTTTTAAAATGCAAATTTATTTTTGTTAATTTTGTCAAATTTTGAGTGTTTTTCTCTTTTATTTTCAAAATAAAGAGAGATTTATTTTTATTTTTATTGCCACTTTATTTTGTGACCAAGTGCGTGACCAATTGAAAAATAAAAGGAAATAAGCCAAACAATATTGCCAAAATGGAAGGGAAAGAAAAGGAAAGTGTAAAGGTTTATGGAAATTATTATGGGACTTATTTTGTAGTTAAAATTTGTTTTGGATTTAAGGGGATAAGACTGTCGAGAATATTGGAAATATTCGGAAAAGTCGTCTAAATAAGGAATAAAATTTGTGAGGAGATTGGTAAATAAATATTTTTTGAATAAAAATAAAATTTTTTAATTAATCGAGATAATATTTTGAATAACAAAAATAATTATAAAATTAAGGATGTTTGTAGCAGATATACAAAAGTACAGATATCCGACTCAGCCTTTTCTAAACCGATAATGTCCCTTCTGGTTGGAAATAAAGGAAACAAAAAATAAAGGAAATAAAGGAAACAAAAGGGGAGGGTGATCTCAAAAAAGAAGGTTGTTCCCTTCACATTACCTTCTATGCGTACGGCACATTAAAATTTCGACATTATTTGAAAACATAAAAAGATCAAGTTGTTAAAATTATTTTAAAATTATTAACATACAAAAACGAATTTTCAGATAAATAATAAAATTCGCTAATTCACAAAAATCCCCATATAAGGACAAGTGAAAGGATGAACATGTAAATACCTTTATTATATCAAAAAAAGAACAGGATCAGCGAGGGGAAATTAAAAAAAAGGGAAGGTCATTGGAAAATGAAAAGAAAAAAATATAAATAAATAATTAGTTATTTTTCGGTATATTAGCAAAAACAAAGCCGGAAAACATACAAAAACGGATACGAAAAAAAAAATTATTACAAGGACAAAAAAGAAAGCCGCTAAAATATATATAAATAATAAAGGATAAGGGAGACAATAGAGAAGGAAAAAAGGGGGATTTTTATTTAATAAAGGGAAAAAAGTAAAAAAGGGAATTTTGAAAGGTTTTTTCTCTACAAAAAATATTTTTGAATAATTAAAAGTAAATAAATTTATTCACGTTATAATTGACCTAACAATGGAAGTAGAAGAGAATATTGTTATTCGCGAGTAAACGGGAACGGCAATGAACCCTAGAGGCACGCACCTCTGCTCATGACAGAATCCGGTGAATAATAGAAAGCTGCTAAACATTGAAAAAGAGGAAAGTGATACCTCGTCTTTTGGTCTTATCGGGGTGGATCCTAGATTTTTTAGAAGTGAAAACCCTTATGTAATTTATGTCAATAATTTTGATTTATACAGACAACTAGAAGTGACTAAAAAAGGAAAACCCGATAGGTATGTAGCTATCACGAGAGCACAACTAACGATAGCCTAACTATTAAATACTCCAATAGTTTTTAAACAATTTTTTAGTAAAGTAGAAGCTTTAAAAAATTGTAGTTTTTATTTTAAAAAGTGTGGAAAGAGAAATAAATAAATGAAAAAATGTGTGGAAATGAGGAAATAAACAATAATAGAAAAAGTAATGGAGGGCATTTTTTTGTTTATTTGTTAAAGCAAAAACTTCATCTCGAACTTTTGTCCTAACTCGCAAAAAATATCTTTTATCTCGACCTTTTGTCCTAATTCCCTGTAATCCTTCCACCTACTAATTGAGATAAAATCTCAGAAAAATCTTAAAAGGAAAAAGATTTCCACCTCTAAATAAATCTCCGGACCTCTAGGGATCTAATAAAGCTAGGGATCTAGCAGACATAAAAATTAAATTCCCGATCTTCGGGAATCTGGAATCGGGTCGGCTAGATCCCTGCTAAGGAAGCAATTAATTTTTGGAGAATATTTATTATATTTAAAATATAAACTAAATTCGATTCAGAAATTTCAGCTCCTTAATAAACTTTGTGGGATCTCCTTGGCCTTAAGTGCGGAGACAAAACCTTTAGTTGTATTTCCATTCGGGTCAACAAAACTACATAAATTAAAGCCTTCTATTCTTTACCTAAATAAGCGCCTCTCTCCCCGTCACCCAGAAAATTCCAGACCGCGTCCTCAATTAAGAAAGAAAATCCCCTCTCTCTTTTACAAAACCTTTCATTGTTTTTTTAATTTATAAAAATTGTCCCCATCGATTTATCTGTCAATGGCAAAAAACAAAACAAAACGTTTTTAGTGGCAGTCTCCTCATTCCAATTAAGCCAAAAATGGCTATATAAAAGCTATTCTTCTTCTTCTTTTTTTTTGTGAAGCCTTCAAACAGATGTGTGTGGATATACCGACTAAATACTAATTGGAATTTCCTTTTTTCTTTTAAATGTCCTCCCTCTTGTTTGTTGTTTTTTCTTTAAAGAGAAGGAAGGGCAATAAAAAAAGGAAAAGTAAAAAAGATGGATGCCATTTAGTGTTTTTAATGGAAAAAAGTTTTTTTCGAATTTATGGCAAAAATTGAAAATAAAATGGTAAATAATTATTAAAAGGTGGCTGGAAATGCTTGAAGTAGAAAGAAATTTTAGTAGGCGGTAAATGGACTTGTTTAATAACATTAAAAATTTGGTTAGATCTTGATTTAAGAAAAATACATATGGATCCACACATTAAAATTAAAGCCCGGCTCGTGAACTAGAACTAAAACTAATAGTTCGAGTAATCTAGGTAAGTCTGTTGTCCTTCTCGAACTTTAACAAACTCTCTGAGTTATCGGAGAGGAAAAAGTGTAAGGAAACATGGAAGATGCTAGTGGCTTTTTTGCTTCATCAACTAGAGTGTCTTCGATATATAATTAAAAGTATCACTTCCTAGTATCCTTACAAGGAGAGATTGCGAGGTGTCCGACCTAAAAGCTGTCGAGACTGGGCTCATTCGATAGCGAATGTGCCATTTCTGGCAAGGATTTTGAGCTGTTTTTGCCCGTTTTTTGATCTGGAAAAGATCATAGTATCCTTAAATGTATAATTAACTGGTCCCTCTATTAAAAAAATATTAAAAATTACTTAATATTAAAAAATAACAAACAATTTTTAATTTTTTAATGTAAAAATATACATATATTTAAAGAAATTTAAGTAAAAAAAGAGAAAAATTTCCTTTTTAGAAGAAATAAAAATAAAGTAAAAATAAAAGGAAATAAATATAAAAACATTTTTCTGGCATCAAAAAAAAGAAAGGTATGTTAATTGCCTATTTTTGCCATAGAAATTGTGTTAAAAGTAAAATAAAAAAGGAGAAAAATTAAAAAAATTTTTTTTTATTAATTAAGAGTAATAGAAAAAATTAGGTACATTATAAATATATGCGCCAACATTTTATTTTTCTTCACCTTTTCTTTTCTCAGGAAAGCACACTTTGGTCTAACTAACATACCAGAGGAAAAAAATTTTTTTTTAATTTTGAAAGAAGGATGGGGGGTGTTAAAATAATTAAATAAATTAGTGAATTTTATAAATTTAAAAATCACAAAAATACATTATAATTAATTCTTGATTTTATTAATAGTGTTAATTGTTATTAGAATCGTCACAGAATCCCTAAGAAAATTTTCCAGTATCACATCTTCTCTCTTGTAATTTTCTAGACTGACTGTATTCTCGTAATTTCGGATTAATCCCGCGGGATTTGTCCATTTTAAATATTTTAAGACATCACAAGCTATGTAATATTACCTGCTATTTTACCTACATATGCTTTTCTTCTGTTAAATAATCTTCTCATTTTTATCAAATTAATTTAATTAAAAATATTTTCTTTTTATTTTTTACCCCAAATAAAATTAATTCAAAAAATAATGTTTTCATGGAAGAATGGATTTTAAAAAAATAATGGAAAATTGTAGTCGAGAATGTAATAAATATATATATTTTGGATAATTAAACTAATGTATTTTTTTTGGATTTAAAAATGTTATAAATAGGGAATGATGATTAATGGATATTACTTTTATTTTATATTATTTTGGAGAAAAAAATGAAGGAAAGAAAAATAAATTTTTGGAGGAAATAACGGATAATTTAATTTCTGACGTTTATTTATTTAAAAATAAAATAAATAAATTATTTTTAGTGGAGATAATTGAATTGACATTTAATTATTTAAAATAAGGAAACACTTCAGACCCCGAAGGCTCGAGGAGCTACCTTAATTTAAAAAATATCTTATAGGAATTTAAAACCGCAAAATCCTCGATACCACCCTTAATCCCTCTTTATCCCCTTTAAATCCCGCGATTAAACTTGTAAAGAAAAAGGTAAAAAATTTGTGTTGATCAAGTTGTAGGTTTTTATGGTCTTTAGGGGTGGACTCAATAACTTCACTTAAAATTATTTAAAAATAAAAATATTCGTTATATAAAATCATAAAGCTTATTAAGCTTTTTAAAAATTCTGAAATAATTTAAAAAATTTCGTAAATTAAATAATTTTATAAAACAAACAAAGAAATATAGTTAAACAAAAAGTACATAATAAATAATAATATTTATTATATGATGGCCATCTTCGCCCCCTATTTCTTTGTCCAAAAATTATTTTAAAAGAATTTCTTGTTTTCAGCCCTTCAGGGGATGTATTTACAAAGACATATTTTTAGCATTTCACTTTTTTAGTAGATTAGTAAAAATGAGGAAAAAAATATTTTTTAAATGAAGAAAAAGAATTATTATTGTTTAGTATACAATGTTGTAGTACAAAGAAAAGGATTATAAGAGGGGTTTGATGAAGAAATAATTTCTAAAAAATAAACATAAAAGGACCTCAAAGGTTACTTTAATTAATAAATTAAAAATGCCTTTATATTGAAGATTTCGAAAGGAACTAAAGAGCGGATTATATCCAAGTGAAATTGGCATGAAGTGTAATGCACAAAAAACAGTTTCCGCTTGTTTTAAAAACTTTAGAGTGGGTTTCTATTTGCATATAATACATATTTTGGATTTTATTTATAAATTTCTATTTTATATTGATGTCCAAAAATCAGATTAAATAATTTTAAAAAATCCTTTTATTATTTACTCAAAAAGTCTTTAACAAAATCGTTTTTACAATCCTTTTCATTCCAAAATTTATTTAAATCAATTATATTTTCTTTTTTATCTTCAAATTGTTTAGTGGCATATTCACAAATTTTGCATATTGGTGAATAATCTAAACCAAATTTTCTTTTTGTGTATATTTTTGTCCATTCAAAGTGTCTAAATTTAAAATTTTGAAATTTATTATGTGACCGGATCTTTACAAAATGTATTATTATAGTGTTGAAATATTAATTACTTGCCTATGATCATTTAAATATTAAGTGTAAAATTATTCAAAATTCAAGAAAAATAATTTCTTAAAAATTTACTCTAAATATTTTTCCGTATCATTTTGCAAATCCTTTAAATGTGCAACCAATTCATTTACTGATTTAAAATCATCCAACGCAATAAATGCATTAGAAGGAACATCCATTCCTTCAAAAACAGATCTACTAAAAACTACAGGTACAGTAAGGGATCTTAATGAATTCCAAAATTTTTCTGTTACATAATTGTGACAAATATTATTCTCTAATGCCAAATAGAACATGTGGTTTTCTGAAAATTAATTAATTTATTTTAGAATGTTGTGAAGGTTTATTCTTAGAAATTAGAGGTTCTTGGAGACAAGCACCATTTTAGGGGTTGATTATCAGATAAATATATGTCGGAACTCATGCATATGTCGGAAGGATATGTCGGGAAGTATTTCTCCTATAGTAGAGGACTTGTATACATACTTAAGATCCTGTTAATAAATCTCACCAATTTCACTCTCATATCTTTCTTTAGTATATTCTATACCAAAGCAATATCCAACAGCATCTATTTTTACCAATTCACCAATTTTTCTCGTTAAATTATCACGCCCTGAATTAGCATTACAATGTGCTACAGCTTGGAAAACAAATTTTGTTTTACTTTTTACTTTAGCCAACACCTTTGAAATAAAACTGATTTATGTTATTTAGAGATATATTTACTTGAGGCTGGACCGAGATGCTCGCAGCAAGCGATAAGATTTTATATAAATCATCAATAAAGACATGCAAAACTCTTGGTTATGTCATGAAACCAGGACTTTTTGGTTTTTTTTGGGTTTTTGGGATTTTTAAAGGTCTGTAAGGATTGAAAGGATAAGGTCAAGGCATGGTGAAGTCTTGGTTAATAGTTAGAAAAATTTCATCTCAAACGTCACTGATCCTTTAGTCCGGTCTCGAAATTAACCTCTTTTTGATCCCAAATATATTCTTTTGGAGTAATTTGAGTAATTCTAGTTAAAGCATCATAAGGCATAAATACAGAACTATCTATACGATAAGTTGCTGAACTATTGAAAAATTTGTCTGTCAATAATTTTCTGTTATAATATCTCAAAGTTTCTGTAGGACATTCAACTGTATACATCATATAATTTTGATCTACTCCACGATTTTGAGGCCATTCGTCCATTGGACAAAATCCATGTATAAAGAAAAGTATAGTTGAAGCATTCATCTCACTTGAATTATAAAACATCTATATGAGAGGAGGGGTGTTTGTTATAGTTTATAATAATTTACCTAATCGAGTTCAAATATTCAAAAATGAGCTCGATCAATCAATTCGGAACTGTGCTTAGGTTAATCGCGAACCCCGACCATACTTTGCTTCCCGACACTAACCCCACCCCGAAACAATTGGAAGACCCCGTACCCCGACATACCCGCCCCGAACGTTCGGCGTCAAACCCAAGTTTAAATTTTAGAAATTACAATTCTCTGTCATGAGTAAAAATGCAGTTGAACGGGCAGGTAGTATTTGGGTACAACAAAGGATAATCTGGGTAACCGATTTCTTGAGAGAATTTATAATTACATTTATTCCAAATCAAAATTCCTGTCATGCGTGATTTATCCACATTCTTAAATTTATATTTTTTAAATTAAAAATTTTAGATTTAAAAACCTTTATCGACATTTTGAATTTGTAAATTAATAAAAAAATAAGAAAAATTATAATATAATAATATTTGTTGAATCCCATTAACGATAAATTATCTTGTATTAGCAATTGATATCATTGTATTATCATTTAAGATGTTGTTAATTTTTAAAAAATCATCGTAAAAGATCATCTTTTTAGAAAAATCATCCCATGTTAATTTTAAAAAATCATCTTAGAATAACACTGGAATTATAAGTAGATTTAATATTTTGTGCTAATCTTCCGCAACTTTCATTTTCGATTTTTCAAACATGAAAGATCTTTCTTTAAGATAATAAAACGATTTTTTCTCAACATAATAAAAATAAAAATTTTAATAAAAAATATCTATAAATGATTATCAAATTAAATAATTTTAGAAAATGAGCAATTCTAAACAGGCGATATTGAAATTAGATTAGCATGAGGTCAAGATTTTTAAAAAACTGAGAAGATCTCCGAGGCTGGAGAAGCCGAGATCGAGTTAGAGGACCGTAGATAACCGAAGTTTTTAAAATTCTATGACTTTTTAAAATCTACTTTAAGATTAATATGTTCGATATGAGTTAGATCCATTAGGTAGACCAATGAAGATAAGATAACTCAAAGCTCTGGTCAAATAAATCTAAAACTTTAATCAAAATTTTTAAATACTAGAAAATGAAATTACTGTATTTCCTCTAATAGAACGACAGCCTCTATTTGAACGACACCCCCTATTAGAACGACAGTCTAGAGGGAGGTTGAAAAATAAAACGACATGTCGTTCTATTAGAGGAAATACAGTATTTGATAAGATATTATACACTTTTAAAATATTTAATAATTTGCTTCACGGATCTAAACGGATATCTAAGGATAAAGGGTGATATACATGGATTATGAAGGATTGAAGAAGGTATAAGAGGGCCTAGACGGTTTAATTCAAATTCGGTAAAAAGTAAAAATGGGGGAGATAGCGAAAAGTACCATTTTTATTTTAATATTTATTCATTCATTTCCCAAAAATTTCCCAACATTAAACTTGTTACAATCCTTATCATTCCAAAATTTATTTAAATCAATTATATTTTCTTTTTTATTTTCAAATTGTTTTGTTGCATATTCACATATTTTGCATAATGGGGAATAATCTAAACCAACTTTTCTTTTTGTGTAGGTTTTTGTTCATTCAAAATATCTAAAATACATACATATATCAAAATCTTTTTTTGAATAATTCCTCCTATATAGAATAACCAACCCTAACTCAAAAATAGCTTCAAGTCAACCTCTCCCTCTAGTTCAAACACTCCTTACATTCTAGTATTTGGATCGTCAGAAAGCGGAGTTTTTATAATTAACCCCTCACAACATTACTCAACTCCTAAATTGAGTTGAATCATTTTATCACGTCTGAAATTTGACTATTCTCTCTCAAAAATTTTCGGTTTATTATATATCCGAAGATTTCTTAATCATATCCCTACAAACATAATTTTTTAAAAATTTACTCTAAATATTTTTCCGTATCATTTTGCAAAGCCTTTAAATGTGCAACCAATTCATTTACTGATTTAAAATCATCCAAAGCAATAAATGCATTAGAAGGAACATCCATTCCTTCAAAAACAGATCTACTAAAAACTACAGGTACAGTAAGGGATCTTAATGAATTCCAAAATTTTTCTGTTACATAATTGTGACAAATATTATTCTCTAATGCCAAATAGAACATGTGGTTTTCTGAAAATTATTTTATTTATAATTTTAGTCAATTTATATATTCACCCATATTACGAGTATAACATTCAGAACTACACAGGCCTCCATAACATATACCGACTGTATCTAATTCTATTAACTTTTTTAATTTTTTTGTAATATGATCACGACCAGAAGTAGCTCCACAATTAGTCACTGCTTGGAAGGCTAATTTTGTTTTATTTTTAGCTTTAGCCAAAACCTTTAAAAACATAATTATATATAAATAGAAAAGTCTTTTGAGATGGAAAGACTGCATTCCAAGATCCAAGATCACTATCGAATTTGGATCATAAGTTAACGTTTCCACCAGAGTTGTTTCGAAAAGAAAAATCTTCAAAGGCAATCGAAAGGAAATAACCTCGAAAATCAGAATTTTGAAACAACGCTCGTCGCTAGTGAATAACTTATTTCACCACTATTAGTGTATTTTTACTTCACCACTATTAGTGTATTTTTTTATACCGTGTGGTTGCTCATAAATAAATAAATAAATATTTACTAGAGAGTGGAATAAGGATCACGTAAATATCTCTAGAATTGGATTTTGAACAAAATCAAGTCTAAATCCGTTCTCTAAAATTAACCTCTTTTTGATCCCAAATATATTCTTTTGGGGTAGTTGGAGTGATTCTTGTTAGAGCATCATAAGGCATAAATACAGAACTATCTAAACGATAAGTTGCTGAACTATTGAAAAATTCGTTTGTTAGAAATTTTCTGTCGAAATGTCTCAAGGTTTCTTTAGGGCATTCAACTGTATACATCATATAATTTTGATCTTCTCTACGATTCTGAGGCCATTTGTCTACTGGACAAAATTTATGTAGCAAGAAAATAGTTGTTGATGCATTTGCCTCACTAAAAATATAAATAATCTAATAATATAGAAAGTTATAAAATGAATAGGCAATTTTAATTTGATCAAGGATACTTCTGCGGGCATCAGGGATCACGAAAATATCGTTGGATTTGGAGGGATATCGAGGGATATAAGGGGATTTTAAGCTATTAATGTGAATATCATTGGATTAAGCTGGATATCGTGAGATTTAGAGGGAGTAAGACTGAGAATATGGGGCTTCAAGGGATTTTTGGGGATTAGGAGGTATATCAAGTGATATCCCTCATAATCTCTCGGTCTCGACTCTCGGCTTTTTTAACTCTTGAACATCACTAGTAATTTTGTTCTGATCAAGGAGCATCACTACTATTTGGCCGTCATGTTAAATTCTTACGCTGTCAATCGAATAAATAAGAATGCAAACTTACAATTTTCTATCAAATGTGAATGTGCAATTGAATGGACATTTAATGCCGGAATCAATCACTGGATAATCTGGATATCCAATTACTTTTTTTGTTTCACCAGAACATTTATTCCAAATCAAAATTGGGGGCATTCTCTGATTTTTAGTCTCTATCTTAATTATTTAATTTTTAAATTTAAAATTTGAATTTGTTTATAGAACGCCATCAAACCCGAAAATTAATATTTTATTAACTAAAGAAAAAAGATAAAAAATTCGACAAAGTTCAAAGACTTCCAAAATTTAATAACTAATACCTTTTTAGATAATTTAGAAATATAAGATTGATTTTGTTGGTTATAATTTAAATAATATAATGAAGGTAATAATATTAAGATAATAAATAAAAATAAATAATAAATAAATTTCGAAAAATCCATTTAATTTTTTAATTATAATTTAATTAAATTTAAAAAAATTAGATTAATAACTGTGTAGCTCCAAAATTTAGATTTTATTATAAATAAATTTAATCGGCTTATCCCCTCACAGAAATTAAAAAATTGAATAAAAATGTTAACCGCGTGCTTATCCCTCCACACATTTCGAATCTATTTCTAAAAATAAATAAAATAAAAATTAAAATTTGGCCAAAAATTATTTTATTTGCAATTCAATAATTCAATTTTATTTAAGTAAAGTTTAACCAGATGGCAAAAATTGCTTGACTTTACTTGGTTTTGTATGCTAATTTTTATGCTTGTTTTATTCACATTTTCTCTACTAGAATCTTTATCCATTACCTTAACGTTTTATTCTCTACATACTACTTCAATCGAACAAAAAGACAGAATTTCATAAAAAAAAATATTTTAAAATACAAAATTTAGTTAAGCACGCTCAATAAATTATGGCTGTGAAGCCAATTTCAAAACTAAACACGCTGGCAAAAATTAACGTAATCTCCCATTTATGAATCTCGACACTTGGATTTTTAACTAATCTTTAACTTTTCTTTGTTATAGCTTGCCACATGTTAATTTTATATTTATTCTTTGGTTTTAGGAGTCAAATTTCTGAATTTCGGGAATCGTGAATTCACGAAAATTTCGAATTTACGATTTTCGTGAATCGTGATACGGTATACTGATAAATACGGAAAAATACAGTCTGATCCCTATTATCAAGTAACCTCGGAATCTCAACTAGCTTTATAAAAAATTTTTTATTTAACATTGCTATTCAAAAAATTTTATTTTTTATCCATATAAATTGATTAAAGGATTTTTTTGTAAAATTAACTTTTTCTTTTTAATTTCTCTCTTTTTTACTCAATATTTCACATTTAAGGTTGTTCCAGATATCCTTAAATAAAAGTAAAATTAAATAAAATAATTAAAAGTTACCAGGTCCGTCATTTTTATTCCAAGACTTTATCTTGTTCAAATCCCAATTGTAAGCCGGCGGGTGAGCATGACTTTAATTAATGACTTTTATTATTTAAGTTGATAAAGCTTACTGGCTGTACTCACGACTTTCCAATGGGGAAGCGGAGGCAAATTTGATATTCTTAAATATTTGAATTAAAAAAATTCATATCTTTGGTTCATTGTATTTTCTTGAATAATTATTAGGGCGTGTCAAAACATGCAAATGCATATTTTGCATGCGGATATGCCATGAGCTGAAACGCTCAAAAATGGTGTTTTTACGTCGGTACGAACATTAGGGACCGGGTTCCTATAGCATATTTTTGCATATTTCGCTACTTTCGTGCATATTTGCATATCGATGCATATTTTGGGAAATTTTGCATATTTTTACAAAATTTTTGCATATTTTGACATTTTTTTGAGAAATTTTAGTGAAAATCGGGCAAAATTTTCAAAATTTAGGAATTTTTTGGGCAAAAAATTTTTTAATAAAAATTTTTCGAAAAATTTTTTTGAAAAATTTTTCTCGATAAATTTTTTCAAAAAATTTTTTTTGGTTAAATTTTAAGTTCATAAAATCATTTAGAAATGCTCTTAAACTGCAATTTAGATGCTAATTTAGTATTTTTTAATTTAGATATTGATTTTTAAAGCATATTTTCATTATTTTTGCAGTATATTTAATGCATATTTTGCACATTTTGGTGCATATTGTGGACTTTTTCGGTGCATATATATGCACATATTTTGGGATTTTCCGTGCATATTTTGACACGACCTAATAATTACAGTTGATTATTTTTTACTGGATGGGTCAAATATTCGAGTTCGATTTATAAAATTTGAATGTGCAGTGGGGCATTTGAGCGAGGGTACTGAGATACCAGAGTTATCTTAAATAAAGCTCTAATCCTCGTTTATCGAACGAGACAAGATAACGTTTAGATAAAAATCGCCCGGATAGTAGGGAAAAGGATAGAGATGATTCTCGTGCAATTTTGTCACCCCATCGTTGGAATGTTATCTTCTGACTAAGACGCAGAGCAGCTTTTATTTATTAATTCAGAACCTAATAGCAAATTCATAAACCCTACTTATAATATACCTATTTAAACTACTCATATCCTGAACTAAATCTCCAGGGAAATGCAAAATTCAGATTAATTTTTTATTAAATAAAAACAAACGTCAAAAACCAAAACTATACACAAGAACAACGCCACAAATAAAAGAATTCGTTGCATTTTATTTTTGAAAAATTATTTTTTCTTAAAACTCTAGTCGGACCTCTATATATATTTAATTTATTATTTAATTTATAGGATTATTTTTTAGAGGGTAGGCGAAGCCCGTTTTTAAAATACATATACTTCATTTTAATATCCAAATTTTCAACCTTTAGGGTGTAACTTATTTAGAGATCCGATTGAATTTAATTTCAAAATGAAAATAAAATTAAAAAATAAATTTATAAAAAATTTTAGATTAAATAAATGCTATTCATAAATTTTAAATGACCTAATAAAATTCAGAAATGCTTTAAAAATATTTTTTACGATTATCAAAAAATAATTTAAAAAACCTTGAATGAATATGTATTATTTTAAAATTAAATTTTGAAATAAAAAATGCTCATTTTAAATTTAATTCTTAAAATTTACTTAAACGTTTTATTCTTCAACATCAATACCAATTTGGATCTTTAGCGAATCTTAAACTTTCCATCAATACGCCGTCTGATCTCTATTATCGGTTAACCTCGTAATCCCAACTATAGCTTTATGAACTTTATTTTTAAATTTTACATTTTTATATTTTATCCGTATAAATTTATTAAAAAATATTTTTTTGTAAAATGAACTTTTTCTTTTTAATTTCTCTTTTTTCTCTTAAATTTAAGGTTGTTCCAAATATCCATAAATAAAATTAAAATCTTAATATACCAGGACCACTACTTTCATCCCAAGACTTTATCTTGTTCAAATCCCAATTGTAAGCGGTGGATGAGCATGACTTTAATTAATAATTTATTTTTTAAATTTTAATAGTTGATAAAACATACTGGCTGTACTCTCGACTTTCTAGTGGGGAAGCAAAAACAAATTTAACATTCTTAAATATTTAAATTTAAAGATACCTCAAAGGATGCCTGGTTGGTAAAAGTCCAGCTACTCTAGTACATATAAGCTTTTAACCCTTGTTTATGTGTTTTTAATGAAATGCTAGATTACCGTATATACTTTAATAACTACCCTGGGTAATTATTGTTTCGACTTTCTGTTGGAGGGAGTAATTAATCGAGGGAGGGTAATTATACGAGGTTTGTAATTTGAATGCGTTTTAGGGCATTTATTTGGGGGTAATAATTGTTTCAGTCTATCGTTGGATGGGGTAATTAATACAAGTGAAGTAATTATTTGAGGGAGGGCAATTAATAAAGGTTATAAGGCACTCTTTTTTATAGTTTATTCAACCCCACCTGCGCTTTTAAAATATTTCTAGACTACTGATACCCCGTACATTGAAAGAAACCCTAAATAGCCTACTCTTAAGTAAGCCCCATTGTTGAGACCTAAAGCCCCAGGGCATTGGAAAATCCAAATTAATTTTTTAATAAATAAAAACTGACATCGAAAATCAGAAATATACACAATAACAACGCCGAAAACAAAAAGATACTTTGCATTTTATTTTTGAATAATTATTTTTCTTAAAACTATAGTCGGACCTCTATATAAGATACACCCAATAGTAGCTAAATTTTTATTTATGACGTCTTTTATAAAATTTTTTAGCCCTTTTTTGGAGAGAAGCTGCCTAAGCAAAGCCCTCCTTAAAATACATAAAGCACATTTTATTTATTTATTTTTCTAAATTTTCAGCCTTTAGGGTGTAACTTATTTAGAGATCCGATTGAATTAATTTTAAAATTAAAATAGAATTAAAAAATAAATTATAAAAAATTTAAAATTAAAAAAATGCTTATTCATAAATTTAAAATGGCCTAATAAAATTTTTTTTACGATTATCAAAAAATAATTTAAAAAACATTGAATGAATATTATTTTAAAATTAAATTTTAAAATAAAAAATGCTCGTCTTAAATTTAATTGTTAAAATTTTCTTTTATGTTAATTTTTAAAATAATTTTTATTCATTTTATTTTTCAATCTATTTATGTATAAATATTTAAAAACTATGAAGCTTCATATATGGAAAAATTCTGATTTTCAGGAGCTTCTAAATAAAGTACTTTTAATATGGAAAGAGCTCCAAATAAGATATAATAAATATAAAACCGTACCTGAATATTAGAGCGTTTTTAGAAAATAATGGAGTTCACCGGAGGTTCATGTTCCGTTCAAAATATCGGTTTCGGTGAAGTACTAGAAAATATTTATTTGTCCAAGCATGTTTTCTGCCCTAAGAAAGCATGCTTCATGAAAATAATTAAATTTCCATCTTAAAAGTAATCTGATTTATTAGTAAGTTTTTCTGAAAATGAATAAATTTAATATTAAATTATTATTTTTAATTTTGGCATTAATTAATTCCTTTGCAGGCTTCATAAGTAGTGTAAGTTAATACTTAATTAAGCCATTTTTATTAATTTTTTCTTAAATTTGAAGAATTCCAAAGTAAATGCCCTGCCACTACAACATCCAAATGGAAATCATGACAGCTATTTAACGTTATTTTCCTTATAAATTACCTACTTTTGTAAAAATATTAAAAATCTAATTAAAACCAAAAAATCTAATATGTATTATTTAATATTAAATTCAGATCCGAAAATCATCAACAAGCATCTGAAATAGACAAAGTGGACAAATATCTCCCTGAAAAACACGGAGAATGTTTGTTTTATTTCATAAATTAATTACACATACAAAATAATAAATTAAAAATTTCAATAAATTTTAGTGCTTAATGCGCCAAAAAGTTGAATATTTCAAAATTATAGAGGAAATATGAATGAAAAAAAGAATTAAAACTAACGATATTTATAATTTTTGATTATATTTTTGAATAAATGGATTAATAAAAATATATAAATAAAATGTTTATTTAAAACTTAAATTAATTAATTTCGAGAACCGAGAGAAAATTGGTTTGATTCTCTTCCGTTAGCCTAACCTGCTCCTATACCAGGAGCAGGATTAATGGAAGAGGGGTTACGAATTTTTCGAATTTTAAAAATTTAACTCTTAAAAAGCAAAAAAAAACTTCAAAATTTTTTAGAGCTCCACAATTGCAGATAATATGTAAATTAGATTTAGTTTACTTTATTAAAATTATATATTATAAAATACTAACAGTATAGTAAACATAAATTTATTATTCTTTAATATTTCCTTTATTCTCATCTTCTTTTTTCAAAATCCAGATCTATTTTAATCCCAAATTTTTACTAACATTTTCAAAAATAACTTGTTTAATCTCAGCACCGTCCTCATCTTCTTTTAAAGTATTTTCTTCATTTTTCACATGCTCGCCCTCATTTTCCTCTTCTAAAATGTTTTCTTCATTGTTCTTATTCTCATGCTCATCCTCTTCAAGAACAGCCTTTCCTTTCTTATTTTCCTGTTCATCTTCCAAGATTGTTTCTAAATTCCCCTTAGTTTCGTGTTTTTTCTTTTCTTCCAAAATAATTTTTTCTTTCTTTCTATCCTCTTCTATATCCTTAGCCAAAATAATTTTCTTAATATTTTTTAAAGTTGGTCTAACTCCTTCACATGCTCTAATAAAAAAGGGCCTATATTCATTATCTTCATCGTAATAAACATCTAAATTTCTACACAATTCGTCCATATAAATATAACGTAAATAACCCAATTTTATCGCAGAATTTAAATCAAGTATTTGCTGAGTTGCTCGCATCTTAATTAATTTTTTATCAATAAAGTATATTCTAAATAATATCTATATATTTTAGGTAACAATAAAGTTAAGTGGAGTGGACGAAGCTATCGAGGATATCAGGAACATTTCTCGATGCTTCTCACAAATCTTCTCATTCACTCCATACAATTCCTTCGATATCTTCCCCAAATCCTTTAATTCCTTAATTTATATGATTATTCTTAAAATGTTTCATTATTAAAATTACCCCCTACATTAAAATAGTAAGAGTTTAGCAAAAGTTTAGCAATAGTTCAGCAACCTACGACCCCCTCGTAGTTATTGCTAGACGCTTCCACTTGCCAAATTCAGGGCGACAACTAATGCCCTCTCATTTATAGTTATGTTCGTTTAACTCCCGCCTTAGCGTTTTAAATGCTGCTAAGTGTATCATCCTTACTAGAGACCGGACCGAGACGAGATCCTCACAAATACATACAAATCTTTCCTTAACTGATTTTTGAGTACAAATTAAAATTATTAAATTCTATAAAAACATAAATTAGTCATTTTAATTTAATAACTAAATTAACCTCATGTTCAATATCCTTCTCAGCTAAACTTCCAGAATATTTAGCAGAGCGTTCTTCAAACTTTTTCAATAATTTTAAAACATAATCTACTGTATACAATTCAAGAATACTTTTGCCTTCCCCTTCCTTTATTTTTTTAATAATTTCGACTAAGTTATCAAAATTTTCTTTAATGTTAATAAATTGTATACAAGAATACAGTTGTTTAAAATTGTTAGAAGAGTTCGTTACAACATACAAGGGGTCATTTTGCTTTTCGACCTTTATTTGAGGGTCAGGATAATAAATATGTGGAATGTCTAAAATATTTTTGAATTAGTTTTTGCAAAAAAATTTTTTTAATAATTTGGTTAGCCAGTAGAGATGACTTAGCAATACTATCTATAAAACACTTGATTCTATGCAAAATTTTTCAGCCTTGAGGTGATATAACTGAACCCTTCCTCTACTGATTTTAGGAACTAAAGGCCATTAGACCGTGGATAATATCGATATCTTGTGCATTTTAAGGACCGGTAAACGACGGCGGAAGAAAATGAACAAGATAAAAACCGGCAGATGAATGTTGGTAAGGAGAAAAGACGGAATTCTGCAACGATAGAAGCGGAAAAGAATAAAATCCTAAACTGTTTTTTATTTCTAACCTAAAATGTCCTAAAATTTTATTAAGGTTCTTACCATCCTTAGTCAAATTGTCTTTAATAAATTTTGAAACAAATTCATTTAGTTCCTTTGATTTCTTTTCTAAAATTTTTTGGTACATTCAACTATTTATGATAATTAAAATTAAATAGTTTACCAAGTTCTAATGCTTTCATTTTTGCATCACTTAATTTTTCTTTGCCTTTTTTAGAAGATTCTCCACCTGTTTCATAAAAATTATATAAAAATATGCTTTTTATTTATTCATAGAGGAGTAATAATAAAATAAATCATCTCGAGATACCCCTCGCCACTAGATCTCTCTCGTGGCCATTTATCTCGTGGCCAATACTATTGTATACATATTTCAGTTTTAGCGGATTTTGAAACTAGTAATTTTGAACCTTGGCTTTTAAAGGATTTTATTAAATGACTTTCAAAGGCAATAGATTAAAATTGGTGAAAATGAGAGACGAAATTAAGAAGTGAAGACAAAACAGTCTCCGATCAAAACACAGTTGACACATTAGATATTATGATAACATTAATCCAATTTATTATCTGTAGCAATGTTTAGTATTCTCGGACTTTGTTGCGCTCACACCTCTAGAATAAAAATCGCATTATATATTTTTACCTTTTAGAGCTCGTCCAATGAATCTTCCCACATATTTTAATTTACTCATAAATTTATGTTGTTTTTTATCCGGAGACGCTAATCTTATTCCATCTAAAACTTGTATAAAATTAATAAATCTATAA
The DNA here is from genome assembly GCA_036172955.1 of Meloidogyne arenaria. Classification (NCBI taxonomy): domain Eukaryota; kingdom Metazoa; phylum Nematoda; class Chromadorea; order Rhabditida; family Meloidogynidae; genus Meloidogyne; species Meloidogyne arenaria. The sequence continues at coordinate 961,815 of JARQAB010000033.1, read as the reverse complement.
TAAAATTACCGGTAGAAGCTTGACTAGGCTCTTCTGAAATTTTTTCTTTTTTTGAATCATGATTAACATTTTTATTTTCCTCGGCAAATTTAACGTGTTTCTTTGTTTTATCTACAAAGAATTAATTTATAAAGATGCCAATGGACTCTTTTTAAACACGAGAAATATTCCATACCAGGGTTGCCGCCCGAAACCCGGCCTTTTTTTGTACCCGATACCCGAAAAGAAAATTTTTCAACCCGAAACCCGTACCCGATATTTTTTCCAACCCGAAACCCGTGACCCGAAATTGGTTAAAACCCGAAATTTCTACCCGAAAACTTAGCCTTACCCGATTTTTTAAAATAAATTTATAGAAAGAGAAAGAAGGGAAAGGGAAAGAAATATTTATAATTTCTTTCATTTTTCATTATGTTGATTGGTGAATGAGTGGCTAAGGCGACCGGCTCGATATTTTCATAGGGGTGGGTTCGAGACTGGGGCTGGAAATTAGACTTAAAATATTTTTCTTTTCGAAATTAAATGGTTTTAAACTTTGATTTTCATTTTAGATTTTTAAATTTATTTTTTAAAGATATTTATGCTTGAAAAAGCATTAAAAAGTTTAATTTAATCAAGAAATATTGCAAAATTTTCGCCTGCGGCGCATAAAATTAAGAGTTTTGGCTTTATGACCAACTAAACTTCAATAAAAATTTTTACCTGCGGTTCTGACAATTGAATTTTTCTGCTAAAACCTTACAAAATTCTCAAAATTTTCGCCTCCGGCGGTGAAAATTGAAGAAATCTGGCTTAAGGAACATCCAAAATTTTCCAAATTTTCGCCGCGGCGCAAAAAATAGAAGAAATTTGGCTTCTTGGTCTTCAAAATTCTCAAAGTTTTCGCCTGCGGCGCTGAAAACAGGAGAAATTTGAAGGCTTTAATGGAGATACAGCGGAGGGATATTAGTATATAGTGGGATTTTACCAAGATATCCCTCTTAATCCTCACAAATCACCGGTATTCTTTATGCTTCGAAATATTCTTTATGCTTTGACGATTTAAAGAGATTATAAATTAGAGAAAGAATATGAATGAATAAAAAATTTGACATCATCGAGTTTAATAAAGGAACATAGGGTTGCGGTTTGTTCCGGGCCCTTTCTCCAATGGTTCTATTCCATCTCACATTCAACACAAAAATATCTTAATTAAAATTATATACTTAATTTGTCTGGAGAATTTCTTGCAGTTGAACTTTGTGGATCAGCTAAAAATATTAAATTTTTACAGCCAGACTTAAATTTATATTCGAATGATGTGATTATCAAAAACAGCAAATGATTTTTGAATCCTATGGTGGAGGCCCTGTATTTTTGTGTAGAGGATTTAGTAAGGTTCTCTCCCCCCACTCTCACCATTTATTTGTTCACCCATAGCTGATGGACTAGGTCCGCCTGCAATACTTTGTATTCCTGAATTAGTAATTACTGACAAAACAATGTTTGCAAACAATAAAATGTTTAAATAAAATAATATTGTTTTAGGCGGCATTGGGAAATCTCTTGTCTTTAAAATTAATAAAGTCGGCTAAAATAAAGAAAAATATTTTTTAAAATTTAGAGAAGAAATAAATAAATGATTGATAGACAGGCGCAAAATTTCCTCTAAAAATATTATGTAATATCGTCGGGTTTTTTCTTTGAAAAAATTGTCAAATGCAAAGTGCATTTATTCATATGAAGGGCATAAGCATGCTCCATTGAGTGAAGGCTGCCTTGATGTCGAATTTAAATAGAGAATTACTTCTCGATTCCTCAGACAGATTCATATTAAATTCCATTCAAAACTGAGATTGCAAACTAAAGTTTTTAAAAATATTGCATTTATCCTACTATAATAGAACCAGTCTCTTCAAGAACTACTATCTCTAATATGTATAACCACACCAAATAGAGGGGTGAAAAATAGAACAACCGATGGTTCGGTGGCACGACGTTTCGACAAAGGACTTTTCGACAATGGACTCTTCGACAAGACTTTTCGACAATGAACCTTTCGACAACAGATCTTTTGACAATGGACTTTTCGACAATAAATTAAAATTTTTTAAAATGATTTAAAAATGAAAAATATTGTCATTTTATTCGGCTAGATGATAAGGAGAACGAAACTAATGAGTACCGCCGGTAGTACTGCCGTTTCTTTTTAGAATTTGAGGGATTAATTGAATATAGATAGTGACCGAGCCGGACCGGACTCCGGCCGGATTTTTCCGGAGTCCGGGTCCCAAATCCGGGTTTTTTCGCTATCTCCAGATTAAAACCGGACTGTATTAACCCTGTGAAATCCGGCCGGATCAAGTCCGGCTCTAGTTGCAAATCCGGGATCCGGGACCGGCAAATTTTTTCACCGGATTTGGGATTTGATCCTGTTCTTCTATGTTCCCAATTTTCTTGTATTTTTTTTTTGAAAAAAGGAGGATTTCTAACCCATGTCTATACTGAAATTCAAAAAATTTTCGCCTGCAGCGCATAAATCCTAAAAATAAACGGCGGTATTCAATCAAACGGCGGTACTATCGGCGGTACTCATTAGTTTTGTTCCCCTTATCATCTAGCCGAATAAATTGACAATATTTTTCATTTTTAAATCATTTAAAAAAATTTGAATTTATTGTCGAAAAGTCCTTTGTCGAAAAGTCATGGAGCCGATGGTTCTATGAGATTTAACAAGCGAAAAAAACAATAAAAGTATTTAGTTTAGTTTTTTATATACTAACAAACATTTAAAAATCTTTTTATTTTCCAATTTATTGTTTATAATCTTCATTTCTTCCAATTTATTAATCGTCTTCAAAATTCATCAGAAAATTATTTTGTGGGTTATGTCGTCTCGGATTCAAATAATCAAGAGAAAATGATAGCAAAATTTTAATAAAAATAAGATTAATAATACAACAAATAATTATATTAGAAACAGTATTCATATTTTAAAATATTTTTATCTAAATAAATTTAGAAGAAAATTAAATTATTTAAATTATTATATGCAGTAAATATTTTAATAGAAGCCCATCCGAAATAGAAGCCCATGTCAATTCGAAACTCACACAAAAAACCTCTACTGAAATATATAACCCTAGGGCTATAAGTATGCCTACGGTATTATTTTTTTCAAGAATTTTTAACTAATTTTCCATAGCTGGTAATATGTAAATATTATTACGCAAACTAGCGCATTAGTCTTAAATTGTGACCATAATATTATTCCAAATAAATTTTAAATAGGAAAAACTAGGCTGTATTTTAAGTAGTTCCTTAACAGCATCTATGGCAACCAAAAAATATTAACAAGTTTTAGACACACTGATTAAATTTCATATTTAAACCAACTATTATAAATGATAATAAAATATTCTAAAAAAATTCTTAAAAATAACCTTAAGCTAACAATCCACGTTTCGTTAAAATATTTTTATTGCTTTCCAATAAAAAATTTTTTTACCAAATTTTGGAGGACAAAAACAAATAAGAAATTAAAATTATTGGCAAAGTGCAAACATGAACGTGATTTTTCGTCAAACAAGTACTGTTTGTGGTGCCGGATATTCAATTTTCTGTTCTAATATCCGTTCTCGTTCCGGATATCCTAAATATCCCCGGAACAGACCACACTAAAATAATTCCTTTTTTAACCGTTTATTTAGTCAATTAATTGTCTTCTCGATTAACTGCTCCAATAGGGATATTAAAATAAAATAAAAATTATCCTACTCGATTGTCTTTCAGATTTCCAACCCTCACTTTATTAAACAATTGTTATATTTAGTGATATTACCTATAATAAAATATTATTCACAATTTATTCCAAACTACCCTTTTAAATATAAAACGAGATATTAAACACAAAAAAAAATTACAAAAAATTTATTTTTGAATATTTGTTTGTCCAGTTTTTCTAAATAATTTTTATTTTACTATTAATAAAAATTTTTATTCGAAATTTTATTTTATTACATTTTCAAGTACATTTTTTTGATAAATGTACAAAAAAGTTAAAAAATATTATAGAATTTTCAGAAACTCTTAAAAATGTGGTACTTTTTAAGTTATTTCAATTAAAAATAATTTGGAATGGAGAATATATCGATATTAAAAAATATTATTTTAAAATCAAAACAAATGATAACATACCTTGAATAACTATAATTAAATTAATTAGAGAATTCTGAGGAATATTGTTTTTTTTGTTTATTGAATATTTTAAATTTATTCTAATATAACGACAGTCTCTAATAAAACGACACCCTAGAGTAGGGTTGAAAATTGAAACGACATGTCGTTATATTAGAATAAATACGGTAAGTTTAAATTTAAGTCTGATGTTATTTTGAAGTTTTTAATTCAACAATAATATATTGCGAAATTTTTATCGCAAAAGTGCCTGAGAAGCAGATGACTACGTACAACTGCGCTCGCGCACGATAAAGGAGTGCATTTACAAAAACGAGAGAAATACAGCTTAAAGACAATTAACAGTCAAAGGCTTGATTTACAATTAGGCAAAATACGAATGGTGCTTTGCTCAAATAATAAAAATTTGTTCATATACATGTTTTAACATCAAAATTTAATCCTGTCTCTTTTAAAACTGAAATTGAGGGAGGTTAAGCATTCTTATCCGATTATGTCTATCTTTAATTATTTGTCTTTTTCCATTTTCTTTAAAATAAACACCTTCAAGAGCCCAGGGGCTTATTTTAGAGGAAATACGGTATATGTATCTGATACATAAAATATTCCCTGGCTGGTTAGTTATTATTAGAGATGTTCGAGGTTAAGGAAAATGAACTAGCGAAACTACCCCGGCAGACAAGATCGGGTGTCACGAACACTAATTTTTTTGAATAAATAAATTTTTTCCTCTCTAATTTTTTAATTCTCTCTCAATTGAGATTTATCGAATTAAAAAATTTTTAGTCAATTTTCTTTACGATGTAGTCTGTGCGTTTAAATTTATTTATTGTTTATTAAATTGATTTTAAATTTTAAATCTTTCCTTATCGAGGATGCCCAATTAACATTAATAAATTTATTTATTAAATTATTATGTATATGTAAAGCTATTCACTTTAAAATTTATTTATTTATTTAATGTTTTAATTAAACATGCGGGGGGGGGGGGGATGATAAACTTCTCTTAAACTCGATAAATGATGGAAATTGATAACTTAAGTTTTTTGTATTGCTCGAGTTGTTCCGATGGGTTTATCGTCGTAAATCTAAAGAAAATATATTTTATGGAACTTAAAGTGAATGAACAAGATTTATTTTTCTTGTGTTAATCACCAATTTTTACGTTAATTTTAACAGTTGTTTAACTTATTCAAATAATTAAATAAGAAAAACATGTATTAACTAAATTTTATACATGTATTATAAGGTTTTAGTGATAACTTAAATAATTATGTTTTTGCATAAGATTTTGTTATTCCAATTTTATTCACTTTTCTTCATATTAAAATTTAAACAAATAAAATTAAGACATAAATTACAGATAAACAAGTAAAACAACAAAATGTATTATTATAATTTTGTTATACCAAAATTATTATTGTTATACTATTTATTTTTTATTGACAATGTTGAAAGCATGGAAGGAGATCATCATCACTATGGGTCATCCTCCAAACGACCTAAAATTACCGATATATCTGAAGACAGAAATTCAGGTATTTTATGTCAAATGCTAGAAAATGAATTCCAGAATATAATGATAAAATTTTTTCATATCTTTAAGAAATAAAAGTGGCGAGAGACATATTTTGCCCACCTCTCAGACTTTCGGTCCCAGATTTTAATTAATAATTAAATTCCCGCATTAACAACTAAGATTGGTGGTTTCTGTTAATGAATTCCAGAACAGGATACCAAAATCTTCTGTTCGGTTATCAGTTCCGGTTCCGTATAACCAAAGATTTCCAAGGAATCGCCAACCTATCGACAACCTATAAATCCATAAATAATGAAGCCACAGTTTTTATTGCATTTTTATTGTTTTTACATGCCACAAAGGTCCCAGGTACGACTTCTATTTTGTGTCTAAAACTTTGCCAAATTTTTTCTAGACAAAATAATTTCACATTTTTAAAAGTTAATTAAATTATATATTAAGTTTTAACATTGGATGAAGCATCAAATATAGTCAAAACAATCTATGAAATAAACAAATATACAGATTTCCAAGCATTAGTTAATTCTGAGTATATTATTGGTTATTACCAGAGAATGTATGAAAGAGGATCAAAGGATAAATTTAAGGAAGAGATAAATTTCAAAGCACTTCAAATGGATGAACAAAAAATATTGCGCGAGTTGAGTATTTATTTGTTATTAAATTAATATTGGACTTGGCTTTTAATATCTGGCTCTTTGACCTCCAAAATTCTCAAAATTTTCGCTTGCGGAAATGCGCCAAAAATTTTTATTGTAAATTCCCGACTCCCGTTTCCCGGGTTTTTTCTTCTCCCGAGCATCACTACTAAATATATTCCTAACAAAAATATTTATTACTTAAAGTATATTTAATTTCAGACCCAAACGAATAGAACATTCGATACCTTTTCATTTTTAACATCCAAAGGTAAGTTTATACATTCTTCTGCATCGAACAATGGAGAATTTTTAAACTCTGAAAAATTTTTGAGTGAATTAATTGAGTCGATATTTGGTTGTGAAGTATATAAAAATTTGGTTAGTTAAAAAAATTTTTATAAAATTCAGAAGTGGGTCGAAACAGCCAGAGTTGATTTCCGATTGTCGGAAATCGGAAATCAAAATTTTTTTCTGAAATCGGAATTCCGACCCACCTCTGATTAAATTTATTAATTAATGTTTTGAAAATACAGAAAAACAAGACAATATTATCAAATTTGCCGCAATATATTCATAACCAATGCAAAGTGAATCTAGAAATAAAATCAAATTTAAACTTGTCATTGGGGGAAGGAGAACATACTTTGTGTATTTTATCTCGTCTTTTTATTTTTGCAGCGAATTTGGAGGAAAAAATATTTGAACATAAATTGAAGGTAAATAAATTTATGAGTAAATAATGAGAAATAAATCTTTTCCACATATTTGTTGTAAAAACACAAATTTTCCAAAATTTTATTATAGCGCCTAATTGACGAAAATTACAAAAAAAATCATCAAATTAAAAAAATTATTGAATCTCTGAGAAAGTAAACTAAAAATATTTTTCTCAGGGGCAATTCAAATTTAAAATGTTACGACGGGAAATGATTTTCTACAAATTGTTTCGAAAATTACATAATAACGCACCACTATTTTTCTCATTATTACATGTCCTAATCAACTTTTCTAATAAATTTTTTTGATAATTATATAGGACCAAGAGGGGAGGGGAGGGGGGAGCTATTAAATATTACAACAAAAATTTTATGAAAAAATTATAAAAATAAATTTATCAATTTTAAAGGAAAATTCAAAATTAAAAAATCATCATGAAGGGCAATCCAATAGAAAATCAGTCATTTTCGATTTTATAGAAAAGGTCCGAGGAATCTGGTTACATGAAGCTTCTGTTAATATTTTGGAGAATTCGGGACCAAATAATGAAGTCACACTCCTTAAAACTAAAGAGATTAAAGAAAAATATTCGGGGAAAGGATTGTTTTCGCCAGAAACAGCCAAACAAAAAGCTGAGATTTTGAGTGTTGAATTAAATAGTTTATTTGATATTCGCTTTGAGAATATTTAATGTAGAGGATCAAATAGATTTGAATGATATTGAAATTATTTTTTAATGATGTGCCGGAAGGTAATTAATTTATTTAAATCCTACAGGACTCCAAGAATAAATCCTCAAAATATTTTTCATTAATTAAATGGCCAAAAAATTTTCAATTAAATGGCCAAAAATTAAATTTATCTCGAAATTTAGCGAAAATTGACAGTCGTCAAAATGTAAATGTACATATGTATGTTCTACAAAATATTTTGATATTTTACTCCAAAAACCATTATGTACAAACCAGGGTTGCCGCCCGAAACCCGAAACCCGATACCCGAAACCCGAAACCCGGCCTTTTTTTGTACCCGAAACCCGATACCCGAAAAGAAAATTTTCCAACCCGAAACCCGAAACCCGTACCCGATATTTTTTCCAACCCGAAACCCGTGACCCGAAATTGGTTAAAACCCGAAATTTCTACCCGAAAAACTAGCCTTACCCGATTTTTTAAAATAAGGGAAAGAAGGAAAATTAAAAGAAATATTTATAATTTCTTCCAGTTTTCATTATGTTGAACGGCGGTCGAATGGGTAAGGACTTGATATTTTCATAGGGGAGGGTTCGAGTCTAGGGATGGAAATAAGGATAAAAAAATTTTTTCTCTTCAAAAATAAGTGTTTTAACTTTGATTTTCATTTTAGAATTTAACTTTATTTTTTTTAATATTTTAAGCTTGAAAAAGTATTTGCAAAATTTTCGCCTGCGGCGCATAAAATTAAGAGTTCTGGCTTCATGACCAACTTATCTATAATAAAATTTTTTGCCTGCGGTTCTGACAATTGAATTTTTTCTCCTAAGGCCTTACAATATTCTCAAAATTTTCGCCTCCGGCGGTGAAAATGGAAGAAATCTGGCTTAAGGATCATCCAAAATTCTCAAAATTTTCGCCTGCGGCGCGAAAAATAGAAGAAATTTGGCTTCTTGATCTTCCAAAATTCTCAAAATTTCCCCCCCCCCCCCCCCCAAATGAAAACGGGAGAAATTTGGAGGCTTTAATGGAGATAAAGCGGAGGGATATTAGTATATAGTGGGATTTTATCGAGGTGGGATTTTACCAATATAGTGGGATTTTACCATGATATCCCTCTTAATCCCCAAATCCCACAATGTCTCTTTAATCTCTTCAAATGCCTCTCTCTATATCACCCAAAGTCCTATTATGCGACGTAGCTTGTCTCCTTACAATTTAGTTCACCAATACACTAACACCCGAAAATAACCCGAATTTTTCGCCAAACCCGAAACCCGTACCCGAAATTTTTGCCAACCCGAAACCCGTGACCCGAAATGAAAATTTTATAACCCGAAACCCGAAACCCGTACCCGAGATTTTTTCCAACCCGAAACCCGATACCCGAAATGAAAACGCTCCAACCCGATACCCGAAACCCGTACCCGAAGATTTTTTGTACCCGCGGCAACCCTGGTACAAACAACATTTATTTACAGACATTTATTTTTTTATTTTTAAGTAAAACACATTATTATTAAATACTATTTCTTTTACTAAAAAATTTTTTATGTTTAAACGTCTTGATAATTATTTATTAAATTTTTTTAATTTCGATAAAAATTTTAAATCCATTAAATTAACCATAATTCAAAAAATATAAGAATTTAAATAGCATTTATTTTCTACATTAGTAAAATACTAGTATGTTGTATAAGCTTCAAAGAAGATTTTTTTAATTTTTCTTTAATTTTAATTTTATAAACTTCAAAGAAAATATTTGACCCTATCCCAAAAGAAGGGCGGAATCGTTTCTTTCATTACCTGCAAGGAAAGGAAAATGGAAAGGAAAAATGGAGGGAGACGGATGGACACGGACAAACAAAAAACGGACGGAAATCTTTTAGAAAATGTCTGTGTCCGTCCGTTTCAATTTTTCCATTTTCCTTTCCTTGCAAGTAATGAAAAAAACGATTCCGCTTTTTTTAGATAGTGCAAATATTTTACTTATAGGTATATTAAATTAAGAAAATTAAATTATAAAGACATTTAAATATTCTTGAAACACTTATAATTAAATAATTTAGAAAATTTTATTAGAATTGTGTATATAATTGAAGACATTAAAGATTGCCATTATTTAGAATTGTCTAAATTTATTTAAAAAATTATTTTAATATTAATATAAAATAAAATATTTTAGTAAATTTAATTATTAGATAAAAATTCAAATGGCTATTTTAAGCGTAAAAATTAGATTTAAAGGCACAATTAAGGCTATATATTATTTGGAATTTACACTTTGAGATTTATTTAATTAATTAAATTTAATTTAATCTTGTAATTTCTAAATATCTGTAAATTTTTTTTATAATTCAATGAAACCTGCCAATACGTCTCCTCGCAACGAGAGGGAAGTATTCGTGGAAGTTGAAGGTACTAGTACATATATTTTTTTAGTTAATTATATTATGTTGAGAATTATTTTTGAAATCATTTAATTAAATTTCAGCAAAATTCTTTCCCCCCGCCTCATTACTATTTTATTCAATTTTTCTTATTTTAAATCTTGCGTTATAAAATTTGATAAAAATTAAAATTAGACTAAATGGAGTCGAATAATACTTCAAAACCTCCTGTACCTATCTTCCCACCAGTAACCTATATAATATTTTCTGAGTATTTATTATCATTTATCTGTACAATTATTTCAATATTTAATATGACACGATTACTTTACACAGCAAAATTCAATAAATCCGCACTCAAAACTAAAGGGATTTCCGATAGCATGAAGCTTTACTTGGCAGTGAATGTTTTTTGTGGAGGTTAGTATGAAAGTTTTAAAAGGAAGGGCTCAAAATTAAATGTTATTAGTAGGGTTGTCGGTTCCTGGAAATTCTTCGTATTTCGAAACCGAACATAAGAACCGAACCAAAAAATCCTCTGTTCTTCGGTTCGATTCGGTACGAAGATACAAACCTAGTTGTTAGTAACGATATACTGCCAAATTTTTTTAAATTTTAACAACTTAAAAAAATTATCTCAAAAATTGGGAGTGGGGATGAGGTTATTCGATAGGACTCTACACATAAATTGGAATAATTTAATAAAATCTAAGTCCATTTATTTTTATAGCAACAGAATTGCCATATTTCGTTTACAAAGTATTTTGGTGGCGTCCTCCATTTATTCGTGGAGACGAGCCGTTATATTCTAATGTTCTTTATCATTTCATTTCGAGTACATTTAATGCCCTTCATTACGGAGTTTCAAGTATTTTGGTGTTTATTCTTTGTTTCGACCGTTGTTTGGCGCTAAAAATGGGAAATCAATTTACAAGCAAGAAACATCGAAAATTTATTATTGGAGGGATATTTGTTGTTGTGGCAGTTTATCTTTTATGTGGGGCAAGCTATGCTTTTGAATTTCCATTGAATTATGAAACTGGTAATTGAACTAAATAATCATTGCTGGGTATTGGAAATTTGTCTGTATTCGGGTGCATCTCGAGCTTCGGGGCTGGAGTGTTGGGTTCCGGGGTTTCCCGGGGTAGTCAGGGTTTTGCACGCACGGGGTGGGCGTTATGGATAAGGTCTTTGGGGTCTACCACGACAATCTTCGTGGTTCGGGTCAGAGTTTTTGCCTAAAAATTCGTCGGGGGTTGGGTTTCTGTGTCGAAAGTATAAAACCTGAAATTTTTTAGAAGTATAGTATATCCTTTTGGGTTCTTGAATAAATTAATCAAATAAAAATAAAAATTAATTTAAAGACAAATATTGTGAAACCCAATCTTGTATGCAACCTCGATTAAAAAATTATCCAGTCCTTTTTGTCAAAACTTGTTTTGGTTTTGCTAATGTATTTTGTTGTATTTTATTTTTATATTTACTCGAAAAAGTTGGAGGGGAAGCTAAAAAGAAATTGGTAAAAATATTTTGAATTTTTTTTAAAATTAAAAATTTATAATTAATTTAAGGACAATAGAATTATTAAAATTACTGTTATAATTGAAATATTTTTAAATGTTATTCCTGGCGAAGGCAACATTGTATATAAATTGGTAATTAAATAATTAAATGTTAACTTCAAAATATTTTTTAAAAATTATTATTATTTCAGATCACAGGAACAACACCCTCAATATACACAGGAGAACTTGCTTTGCTTGGAGTATCATTGGAAACAGCAATTTGTGGAATATTTTATTGGAGAAAATTTAAAGATAATCAAACAACTACCGTTTCAATAATTTCATCACAGAAGGATATTATTAAAGTTCAAAAATTAGTTTCATTGGAAAAAATAACAAAATGAAAATTATTAAATAAAATTATTTAATTTTATTTTATTGTGAATTTTATTTTATAAAAATCAATTCTAATTCGCTAATATGTAATAAATAATCTATTTTGCTCCTTCATATCCACATTAATCCCTTTACAAACCGTAAATGCTCTAATAACACCGGATAATTATTGTTTCGATCTCTCGTTGGAGGGAGTAATTAATAGAGCGCGGGTAATTATTTAGAGAGGGTAATTAATAGAGCATATACGGATCACTTTAAGACACCAAATATATATTTAAATCCTCTTTCGTCTTCCAAATATTCTTAAATCCCTTTAGACCACCAAATACTCTTATCTACTTTAGTAAAAAATATTTTTTATAAATTTTACATGTTTGCTATTTAAACAATTAAAATTTAAAGGGACAATTAACAATTAAAATTTTATAATTTAAACTTTAAAAAATTTATCTTTATATTAATTTACTTGTCAATTGTATTATAATCTTTTAATTTAGAAATATTTCTAAATTTTTAAAGAATACAATGAAGCATGCTAATAGTACGTCTCCTCGCAACGAGAATGTATGTAGTATTCGTGAGAGTTTAAGGTACAAGTAAATATTTTTTAGTTAATTAATTATGTTGCGAATTATTATTGAAATGTTTTAATTAATGCATCTAAATTCTTTCCCCCCATCTCATTAATATTTTATTCAACCTGCTTATACGTCTCCTCGCAACGAGAGTGAAGTATTCGGGGGCGTTTAAAGTACACTATATTTTTATTTTATTGTTATGTTGCGAATTATTCTTGAAAACTTTTAATTAAATTTCATCAAAATTCTCTCTCCCCCCATAACTATTTACTAATTCATTTTCGTTTATTTTAAATTTTGCTTCAAGAGATTTGATAAAATTAAAAATTAAAATTTGACTAAATGGAGTCCAATATTACTTCAAAACCTCCTGTACCTATCTTTCCCCCAGTAACTTATATAATATTTTCTGAATATTTATTATCATTTATTTGTACAATTATTTCAATATTTAATATGACACGATTACTTTACACAGCAAAATTTAATAAATCGGCACTCAAAACTAAAGGGATTTCTGATAGCATGAAGCTTTACCTGACAGTGAATGTTTTTTGTGGAGGTTAGTATGAAAGTTTTAAATGGAAGGGCTCAAAATTAAATGTTGTTACCGAAAAAGTTCATCGTTGGCATTATCATGTTGCCTAATGCTTTTAAACAAAAGTTATATAAAGCCATTGAATTTCTTGACATCTAGTAGAAAATAGGGCTTACTGAGACTCTTAATGTGTTATTAAAACGTTTGATATTTTTCCGGATGGGTTCGCATTTTAAAAGCCGTTACAAATAACCTCATAAACCCCAATTTTTGAGATAAGTTATTTAAAGTTGTTAAAATTAAAAAATTTTGGCAGTATGTTGCATTATTATATAGCAAGTAAAATAAAAATTTAATACGCTCAAAAGGGTCGAAAATTTTTTTAAAGACATTTACCCCGGTTTTTATTTCGAGTTCTTAATGATGGGAGTACATTAGAACTTGATTTCTGCTGTATTTCCTATTTATATCGATAGATGTTTACTGAAATTTTTGTGGATTTTACGAAGTACCACTAATGTCAAAAAATGAATGAGGTTACTTGTAACGGACTTTACACATACCGTATTTATTCTAATTAAACGGCCTCTCTATTTGAATGGCCCCTCCAATTGAATGACACTTTTTTGGATGAATGAAAAATAGAATGGGTCCCATTCAATTAAAATAAATACGGTAGATTGGAATAATTTAATAAAATCTAAGTCCATTTATTTTTATAGCAACAGAATTGCCATATTTCGTTTACAAAGTATTTTGGTGGCGTCCTCCATTTATTCGTGGAGACGAGCCATTATATGCTAATGTTCTTTATCATTTCATTTCGAGTACATTTAATGCCCTTCATTATGGAGTTTCAAGTATTTTGGTGTTTATTCTTTGTTTCGACCGTTGTTTGGCGCTAAAAATGGGAAACCAATTTACAAGCAAGAAACACCGAAAATTTATTATTGGAGGGATATTTGTTGTTGTTGCAGTTTATATTTTATGTGGGGCAAGCTATGCTTTTGAATTTCCATTGAATTATGAAACTGGTAATTGAACTAAATAATAATCAGTGCTGGGTATATGCATTCGTCTGGATGGGTAAATGTCCAGTTCGCTATCCACCTGTCCGCAAAGGGAATGCGCACTTTTCCTTCCCTCTTTGCTAGAGCAGAATATGATCTCAGAAGAAAAAATTATCTTAGATCTTCTAAAAATTTATTTAAAAATGTTGTCAAAAGTTTACGTTATCCGATTATATTTGTAAAATAAATGTTTTTACTTTATCATTATTCTTATTTCTAGAGGTGTTCCCCGTTCCCGAAAGTCAGGGAATTTGAGAGATTTTTTGAAAATGGTCCTTATCCTAATGGTCTTGGTCCTTATCAATATAAGTACCTATCACATTTGCTCTGTGAGAGGAATCGTTTAATACTAAGTTTCATAAGATTTAAGAATCTTGAATTAAGTTATGGCCTTGCGCCTTTTGGGTGTATCTCATTTTGTGCTTATGCTTGTAAGTTCTGAATGAATATGTAAAACCATCTGAATTTTTTAGAAGTATAGTATATCCTTTTGGGGTTCTTGAATAAATTAATCAAATAAAAATTAATTTAAAGACAAATATTGTGAAACCCAATCTTGTATGCAACCTCGATTAAAAAATTATCCAGTCCTTTTTGTCAAAACTTGCTTTGGTTTCGCTAATGTATTTTGCTGTATTTTATTTTTATATTTACTCGAAAAAGTTGGGGGAGAAGCTAAAAAGAAATTGGTAAAAATATTTTAAAATTAAAAATTTAAAAATAATTTAAGGACAATAGAATTATTAAAATTACTGTTATAATTGAAATATTTTTAAATGTTATTCCTGGTGAAGGCAACATTGTATATAAATTGGTAATTAATTAATTAAATGTTAACTTCAAAATATTTTTTAAAAATTATTATTATTTCAGATCACAGGAACAACACCCTCAATATACACAGGAGAACTTGCTTTGCTTGGAGTATCATTGGAAACAGCAATTTGTGGAATATTTTATTGGAGAAAATTTAAAGATAATCAAACAACTACCGTTTCAATAATTTCAACACAGAAGGATCTTATTAAAGTTCGAAAATTAAATTCATTGGCAAAAATAATGAAATGAAAATTATTAAAGGGATAGATTTGAAAGTAGATTTGAATGATATTGAATTTGTCTAGTTGATTTAAAAACAAAATATTATTTTTTAATGATGGTTGGTAATTAATAGTTTTAAATCCTACAGGATTCTACTCCAAGAATAAATCCTCAAAATATAAAATGAGAGTGAAGGTGTGGGTCCTAGGTTCCTTTGGAATTAGGATGGATTGATGACAAGGGGGTTTGGGGTTGAGCGAGTAATTGGTGAAGCGTTCCTCAGTATGGCCAATCCTGGGATTCGCAGTCACTCTGAAACGGCTGGAAATATTAAAGCGGTTAATGAATTATTATAGTAGGGGCATCCGCGGCCGGAACTGATTATGGATTAATCAATCGCTAGCTAGAAGAAATATGTAGAATGACTGACTTTTGCTTACTTCCTTCTCCCTTTTAAGTGTTGTGGTTATTAAACTTTAGTGGGCGTTAGATGGGATTTGTTTACTTAGAAAATTTCCGGTTCCGGTCAAAAGTTCGTTTCCGGCTAAACACTAATCATTACTAAAAAATTTTTATATTTAAAAATCTTGAAAATTTTTTCATTGAATTTTTTTAAATTTCGATAAAAATTTTAAATCCATTGAATTAACAATAATTCAAAAAATATTCTAAAAGTAAGAATTTAAATAATAATTTATTTATTATGGCAGTAAAATACTTTTAAACAATTTTAATTTTATAAACTTCAAAGAAAATAATTAATTATATATTGAAATAAGAAAATTAAATTATAGAGACATTTAAATATTTTCGAAGCAGTCATAATTAAATAGTAATTTGTTAAATTTTATTAGAATTGTGTATATAATTAAAGAAATTAAGATTGCCATTATTTATAATTGTTTACATTTATTTAAAAAATTTTTAATGCTTATTTAAAATAAATTATTTTATCAAATTTAATTATTAGATAAAAAATCATATGACAATTTTAAGGGCAAAAATTATTTTTAAAGGTACAATTAAGGCTCTATATTATTTAAAATTTAAATTTTATAATTTACACTTTAAGAAATTTATCTTTATAATCACATGCGGAAATGTATAACCTCATAATTTCTAAATATCTGTAAATTTTTATAGAATACACAGAAACCTGTTAATACGTCTCCTCGCAACGAGAGTGAAGTATTCGCGAGAGTCTAAGGTACTAGTATATTTTTTAGTTAATTGTTATGTTGCGAATTATTCTTGAAAACTTTTAATTAAATTTCATCAAAATTCTTTTCCCCCCATAACTATTTAATTCATTTTTTCTTATTTTAAATATTGCTTCATAAAATTAAATAAAAATAAAAAATTAAAATTAGACTAAATGGAGTCCAATAATACTTCAAAACCTCCTGTACCTATTTTCCCACCGGTAACCTATATAATATTTTCTGAATATTTATTATCATTTATTTGTACAATTATTTCCATATTTAATATGACACGATTACTTTACACAGCAAAATTTAATAAATCGGCACTCAAAACTAAAGGGATTTCTGATAGCATGAAGCTTTACTTGGCAGTGAATGTTTTTTGTGGAGGTTAGTATGAAAGTTTTAAAAGGAAGGGGTCGAAGTTAAATGTTGTTACCGAAAAGTGCTTTTTAACAAAATTATTATAAAGCCAGTGAATTTCCTGACAACTAGTAGATGATAATCTAAAAAAATTATCTCAAAAAATGGAGGGGGGTGAGGTTATTACCATCCGCGAATACCCATGATGGATATGCCTTAAAAGTTGTACGGATATAAACGGAACCTGATGTCGACCTCACGGATATACTCATTCGGATACGGAAACAAAAATTTGTATCCATTGCCAAGCCTGACGTATCCAGATGATGAAGAGTATTTATCTGATGATTTGGATGATGAAAATAATGAATAAATTATTTTTACACGTATTTTTTGACATAAAATAA
This sequence comes from Meloidogyne arenaria, assembly GCA_036172955.1. Lineage (NCBI taxonomy): Eukaryota > Metazoa > Nematoda > Chromadorea > Rhabditida > Meloidogynidae > Meloidogyne > Meloidogyne arenaria. Next base: position 944,553 of record JARQAB010000033.1, on the reverse strand, counting down.
AAATTTTTGTTAGTCTCGGTCAGTATCGTTTCTCGGTATCGGTCTCGGCTCAAAATGTTGGTATCGGTCTCGGTATCGGGTTCTTGAGTATCGGTCAATCTCGGTCTCGGGTTGGCCGATACCAGTATCGTTTTGATCAACTCTAGTTATTAGGAATGAAATTTACACAGAAATGGGCATAATTTAATAAAATTTTTATAGCAACAACATTGCCATTTTTCATTTACAAAGTATTTTGGTGGCGTCCTCCATTTATCCGTGGAGACGAGCCGTTATATTCTAATGTTCTTTATCATTTCATTTCGAGTATATTTAATGCTCTTCATTACGGAGTTTCAAGTATTTTGGTGTTTATTCTTTGTTTGGAACGTTGTTTGGTGTTGAAAATGGGAAATCAATTGACTGAGAAGAAAAATGGAATATTTATAATCGGAGGGATATTTGTTGTTGTGGCAGTTTATCTTTTATGTGGGGCAAGCTATGCTTTTGAATTTCCATTGAATTATGAAATTGGTAATTAAAAATATTTAATCAGTGCTGGGTATTGGAAATTTGTCTGTATGATTAATGATAAAAATAATATAGCTTTTATTAAAATTATAATTTCTGAGTAATTATTTCCATTAAAAATTGAAGTGTAATTATTTGAGGCATGGTAATTAAAGTATATATTTTGAAATTTTATCAAAGATATGAACATGGGAGTAATTGTAATAAAGAGATAAACATGATAAAATATAGGTCTGAATTAGGACGGTGATTTAATGAAAAAGTTTTATTCTTTAATTTATAATCAATTTATCACTTTAAGTAACAATCTAAACAATCTAAGTATTATACTTCTAAGACGAAAGTATACTAAAATTTGCTATTTTTTAGAAGTATATCCTTTGGGGTTCTTGAATAAATTAAACAAATAAAAATTAAAATTTATTTAAAGACAAATATTGTGAAACCCAATCTTGTATGCAACCTCGATTAAAAAATTATCCAGTCCTTTTTGTCAAAACTTGTTTCGGTTTTGCTAATGTATTTTGTTGTATTTTATTTTTATATTTACTCGAAAAAGTTGGAGGGGAAGCTAAAAAGAAATTGGTAAAAATATCTTTTAAATTAAAAATTCTTAATTAATTATAGGATAATAGAATTATTAAAATTACTGTTATAATTGAAATATTTTTAAATGTTATTCCCGGTGAAGGCAGCATTATATACAAATTGGTAATTAATTAACTTAAATGTTAAATTCAATATGCACATACATATTTTTTTGTAAAAAGCTCAAAACATATGTACAGAAAACTGTAATATCTATGATGCTTAATCACATTATACGTAGTTGAATTCGTCCTATAGTAGCAAGTATCAGAAATGCATTACTTAGAGACTTGACTAAAATAAAGCCTTTGTTAAAGTATCTAATTATAGTAATAGAATTTCTAGATACATATTTATTAGAGAGCGGTCTGGATCTGGATCCAGTCTGGATTTTTCCTGGATTAAATGTGACCAGAAAGTGACCCTGCAGCGCCAAAAATGGAAGATGTCTGGCTTCTTGGTCTTCCAAAATTCCCAAAAGCCGTAAAATAAGATACTACAACTAGGGACAGTAAAAGCATTAGCTCAAGTCAATTGTAATTTTTCATTTAATTGTTCGGATTTTAATAAGATAGTCATTAGTTTTTAAAAATTCTAGATCGAAGCCCTGGTTTACAGTATGCTCGGATTAGATATTTTTTAATTAAATGACAAGTTTAATAATGTTATATAAATATTAATATTTCAGATCATAGGAACACCGAACTCAGTATACACAGGAGACATTGCTTTTTTTGGAGTATCATTAGAAACAGCAATTTGTGGAATATTTTATTGGATAAAATTTAAAGATAATCAAAAAACTGCAGTTTCAATAATTTCATCACAGAAGGATATTAAAGTTCAAAAATTAAATTCATTGGCAAAAATAACGAAATGAGAATTATTTTATATTTCCAAAATTTTTCATTTATAATATTTAGAGGACGGATTTTTATTGAAATAAAGTTGCAAAATATTCATAAAATATTGAAATAAATTACGGTTTATTCACTAGCAAAAATCGAAAAATTTGAAACTTAACAAAAAAATTATACACTTTTTTATAGTTGTATTATGTTTATATTCTCAATTGGTCTTAGTGTACCTAGATATCCAAAGTTAGGATTAGGGTTGAACCGGGATTGCTCTGTCTGTCTAATCCGAGTCCTAAATGGGACTGAGGGCAACCTGAAATGGACCTGGAACCTAACTTCTGAACCGGGACTGAAACTGGGGATATCTGAACAGGGACTGAGCTCAATATATTGCACTGATCTTAAAATAGTATATGGAGCGTCTATTATCATGAAAACTTTTTTTCTTACTTTGAGTGATCGTTTTTTACTCAGGCAACCCAAAATTGAAATTATACTAGAGATTATCAAGATAATAGTGATTATTGTTAACATTTCTTCACGGGCTGATCTTTATTTTTAATAACATTCATGTTTGTCAGAGTAATGATTAATAAACTTACACTATATTAAGATAAAAGGTTTATAAATAAACTCTTTCGAGAAAAATCAACATTGATATTTTACTTGCTAGCATATTGTTATCGCAAAAAGGAAAATCTTATGTTTTGTCAGCGTAAAGATTTTTAAATTTAAAATATATCAGTAAAATTTTTATTTTTTTAATTTCTAGGCAAATAAAATAAATATAATTTTAAAATTCATCCACATTGTTTTGTTAAATTAGAATTATTTTCAACTAAAAATAATAATATGAAACGAGATAACATAGGAGATAACTTATAAAGATTTTGTTATAAATTTGTTTTAATATCATTTTTAATTTTGTGTCAGTTACTGATACTTTAATTTTAAAATTATTTTAATTAATAAATCTTTAATTTATTTTTATTTATTTTATTTAATCAATATTTATAAATATTTTTTTCATTTTTTTCATTCAATATTGCACTTTTATTTTTATAATGTTAAAGGTTATTGCCGACTTTGTAGACCTTTATTTATTTATTAAATATTTCAAAATTTAATTACATACATATTTTGAATTTAAATTACCCATTTAAATTAAACATAAATTCATTTAAAAATATATAATAGATTAAAGCGTTGGGGGATGCTGGGGTAAGATGTTAAACTCCTAAATTATTAAGCAGCTTAAAAAATAAAAATGTAAAAAACCTCGGCTCTATTTATTCAAATTTTCAATGTTTTACCAAAAATTAAACCTGGAATCGGATTCGCATCTCTTCCAATATATGTTGAAAGATTTTGTTATTATGAGAACGAATAAACATACAATGAAAGAGATATGAAGATAACTGGAAAAATTAGATTTTGAAGCAGAAACTTTCAGTAACGCATTTTTTATTTTAAATTTTTTTAGCATTTTCTATTTTTAATACACCATTTATGAATTACTTCAAATCAGCCGTTTCTTTGTTTATTAAAATTTTGATCTTTTCTATATTAATATTCTTTGAAGATAATAATGTATTTTCAATGGACAGCTTTGAAAAACACAAAAATTGTGGTAATTAATAATTATAAAGTGCTCCATCAATGTGTATATATCCGGATCCTCCGGAAGCTTGCTCCAAAATTACCCGAAGCCAAGATTTGAAAAAAGTCTGATCCGAGCCGTGGATCACTCAGATCTCCAAATAAATACTTAAACCTCCCCAAAAAAATTTTTCTCCCACCAGGATGTCAAAACTTTTATTAATATAAATTAAGGATAGGTATACTATAACGATCACATACATAATAAACAGACTTGCAGATTGAAACAGGTTTTGATATTCGGATCCACCGGTCACTACCGTTAAATCATGGTATAACGATCGCATACCTAATAGTATACCTTCTTAAGATTTACCAAAGCTGTAGATGGACACTTCCGTTAAATCAGGGTCATTAAAAATCTAAGCCATTAAATTTACTATATTAATTATTAACTTTCATCTAATTTGTAAAATAAATTAAAGGTATTGATCCTGTGTCAATTGATGAGATATATTTAAAGTTAATTTTTAATAATGATGAGAATTATTTTATGAGTGGACAATGGGCAAACGAATATTTGAAATTGGATTGTTATTTAATTTTGAAGAAAATTCGTTTAATGCACGAGGAAATTAATATTTCCATTAAAGGAAAGCAAAATATAGTTGAAAATAAAAACAAGAAAAAGGTTGTTTCAAATTTTTAAAATCAAAATCAGTCTTGTTAGAAATTCGAACACTTATGTGTTAAGAATTGGAAAAATTTGGCTAAAAATTATTAGGAGTGAAAACATAATCATCGCTACTTATAAAAATGTTTATCTTGTTTAAGATAATTTTAAAATTACCACTAAATAGTGGGAGAGGTTATGTATATTTTAGATACTGTATAATAATTTTTTTATATAACAAATAATTTTTTCTAATTATAAACAGAAAAAAAATAAAGTAAAATCTGAAAAGTCAAAAATGTCAAAATCTACTCAAAATAAAATTTCAAACCAAGAGGGTGAACAAATAAATGATTTTAGCAAATTTATCGAAGATACTATTAAATTATTTTCTCACAAAACGAATATTCAATTACGAGATTATTCCAATTTGTCTAGTCGATATATAAGAATGATTAAATGGCAAAATTCAGAGAAGGGAGATGAAGATGAAGAAGAGGATATAGAATTCACAAACAAACAAACCAATCTTCTTCATTATAAGGTTTATTAATCACAGGCTCCGGGGGTTCTTAGCTTTTGAAGGATATTTTTTTAACTAGGGAATTATTTTATTAACATTCTGCTATGTTGTATATGTACAAATGTACCACAATTTTTACATAATAGTAGTAAAAAGTAAATAGTTGTTCGGCTAAATAAAAGAAGACATGTAGAACTAAATTAGAATTTTTCAAATATTGACAATGATGGACATAACATGAACGATAAAACTTTTTTAAAGTTATGTTAATTCAGTGAATTTTAGGAGATAGATTCAATGGTTCAAGATAATCGCCCTTTTGTCAGACAATTCTCTATAATAAGTGGGGATAAAACGCGAGAAGACGAAGTAACATTCGGCAAACTGAAAATGATAAATATAATTGGCCATTGGATGCAGGAAGGATTAGAGATTAAATATCCTGTCTTGTTTAGACTTGGTGAGGAATATCTTACTATTATCAAGTTTATTAACTTTAACGAGATAAGTTCTAATTCTAAATTTTCGTGAATCATGAATTAGACAACCAAAATTGTCGGAAATTGAGAATATTCGTAGCAAGTAAAAATCGGAAGATGAAAATAGAAAAAACGAAGATCCGATATAAAGGTCGGGTAAGAAAGCGGAATAAAATAAAAGCTAGGTATATGTAGTGTTCGGTGGAAAACTGACGCGGAAGAGATCGAATCCCTGGTATTATATCAATATATTTCTGCTTAATATACCGTATTTTCTCGATTAATTCCCCACCCTCAATTAATTCCCCACCCTCGATTAATTCCCCATGCCAGAGATGAGTTGAAATAATAATTCCCCACCCTCAAATAATTCCCCACTCTCAAATAATTCCCCCCCCCCCCCCCCACTCGAATAATTCCCCTTATTAATAATAATTTATTAAAATAATAAATTGATGCTTATTAAAATAATTTATACACATTAAATCTCGTTCTCATCAGATTTAATCAAGGGTCTGATGAGATTTATCAAGGCCCTTTTAAAATCAAGGGACTTTAAAACCTAAAATATGAACCTATTTCTCACTTTTTCGGACCTAAAATGTCGGACTCTACTTATATGTTTCCATGCTGAAGGATATAAAATATATGTCCTTTAGTATCGTATCATACAATGACTCCTTATGTGGCACTATAATCCTAATACTCCCATATTGGGGTAGATAAAAGTCCAACTACAACACCCATGGTTGATATGGTTCCATGCTGAGGGATATTTATATCCATGCTTGACAGAACGCCAAAACTTAATGCAATTCAGGAATAGGTTGAAACAATAATTCCCCACCCTCGAATAATTCCCCTCTCTCGAATAATTCCCCATGCCACGGAAGGGTTGAAAAAATAATTCCCCGGGGGAATTAATCGAGAAAATACGGTAAATGTTAAATAATGAGGAGTTAAAGAAATCATCATCATATTTGTATATCTCTTTTCACATAAATCTTTCAAAATTTTTTCAAAATCAGATTTATTAAATGACCAATTAATGATTGAAAATTACTCAAATATTATATCCACACCTTTGGGATCAACTCAGATAACTAAAGACGAAATTTATTTGGGTTTATCCTATTCATTTAAATATTTATGGGAAAATTTACATAAAAAATTTGAAGGAAAAAATATAACAAATAAATTAAATAAAATTTGGAATGATTTAATAGATAAAAGTTTTGATAAAGAAAAATTTGTTTGTTCTTTTCTTACAAAAGAATTTTTTATTAGTATTGTTAAGAAAAGTTTTGAACTAAAAAATGAAAATATTTCAAAGTTTGAACAACTAGAATGTGCTAGGTAATAGAGATGTTCAAATCTTGGTCTTGATTCAAGACCTTTCTTAGGGTTTTATTTCGGGTTTAGTCTCGAGTCTTGGTCTTGAGTCTTGGTCTCGAGTCTTGTGTCTTGGAAAATTTTCGGTCTTGGAAATCTCTACTATGTAATATCTATATTAATTTGTTCTTTTTTAACCGAAAAAAAGTGAAATAAGAATCAACTATATATTTTAATCCAACAAGAAATAACGATAGTTTATTCAACTGTTACACAATAAAAATAGTATTTATTGAGATATGTAACTACATTAGCTGGGGTATAATAAATAATGTTTGTACATCCATATAATAAAAAAATACTTTTTTATTTCTCTAATATTAATTTTTGTGTATTTTATTTATATATTATGATTGATCAAAATCTGATTTGGCTTACGAAAACTGAAATAATCTAATTATTGTAGAAATACTTTGAAGGTTATCTCGCTAGACTAATTAGATACTTCAACAATTCCTCTTATTTTTTAATTCCACTATTTAGGCAATCATTAAAATGGCTACATGCGCAAAGTCTTTCAAAGCTAAATAAAAAAGGAGGTGTATTATTTAATAATTTTGTTAATTTATTGAATACAAATTTTGGAGCAAAATCGAGACTTTTGAGTTTATTAGGAGGTCTAGATGGAAGTGAGGATATATTAAAGGAATATGAGGATATTAGAAAACTTGTAAAAATTGGTATGTTTTAGGTTTAAATTCTTTCTGGGTTATTAAATGAGTTGCTTTTTAATTACAAAACTTAAAAGAAACATTTAAATAAATTGAACAAAATTTCAATAAAATTCCTAAAAGTATATTTCCCAATACAAGACCATGCCCTATAAGAGAAACACTTTGAGACCAGAGGTGGGTCGGAACAGTCGAGGTGTCGGAAATCGGAAGAGCCGGAAATTGGAAGATTTTCCAAAATTTTGGAAATCGGAAGGAAAAAAACGTCGGAAATCGGGAGTCGGAAATTGGAATTCCGACCCACCTCTGTTTGAGACCCATCGAAAAATAACATTGTAGTAATGTTCATCCAAAATATTTAGAAATGAACGAAGACGAATTAATTAAACAATTAAATTACTTTTATATTGAATTATTAACTATTGAAAATAATGAAGCTGAAACAAAATTTAACTATATAGTTAATGTTTTTACACAAATAATAGCTGTTGACGAGCTCTTCGATGAAAGACGGGATAAATGGTTAAAAGAAGAATGGTTTAATAATTATAGAGAAATATTTCTTTTATTTTGTGATTATTTAATTCAGGGCTTCGATCTCGAATTTTTTAAAATCCGCAATTTTGATCGAAAAAATCCGCATTTGATATGAAAAATCCGCAAAAAATTTTCAAACACAAAAATTGAATTAAAATCACTTTATGCGTTATATTTTTTGACTCCATCAATTGAATTGAGCAATTTTTTCACTACTAATGACTATCTTATTAAAATCCGAATAATCAAATGAAAAATTACAGCTGACTTGAGCCAATGCTTTCACCATACCTAGTTATAGTGAATTGTTTACTCGAAAAATCTTCTTTTTTTGCGCCGCAGGCGAAAATTTTGAGAATTTTGGATGACTAAGAAACCAGATTTCTTTATTTTCAGCGCCGCAGGCAAAAATATTGAGGATTTTGAAGTATCCTTAAGCCAAATATCGTCCTTTTTCAGCGCCGCAGGCGAAAATATTGAGGATTTTGAAGTATCCTTAAGCCAAATATCGTCCTTTTTCAGCGCCGCAGGCGAAAATTTTGCGGATTTTGGAGGATCCTTAAGCCAAAAATCGTCCTTTTTCAGAGCCGCAGGCAAAAATTTTGCGGATTTTGGGATGTCAAGAAGCCAAAAAATAATATTTTAATAAAAAACTACAAGAAAATACAAAAAATCCTCATAATCTTCAAAAGACCACAAAAATCCGCAAATCCGCATTTTTAAAAATAATCCTCATCGCTCTATCAAAAAACCACAAAATGAGGAAAAATCCGCAGAAATCGAAGCCCTGATTTAATTGATAAAGAGAAGGAATATGCAGAGGTCTGTTTTAAATTAAAATTGAAAATTATAACAGATATGGCTACGATGCATAGACAAATTTCTGTGTTACAAGCTGGCCTTCTTGCCCAAGTTTAGGGTGTTTCCCCCTTTTTTCTCGCAACTTTTTTCCTTTTTTTGGGCATTCTTCGATGTCCAATTTGATCTCCCAAGCCCATTTTTGCCCCTTTTCTGAGAGACCTTTTTGGTTATTTGTAAATGAACATCCTATTGTGTTATCTTTTTATCACTGTAGGCCTCGTTCTTAAGAATAAAGAGATAATATTTTTTACTGTGGAGATATTTATAAACTCTAGTTCTGGATCTTTTATTGAGCTCCGAGAGGTACTTATCCGTGATCTACTAAGGGCAGTAATAATTTGGAATATTTCATTAATATTTTTAGGTTTACGGCGTTCATTATTTAAATATTCTCTACTCGCTTCGGCAAAATGAGATACTGGAAAATGAAGATAATCACAGAATTAAGGATTTATTTGATAAGATTAATCCAAAACTAATAATTATACAAGAACCTTTAATTAATTTTGAAGATCAAATAAAACAATTGGCAAAAGGGCATTATAAAATTATTGAAATAATTAAAGAAAAATATGAGGGATTTCGAGAGATTATTGAAGGTATTTAAAATGTTAAAATTTATTTAGAAAATATTTTATTGTAGAAGCAGAACCTGATAGTATAGTATATCAAAGACTTCACAATTTATTTAATTATGGCTTTATAAACATTATGTATTTAAATAACAGACAGGTTAACTGAAATTAATTAATTAATTAAATATAAATTAATTAAATATAATTAAAAATAAACCCTAACTTTGAAATAATAACAATCAGTGTTATCTTTGACATTTTGGATATTGCTGGTTGTAGCAAAAAAAATATTAACAATCTAGGCAACCGCAAAAGCACGGGAAAATTGCACACCATAATTTCCTCTGTCATTTTTCTTGCTAACATTGATAGAGAATCATTGACTTGCTCCAAACCCGATCCGCAGAAAATTTTGAAAGCTCGACCTGAAACAAAATCCGAAATCTCTCTCTAACCAATACATCCCTGGTGCATATTCAGGCGTTGCTTAAAACATTTAAAGCGCTTTAATCCTATATTAATTATAATAAAACTATTTGTTTTATAACTAATTATTTAATAAAATTATTTTTAAGAAAATACAAAAATTAAAACTAAATCAGATAAAATCTGATAAACAGATAGAAGAAGGTTTATCAAAACGTAGAACAAAAAATCCAACAATTTATTTCAATACTACTGTTAAATACCACAAAACCAAATGTCAGGATCCTCTAAACAAAAAAAGTATGTTTTTAAAACATTTAAATAAATCTAAGATTATTAGTGATTTCCTGTTTAAATAAATATTTCAAAATTTTCTCTCTCTCTTGTTTCCTTAAAGCTATTTTATTTATTTTTTTACTTATTAATTTTTGCCTGTTAATCGTCGATTCCCCCACTCGATTCTCGATTGCCTTTTACGACGACGATTGCTGACTGCCAATATTATCTCCATTGATTTGTTAATTTACTTATTAATTTAATTAGCTATTATTAATTAATTTACTAAATTATATAAATTATTATTTAATTTATTTATTATTAATTTCTCTTTTCTCAATATTGTTACTATTTTGCAAATTTCTATTCAAATAGAACTTTTTTAGACAAAATATGCATAGTTTCTTATATGGCGATTGCAATTCTGCTACAAGTCTAAAAGTAGTAGAATTGCCCACAAATCTAAAAAAATAATTTTTTGAATAAACCCTATATGAACGAAAAACCTGAAAATCGAACAGAGTTCAGGCGTTGTTACCAGTCCAATTCTAGCTATGAATAATCCGCGAGAGGCCATTTTTACATTATAAATACCCTCGGTAAATGTCCAGCTCGTGGCCTATATGTCCGCAAAAGGCATTTCTGCAAAAATCATTTTTTGCTGCATTCTCCTCCCTACAGTTTCTTTTCTGTATTTTATAAAATATTTGCAAATTTATATTTTTTAAATTTTTATTTAATTAATTTGTACATAAACTCTTTTTCGTGACATACTCCTCAAAGTTGATGCGCCAAGATGGCAACCAATCAAAGAAAAGAAACGGTAGGGAGGAGAATGCAGCAAAAAATTATTTTTGCAGAAATGCCTTTTGCGGACACGAGCTGGACACGCCACGAGCTGGACATTTACCATTACCCTCCCCCTCGCACACACTAATCCTATTATTTTTGTTTGATTACTAATTCTCAACATTTTTATTTAGTTCAGAATGCTTATAAATTTAATTACATTATACTTTTTATTATTTTTTAATATTCCATTAACAAACCTAACAATTGAAGAATGTTGTAAGTATCTGCCAATTTAATTTTGTTTCTAGTAGCGAATAAAAAATTTATATTTTTCCCAATCCAATAATATTGGTTATATTTAAGATATGAAGTTATGGGTTCGAATCCGCGTAGAGCAACATAAGAGGGTTGAATTCCGACACGTGAGGTTGAAAAGTTCGGGGATGGATTCTAGGTTAAAATTTGTATCGAGGTTCGGGGTTGGGGTCCAACTTTAACTCATATTTTATATGCAAAAAGTAAAAAATATTTAAACAATTGGTCGAACTCGAGTTCGAAAATAAAATTTTTATTATTATTTTCAGCGTTAGACAATGATTATGTTAAATTATTTTTTGATTATGAAATGAAAGATTCTGAATGGAATAATCTTTACTGGAAGATTACTAACGATCTTATTGAAGAAAAATTATTTTCTTTTGATGAAACACTATATGGAGATGTTGATTTTGAGGAAAATGAAGAAGAAAGGGATAAATTAATCGAAGAAGAAGGAGTATATTTTCGTATTCATGATTATGTTAGAAAGAAAAATGAATATACAGTTTCGGAATTGTTATCCTATAATAAGGTAATAAATTTGAGGGAATTTTTTTGTTAGTTTTGGGAAATTAAATTCGAAAAATATCCAAAATAAATGACAACTTATTTTAGGGCAGGATCGGGATCCCGTTCGGGATCATTATTCCGAATCCCGATCCCGTTTTTGGTCAATCCTGGTCCAGCAGTCGGGATCGGGATCATTATTGCAAAATCCCGATTTTATATCTGGATTCCGATCTCGCCCAACCTTACACCAGACTAATTAAAACTTCAAAATAAGATTTTTAATAGAACAAAAAAGCCCACCGTGACTATATCAGGAAGGGATAGTTTGACCAGGAAGGGATAGTTGAAGGGATAGATACTTTTTGCTGTTTGCTAAATACAATCTAAAAATTAATCAACGCAATTTTTATTTTGAAGGTGTTTAAGGAAATGCCTGCTTTAGAAGAAGATTTACAAGAAAATGATGATTCTAAACTATCCATGGATGACTGTATGAGAGTAACTAAATTACATTTAAATGCAATTAAGAAGCTTATAGTGGATGAATTTGATAATGATTTGGTAAAGAAAACCGTTAATTTAGATTATAGGTATTCTCGATCCATTGGGATTACTATTTTAAAAGACTTCCTGTATTCCAAACAGAAAGATTTAGAAAGACATTAATAGAAGTTTGATGGTTATTTATGTATATTTTAAATATCTTAGTTTATATCTCCAAATAACTATACAAAACTAAGAAAGTTAAGACAACCGCAAAAATTCATTAGTCTAATTTCACGATTATCCACAAAATAACCGTTTTTTCAGAAAAATAACCAATCTGAGAGTAGCACTTCAACAGATATCCCAACAAAATCTAAATTAACAATTAGCCTTGAAAATATGAATAAAAACAAATTATTTGCTTTAACAAAATCGAGGATGCGTAAAGTACTTGGAGAGTTTTTGTTGGAAGAATTGGAAATAAATCATCCTATTCTGTTGAAGATTGGTTGGTAATATAGACATTTTATTTATTAAAATGTTATACGATAGTTACTTCAGTTCTCGTAATTCAGATTTTTCAAAACAACACAACAATTCCCACTTACATCCCATTACATGCGTAATGTACTTGGAGATTAAATATTTTTTAATACTACCTTAGTTGAGAAAATTTATACATCCTCATAAAGAGGACACGCCCAAAACGGCGTGCAGCCATAACGGCGCTAAGCCATAACTTTCTTCAAGATTTCTTAACCTACCAGATTAGTATCACACGATTCCGCTTATCGAGCTATGAAGATTGGTACCAAAATTTACAAGGGCCAGACATTTTTCAGCAGGTTAGTATGGCTTTGCGCCGTTATGTGCTGTGCCCCTCGAAAAGATAAAATTGTTAACTAAAGCAATATCTATAATTTTGAAATTTTTTTAATATTTTAAATCTAATTAGATGCTCTTTCTACAATGGATTATTTCAATCTCTACAAAAGCATTTTAACCCATAGTCTAGGCGACTTGAAAAGTTTAAAAAATGAATTACATCTTTATTTTATTTTTATTTATGCTGATATTTGTGAAAATACTAAAAAATTTTATAAAGAAGAGATGGGAATAAAAGAAGAAAATGAAATTAAAAAGGTAGTAAATAATACAGTGAGGTGCAAAAGTTTGGAACATTCTCTTTTAAATTGCTTAATCAATAATTTTTCATTCAAAAAATACGTTCTATATAGCAATCGAGAGCTCTATTCGTATCTCAGTTGACATATTTCTGCATTTTTCATGAAAATGAAAATTGGCCGAGATATCCGGATTAAGCCGGATATCCCAAATCCTATATCCGCGGAAAAATTTTTCGGAAAAAATTTAACAACCCCATTTGATAAAGCATATTTTTATGAGTAGTTACCACAAAACCGTTTAGGAATATCTTTTTCCGGAACGAAGATATGATTTTTTGAAAATGGCATTTTTCGCCTATTTTTGCAAAAAATTCAATTTTTAAGGGAAAAATGCCATTTTCAAAAAATCATATCTTCGTTCCGGAAAAAGATATTCCTAAACGGTTTTGTGGTAACTACTCATAAAAATATGCTTTATCAAATGGGGTTGTTAAATTTTTTCCGAAAAATTTTTCCGCGGATATAGGATTTGGGATATCCGGCTTAAACCGGATATCTCGGCCAATTTTCATTTTCATGAAAAATGCAGAAATATGTCAACTGAGATACGAATAGAGCTCTCGATTGCTATATAGAACGTATTTTTTGAATGAAAAATTATTGATTAAGCAATTTAAAAGAGAATGTTCCAAACTTTTGCACCTCACTGTATAATAAAGAATTCAAATGCCTTTGAAATTGACGAATCTACAGGGAAAAAATTAAATATAAAATCCATTCAAAAACTAATTTTGCGGTGGAAAAAAGTATTAAATATTCAAAATAAAGATAAATTTAAAAAATTATTCTGTCATTATTCAGACAATTCTGATATTTCTAAAATGAGAATTTTGTTTAGTTTGTATCATGCAAAGTTTGTTTTAATTTTAAACTGTATTTATAAAATCCAATTCCGAGATTTTTAAGTTATTAAGAAGCTAGACTTTGCCCTATTAACGTCACGATATCTGAAACAAAAATTATTCGAGAATGAAAAAAATTAAAAAATTAGCCGAAAGACCTCATTAAAACCCTATTACCGTATATACTCTATTAATTACTTTGGGTAATTATTGTTTCTACCTCTTCTGGAGAGGGTAATTGATAGAGATTATTTTAGGAAGGCTAATTATAACTATTTTTAAGGGAGTAATTATTTTTTCAACCTTTCGCTGGGGGGGGGGGGGGGTAACTAATGGAGATGGGGTAATTATTTGAGGGAGGATAATTAATATACGGTATATTTAAAATATTTAGTTTATCAATATTAATTTTTAGCTTACTAATTAAAATTAAAAATGAGAATAAACAAATTTATGAAGAATTTTTAAAATTTTTACAAAAAACTATTGGAGCAAAAACACGTTTACGTCGACTTTTACTTGGAATTGAAGTTGGAGTAACAGATAAAAAATACCCATTATTAGACATTCCTATTTATCCAAATGAATATTCTGATCTAATTCCTTTAGTTAATATTGGTATGTAATTGCTAATAATTCATATTTCAATGATTGAAACATGATGTGCTTACAAAAAGCGTCTTGCGTATTGAAGAAGAAAATTGCATTAAGAATGAGGAGAAACGATTTTGTTTCTTCTTTTTTTGAATGTTATTTTCTTACGCAAGACTCTTTTTATGTAAGAACAGCATAAGTGTTCCTAAGTTTTGAATTTTAGCCGTAAACCAAATTAAAAATTAGGATTCAATTTTGGATTTTAGGAAGGTTTGAAAAAATATAGGGGCAAGAACTATTTTGTAATTTTCTCGTCGGGTTTTAAATCAAAAGCTCATGTCCCGGGGAAAGAGAGCGGTGTTAGGACCGAAAAAGCCGGGGGTTCTCGATCAGTTGCTATATTTTATTCAACCTAAAGTTTAGGAATAGATTTAATTATTTCTATTTTTTCTTCTTTAATTT
The DNA here is from genome assembly GCA_036172955.1 of Meloidogyne arenaria. Lineage (NCBI taxonomy): Eukaryota > Metazoa > Nematoda > Chromadorea > Rhabditida > Meloidogynidae > Meloidogyne > Meloidogyne arenaria. Next base: position 929,395 of record JARQAB010000033.1, on the reverse strand, counting down.
GTTTAAAGCAGGGGTAATGATTTATTCAAATTATTAAAGCAAACTCGAGCCAGAAAACCGTGGAAAATTTTATATAACTTTAGTCACTTAATTATTAATATTTTAAGATTTAAATCAAACAGAAATATTAGACAAATTAGCTGTCTATTATATAGAAGGGTTAACCAATTTAGACGAAGTTGCTAATTTAAAAATATTCTATAGTGCTTCTATACTTGCACAAACATATTTTTTTGATGAAACAAAAGAAAAATTAAATGAAATAAAAAAGAATAAAAAAAAATAAGAAAAAGGCTTCAAAAAATCAAAAGTTTGACGAAAATAGTTGGATTAGTTATAAAAAAGGAATGTTTGTAAGAGTAGATTCCATAATTGATGAGGATTTAGAATATTGTATTTCTGTAGGGATTGGAGAATTAAATTTTCTATATTATTTAATAAATATTAAAAAAATGGTGGCTAAAGAAGAGTTTAATCTGGTTATTTTTTAATATAAATGTTAAAATTTATTCTTTAAATTATGAAAAAATAAATCACTTTATATGCACTAATTCTGTTATGAGCCTATTAGTGTTGTGATCTGAGGTCATTTTTCGGAAAGTTTCTGTCATATGTCCCGGAAACCGATTCGGACAAATGTTAAGTCATTCGAAAGAGCTCAACGAGTTGAGTCGAATGACACCAAAATTAGCTTGGGGACTCACCTATGGGCCGAGATATAGGTCCCCGTAAATCGAAAAACCAAAGGGGGGAGGGACATATGACTGAATTTTACCCATTATTCTATATAAGATTTTCAAATTTTATAAATTTGGTCGATTTATTGGTTTCTCCCTGCTAGGCATGGTTGAAGGAATAATGGGTAATTGAATAAATTAAAAATTAGATTAGGAGAATATACAGAGACTGTCGGCCACAGATACCAAATCAAACATAATTACCACGTACCTTAAAGAATAATAAATTCTAGATAATATTTAATCCATTTAGACTGATAAATTAACAAATATAAAAGAACAACTTAATATTATCCGAACGACTCATCAAGACATATTCTCTACACTTATTGTTGAAAATCTAGAATTTTCGAAAAGATATGAAAGTAAGTTATAAAATTGGAGAATTTCAAAGATTGTTGTAGACTATTAATTAACGTAGATCGCTAAGATAATTATGTCTTTGTAATAACAGTTCGCGAAATAATTAGCCTTTTGAGACAGTGATTTTCTAAAACTCTTAAGGAAAAAATGTGCGTGAAACTAATCAGGATATTCGAAATTTTTGGCTCGTAGATCAGATCTGCAAAACTTATTTCGCTCTGCATTTCTAGTCATAAGTTTGTTTAACGTTGTTATTAGGACATACATATGTTTCAAAATCGCCTCTGATAATAAAATATTATGTTATCTAAAATATAATTAATTTAAGAAATTGAAGAAAACCAAGAAATTGGCAAATTAATGTATGATATTCTCATTCCAGTAACTGATGAGATTTTGGTATGAATTAAATATTTAAGTAGGTAATTTAATATTTAAGGAAAATGAATATATTCGATGCCCAGAAGATGACAAGGATATTACTTGTAATTAATTACATATACAGTCGGATCTCAGTTGTACGCCATTTAACATTAGACATCTAATTCTAACATTAGATTTTTTGTTGGCCTATAGGAGATCTCGAGGTGTCTTACAACTGAACTTCGACAATATATTTTCTAAAAATTCATAAACTTTATTAATTACTAGATAAAGAAGAAACTCAATTAATTAGAGAATATCTAACTGAACCAAAAGATGTCCATATTAAATTAATTAATGCAAGCTCGCTAGCCTTACATTATGAAATTAAAATAAGAGAAATTATTAAACCATTAAAGGATTCAAAATTGAGAACAAAAATTATAGAAGATTTACTCGAGATATTAAAAATAAAGGATCCAAGTGAAAAACTTTGCCGTCTTTATTTTATTTTAGATGGTGATATAAAAAAGATATTAAATTATGAAGAATATGAGGAATGGACAGATTATTTGAAGAAATTTGAACTTAAGGTAAAATTTAAATTCAGTATTTTTTGTTAATGTGACTTACCCGCCAAAATATTCTCTTCTCCATTCCGTCCCACCCCAATGCAATAAGCGAAGCCGCGTGACTTACCCGCCAAAATATTCTCTTCTCCATTCCGTCCCACCCCAATGCAATAAGCGAAGCCGCGTGACTTACCCGCCAAAATATTCTCTTCTCCATTCCGGCCCACTCCTCTGGATTATAACGAAGCTGCAAATAATTCTCAAAACGACATGGTTAGGGTTACCTTATCAAAAATTCCCCCAGTCCACAACCCCAAACAATGCAACTTTTTATAATAATTTTCTTTCTCTTTCCACAAAATTAAATTTAACAATTTTTAAATCACAAGCTTTGATATGCTCTGATATTGTTAAATTTTTTAATTTTTAAAAATATCAACAGATTTACGCCAGTGGTCCAACATTAGAAAGCACAATGTATAGCAAAGAAAATATTGATATAACGACAATAGATATAATTTTCTTGTATGATCTGAACAAAACTGGACTTGAAAAAATTATTTTTAATTATCTCGAATTTTTGATTGCTAAATATCCTGATATGCAAAGTTTCTTTTGCAATAATGGAAGGACTATGGAGGAACGCTTTGGATATTTAATGTTATTTAAAGAACGGCTTATTAATTTAATTGGCATTGAACAGTTGAAGAAATTGGAGATGAAATATCCAGAAATTTTGAGAATAGGTTAGTTGTAGAGATGTCCAAAACTTTTGTTTTTGAACCTTAAAATATGAACCTATTTCACACATTTTTGGGCCTAAAAGTGCATAACCCATTTATTAGACACTAAGGTTGGTATGGATATTCGGATCCGATATCCTAGAGCTGTGCGAGACCGAAATTTTTCCAAGACTCAAGACTCAAGACCCAAGACAAAATTTTTTCCAAGATCAAGACTCAAGACCAAGACCAAAACTCCAAGACTCAAGACCAAAAATAATACAAAACTCGAGACAATTTTTAGGTCCCATAGGTCAAATTTTTGGTTTATTTTTTGTTATTTTGACACGATCACAGTCAACTTCAGCACAATCACCTATAATTTCGAAAAATCTATGCGAAATTCAAAGAATTTTAGGGAATTTATCCGGGTGGAAAATCAATGAGATATATTTCAGAGGATTAGGGTGGATTAAGGGGATATTGGTGATCGAGATCGACCCCCTGGCTACGCCCTTGGATTAAGGAGGATATTGAGGTTTAAAGGGGAATTTAAGTGGATTAAGAAGGATCAAAAGGAATATTATGAAGTTGGGGGACCTGGGTTTTTCAGCGCTGCAGGCGAAAATTTTGAGGATTTTGGATGGCCAAGGTGCCAGATTTCTTCCCTTTTCAGCGCCGCAGGCGAAAATTTTTGAAAATTTTGGGTCTCGGCAAGCCAGATTTCTTCCAATTTTCAGACTAAAAAATCCAAGACCAAAAAATAAAACCAAGACAAGACCAAGACAAACACCCCAAGACCAAGACCAAGACCGAAAAAAAACCAAGAAAAATCTTGGTTCCAAGACCAAGACCAAGAGTCTCGCACAGCTCTACGATATCCTACCGAAAATTTTCGGATATCCGGTCTTTTTTCGGATCCGAATCCGCCAACCTTATTAGACACACACAATTTATTTCTTCAATTACATTTTTTCTATTAGATTTTATGGAAAAGAATGTTACTATTTCGTATTATGAACAATATGTCCAACATCCGTTAGACTCTTCAATCTCTATCGAGGCCATTAAATCATTAAATACGAGATTTTTATTAGGCAAAATAACATATCAATATTCGTTAATTGACATAATCGTTGAGGAAAATAATTATTTACATAATATTTTTAAAGAACGTTTGGATTGGGCAATAAATAAAGCATATCACAAATTTAATGGGGGTTTTTATTCGGATGAGAAATTGTGTTTTATGGTTAAATTTATTAAAATACTAGAAAAATGTATGAAAGTGAGTAGTTATTTGTAAATAAAGCTAAATTTGTCAGCTGCATAAATAATTTTTTTGAAAAAGTGTAATATCATATGGACCTGAAATGCTTTTAAACTTATTTAGTACAACATTTGTCTGCCACAAGATTAATAACGAAGCTAGGAAAGTCAGACCACGTGAATGTTTGTTATGTGCCAGGATCTGAACCCCAACATTTTCAATCCTAAGTCCAATCGAGGAAAATTTTACCCTACCGCAACCATGCCAGACCTCTTACAAACACGAACTATACTTTGGTTCAAATTGTTTGTTAAACTAAACTCGTTTTAGATTAACTTGCAATTCGAAAGTCGTATACTTCTGGGACAAGTAAGGGTTCACGAGAACTTTTGTGCGAAATAATAAAAATTGTGGAATAAAAAAGTTATTGAAAACTGTGTCAAAATTTTATTCCATCTAAATTTAACACAAAAGTTCAAATAGATTAACTTGGTAATTAAAATATCAAGCTATTTTAATTATTAACAAGTCTTGCTTTGAAAAAATTTACTTGATAAAATTATGTAAAGCTACATATAACAAACAATTTACAGATAGCAATTACCAATCCGAACCAAGCAGCTTTATTAATTAATATCTGGACTGGTGCATTTTGTAGAAGAGAACAAATCCTTAAAAAAGCATTAATGGAAGTACAAGAATTGGTGTCAAGTCTACATTTTAATTTTTTAAAAGACCTTTCTTCACAAATATTGCAAAAATGCACCCAACCTGGAATGCTTTCTAAACTTGATTTACTCAGTCCTAATGTGACAATTCAAGAATTTTATGAAGTTGATAGTTAGTAGTTAATTTATATTTTACAGTAAATAGAGTAACAGTAACTTAGGCAGTAATTAATGCCTATAAACGATATTTTTTATATGTATGAGACCAGTGGGGGAATTGTAGGAGAGAGGTGTAGGGGAGGAGGAACAAAAGGAAGACTGTCAGCCTATTATTCGACTTGGATCATATCTCCAAGCTGACAATATTAATCTGTTTAGAAAACAGATTAATAACCAACAAATATTAATCTGTTTAGAAAACAGATTAATAACCAACAAATATTAATCTGTTTAGAAAACAGATTAATAACCCCCGCCTCTAGGTGAATCATCCTTACAATTAAAAACATTTTTATAATTATTTAACATTTAATAGAGCCTCAGGTAGCAGACAAAAATGAACTAATAAACAATTTAGTTGATAGTTTCAAAAAATTAAATTTGGAGGAAGGTTTATCAACAGAAAATAATGAAAATAAAATCGAAAATTCAAAATCTCCTTTCAAAATAAAAGATGACAAAAAAGCAGAAATTCTGGAGAGTAATACTAAATCGCTTCCTGAAAAACCAGAAATGATTGAACAAAAGATAAATATAGGTTAGAAAATTTTATGTAATAAACATTTTTTATGATTAATTTAAAAAATTTTGTTTTGCTGAAACAATGCTATGAGATTTAATTTTGACTTTTGGGAGTTTCATTAAATTTTTATTTAAAAATGAATTTAAAGGGCATTGTAGGAACGCTTTTTTATCATCTGATAATTCAGAAAATATGCAAGAGTAACCTCAGTATGACCATTTATATTTAAATAAAATATACGTATGAATCTGAATGTACCTTAATGAATCTTAACGTATGAAACTTAACTAAGAAGGAATTTATTCGCTAGCCTAATAATTTTAAAAATCATTAGTCCTCCTATGTATTATTTTTTATTTGAATGTGCTTTATTCGAAATTAAAATTATTAATTTAGAATCTAAATTAATAGAAAAACCTTCAACTACAACTAAGGCCAAATTGTCAAAGAAAAAACGAGATCAAGAGAAAAAGAAAAATTTAGAATTGAAAAATTTAGAGAAAAAATCTGTGGAAGAAATTTCAGATAATAAAATGGAAAAGATTGAAGGAGAGGGTGTGTCATCAAGTCAACCAAAAATAATTAATGAAAATACTATAAGCAAATCCTTAGGTGAAGATACAATAAACGAAGATGTAGAAGAAAAACTTGAGGGAACTAAAATAGAGGAGCAAAAACAAGCTGAAAAGTTTGTTTGAAATAAATAATACTTAAAAATAAATAAATATTTATTCAGGCCTATAATGAATAATTTAGAGGATAAAATTACTAAGTCCTCTAAAGGTAAAGGTAAAACAAATGTTAATAAAAACATTAAGGCAAAACCTGGAAAAAAGGATAAAAAAGAAGTTATTAATAAAATAATTAAGGAAGATGATGAATTAAAGCAAAATAATGAGTTGACAGTGTTTGTGCAAAATAATGAGGTAATTATCCATATCTCTAAGACTAAGTCTGGGGTTTCTGAATATCCTAAACCGAAAAAAGCCTAAAAATTTTGAATTTGGCTTCGGTTGCTTGATATTTTCCATTAAATTATAACTCAGCCATGAGGGCTTTCAACATCCGAGAATTGTTTATGATTAATCGAACAAAAATACTTTCGTCTAATGCAGCATGATAGCCTATTGCCAACAGAAAAGTTAAATTATAAATCATTTATCTTTATAGCTCATTGATGTATTAACAGAAAAAAAGCATTGGAAGAATCTTAGAAAATCTAATTTTATTATTGATAGAACTGTTAGTTTAGAAGAAGCAATTGCTGACATAAAGAAAATTGTTGAACTTTGGGTAAATAAAAACTTGGAAAAAATTAACAAATATTTTTATTTTTAGAATAAAAATGCTTTTACATTAATTTCTGGTTCTTATCTATTAAATATAAATTCTGTAGAATCTGACGTTGATTTTATTGTTGTATTACCATTTAATTACAATGATAATAATGGTAAATTTGTAACAAAAATAATGTTGGATGATGAATTTATGGGTATTAGATCTGAATGTAATTTTGAAAAAAGGGAGGAATGTAGTGAAAAGAAATCGTTATACTGTGTTTTATGCGAGGTAATTAATAATTAACATAATGATATGTCTCAAGTTTTCCTATAGGACCATTTCAGAAAAAAATTCGTTTTCCATACGATTAGTATGGAAAACGAATTTTTATGAAAACGAATTTTTACTTGCCGAAAAAAATAATAAATGAAAATAAATAACCAATCGTGTGCTGTGGCACAGTCGATTGTGCCTCTGTCTTGGCTCATTCCATGATGGTTCAATTCCATTTCTCATCCAATGAATTCCATTCCCCATACAAAAAACGCTCATTGAAAATTCAAATTATTTTCCGATAAATAGAAATTATTAACTTAACTATTTTTTATTTTAATAAATAGAGCAAAGCAACATCATGGCTTAGAAAAATTACAGCGGGTGTCAGTGAAATAAATGCAACAATTTATAATTATTCTTTCGATTTAGCCTTTATTGCTTATCCTTGGGAAAGAAATTCTGAACAAGTTTTGAATTTTATAAAAAGTGAAGTAAGTTTAAAAAAGTTAAATGAAATAGATAATTTTATTTTAAACTTTACTCAACAATTCGGGACGAATCTGCAATTTGATCGTTTTGGAATGATTAATTCTTTATCCGGTTCATGATTTTATAAATATTTTTAAATTTTTCTATTTAATTTAAACAAATCTTAAAGACAATTTATCTAATAGATAAAAGCCATGTCTTTAATCCAAGCACATGATCATTGTGGCTCCGTTAATTGAGCGAACACACCCATGGGACGCAACCTCCTATAAAGTAAAATCCCATTTTTAGTCTCATTACTAGGGTTGTCGGTTCCTGGAAATTCTTCGAATATCCGAAATCGAACTGAAGAACCGAACAGAAAAAGTCGTTTCGGTCAAGAACCGACAATCCTACACATTACCTATGCTAAAATATTTATTTTCATAAGATTTGGAAGTAACTAAAAATTAATAACAAATACATAAATTTATGTTTTTAATTTTAGGTTATCGTGCTAATATTCGAATTAACGAACTTATCGCAGAGAATAAAGATAAATTTCGGCTAGCATTATTAACATTAAAACTATGGGCAAGAAGTTAGTTTAATAATAATATTTCAATTTTTGTTTTTAAACTTTTGCTATAGATAGTTTGAATTATATTTTGTTTCGATCAAAAGTCTTTCCTAGACTTTATTCTTATTGAAATTCTATTTAATTTTAATAATATTTTAACAATTTTTTAACTCGATTAGGATTTCACAAAAATTCAAATTTTAATTTATTTCAAAGTTTTGTATTTCCAAACTTTCTATGCTAATTCCAGATCATTTCATTTATAATGGAAAACTCGGCTTCTTTAGTGGCACTTCATTAACCATTTTGGTGACAAAAATAATTTGTAATTTTAATTCAACAAAAATGACAATTTATCAGATATTAGCAAAGTTTTTTGATGTTTTTACATACAAAAGGAGAAACAATTTGTTTGTTTATATAAATAATCTTGGAAATATAAAGCATAGAATCCTATCAGAATTTAACAAAGGCTTTTGGGACTTATAATATAGTGTTACGCTGGAAGTTCCGGTTCGGCCCGGAACAATGAATTAGTTCCAGATCCGGTTCCGGCCAAATTTGCAGTTCCGACGCAACACTATTATAATATGTAATTGGAAAGATTACAAAATCCGAAGGTCTTAAACCCACCTTTGGTAGAATAAATTGTACCAATTAAAAACAAAATTTTTCAAAAATATTCTTTTATTCAGAGATGAAAATAGCAATAACAAGCAAAAAATAGAGGAACATCTAGAAAACGAATTGGAACCAATTAGTATCACTGAAGAACCAATTATTATTCTTGAAGAAACTAACAAAAACATTGAAGAATTACGTGAAGCAATAGATTGGAATGAAACAAAAGAAAGAGAATCTCGAAATAAACTTTACATAAATAATAATGAAGTGTTAAGAGACCAAATAATTGAAACACAAAAATTCTTAGAAAAAGCAATTTCCCCTTATGTAAAACAAATTTTGGAAAAAGAAATAAACGAAAAACAGTTATTATTGGAAAAAGTTTTGGAAAAGAATTCAAAAATGGAAAAACATACAAAATTAGTTTGGCCAATAATAACACCTGGATTGCCTAAACAAAATGCCGGATTTAATATTAATATGTCCACAAGGAAAATAATTTGGAGAGAAATGAATAGAGGTAGACATTAAGGAATTCCGTCTTCCACATTTTTGCCTTCATCCGCTGATTTACATTTCTATTGACGGCCATTAATTTTAATATACCGTAAATGCTCTAATAGAACCTCACTCCCTATTTGAAGCACACCCTACGAGGGGATCGAAAAATAGGAGCACATGTGGTTCTATTAGAGCATTTACGGTATGTAGGTATTTACTCTCCTGGGTGTTAAAAAAATTATTTTTCTGCATTACTATTATAAAAATCTTAAAATTTAGCGCATGATTTTATGAAGACAAATATAAAGAATGCGTTGAAGGCAAAATCAAAGATAGCTAAAAATCTTGATGGGAACCATTTAAAAAATCAATGGGGAGGTTTGATAAATGGTGGTGAATTTAAGGATAAAGTTAGTTTAATAAGTAGTTATCAAAATCGACTCTGATTAAACCTATAATCTTTTAAGTATGACCAATTTCTCGCTATTGTCTGCACTTATAACCCCACAAGTGAATATGGAGATGAATTTTGTGATTTTTCTACTACACGTATCCGTCTTCAATTATTATTTTCAATTGAGACAGAAATTGATACTATTTGTCATGCAAATTTACAAAAACCTATTCGAGATAAGAAGCAATGCCCAAAAGAATATAGAAAAAAAGGATGGGTATGCATAATTTGGCTAGTTGGAATTGATTTTGGAATTAATGGAAAGGATAAAAATATTTCTAGTCAAAATTTGGTAAATATTAGTTAAATTCCAATTAAACCATATTTCTCTACAGGGTGGGGCAAAAGTCCGGCGACAAATGTTTTTAATAAAATCTATTGTAAAAAAATTTATTTAAGATAAAAAAATGATAAAATATAATCAATAGGATATAATAATCATTTCATTAAAGTAATTGCGCAAAGACTCCCCCTGACTCTCGCTTTATTTTGGTATATAATATTAGCTGAATTTCTCTTAAAATGTTAAAAATATTTTTTCATTTAATCTCTATATAAGTTTTTTTTCTCTATATAAGTTAATGAAAAACAGATACGATTCCTTTCTAAATTTTATTACACACACTAATACGACTCTTACTCCTGAATATCGTCGTAAAAAGTTATTTAAACTGCCAATAAATTTTAAGAAATGTTTAATCCTTGAAGTTCAAAAGTTCTATTTATTTAAATAATTGAAATTCAATTTAGGTCCTTGAAGATAAAGAAAATATATTCAGAGATGATAAAGGAAAACAAATTTTGGAAGAATTTAAAGAAAAAATTATTTCCTCATATTTACCACGTAAAAAGGGAGTTTATTCCTATCTCTCAAAAATGTCAGAAGAAGAAAGGGATGTAATTATGTCCCAACTTGGAATTGAAGTAAAATATTTGAAGAAGGATGAAGTAATTGAATGGATGTTGAATTAATTATAATTTTTTAATGTTTATTTATATAAGTTTGTAAAATCTAGAATTTATTTTTTTTATATTCGGTACTTTTAAAGAAGACAGTGCCCGATGACTTTTTTGGTAAATATGTAAAAATGGACAGTCTATAAAAAAGTTTATAAAACTCATCAAGCTGTGTCGAATGACACCAAAACTCATCAAGAATTGACAAACGATATGACATAAGACGCCAACTCATATAGGCTTAGTTAATGTCATATCGTTTGTCAATTCTTGTCCAATCACGTTGATTTTGGTGTCCTTCGACACAGCTCGATGAGTTTTATAAACTTTGATTGATGGGCTGACCAAGGCACCGGGCACTGTCTTCTTTACAAGTGCCTTATATTCTTACAAGTGATAAAGCTGTTCTATTTTTAAAAAATATCCAGACAGATATAATTTTATTATTTTTTTGTGGTTCAATTTTGATTAAATTTTGCAGTTTTCAAAGATCAAAACCAATAAAATTGATAATTTAACATAAAATAAGAATATATTTTTTATATTTAAAGTAAATAAAATTATTTTAAAATACTTTTAAATTAAATTATAGACATTAGAGAATAATTGATATTTAGTCACCTTTGTATAATAATTAAATTTATTTCAAAACATATACTACACATCTCAAAAGATTACATATTATTCCAAAATTTTATTACTTTTTTGAAATTAAATTTGCAACCAGCAATATTTCAAGACATTAAGGAGTGTCTGTTTTGAGAATTTTTAAAATTCTTAAAACAATTTCAATAAGGAACTTGTATTTAAATTGAATTATTTTATTAAATAAAATGATTAAATGTATATTATAAAATCTTCAGAAATTACCTTAAGGCTATTTATTGTTGCTATTAATGTCTTCTAGATTTTTAAATGCATCGTTACCGTATAACCTGTATTAATTGCCCTCTCTCAAATAATTATCCCTCTTCCATTATTACCCCCTCCAGCGATAAGTTGAAACAATAATTACCCCCAAACAAATGCCCTAAAACACGTTGAAATTTCAAACCTCATATAATTACCCTCCCTCGATTTATTACTCCCTCCAGCGGCAGGTCGAAACAATAATTACCCAGGGTAGTTATTAAAGGATATACGGTAACTACTTAACAACGAGAACCCTGTGAATCAAAATTATAAGAATATAAAATATATAATTTTAAATTTAAATTAAAAAATTGTGAAATAAAATAACATTTAATACACTCCTCCACATAACTATACGGCCACACTATTTTTCTAAAATTTTCCAGCTTAAATATTAATTTGGAAATTTATGCATTTGAAAATAATAAACAAGCAGCAAATAGACCGATTACTATGCTTTTTCAGTATTTATTAAGTTTTATTCATTTATTTTCCACTTTACCTGACAAAATAACCTCCACATAACTCCACATAGCTACTTGTATTTTCGACCTTAGGGGTATTCCGAAAAATCTACAAAAATTTCTGTAAACATAGACATTGATATGTATATCAATTATACATTTTAAATTTTACTGATAACAAAATTTTTATAAATTAAAAAAATCCTTTCTATAAATATTTAAAATATTTTCTAAGCTCAAAAGTAGCAGGATCACCAACATTTTTTGGGAAATTCCAAAATTAGGATAAAAATAAAAAATAAAATTTTTTCGATAATTAAGCAAGTATCAAGAATTTTGTATCTTTTACCATAAATTATAGAATTTATTCTAATTAAAAAATTAATTAGTATAAAAATTACGAATTTAGGTAATATGTTTAGATAGAAAATAGAATGTGGGTGCTTTATTCTTCGTTATAATTTTCACAAAAATTTTCCAAAATTTAATATTAAAAAATTTTTTTAAAGTATATATTCTCATATGGTTCAGAAATTTTTATTTCTAATAAAAAATTTAAATTTAATTTCAAACTCAAAATATGCAAAGTTAAATAGGTATGTATATTTCTAATTAAATTTTTATTTTTGTATTTTAGTATTTTTGTTTTTTATTGCTAATATTTGTATTTTACTCACCAGATTTATAGTTTCATTTATAAAATAAAGTTATTTTTGGTTTTAAGAATTTATTTTCTATTTTTAATTAGAATAAATCGTACAATTAAATTTTTTTCGAATCTCGTGTCTTTTCTTTGTCTCAAAACTTTCCTTTCTTCATTCAACATTTATCATTTATTTAAATTTATTTTAAAAATTATTTTAAGAAATTTACATCCACAGTTTAATCACGCAATATTTTATGTTTTATTCTTGAAATTTTTTTTGTTTAATTTAGTTCCTTTGTTTAAAAATTATTTTATAAATTGAGAATTTTAAATAAAATTAATTATTCTTTAATTAAAATATTTTTTAACTTCAAAGAAAATTCTTAAGAAAATTTAAAAAAAATGATTCGAGAGGTAAACGAAGCTAGTGCAATCTCTGCTTTCTGTATAGGCTTAACCCTCAATTGTATATTAATTTGGCTAATTATTCGAAAAAGTCCAAAAGAGATGCGTGTTTTTAGTCATATTTTGATGCAGACATGCTGTGCCGATTTAATTATGTTAACAATAAATTTGTTGGCACAACCGGTAATTGCATATTTAATGAGCTTAAGTCATTAAGTTTTTGGATCTGTGATGTCACAAGCTGAGGAAAAAATTTTCAAAATTTTCTTTGAGCGGTTTTCAGAATTTGGGTAACGGGTTTTGAATAAACATGTTATCCCTGTCTTCGATTTGGGATTCTTATAAACTAACTTTATTATCATTTCTGACTTGCATCTATCTAGAAGTACATATTCGTTCATAGCTTTATAACAATGAAACATCTTACTTGAAACTAACACATCCACTGATCTTTTCTTAAGTTGGGGGTTCCAAATTTCTTAAATAATTATAAAAATATTTTATAAATAAACAAATTTCCTTAGATTTATGCTTCTGATGAGGGCGTTGGCATTGTTATTTTGAATGGTCCAATGCGCCATTTAGGCACTCTTCCACAAAATTTGATTTTGTTTATTTGGGATAATTGCTTTTTCTTCTCCTTTTTTGGATTTGCAGCACAATTTATTTATCGTTATTTAATTTTAAATAGGTATTATTAATCCTTAAAATAATTTAAATCATCGGATAAATAAATTAAAATTATACGATAAACTTTTATTTATTATACTAAATTCATAATGAATAAATTATGCGAGGAAGGAGGGAGAGACTAGACTAGATGGGCATAAATTTATTACAAAAAGTGCCTTCACCTTTTCGCGTTGATAAGGTCTCAGGATCATTCATAGGGCCCAGGAGGAGGAGGATTAAACTTTAGCTACTGACTAAACTTCTCTCCTACTATATAATTAATTAACTTAAATTATTTTAGAAATATAAACATATCATCAACACAATATTTTATTGCTTTAATTTGTATCTTATTTCCAACCGATTTCGTCCTAGCATCAATACTTTATGTAGCTGGGTTACCACAAGTTGGTAAAGATAAGTGTTGCTCTAATCCAGTGATATTACAATTATTGGAATGTGATAATGGAGATAAAATTCAATTGGCACAGAGCGCTGTAATTAATTTTTATTTAATCAAAATTAATTTAAATCATTCTCCAAATTTAAATAAATCTTTAGGGAGGATTTTATTCAATTGCCTGGATTGTTGTCTCGATTTTTATAACCACAGCTTATTCAACTATATTCTGCTGTGCTTATGCTATTCGCCGATTTGTGAAAGAACATATAAAAAATACAAAAACTAAAGTTAGCGAAATTAATGATCAGTTAACTTTAAATATGATAATTCAGGTAAATAAATTAATAAATAAATATTTAAATTTATTTTTTAGTCCCTTTTACCTCTTCTTGCAATTATACCTGTATGGACAACATTAATTTCTTCATTATTTAATGCTAATTTTTCTACTGTAGATTCTGGGCCTTTACAAGTTGTAAGTTTCTCCTTAAATGTTCTGAAATATTCCCCTTCTCTAAAATTATGTATATCATTCAAACCTCTTCAATAAGCGGTAACTGATTTCCAGTTGGAAGGATCAAGTATGATCATTCAAAAAGTTATAAAGCGATTAATGTAAAAATCGGCTTGCAATGTTTTACTGAATGATCAGACTTGATCCATCTTGTAGGAAGAAGGATACCGCTCATCGAGGATTTCTAAAGATATAATAATTAATCAGATTTAATCTAGGCCAAAAAAGTTATATTCTTATAATGCTTAGCTTGCCTTAAGCTGACCACATCCATTAATTCCCCTCCTTTATCTTAAATATATTTGACATTTTATTATTAATAATTTTATGAAATTTTATTATTTTTTTTCAAAATTAAGATGATGCTTGTCCGTTTGCCAATTCATTGGATAGCTGTCTTAAATCCAGTTGTGACCATTTTAACAGTTAAACATTACAAAAGTGCTATACAATCTCTAATATTGCATGGAACTGCCAAAGTACATTCAACAACTTCACAGCATACTCAGCAAGTTTTGGGAACTAATCAAAATGGAAATGTTATCATTTATCACACTCCGCAAAATAAAATGGTACCAAAGTCGCCCCTAGTCTGTCAGAAGTCTACTACGTCGCCTGGAAATTTGCCTGTGTGTTATTGAATGGAAATTAACGAGCGTTGTAATAATTCTTATTTTAATTTACATTCGAGATATACCGATATGATAATCATGATTTTAAACAGATAATCATGATAATCGTTTTTATTTTTAATTTTATGTATACTATTTGTTTGAAAATAAATTTGCAACAAATATTAAAACATTTTAGTTTTTAAAACTTTAAAACAGAGATCGACATTGGGGAAAATGTCCGTTGATTCCCTACATGTCCGCAAAAGGCATTCTGCAAAAAGAATATTCAGAAAATTTCTGAAATATCCGATATTATCCAAAAAAGAAATATAAAACAAGAGATGTGTCTTTTGCTGTGCTATGGATCAGTGTAGAAGATTTTTTAATTGTTAAAAATAAATTTGATTGGAATTTTTAACAAAAAGGACCCCATTTTCTAGTCAATTTTTAAGTAAAATTACTACTACCTTGCTAGAAAATTCATAACTTTAATTT
This sequence comes from Meloidogyne arenaria, assembly GCA_036172955.1. Classification (NCBI taxonomy): domain Eukaryota; kingdom Metazoa; phylum Nematoda; class Chromadorea; order Rhabditida; family Meloidogynidae; genus Meloidogyne; species Meloidogyne arenaria. Next base: position 913,692 of record JARQAB010000033.1, on the reverse strand, counting down.
TGATTTCTTGGTAAATCATAGATAAACCTACGTTTTATATTTTTTGAAAAAAACAAAAATTTTATCACTATTTAAAAAAAAAGTTATGATTTCCAAAATAGGGAGAAATGAGAAAAACGGCGACATCAAGCCGGCATGTAATCACGATCGGAGCTCTTATTTTACGGGTCCAGAAGTTGGGTCCAAAAGAATTTTATTTAAATTTCAAAATCTTACATTCTAAACTTTATTTTTATTTGAAAATTTTTCTGAAAAGCGTAAATATCTGTTTTTCTGTCCGGCTATATGAAAGAGACAAATTTAGAGCGGCAAAACACAAAAAATGTTTTTAAATAAAGTGCAGCACAAAACACATTATTAGCCAATATTCAAAAATAACTTTCAAAATACATCCCCTGACTTTTTCACGTGTTCTCAATAAATTTATCTTTCTTTCCATGTCTGCCATCTAATAGTTGTTTATCATTTTATTCAAATTTACTGAGGACATATGCCACTCTTCCTTTCACTCCCTCTCGAGGGCATATGCCACTCTTCCTTTCACTCCCTCTCGAGGGCATATGCCACTCTTCCTTTCACTCCCTCTCGAGGGCATATACCACTCTTCCTTTCACTCCCTCTCGAGGGCATATGCCACTCTTCCTTTCACTCCCTCTCGAGGGCATATGCCACTCTTCCTTTCACTCCCTCTCGAGGGCATATGCCACTCTTCCTTTCACTCCCTCTCGAGGGCATATGCCACTCTTCCTTTCACTCCCTCTCGAGGGCATATGCCACTCTTCCTTTCACTCCCTCTCGAGGGCATATGCCACTCTTCCTTTCACTCCCTCTCGAGGGCATATGCCACTCTTCCTTTCACTCCCTCTCGAGGGCATATGCCACTCTTCTCTCACTCTCTCTCGAGGGCATATGCCACTCTTCCTTTCACTCCCTCTCGAGGGCATATGCCACTCTTCTCTCACTCTCTCTCTTCCTAACATCTATAAAATACTTTTAAAAATTTTGTCAAAAGAGGGGTGTGTATATTTTTAAATGTAGCAGCAGGGAAAAAGAATTAGAGATAGCAAATCTAGCAAAATTTGCAGTATAGAATAACACTCACATCAGAATAAAGCCATTAATTTTAATTAATAAATTATTAAAAATTTTTAAAATAATAAAAATGTTTTTTTAATTGTTTAATTTAATTTGTTGAGTTACCAGAAACCATTTCTCGGATACAGGCTGAGATATTGCAATCATAATTAATTCATTTTTATTTTATTCCCAACACTTTAAAAAACTTTTTAATACCAAATAATAAAAATTTGTTTATCTGATAGCAAAGAGTAACCAATTCGAACTTATATAGGCCTGAGAAATACAGGCCTGATAACATATATAGGAGAGAAACTGGCCTGAGTTATACATAATTATAATTAAATAAAAGTTTATAATATAGAATATAAAATAATACATACATTTCTCAATTTCCTATGTATTTTTATATTTTTTTAGGAAATGAATACTATTCTCTTTTTCCAACTTACCATTTTATTATTTCTCTTTTTGGAAATATTTGTGGATTGTGTTAAGCCCGGAGATGAACAAGACCATAAAGAACATCAAAATGTTCAGTTAGATAAGGATAAACAAAATTCTAAGATTCAATACAAAGTTATTGCCAAAAAAGAATCTAAAAAACACAAGCTTGAACATTCAAACCCCTCAAAATCTCATCAAAAAATGGCTAATGTTGGAGAAGAAACTAATGTTATGAGTAATTATGAGACACCAACTGTATAGACTTTAATATAAATTTTTTTATAAACACTTATCAAAGTAAATTTTCAGAATGAATTTGAATACCATCATCATGTAGTAGACATTGATAATTATGATCAAGCATATTTTTATGCGAAAAATGAATATGAAGTAATCCTTATATATTTTATAAATTATTCTATAAATATTTTGCAGAACCACTTCCTTGATCAGGTTAGTGCCAAACTTGATAAGGATATCGACGATAACGAAGTTGACGATAATTTAGTTTCTGTCAAGCAAAAGGAGTTAGAAGATGCTCTTGGTGGGGATAAACAAATCAAAGATTCTGGTTCTTATTTTAAAAAATTATTTCCTATTTTTAATTTATTTTTTCCAGATGTTAATTAGAGAAGAAGAAATGCTAAAATTGTTTAAGAAATGAAAACGATACATGATTTTGCTATGTTTTTAAAAATATGGCAAACTATTCTCTCGCTTTATTACCATATTTACTCGATTAATTCCCCTGGGGAATTATTTTTTCAACCCATATATAGCATGGAGAATTATTCAAGGAGGGGAATTACCGTATTTTCTCTATTTTAATGCCACTCCCCAGTTGAATGCCAGTCTCTAATAGAATGCCACTTTGGAAGGTGATTGAAAAATAGAATGCCATGGCATTCTAATAGAGAAAATACGGTATTTGAGTTTTGAAATTTGAATGTGTAGTAGGGTATTTGGGGGAGGGGATTATTGTTTCAACTCATCCGTAGCAGGGGGAATTATTCGAGAGAGGGGAATTAATCGAGTAAATACGGTATATACATTTTATATTCCGTAGTTTAGACCAGAGCTGCGTCGAAATAAAAAAATCTTCGAAATTCGGAAATCGAAAATCGAAAGAAATCCAAAAATATCGAAATCGAAAATCGAAATTTTATAAAAAAATTCGAAAATCGGAAATCGAAAATCGGCAGAAAAAAACGTCGAAAATCGAAAATCGGTAATCGAAAATCGAAATTTTTAAAAATAACTAAAAGAGTAGTAAACAATCCGCAATATGGAGATATAAGGGTTAATCTTGAGATATAAGAGGATTCAATGGATTAATGGTAGTCTTAAGAGATATCAGTGATCGTAGGGATATACAGGATTAGGGGGTTGACTAGAGACCAATTAAATCCGCACCCTAGATCACTTTAAATCCTTTATTCCTCCGATATTCTACTTACCCCTTGATAAACTTGATATCCCATCCTCCTATATCCCTCTTATTATTGTAAGGCAAATGGATTAATTGGAGGCTCGGGTGGAAAGTCAATGATAATATTATTTAGGTGGATTTGGGTAGATTAAGGGGGATATTATATGATATCAGGCGAATATGAGGGATATCAAGGGATATCAAGGGTTACGCGGGATTTGGGCGGATTATCGTGGGATTTGGGTGGATTAAAGAAAATCTCGCGATCTTCTTATCCCTTATTTTTATCCCTCCATATTTCTTAACCTTTTTTTGCGCCGCAGGCGGAAATTTTCAGAATTTTGAAGATCATTAAGCCAAAAAGAAATTTTGAAAGAACCCTAAGCCAAATTTCTTCTTTTTTCTGCGCCGCAGGCGAAAATTTTGAAAATTTTGGAAGACTAGAAGACAGATTGCTTCATTTTTCAGCGCCGCAGGCGAAAATTTTGAGAATTTTGAAAGGCTAAGTAGCCAAATTTCTTCATTTTTGGCGCCGCAGGAATAAAATCTTAAGAGAAAAGATAATGCAATTTTGCAAAAAAAAATCGAAAATCGAACGAAAATCGAAAAAACTAAAATTATCGAAATCGAAAATCGAAATTTTATGAAAAAATTCGAAATTCGGAAATCGAAAATCGGTAGAAAAAAACGTCGAAATTCGAAAATCGAAAGTCGAAAATCGAAATTTCGACGCAGCTCTGGTTTAGACTTGTAAATTCTGATAAATTAACAAATATAGTGAATTGCTATGTGTTCGAATAGTCTTATAAATCTATTAGCGGAATAAATTGACAATGTAGGCATTCTATTAGTATGGCAACTAAGATGGTTTGGAAAATAGAACGGTTTCCATTCTATTCGAATAGAATTTCAGCCATAAATGGTATATCAGCGAATAGAATTTCAGCTATATTCCCGAGAATTTCTGATGAAAATTATTAAAAGGCACACTTGGAAACGAAACTATTCCAAAGCTAACATGGTGCTGGCAGTAAGCTTGTTAAAAGAATGAGTAATAGCCAGCAGCAACCTTTAAAAAATAAAGTATAGGCAAAATATTAAATATTGCCAAATTATGGGAAGTGGGAGTTTAAAAATTTGATGAAAAACAGAAATTCAAAATATGGATGATTTAAAACGGGAAAAACAGCATTTGAAAAAGCATCGTTGTTTGAACAAATGTCCCACAAACAAAGAGCCAAGAAAACTAAATAAACAAGGAGTCAAAGCAATTCAAATATAGGCCTCCAATAACTAAAATAATGAAAGAGAAAAGTGTTTTTGTTAAGGACATACAAAAAACCCTATGAAAATAAGGAAATACATATCCTTATTTTTAATTTTTAGTACACCGTATATTAGTTTTTTACCCCCTCTTACAATTTTTTACGCTTCAGTTTAAATCCCTTTCTGTATTGTTAATTGTTGCGCTGTGTCCCTTGTTGGTCTCTACTGGCTCTTCATTTTAATCTTCATTTTCTAACCCTTTTTGATTTGTGCTGATGTTCACAAAGAAAATTTTTGTTGCTAAATACAAAGAACCAAGTTACGGCCTCAATTTATTATTTTGTCAAATAATGTATCACAAAACTTTTTAATTAATTTATTTATAAAGTACAACCAAAAAACAAACAATAAATTATTAAAACAAGGAATAAATTATTAGAATATACTTCAGTTATTTTATCTTCTAAGAATGCCCCCATATAATGTAGAATCATTAGTTCGATTGTTAGCTCGGCGAATTTTTTCTTTGCGATTTTTTCTTAGATTTTTTCAGGTTTTACTTTTTATAAAAGCGGCGCATCTTTTTAAATTTTATTTCTTTACAATAAATAAATATGTCCTTTAATAGTTCAACTTTTCTCAGTGTCATATGTCAATTCCTCTCTTAAATTCGATTTTGCTTTTAACAAAGTACAAAATATTTAATAATTGCCCTTTTAAAATATTTTTTAAAAGGATATATAGAGAAAAAATCACAAGAATAAATGCCCTTTATAAAAATTTTTTAAAGGGCGGCCATGCCATAGGACTTTAAAAATTATCCTTATAAATTGACTTCGAATTACCCATGAATTGAACATTTTTAATTTTTTTTAAATTTTAAGTCTTTAATATAATATTTAAATTCATATTAAAAAATATTTAGATTTTTTCAAATCACTCGAAAAAGTAGAAAATTTTTTGAAAAAAACTTCAAAATGCATTGGCTCTTTGTAGCTGCATTTGCCTTAATTAGGATTGCCGTTTTCGATTCGAGCCGACGTTCGGCGCATTTTTTTCGAGCATAGTTTTTTACGATTCGGTTCGATTCAAGCTTTTCGAGTTGAAAAGTATCGCTACTCCTATTAGATGGAGAGGCAAAGGATGCCAAATTTTGAAAGATATGAGGCTTTTTTATAACTGCTTGTAAAAAATTTTTTATTTTAGAAAATCTTCCCTTTGTTTTCTGATATTTTAATTTATAAAAGACAGTTTTATTGCTTATTTAAATTTTTATTTTAGAAAAAAATGCTTTCGACAAAAATTAAACTTTTTGTCAATTTAATTTTTTGTCTATTTTCGTATGTTTTTTCAAATATTCAAACTGATCAACGTTTTATTTTCAAAAAGAATTCTGAAAATTTGGTTGGAGATATTAATGTAAAGAAAATTGAATTTAATAAAACAAATGAAAATACAACAGAAAAAACATTGGAAATAATTATTGAATTTGGGGCTTTAAACAAAAAACATCAATTATTTTTGAGAAATGAAGATTACTTTTCTTGTAGGGTGTTAAATATAGGATTTAAAGAAAAAATATATAAAGTCGAGAATTTAACAAACGAGAAAAAAGAAATTCATTTTATTGAGAAATTCGAAGATGCTTACAGAAGAGGATTTAGGATTTGTTTGAGATTGGATGGAGTAAATTATGTAAATTAATTTTATTTTAAATTTTAATTAAGAATCTGAAAATTAATTATCTGAAAATCAAGAATATAAAGATAATGAGGGATGGGGGTTCGAACTTTTTTTTAAAAAGGTGGCATTTAAATGTTTGTACTTTAGTAGTATATGTCTACCGAGTATAGATCAGGCATGCACACGGATACTGATAATATCCGAATATCCGCGGGTATCCGCGGATATTCGTACTGCTCGGGGAGCAGTACTCATGTCGAAAATTTTTACATATCCGCGGATACGTACGGTATCCGCGGATACGGACGGATATGGATAGTGTTTTTTTAAAAATCGGACGGATACGGATGGATACGGATATGATGCTCCAGATCCGCGGATATCCATCTCAAAATTTGAATTTTTTCGCATATGGCCTTCCAAATTTTTCAAAATTTTCGCCTGCGGCGCTGAAAATAAAAGAAAAATGTTCTTCTTTGCCTCACAAAATTCCCAAAATTTTCACATCCGGTGCTGAACTCAACGGTTTTTAACCAGTAATCGTATTCGTACTTAGTAATCGTATTCGTAACCTAGACCCCAAACCACAACCTGCCCTCTCCGGCAAACCCTGATTCCCGACGATCCCGAACCAAAGGCTCGGGGAGCAGTACTCATGTCGAAAATTTTTACAATTTTGGAAAGTTAAGAAGCCAAATTCTTCCTTTTTTAGCGCCGCAGGCGAAAATTTTGACAATTTGTGAAGGTCGTAAGCCAAAAAAATTCACTTTTAGGCAAGCGAAAATTTTTAGAATTTTGGAGGCCAAAACTATACCAGGCCCGTAACCATACATATTCTCCCCCCCCCCCCCCCCCCCTCACGAAATGGGGAATAGGGATAAATTTGATCAGGGGATTGTACACAAAAGTGCATTTTTTGGCCTTCGGCCTTCTAAAATTCTCAAAATTTTCGCCTGCGCCGCTAAATATAGAAGATTTCTTGCTTAATGTTCGTACAAAATTCTCAAAAATTTCGCCTGCGGCGCTGAAATCAACTGGGCATATAACCAAAATTTTCATTTCGCCCGAAACCGGGAATTTAAATTTTCAAAAATTCTCAAAAATTTTCAAAATTTTATTTTTTTTGTCAGTATGACCTCTGCCTTCCAATTTTCGAACCTCCGATGTTCATAAGCAAGGTTTATTTTGTTGCATGCAGTTATTACCTAATTATCTACCCATTACTAAAATTTAAATAAATTTGACCATTTTGAAAATTGTAGTCAGGCTGACCATTTTGAGAAAAACGGATATATCCGCGGATATCCGCGGATGGATATGACTCAAAAGTCGGACGGATACAAACGGATACGGATATTGACCCTTTGGATATATCCGGATACGGATAGCAAAATCCGTATCCATGTGCATGCCTGGTATAGATCCCCCTTATGGTTTTTCGATTTTCTGGAGCTTGTTCTGCGAGTTTCCGTTTCCTCGAAAAAGAGGATTACATATTCGAACTAAGTCAGGCAAGAAGAATCGAATGGTATATATTTCAAATCTATATTCGTGCTCCCCCGTACTATAGCATGTTTTATACAGGAGCTGCTCAGAATTCAACCACTATTTTATGCCAACCTAAATTTCGAACCAATAATTGAAAACGGCAATAATGAGAATGCAATTATTAGCCGTAATGAGAAAGCAATTCTTACCAAATTTAAATGGTCATTAAATTTTGAAGAATGGAATTATATTGAAATTTGTGCGGAGTACAAAGAAAAGGGGAACTATATCATACTCATTTATGTACAAGCCAATGGCGATAGATCACCCTTTGCTGTAAAAGCCCTTCAAATTTTTGTAAAAGTTGACAATGAACTTAAAAAATGTGTTTCGACTAAATTTAATATTGAGTCGGAAGAAGACAAAAAAGCTCTCGGAAAATTAAAGCAAGTTGTACAATTTATGTTTGTTAAGACTTCTAAGAAGTTAAATGATGGAGAGATGATAAAGGACGGAAATAATTTTTTTTCTTTGGTTAAATTACTTTTTGGGGAATTATTCGGATTGTTTCATGTACTTTACCCTTTATTTGATGATGGAGAAATAAATGAAAATAGAAATAACTTTAATAAAAACGTAACAAAATATTTTAAGCAAAGGGAAATACACAATTTCTCTAAAAATATTTTATTTAACAAAAACTGGCACAAATGGTTTTATTATGATGGAAAATATTTTATGATGGGGGAAAATGGAAAAGCACAAGAAATAAATTCATCAACTTCTGGACAATCGCAACCGCCTCTGGATAACCAAACTGTAACAACTCAGGACAATCATCTCGAGAGTTAGTTATATATTTACTCAAATTCTGGATTATTATTGAATTAACCATTTCTGTCAATTCAAAAAAGGTTCTAGTTTAGGATACGAGTCTAATGACTTTTATAAATCACATAAGCATTTAAGCGATCCTTCAGAGTAAATGTTTCCTAAAAATGTTATACCTAGGAGTGTCCTATCATAAACATTATATGTAAAGGCAAAGAAAATTAGTTAAATTTAAATTTGCTCTATTCATAAATTAAATTAATTATTCATAGGTTCAAATCAAAATACGAATCAACAAGTGCCCCGTAGTTTTTGCGATATTTTGTAGAAATTGTGATTGCAGAAAATGATGATTTTTGTGTTGAAACTTTTTTTCTAAAAATTAATCAAAGAGTTGATCGATAAAAGTAAATTAACAGCCTTTGCTCCTATCTTTTTTTGTGACTGTATTTAAAAATTTGTTTAACATTAAAAACTTTTTAAATTTTTTTTAAAACCATCAATTTATTTTTAAGCTTTACTATGTATAAAATTAAGGTATAAAATAAAAAAAATTAATAGTAAATTATATTAATATTATTATTTAAATTTTAATATTTAAATTTTAATAATAATAATAATAACGAAAATTTAGAAAGAATTTAAAAAAGAAAATTCAGAAATTCATTTTATGGGTACTCTAAGCCTAGAATTTTAGATTTTTTAAATTTTACATAATAAAATATAGTATTTAAAATTAAATATTAATTTAAGAATAACTTTAGTTAACATAAATATAAATTTTTAACCAATATTTATCAAAATAAAAACCAATTTAAAAATTACAAAAAATTTTTGTTAAACAATTCTTTTTATGAAAAAGGATTTTTATTTCTATTAGCTAAAGGAGATATCATTATACTGTTACCTTTCAATAAATTCAATAAATCATGAACATTAGATAGAACATAAAAAATATTCTTCACTAAAATCTCAACTTCATTTTCATACATTTTTATTTTATTTGATTTAAATTCTTCTTTATTTTCTAATTTTAATTTATTATCTTCAATATTTCCTTTATTTCCCGTCTTCGAACTTGAACTTTCTCCAATATCAATGACACTGGATATTTCAATATTTCCATCTTCTAATATTTTAAGTGAATGATTAAATCCAATTAAAAGTGCTTCTTTTAGTTTTGTTGAAATAAAATCTTTGAATGTGGATATTTTTATTTCAGTATTACCATCCTCCTTTGCCGGTGGGTACATTTCCATTAATTCTTTTATTGTTTTTATTTCATTTATATTTTTTGTTAGTCTAAATTTGTTAAAATATTATTTCGCTTTATTCTTCTGACATGTTTAGAGGGATTCTTTGGAATTTTTCCTGGCTGATCTTATAAATTGAAATAAGTGAAAGCGGATCTCCGAACCCTGGTATTTTAGTATTATATACTGAAAGAGGTTGGCAAATGGGCTTACTGCAAAGGAGATCTGGCAGGATTATTGCTAGGCGCTTTCGCTCACCACATACAGGAGCTCTAACATTAACTACAGGGCCATCGACTATCGCTTTCTCATTTTCCTTTTTAGATCGTTTTATCCCCGCCTAAACGTTTTCAATGCTCTAGGTAATCATCCTTACAATACTTTAACATGATTTTCTATTTATATTCAGGGTTTTGGAGGATAATTGAAAATTTAATAATAATTAAATGATATCGCTTAGTCACACCCCTAATCACATAAAATTTAAAAAAATTCCTTGTGACTTTTACACACAAAATTTTTATCAAATAAATATTTAAAACACCAACATATCATCATAAATAACTCCAGCAACTGCAGAATAAATTAATAAACCTTCCCCATATAAATCATACATTCGTTGTATTTGATCAAATAAATAGGTATAATGTCCAAGAATGTATATATTATCGATAAGTTTATATAAATTTGAATCTTTTATATAATTCAAAGATATTTTTATCATATTCAGAAATAATGTTTGAGGATGTGTTGATGAAACTTCAACTAAAATTTATTTTATATAATTCAATTTTAATTCAATTTATAATTTTATTTGTTTTTATTATTTTGTATTTGTGTTATTGCAGATCAGGGATCGCGCCGACAGAAACCAAATTCACGATTTTCGGGAATCGCCTATCGGGTCGGCACGATCCCTGTTGCAAATATTATGAAACCAAGTATCTTCAACGTCTGATCCCTTCCAACTGGATAATAAAGGCCTAGCAAGTCCCTGATCCTCTACAAAGTCCCCGATCTTCCACGTTAGATCCATTTCTTATTCCACCCTCGCATACATTGTTACTTTCTACTGTTAGATTAATGATTATTCTCGGCAATTACGAAAGTATGCTGGTCATACGCAATTGTTAAGAGGACATCTTTTCGATCAAGGCTTAACCTTTATTTCAGGGGTGGAAATCGAAACTGCATTTATGATTATTGTTTTAACATTTAAGAATTTATATACATATTAATAATTTTAACCTAATGCATCTTCAATCGAATTAAACTTTTTTGAAGTATAATCCTCACTTAAAACAAATGACAAAGCCTTTACCAAGTCTTTTCTAACCAAATAAACCAAATCATTTCCTCCATAAAATTTTACAAATTTGACGACATATAAATTTAAACCATTAATATCATTAAAAAGATTTGGATATTTATTTACAATTAGATTTCCCCTTTCGATAAATTGAGAATAAAATGAACTGTCAAAACATTCCCAAAGTTTATATTCTAATTTTTGAATTTTAAATAAATCGTCAAAACAGGCAATTATTTGTTTTAAATATAATTTTATTTTCTGGTCTAGCCAACAAAATTCATTGAAAGTTTTTTCCTTGCTAAAGAAATTATCCATTTTTTCTGAAATAATATTTCCGTAAAACAACAAATAATTTAGGGATTGTTCAAAAGGATTTTCCTTTGAATTTTGATTTGAAATTGGATTGTTAAATATTTGTTCCACTTTGTCAAGCTTTTCAAATTTTCCTTTAGCGTTTTTTAATTCGGTTTTAAAACGAGCTTCTTTCTCTTTGTCCTCTTTTTCTTTCTTTGCTTGAATTTCAATATTCTCCTTTATATATTCATTTATTAAAATCATATCAGGGTCCGGTCCTTTAGATTTTTGTTTGCCTTTATCTAGTTTTGGCTCTTTAGATTTTGTTTTGTCCTTATTTTTATTTTTCTTCTTTTGTTTGGTATTCTTAGATGACTCACTTTTTGAAATGTTTAAGTTTTCGGATTCTTTTGATATCTAAATTATTGGATAAAATATGTAGTTATTATTAAGAGGATTTTGATATCCTGACGGGCAAATAGAATTATAGTACACATGGAATTAGAGTCATCTCTAATACCAATGATACAGAAATTCTAGTTAACAAAAGTAATGCCTAGATTAAATGATTATAATTACAAAACCTCCGAGCTTTCGGACTTAGTCAATGATGGTGTAGGTGTCAAATCTGACTTTAAATCAGCACTTTCAGATTTTTCTAATATTTTTTCAATGACAGAATCATTGCTAATTTTCTTTGTATTATTAGTTGATATTTCTTCTTGATTAGCAGAAATTGAACTAGTATTTGTCAATTCCTTTTCTAAATTTTTAGTTTCCGCTCTTTTAAAATCTTTTTCCTTAGTTCCCTTGATTTGCCCTTTCTTGTTACCTGATTTGTTTTTCTTGTTCTTAGTATTTTTAGCTTTTACATTTTCCTTTGTCTTTTTTACTTCCAAAATTTTCTTCTCATTTAAATTTTCTATTTTTCCAAAATATTCATTTATTTTCATTTTCCCTCCTTTTTTCTTAACAACTTCTTTTTCCATATCAAAGAGAACACCATCTTTTATCTCCTTTATTTCATCACTTAATAAACCAAGCAACCGAAAATCACTATATTTCTCAATAAATTTAAATGGCTTCCTGTAATGATTCAATAAATCTTGTATGTGTTTTCTTGGTGATACTCCTTGAAATTTAAGGAAATAAGGATTCCTTCTGCAATCTTGCACAACTTCATATGATCCATCATTATAAGGTCTTGCTGGGGTTTCTAAATTAATTGAATCAATCATATTATATTATGTTGCATGTATAGATAAGATCAGGGTTTCGATCTCGAATTTTTAAAAATCAGCAAAATTGACCGAAAAAATCCGCATTTTATATCAAAAACCCGCAAAAAATTATCAAACACAAAAATTGAATAAAATCACTTTATGCATTGTATTTTTCGTCTTCTACAATTCAATTGAGCAATTTTTCTATTACTAATGATCATCTTATGGAAATCCAACAACTATCTGAAAAATTACACTTGCATTTTTGTCGCGGAAGATGTCGGAAATTTTTATTTCTTCCATTTTCAGCGCCGCAGGCAAAATTTTTTTAATTTTGGAAGATCCTTAAGCCAAAAATCGTTCATTTTCAGGCCAGGCAAAAAATTTTGAGGATTTTGGAAGATCAAGGACACAGCTTCCTTCCTTTTTTGCGCCGCACGCGAAAATTTTAAGAATTTTGGAAGGCCAAGAAGCCAGATTTCTTCCATTTTTAGCGCCCCAGGCGAAAATTTTGAGGATTTTAGAAGGTCTTAGCAGAAAAATAATGACATTTTTACTAAAAACCACAAGAAAATATAAAAAATCCACATAATCTTCAAAAGACCACAAAAATCCGCAAATCCGCATTTTTAAAAATAATCCTCATCGCCCTATCAAAAAACCACAAAATGAGGAAAAATCCGCAGATATCGAAACCCTGGATAAGATATTTTCTTATACAGGTATTTTAATAATTCTTACAAAAGTACTATTTTTCCTATTAATTAAAGGAAACTCAAATGATCATTGATCGGACCCGATCCATATTATAACCGACTGAGGTCACTGGATCTGAACCTCATGATTTAATTTAGAACCTTAACCTTATTACTATACTTATTCATTCATATTATTTCTGTAATTAGGACAAAAAAGATAATCCAAATATTATTTTTGAATATTATGTTCAGTCTTCCCAGTCTAATTCTTCTGTCCCTTCGAGCCTAAAATTTTCTTTGCAGAGGAGTTCCACATATTTAAATAATGAAACTTGCTCTGCTTTTCGTCAAATAACTCATCTAAATTTGTATTTGTAAGTACATAGGATTCCAACCAATATTTCCAAGCATCTTTATCAGATATTTTAAGTATTACAACCTTGAATAGATGTGTAGGAACAAAAATTTCCTTAGGTCCAAGAACCTGGAAATTTATGAGTTTGTAATTCACAAATAATGATTGTTACTTGAAATTCCATTAAATTAGTTTTCTCATTCGGCAAAAATAATGGTCCTGTATAAATAAATGTTTCTTCTACTTGTCTTGTCAAACAACTTAAAATTAGATAATATATCAAGGTTTATAGAAGAAGAGATTATATAAGATACTAAAGGATTTGGATAATATATTGTTGTAGATATATATAAAAATCAAGAACAAACCCTAATGCTACTCTATTAGAATTTGTATTAACTAATGGGGAAAAAGACTCGTTTTATGGACAAGTCTAACTGAAGACATCATTGGTCTTGTAATATATTTACTAGGGTTGGTGGCGACCGGTTTTAAAACCGGAATTTTTGAAATTTTTTGCCAAAAATTAACCGTTTTTAGAAAATTTTAAAAACCGGAAATTTGTGAAAATGAGTGATTTTATTTAAAATTCCCCCAAAAATAAACCGGTATTTGTCTAAAACTCAAAACCGAAAACCGGGTTTCTAAAATTTAGATTAACCGAAAACCGGGGGTACCGGTTAATAACCGGTCGCCAACAACCCTAATATTTACCTAATATATTCTTCAATAACTCGCCAATGCCCACCATTAACTTGATCTAGTTGTGGTACTGAATTGGTAAGGTAAAATCCTTGTTGATGTGGGTGTAAAAATGCTGTAGCTAGATGTCCATGCCCTAGTTCAAAACGCTATAAAATAAAAAACTATGTATAATCAAATTGTAAATATGAATGTTTCGGTTTGGAATTTGACTCTGTTCGGGTAACTGTTAATTTATTAAAAATTTAAAAACAATTACCCGAGGATTGTCGTAATCTCCATATTTTGGCTGAAATTTTAGAGAAAATTCTGGATCGGGCATCCAAGAAAGTCTTCCTGTAGGTCGAATCAACCTAGATTTTTCCATTGTCAAAACTTCCAAAACAAAATTTGGTATCCGCTTTCTTCTATTAAAACTTAAGATATAATCCTTAAAATTAAATAATAATTATATTATTGACTTTATTTATAATTTTAGGTAAATCATATACTTATTTATATGTAGAATTAAATAGCCCAGGAAGCTATTTCCGGACAACTTCAGAATAAAAAACACAAGAAAGTTTATCAATTTATTTGATAAACGTTTGAAGATCCCGATCAGGGCGCCCATTGGTATACATAACTTCTTTCTATAAGTTTAAGGAATTCATTTATATTTAGACGATTTATTAAGCTTTTTCCATAAATTATACATGAATAATTAAATCCCCTTGAAAAATTCATAAAGTGATATTTTCATCTAATAAATAAGTTAAACAAACTTTATATATTCGAATGTTCGATTTTGAATATTTTACTGTATTTTCCTTTCTAATATTTTCAAAATTTCTAAATTTGTTTGAAAATGTCGGTAACAGTGTTTTTGTAAAGATTAAATGTTGATTTGCTTCTAGGTCTGAGAATTCTGATTCTTTATTTAACTCATTAACATTTTTGAATAATTGATCTTCAGTGCATATCTCTTCAATTTTTGTTATTTTTATTAGTTAAGTAAACTTTCTTGACATTTAACATCATGTCTAAGGGTTTATTAGTCGTTTCAAGTGAAAGATCAACCCTATTGTTGGTTTGGGGTTTGGAAGAAATAAGGAAGAATTCTTATTGTGAAAAATGGAATTGAGGTCTACAGAGGGGCTTAATATTGAACCTTTTACTTATACGAGACTTTTCACAATATGGACCACAGGAATCAATGGAATTTCACTTTGATATATTTTAAATTTGGCAGGTTAATGCCTACACAAATAAAAATACCTAAATCACTAATTCCCTCAATTCCTGCAGCAATAATCAATTCAATCAACTCAAATCCAATATACCATTCCAAAAACCGTAATTTATTTTCAAACATTTGTTCCATAAGCTTTGAATCTTTAGCATAATTTTTGTATTCCCAATTATCTAGGCTAGATTTTCCACAATAATCTTCTTTATTTGTATCCAAATTTGTTTTTATTTTCGTTTTAGCTTCAGTAAAAATAATGTCAGTACAATATTTTTTATTTTCATATTTGATAAAAATAACTTGATAAAATTGAGTTATTGCCGGTTGTTTTATTGAATTGTTAAACTTAAAATTTTTAAATAAAATTTTAAGTTGCATCTATAGTGAGTGTATCGTCCCTTTAAATTAGAGTTAGATCCCGACCATGTACCCGCACCGAAACAATTTGAAAACCCCGTACCCTGACATAACCACCCCCGAGCGTTCGGGGTGCAACCCTACTTTAAAAGTTTACATAAAATTCTTAATGAATGCTTGTCAGTGTCAGGGATGTCGCTGGTCTCGGATCGGGTGCTATAATTGCGTTTCGTCGATTCTATCGGAAGAATCAACAACCCCAATAATTAATACTGATTTAGAATTTGGTTTTAATCCTCCCCATATTGAAACCTAATAAAATTTTAAAAATTCTTTTAAAAATTAATTACTGTATAGCTTTTCACTCTTCCTCTAAGTCTAGTTTCTTCTTCGGAGGATTCAGGAATCACAAAAATTGGACCTGTCAAGATTAATATAGCTTTATTATTCCATTTGGAAACACATCTAAAAATTATTAAATTTTTAGAAAAAATATTCAGTATTTTACTTTGCATATTCTTCAAGTAATAAAACAGTTTTAATCATTTCTTTATTATCTAAATGACCAAAATCTGGTTGAGATTCTTTTGCTAAATTATTAGAATCAAGAGTTTCAAAAATCCAATTAACTTTTTCTGTCAGTAAATTAATGCTTAACATATATTTCTTTAAAAATCTATTTTTTGAGACAAATTAAGGTTATCTAACCTTAGTTTTAGTTAATATTTTTTCCTCTTCTGGCCATCCAAATTTATCGAAATGGTTAATTATTTTATTGGTAACCCATTCTGAATTAAAATTTTCTTCTAAATTTTTATCTTCCTCAGAAATGTTTTCAGAAAAATTGTAATTTTCCCAAAAATTTTGGCCGAGAAAAAAAGGGAAATTAAATGGATTTTCAACAAAACATTTATTCGACGAATCATCCATTGAAAGTGTTAGTTGTCCAAGTGAAAGTTCAAGTGGAATTGATACTTAAATTAATTCAAAAAATAAAAATAAAATAATTAAATCATCATCAAACTATCCCCTGCTCTATTATATATTACCGTAAATCCTCTAAAATAGCCCCACCCTCTAAAATAGCCCCCCTTTAGAGGTTGATCGAAAAAAATAGCCCCTCCCTCTAAAATAGCCCCTCCCTCTAAAATAGCCCCCCCCCCCTCTGGTTTGGAAACTTTGAAAAGGGCTGCAGAAAATGAATTATTAAATGATATTACTGATTCGGTTACTGAAATTGATTTGTTACAAGATGAAGAAAATGGATTTTTAAGTGATAATTCTATTGAATTTTAGAAAATTGTTATTTAATATTTGGTAATAAATTTTAGTTTTCAAAAATTTAGGCATCGAAAAAAATAGCCCCTCCCTCTAAAATAGCCCCACCCTCTAAAATAGCCCCCCTCTAGAGGTTGATCGAAAAAAATAACCCCATGGGGCTATTTTAGAGGATTTACGGTAATTATTTAAATAATATAAATAAATTCTTATCTTTAATCCCAATTTTCTTATACTTATATTAATTCTTTTTTATTTCATTATACGGATATTGACGAGAATTCGGTGGCGGGAAATTGAAAAAATTGAAATTTTATTTGACAGATTTTACCTGTAAAAAGTATCGAAATTTAACGAAATACACCGAGACACCGAGTATAGGGATGTATTTAAGCTAGAATCTAATATGTATTCCTTACATTGACGGTGAATTGATTGTTGTTCAATAGCAGGTATGTATTCACTCGCTAAAAAATTATTAAATTTTAAAAGATTAAAAGTCCTTAGGAAGATTTTGTAAAAGAATTTATAATGTAATGTGCATATATCTGGAGAGATTTTGAATGAAAAATTTGGTTAATAAGTTGTATACAAAGTTGAATGGCCAAACCCATTTAGACCTTCTTGGCCTTACATTAACACGAAAAGGATGCTAAATGTATTTATCCTTTATTTACAATAAAAAAATCACCATTAGGATTCAAAGTAAACTTTGACTTTGAAGAGATGTCAGTACTAAAACTGGAAGAACCAGGATTGGACAAAGAAAATTTATTTTCATTAGTATTCGTTTGCGAGGCCAATTTACTAATTGGAATTATTCCAAAAATAATTAAAAACAATAAAATAATCATTTGGAATAAATAAATTAATTTAATTTTAATAAAAATTTAGAAATATTTTTATAATAAATAAAAATGAATAGGGTATGTCTGTTATTATTAGAGTAGCACGAGGTCGAGGCCTCGCCGAGGCCGAGGCCGAGGTCCTCGGCGATTTTTCAACCTCGACCTCGATTTTGCTGACCTCGGGCCTCGGAACCTCGTCTCGGTCCTCGCCCTGAATCTCGGTCGAGGACCGAGGCTAAATATACACCCTAAGAATTGCTTTTTTTGTAAAAAATGGAAGTAATATGGTGACTTACCTTCCAAAATTCTCAAAATTTTCGCCTGTGGCGCAGAAAAAGGAAGATTTTTGGCTTCATAGCCTTCCAAATTTCTCTAAAATTTCGCCTGCGGCGCTAATAATGGAAGGCTTTTTTTAATGAAAAGGGAAGGGTCATGTTTTTCCCCTAAATACCCTTAATCCTATTAATCCCCTATTAGAATATTGGAAGTCAAGTGTCTCTATCCCTACAAATCCATGATATCCTTCTTAATCTACTAAATCCACTTACATTCAATTAATCCATTCAAGTCCCCTTATACTCTCCTTTGATCCCCCATATCCGTCTAAGCCCAGTCTACTAAATAATCAAATAGTATAGAAGTAAAGACCAAGGAGTCATATCTTTACCCTTTTCAGCGCCGCAGGCGAAAATTTTTAGAATATTGGAAGTCAAATGCCAAATTTCTCCATCTTTAAAGCGCCGCGGGCAAAAATTTTGCGAATTTTAGAAGCCCAAGAAGCCAGATTTTTTCAATTTTAAAAATAAAATGTGGAAATCAAAAAGTTCAATTCTTAGGAGTGTAAGTTTTTAAAAGCTCAAAAAAGTCAAGACCAAGACTACACCCCAATACCAAAACTAAAAAAGCCCATGAGTCTTGGACATCTCTATGGGCATACTGGGTATGAATCAGATGTAAAATATTAATTTGATAAGTATTTAGCAAATATTTGAAAAATTTACTAAATTTATCTAGATTTTGAAATTTTATAAAATTTTTTTAAAAACCTCGGTTATCCTCGGTCCTCGACCTCGGTCTCGGGTCAAAATTAGCCCCTCGACCTCGATCTCGGCTTTTCCTGCCTCGGTGATCTCGGTCTCGGTTTTTTCAAAAAACCTCGACCTCGTGCTACTCTAGTTATTATACAACATAGGGAAATAAATATTTTTAAATAATTAATTATGAAATATTTCCTGTTTTTGTTTACATTTTATTTTACTTTTATAAAAAGCGGCTATATTGTTATTTATTTAGACGGCATTTTTTATTAGCTTTAAAGTGTATTTATTGATTAAATAATATTTAATTATATTTAAAATTATATTAAAATTTAATTATATTAATTTAATTTATATTTAAGATTTTTAATTTTTAAAATTAAAACAGTTAAAGGGTATTCTTAAAAACAGTTTATGATTGCACGAAGTGAATTACAGACTGAAATTATTTTACACTCTTTTTTGTGAATTATCTTTTAATTTAAGTTAATTTTGCGTTTCGAAATTTCGGGCGAATACCACTTTCTTTTCCTATTTTTCTTAGGTAAAAAGGAATGTTCATAAAATAATTTTTGAACAAAGTTTACAGTCAAATTTTTAATAGATTTAATGATTTTAATAAAAAAATGTTTAATTAAAAAGATAAATTTTAGCTAAAGATGAGTACAAGTTTGTTAAATGTTTAACAAAAAACAATTCTATTTAAATAAAAAATATTAATTATAAAAAATCAACTAATAAAAGTCGGTCAAAAAACTTTGGTTGTTCATGACCCGAAGGTATGAATGTGTAAATTTCGGCAAATGGAAGGAATGATTTAAAGATTTAGTAAAGGTTGAAAATCCCGAATAATGATAAAATAAATAAATAAATATCCAATAAAAATATACTGATTATCTTATAAATTTTTATCAAAATTATCTATAAAATTATATTCTTTCACTTCCTTTCCTTTAATTTTCTGTTTTTTATGAGGACGATCTGTATGTTCTTCCACATTAAATATATCAACTTTTGGAGGACCCAAAGACAAATGGCTTCCATCCAATGGTTGATTAGTAGACTTCTTGGATTTGTTATTTTTATCTGTAAATTCATATTTATGTTTTAGATTTATATCTTTAAAAATTAAAATTTGAAAATACAGGAACTTTCATTATTCAGAAGGTTTGAGAATTAAATGCTTGCTATAATGCTTTGAAATGAATCGAGGATATCCCAAAGCTGATAAGGACTAAATTCTCAGAATTTAAATAATACATTACAAGTTACTTATGTTAAGACTAATCATCTTTATTAAATTATATACCTCCTTGTGGGCTCGAATTAAATAATGGATTATTAAAATTTTGGTTATTTGAAGGTTGTTTTCCAAAATAGTTAGTACTGGGATATTCTTTATTTTGTTGAAAAACTTGTTGAGTATATATTCCATAATTTATTAGTGATGGTTCCGAAGGTTGAATATTTCTAAAGAATTTAAATTTGAAAATTTAGCATGTACAAAATTAACTGTTTGTTCCCCCAAAAATACTTTTCGATCTCCGAAAGTGAATTCAGATTTATTGAAGCCTGAATTGTAGTCTTTGAAGCACTTGCTGGATTATTTAAATAATGAAAGTATTCTTCGTTTAATGAATGATTTGCAAAATATTCATTAATAGGATTGGTTGATTGCACAAAGTTTTGACTTGATTCATGAACTTGATTTCCTGATGTTTGCCCCAAATTTTGGATAACTCCCTTCATCTTTAATCCTTAAATGATAAAATAATGTTAAATTTGCAATAGTTTTACTGGCGATATAACGAGAGTATCAGAGATATGTCTAGAGACCTACTCCAAATTTAATTACCTCTTTGAGTGTTTGAATCAACTACTGGATTATTCGAATTATGTAAAGATTGGTTATTTAAAAAATTAGTAGGATGAACATTTGTAGTTGGCAAAGCATTATGATTATAAATTCCATTATCTTGAGCTTGTGGATTATTTAAATTATGAAAAGAAGAATGATTTCCAAAATAATTCTTATCAAGAAAAACATTAGCCGATTGCAATCCTTGATAATTATTCGAAAGTGAATTCAAAATTATCGGAGCTTGAGACTTTGAAGTAGTTGCTGGATTATTTAAATAATGGAAAGATTCTTCGTTTAATGAATGATTTCCAAAATATTCATTAATATAAGAATTGGTTGATTGTACAAAGTTTTGACTTAATTCATGAACTTGATTTCCTGATGCCTGCCCCAAATTTTGGATAACTCCCTTCATCTTTAATCCTTAAATGATAAGATAATGTTAAAGATGCACTGATTTACTGGCGATATAACCAGAGAGTCAGCAATATAGCAAGAAACCTACTCCAAATTTAATTACCTCTTTGCGCGTTTGAATCAACTACCGCATTATTCGAATTATGGAAGGATTGGTCATTTAAAAAATTAGTAGGATGAACATTTGTATTTGGCAAAGCATTATGATTATGAATTCCATTATCTTGAACTTGTAAATTATTCAAATTAAGAAAAGATGGCTGATTCGTAGAATCATTTCCTAAATAATTGTTATTAGGAAGCATATTGGCTGGTTGTAATCCTTTATAATTATAAATTCCGCTGTGTTGATTTGAGGTTGATTGACAATTTTTTTGATTGGGTTCGTTGATTTTTATTCCTTAAGGATAAATTTCAATTTAAAACAAACTCTTCAGGGACTAGCTAAATTCTAGACTTGGTCCTATTACAGTGGAATCCTCAAAAATCTGACGAAACTAAAAGTATTATTGCCAAATTCAAACCATTAGTCTAGCATTTGAGCAATCTGGTATTGCAAAATATCAACTTTGTTTTAAAATGTTATCGTTCTATTAGGCCGCAAACTATACTTTACAGAATAACTATGATAACGAAAAGCTTTTCAGCAATTAATATATAAGTAAATAAGAGATTAAAATAATTCTGATAAATAATTGGAAGGATTACCCTCTGTTATATTTTCAAGATTTTGAATAATCGGAATAATATGTACTATTTGATTAAATATTAGTAGAATTCTTATTATTTACCTCCAGTCCTGCCTTTAGCAGGCAATGGTGGTTTTCTTAAACTTTCCAAATCCTCGGCTGGAAAATTAAATGCATTTGCTAAAATATTATGGTAGTATTTAATCGCGTTTATAATTTCTGCTTGATTTTGAATATTTAATTGTATTTTAATATCAAGTTGATTTCTGATTTCATCAGTTTTTGGTGTTGACTTAAAAATAAATAAATTCGATTATAAGCGAAATTAACAAGGAATTCCCGAGTTACTGTTCAGAAACACAAATGATTTTGATATTATACATATAGGTAGATTTAAAGGATGTCTGTTTTGGAATATGTTTTCAAAAAAATTTTGATTTCCGAGTTCCGAAGTTCCAATTTCCGGCGAAGTTCCAACTGTTCCGACCCACCTCTGTTCCTTACTCGAAATTTACAATTTAAAAACGCATTTTTACCATTAATTGATTAAATTGATTTTGTTGTACTTTAAGTTTACCAAACAAATCATTTTCAGCCTTCTTGAATGAATTTATGTACTCAAAGTGTTGCACTAAATTTAAAGGACTGACAATTTTTTATAATTAAAAAACACCTAACAAATTTATTAGATTTTTTTAAATAGGGGTTAGATGTTTTTTTAGGTATTTTTTGTTTTTTAGGGTGTTCTTTAAATAGAGAGCGTCATTGTAATTAAGGGTCCACGATAATCTTAACAATCCAAAAATTTTATTTTTTTTGATTTATTTATGAAGTAATTTTTATTCTTGTTCTTACTATAAATTCCGAGGTTTCTTGAAAACTCTTCGATATCACTTTTTTGACTTTTGGCGACGTCTTAAAATAGCAAAAATATTAAAATTAAATTATTAAATTCTTAAATGTAAGTAATAATAATATTATTAAAAATTACCTTTTGCTTTTTCTAGCAGCATTTGATCAAATACTTCAAAAGGAAATGGACGAGGAGGTTGCAGCTAAATAAATAGATTGAAAAATATTATTTTATTTTAAATTATTAGCTAGTTAAACTATCCTTTAAACTAAAATTTGTCTCCATTTAGAAGGATTTTTACAATTCTAAAAGAATATTTTTTAGTGTTTTTTGACATTTGCAGATAAACTGGATTTTTAAATATTATCCTATCATTTTCTTTAACTTTAACTAAAGGGACTTGGACAATCAAATAAACTTTTGTTTGAGTTTGAATATTTATTTTATTTATTTATTGAGCAAACCACTAGTGCATTTGCGCACCATTCAAACCATCAAACTCAGTACACAGTTTTCAGTAATTCCGTGAATTCCTTGGGCTTATTAATTTTCCTAGACGTTGAGGGAAGATAATTCCATTCATTTACTATTCTGTGGAAGAAATTTCGCTGGCATTTATTTTGCTCACACAAATAAAAGCCAGCGAAATTTCTTCCACAGAATAGTAAATGAATGGAATTATCTTCCTACTCTTAGTTAAAATTACCGAATTATCTTTCTGTTGACTACTGCTTCCGCCTGGTTCCATACAAAACACAAATAAAAATTGCAGAAAAATTAAAAATAAATGAAGATTTAGCATTGTTAATTTTAATAAAATATTTTGATTTTCCGCGAGAGAAAATATTTTAAATTTATTTTTTTTAATTTATTTAATATTTAATTTAAGAAATGCTATGAAATAATATAGAAAATATTTTGTGTTTTAATGCCTTGATAGAGAATTTAAAAATCCCTTTTTAGAATCCCCGCTTCATTGCACTTTGCCATTTATTGGCATGAGGAGGGGAAAGGGCGAGGAGTGGGTCTTTCACATTTAAAAATAACAACACCCATGAGTTAATTTGCACTTTTCTCTAAAATTTTCTTTAATATATTTACCGCTTTCTTCGAAAAAAATATAAAATAATTTTTAATTTTGAAATTTTGCATTTATTAAAATAAATAATTTTCCAGAAATATTTCCTTAACTCAACGATAGTTTTTGGTTTTTATAGCATTTTAACTTCGATTTAAGAAAATAAAGGTACTATGCGTTTATATCCCCGCAATTCCGCAAATGTTTGTCCGCACTTTTTTTCATTCTTTCTCCTCATAAAGGATTGGAAACGGTCTAGTTAACCCCCATTTTTTCAGCGCCTTCTTTCTCCTCTCACAAAGATTAAAATGTTCAAGTAAAAATGGAGGAAGACAAATATTCGCTTGTAGAAAAATATAAAGGTAAAAAATAAGAGAATGTTTAGAAATTATCAGAAAGTCGTGAAAAAAAATCAGAAAGTCGTGAAAATTTACAGAAAGTCGTGAAAATAAATTGATGGATTTTAAAAGAAAATTTAAAAAGTTTTAATAGTACTAAATAATTTTTAAATACAGTCAGGGAAAAGAGATAGTAACAAAGGCTGTTAATTTAGTTTTTAATCGATCAACTTTTTGATTAATTTTTAGAAAAAAAGTTTCAACACAAAAATTTTAATTAGAAATTTGAACATTTTCTGCAATCACAATTGCTACAGAATTTTGCAAAAAGCACGGGGCACTTGTTGAGTCGTATTTTGATTTGAACCTTGAATAATAAATTTAATATTTATAAATAGAGCAGATTTAATTTACCGTATTTGCTAAAATGATTACCCAGGGTAATAATTGTTTCGACCTCTCGCTGCGGGGAGTAATTAATAGGGAAGGGGAAATTATTTAAGCTTTTTTAGAAAGGCTAATTATAACTATTTTAAGGGGGGGGGTAATTATTTTTTAGACCTCTGGTTGAAAGGGATAATTAATAGGGCGGGGATAACTATTTGAGAGAGAGGGACATTATTTCAGTATATACAGTAACTAAGTTTATGATGAGACGCTTATACACTTTTTGGAACACATGCACTCTCAAGGGACACATAAACGCTCATTTAATATACCTATAAAAGTTTATTAGTCTCATTTTCTAAACTAGAACCTTTTTTGAATTAACGGAAATGGAAAATTCAATATTAATCCAGAATTTGCATTTACTGTAAATATACAACTAACTCTCGACAAGGTAATTCTGAGTTGTCACAATTTGGTTATCCAGAGGCGGTTGGGACACAGCAACATAACCTGCAACCAAGCCCCGTTTCAGTGCATACTGAATTTTTCTCTTCATCTTTTCACTCTATTTTTTCCGCGTGCTATTTTTATAAGGATACGGTCATTTTTTATGTGCCAACTTTGAGAAGCTTTATCTCAATAAATCTCTATAGATTTAAAAATCTGTCTACCAATATCATAGATAATACCATGAAGATTCTTTTAAAAAAGAAAATAAAAAAATTTCACGATTTTGTAGCAACATTTCACGACGTTGTATGGATTTGCTGTATTGCATCACTTTAGCCGGTAGCTGGTTCCAAAGTCTTTCGATTTATATATCAATCGATTCGTCTCGTCGAGCCGAGTCGATTGGTACCAAACTCTATTCTCAGAAATGAATTTGGACCGAGATACATGCCTTTCTCTTTCTTTCGCTTCAAAACTGCTAAGACTCTAACTAAGACTCTAAGTGGCTGGTTGCAGCCTTTGCCTATTTTATGTTGCTGTGTGGGATTGTCCAGAAGTTGATGGATTTATTTCTTGTGCTTTCCAATTTTTCCCCATCATAAAATATTTTTCATCATAAAAAAACCATTTATGCCAGTTTTTATTAAATAAAATATTTTTAGAGAAATTGTGTATTTCTCTTTGCTTTAAATATTTTATTACGTTTTTATTAAAAGTATTTCTATTTTCAATTATTTCCCCATCATCAAATAAAGGGTAAAGTTCATGAAACCATCCGAATAATTCAGAAGAATATTCCCCAAAAAATAATTTAACCAAAGCAAAAAAATTATTTCCGTCCTTTATCATCTCCCCATCATTTAACTTCTTTGAAGTCTTAACAAACATAAATTTTACAACTTTCTTCAATTTTTCGAGTGCTTTTTTGTCTTCTTCTGACTCAATATTAAATTTAGTCGAAGCACATTTTTTAAGTTTATCGTCAACTTTTACAAAAATTTGGATGGCTTTTACAGCAAAGGATGATCTAACGCCATCGGCGTGTACATAAATGAGTATGATATAGTTACCCTTTTCTTTGTACTCCGCACAAATTTCAATATAATTCCATTCTTCGAAATTTAATTATTAGGTCCCGGTTCTTACTATTTATTATTTAAATTCAATATTAGGTCCCGGTTCTTACTATTTATTATTTAAATTCTCTCAAACTTTTAGTTGAGGTTCCTAACTTATATTTAGTTTATTTTAACTCAAACAAATTATAGACAAGTTTTAATTCAAGTTTATTTTCAACAAGTAAGTTATGTTTAATTCAGTTAAAAGGTATTGAGTACAAGTATATAAGGTAAGGTCAGTTAATTTTGAGTGGATATTTATATGAACATATGAGGGCGGGATATGAGAGAGTAGAATATGTAAGTTTGGTTTATGGGTCATAAATAAGTTAGATAAGGAAATTTGAATGTTTGAATTTAAAAGGAAATATATTTAAATGATGTTGAGAGGGAATGTTTTAAATATAAAAAGTTTAGATAAAAAGGTTGGAACGGAAGTTTTTTGAATATGTAGAAAAGGGCATGTTGTAAAAGATGTTTAGGAGAAACAATTTTAAATTAAGGAGAAATAACATTTAAAAAATTGATAACAATAATTTAAACAAATTAGGGACTCAACACTCCTTTCCCCTTTAAAAATTTAACGCCGATATCCTCTGCGGTCGTTTCTTCCTCGATACTCATTTCGATTGAATTCTCCACGATCACGTGGGTAATATGGTCGGTAACGGTCATAACCAGCATCTGAGCCTCTTTCGCGATCAAGTTGTCGCAAAAGGTAAAATAAACGTGAGTCTCGTGGGCGTCTAGCATTTTGTCCATTCCCACGGTAAAAACGCCTTCCGTGATTATGGTTATTAACTTCACGATTATTTTCTTCTCCGTGGGGTTGCGCGGGTCGTTGATTTTCTTGTTGTGCAGGAGGAGGATTCTCTCGATTTTCCTGTCGCCCTTCCTCCTCCTCCTCATCTTCATTATCAGAGTCTCCTGACTCTGACTCACCTTTTTTAGTGGGTAATTCTTCTTTAATTTCTTTTAATAGTTCCTCCAAAATATTAAAACGAGGATTCAGCTCTATAAGAATATCCTTCACAAGCTCTTTTTTCATAGTTTCCATAGCTTCACGAATAAAGTCGTGTGATTTCTGAACAGTCACACGAGTAGACAACCCTTCCTTACGGATCTCTCCTAGAAAGGAGGTATAATTGATAATAGAAAGATTAGAACTTTTACTTTTAGCATTTTTTAAAGCATTCTCCCTATCCATGAGAGGTTTTTGTTGTTGGTCTTCTTTAGGAGTATTTTTTAAAGCATTCTCTCTATCCATGAGAGGTTTTTGTTGTTGGTCTTCTTTAGGAGTTTGATCCATTTCGACGTCCATAATATCCATTGAATAAGAAAATTAAATAAATAAAATGAAAATATTTCTAAAAATACAAAATATTATAATATTAGTGGATGAATATAAAACGAAAGGAAATAATAGGAGAAAAAAAATAAAAGATTATTTTGACTAGAGTATCTCAACTCCTTTTTCCTCAGTCTGTTTCAACTGGGCTTCGGCTGCGGGATCTCAGTTGGTAGTTTACGCGACTACGCAACTGGTCTATGTGTGAGATTTTAAATGAGCCGTCCTCCAATTCAACTCTATATATATACTCTCCCTTATCTTCTATTACCCTCCCTTTTAACCATTTATCGTTTCCAGTGTAATTTCTTGCCCAAATTAAATCGTCTATTTTAAATATTTTTCTTTTACGGCTTTCTCTTTTATTAACAACTTTTTCGTCTGTCGGCTTATTTAAATTTTCTTTTGGTGAATATTTAAGTATATCAATTTTTGATTTAATTTGTCTCCCTAAAAATAAATATGAAGGGGATTCTCCTTCAAGACTAGGGTGCGGGCTTGCTCTATATTCACTCAGAAACTCAGGAATGGCGTCTTTTAAGTTATTGCCGTCAAGGCCTTTTGAAACACTATTTTTGAACGTTCGTACAAAGCGCTCACAAAGACCGTTACTTTGTGGATGATATGGAGGTGATTTGATGTGATTTACTCCGCAGCCTCTTAAAAATGTCTCAAATTCGAAAGAGGTGAACTGTGGACCGTTGTCACTCACCAAACATGATGGCGGTCCGAACAAAGAAAATACCTCTTTAAGGGCATTTATTACAAAAATTGACGTCGTACTTTTCATTTCAAAAATGAAAGGGTACCGCGAATAAGCGTCGACCATTAAAAGAAAAGTTTTTCCAAAAACAGGTCCTGCCAGGTCAATATGAACTCGCTCAAAAGCAATTTTTGCTTCTGGCCATTTATTTTGAAAAGCCGTCTGTGGTTCATTTGGCATATTATTCTGACATTTTTCACATTCTCCTATAAAATATTCTATATCCATATTTATAGAGGGCCACCAAACTATTTTCCGTGCTTTATATTTACTTCGGACCACGCCAAAATGGGCAAAATGAATTAGCTTTAATACTCCATTTCTTAGCTTTTCTGGTATTACAATTTGATTATTTGGCTTTTTAATTATAATTTTTCTGTTTATATAAAGTTTATCTCTTATCTGGAAATAAGGCAGTATTTCTTCAGAATAATCCTCTGACCAATTATCTCCAATAGCTTTATATACAATTTCAAGAATTGGGTCCTTCTGGGTTTCTTCTTCGATGGTTTTCCTATTAATTTCTCCTATTTCAATTTCCATTAAATATGGAATATCTTCTCTCGGATATTTATTTACAATATCGTTCCAATCTGCCGAAACGCGGGAAAGCGCATCCGCGACTTTATTTGCTTTTCCTTCAACATACACAACGTTAGGCTGAATCTCTTGCATTGCCATTAACCACCGATTTAATTTAGTGTTAGTACTAGCCTTTGAAAAAAGAAATATTAAAGGTCTATGGTCCGTATGAATAGTAAGTTTAGCTCCATAAATTATGGGTTTAAAATGCATTATTGAGTGATAAATTGCCGCTAATTCTCCGTGCGTGGCGGGTAATTTTTGTTCAGATATATTTAAGGTACGCGACCAGTATCCAACCGCATATAAATTTTCTCCGTCCTGACTTTGCATCAATGCTGCTGCGTAAGCGACTGATGACGCATCGCAGAATAAATGAAAAGGTAATTCATAATTTGGGGGACGCAAACAAGGACTTTTTACTAATTGTTCTTTCAATTTAATAAAAGCATTTTCTTCTTTTTCTCCCCATTCGAATTTACGTTCATTACCTCTCGTTAAATCATTTAACGGCCATGCAATCGAAGCAAAGTTCGAGATAAATTTCCTAAAAAATGATGTCAGGCCTAAAAATCTCTTAACCTCCTTGACATTTGTTGGGATCGAAAAATTCTTTATAACTTCGGAATTTGTTAACGAAGGTTTATAACCCTCCTTTGTTAACTCATGCCCTAAGTAGATACATTTATTTTCCAAAAATTTACATTTTTCAGCCTTCAATTTTAAACCTGCCTTTTCTAATCGATTAAAAACATCATTTAATGTCTCTATATGTGACTCAAAATCTTCGGAATGAACGAGAATGTCATCAATATAGGCTGTTACATTTTCTAAGTCTTTTAGTATTTTATCCATTAAGCGCTGAAATATACTTGGCGCATTTTTTAAACCAAAGGGCAATCGGGTCATTTCAAAAAGACCCCATTCTGTAATTATACCGCATTTTTGGGCCGTTTTTCTCTCTAATGGTATCTGCCAAAAACCAGAGGCTAGGTCTAAAGTACTATAAAAAGATTTTCCGGCAACTCGATGTATTACTTGCTCCATCCTAGGAATGGGATAGGGATCGGAAATCGTAATCTTATTTAATGGTCGAAAATCGACACAAGGGCGAAGTTTACCGTCACTTTTCTCCACAAGAACTATGTTACTAGCCCAGGGGGTATTTGACTCTTTAATTACTCCCGATTTTAACATATTATTTATATGTATTTTTAGTTCATCTCGGTATTTTTCCGGTGTTCTATAAGGCTTCGCCTGAATCGGGGTTTCGGATGTAGTTATTATTGGAGGTGCTTCGATCTTACACTTCCCTAAATCATAGTCATTTTTTTGCAAAGATCTTGCAGTATTTATTCAAGCAAATTTTTAACTTTTCTTTTTCAGATCTATTAATTTTTGTATTCGCTATAATTTTTGATAGATGTCCTATTTCTCCCAAATTTATTTCTAATTTATTATATTCTAATTTATTTTCTGCTGGAACTTTAATTAACTCCCAATTAGTAAAATTTAACGTTAAGGGCAAACAACTTAATGTTTCTCGACCTATGATTGCAGCATATGAGTCGGTTTTTGTTAATCCATCTTTAATAATAACAAAGTTAGTTTTGATTTTACAATCTGCAATTTTTAGATCCACTTGAACTTGACCTATCGTTGGTACTAATTTGTTTCCAATTCCATAAACGGCAGGAAATTTGGCGATAGTTAAATCTTTTAAACCAAATTTTTTAGCGTTCTCTTGATTAATTATCGATACATGAGCGCCTGTGTCTAATAAGCATAAAACTTTCTTGCCGTTTATTTCTACCATGACTCTAGAGTTTTTGTCACAATTTGTAGATGTTAGGAGGCATATCTCTTTTTTATCCTTCCCTATTTTTGTTTTTACTTTTGTTTCTCCTCCTTCTCCTTTATTAAATGAAGGCCATCTCTGTGAAAGAGGGATTGCATTTTTATTTAACTCACTTCCATTTTCTTTCTTACTACGGCGTTCTATTTTCTTTCTCTCTCTATACGTGTTTATTCGATTAAAAATAGCTTCTCCTACGTTTAAATAATTTAGGGTTCCTGCAAATATAGTGGGTAAAATGAATTGCAATGTAAATTGAAGCGTTACGAAGCAGCAACAAGTAAATACCCAAAATTGATTTAACGTCAATATTCCTCCACGCAGAAATGCGAATAGTCCATTAGAAACTATGTTACCAGCTACAATTTCTCTTCTTTGACTGGTAACGCTCCAAAATGTATTTGGGTTTGTTAATCTGGCAATTTCATTATTTATTACAGCTGCTTCAATTGTCTCTGAAAACTTTTCAGGCGAGTAAAGTTCGGAAATTGCTGCAATTACTTTATTTTTAAAAATCGTGGTACTTATTTCTGGGAAATCAATTTTTCCATATCTAGCTATTCTTCTAATACCTTCATCTGAGATTTCTTTTAAATCACCGGTTAACTGATCATATTGTATTGTCTTATCATTTTCATTTAAATACATCCATCTTTCTATATCACAACTTACTTCTTTTGCTTCGGGGTAAATTATTTTTGTTATTGTGTCTAAAAATCCATGTTTTAATTGCCCATGTAAATTAAATGAAATTGGCAATCTATTAAAGCAAAATCCTTTTTTCCAATTAAAATGTATTTCTTGCTCCTGAATAGGGTGACACGCTTTAATTTCTAACAATTTATCTGTTATAAGGCGTGCTGAAATTTGATCTACATTTAGGAAGTATCTAGCCAATAACGTAGGGTTTGCGATTGCTAGTGTAAGTGTTTGATCAGCTAATGTTTGTAAATTCTGGCAAATTTGTTTAACTGTCTCCGAGAAAAGTCTCTGAGTTGTGCGTGACATTTGGCTACTTAATGCAGTAAATTGGGCTGCCAATTGTGGCGTATATACGATTCCGTTATTTATTTCCTCATTCGCTCTTTTCTTTCTGAAATGGTGGAAATTTTGCAAACTTTTCATTTCATAATAGTCATGTTTTGGGACTGCGAATCCTTGATCAGTAATTAAAAGCTCTAAATTCTCACAATCGATTTTTGTGGTTACATTTGCAAAAGATAGGGCAAAATCCTTTGATTCGGTTACCCAAATATTTGAGGCAAATTCTCCTATCCATTTATTTATTAAAACATAGGCGCATTTATGCGATTTTTCTGGTTGCCATATTAAACTACCGACATTACATTTGCAGGTCCCGGCATTATAAACACATTCTGGACATGAACCAATCGGCGTATGAATTCCATCTAAACCGTAGTGTGTAAAAACTACTGTATCATATGCATAACAATTTACGAATTCTTTAGTATTCCATGGGATTCCTATAGGCCAAACCTGCCATTCCAGCTCAGGATTATTTTCAGTGGCCATCAATGTTCCGTTTTTACTCTTTAGTTCTCCTGCTATCGATTCATTTAATTCTTTCATCTTCCTACAAGAGGAGATAGGAACGTTTATATTTTCTGTTTTCACCTCCTCTAAGTATGCACCAAATATACCTCTGCTTTTTGAAACGATCGTCTTTATACATTTACAGGCGGTTGCTGGAGTCTTATATTGCAGGGTGTTTGCTCTATAAACAGGTAATTCAAAAGAAAATGGTGTCTCTGTAATTCTCCAATTTGGACAAATTGGGTCGTTCGGCAACTTCCAATATGAAATAGGGGCATTATTTAAGCAAATCATAGGGGTAGAAAGAGCAGATCCGATTAAGCAGAACAAAGCAACAATTGCTAACATAAATGGGCTTACAACTCTTATTCTTGGACTCGGGGTTCTCTCAAAACGCACTCTGCGATTTGGCGACCGATCGTTGTAATTATTATATCTAGTCTTATTTTCTCTCTCCCTACTTCTGGAGCTACTGTAGTCTTCATAATTCCTATTTCTATTATAACCGCGATTATCTCTTTGATAATTTTCCCTTCTATTTTGCCGATTTTCTCGGTTATTCTGATAATCCGGTCTGTGATATTGGTGATTATTACGATGGCGATTTTCGCTTCTCCCAAAATTTTGAGGCTGGAAATTTCTAGAATTTAACTCGGATTTACGTGAATAACAATCTCTAGCAAAATGTCCAGGTTTTCCACAGTAATAACACCTTTTAGTTTCTTTTCTATCGTTTTTATTACCCTGTAACGCCAAAGCCTCGACTTTTTCTGATAGGCTGGAAACCGAAATATTATTTCCTTTCCTCGCTGAGAGGAGTAATTCATAATGCTGCGCTATTTCGTAAGCGTTAGCATAATCTGCCGGCCTCTGAGCTTTTACTTCGAATTGCAGCTCAGGAACTAGTCTATCCAAAAATTCATCTAGCAGGCGTCTTTTTATCGTCTCCTCAGTTTCTCCTGATAGGGCTGTGCGAACCGTATCCGAAAGTCTGTTCGCAAACTCAAAAACTGATTCACCCGGCGCGTGCTTACAATTAGACAATAATTGCCGCGCAATTACTTTGGTGTTCCCATTCTCATATTTTCCCTTTAAATAAGCTAAAGCCTCCGCTAAAGTCGTTGGAGCGGGATCAATATTATCAAAGGCAACCCTCGCTTGACCGGAGAGACAAAAACGCAAACGGGCCAGTTTTTGCATTTCGGTTGGCTCGGTCATTAGCGAAAGGATATCTTTAAATTTTTCTACCCACTTGGTAAAAGATACGGTGGGATTTCCGTCAAAATTTCCCACAAAAGCTCCATTACCTAAGAATGGGTCCATAATAAAAATTCCTTCATTTTCTTCCTCATTTTCATTTTCTTCTACTCCTACTATAGTATCATCTGTCTCGTTAATAGATTCGTCTTCTAAATCTTCAAAATTTTCTAATTCCTCATTATTAGCTACTTTTGATAATTTTCCTATTTTTTCTTCAAAATTTATCTTAAATTCATTTAAATTGTTCCTCAGTTTAGTGACAGAACTTTTTGTTCCTGTCAGACCGTCTTTATTTTTCTTAATATTTTCTTCAATTGAGTCGAGTCTTCCTTCAACTTGACGAAAACTTTTCGCCACAGTCTGTTCGAAGGAGCGCAATTGAGTAAGTAAAGTTTCAAAATTTTTATTCCCCTCAGGTGAAAAAAGATGAGGGGCAAAGTCTGAACCAGACATTATTATTGGAGTTTTTCCACTTAAATCTAAAATTTTCTTGCACACAGCAGATCTGGATTTGGCACACAGCCTTTTTTAAATGCACACAGCCTTTTTTAAATGCACACAGCCGTCTTATAGACGAAAAATTCAGAATTTCACACAGAAATTCAATGCACACAGCGAGACTCACACAGAGTTCTCAAAAAGCACACAGCGAGTTTTCACACAGAAAACCCAAAAATGCACACAGCAGGATTTCACACAGAAATCCTAAAAATATTTTTTTAAAGCACACAGCTAAGATATTTCACACAGAAATATCCTTCTTTTAATTTATTTTTTAATTTTTAGATCTCCGTTAATCGCAACGGGTTCGTGGCACCAATATTAGGTCCCGGTTCTTACTATTTATTATTTAAATTCAATATTAGGTCCCGGTTCTTACTATTTATTATTTAAATTCTCTCAAACTTTTAGTTGAGGTTCCTAACTTATATTTAGTTTATTTTAACTCAAACAAATTATAGACAAGTTTTAATTCAAGTTTATTTTCAACAAGTAAGTTATGTTTAATTCAGTTAAAAGGTATTGAGTACAAGTATATAAGGTAAGGTCAGTTAATTTTGAGTGGATATTTATATGAACATATGAGGGCGGGATATGAGAGAGTAGAATATGTAAGTTTGGTTTATGGGTCATAAATAAGTTAGATAAGGAAATTTGAATGTTTGAATTTAAAAGGAAATATATTTAAATGATGTTGAGAGGGAATGTTTTAAATATAAAAAGTTTAGATAAAAAGGTTGGAACGGAAGTTTTTTGAATATGTAGAAAAGGGCATGTTGTAAAAGATGTTTAGGAGAAACAATTTTAAATTAAGGAGAAATAACATTTAAAAAATTGATAACAATAATTTAAACAAATTAGGGACTCAACATTAATGACCATTTTAATTTGGTAAGAATTGCTTTGTCATTACGGCTAATAATTGCATTCTCATTATTGCCGTTTTCAATTATTGGTTCGAAATTTAGGTTGGCATAAAATAGTGGTTGAATTCTGAGCAGTTCCTGTATATAACATGCTATAGTACGGGGGAGCACGAATATAGATTTGAAATCTCCAGAAAATCGAAAAACCATAAAGGAGACCTATACTCGGTGGACCATTCGATTCCTCTTGCCGGACTTAGTTCGAATATAGTTTAGTATACCGGAGTTTTAGTTACGATACAAGACCCATACCATTCGATTCATCTCGGCGAGCTGAGGGGTCTATATCTCGGTCCAATCAAGTCGGATTTCGTTGATTTTATTGTTTAAAGTAGAGTTGCACGAGATCGAGATTTTAGAATAAATCCGAGACCGAGATTGACCGAGACTCGCATGACCGAGACCGAGACCGAGATGCAAAATTTGACCCGAGACCGATATCGAGATTCGAGATAAACCGAGATTTTTCAAAAAAAAATTTTATCCACCAAAACCCATCCAAATTAATTAAATATCATCTAAATCATCATCAAAATCATCAGTTTCATCAGAATCAATTTCAGTTGGTGGACCAAGCAACTGTTTAGCCATATCTGCCTTTTATTTTTCAACCATCTTCTAGGGTCGGTTTATTAGAAGGGGTCGGTCTGATAGAGACAGTCGGTTTATTTTTCAACCTTCCTCCAGAACGTGGCAGGGATCTTCAATAAATCCCCAATGAGCCTTGGAAAATATTGTTTCATCATAAAAAAGAGTAGAATTGAAGGAATTTTATTTTTTTTCGGCGCAGCATGTTTTAGGCGTTTAAGGAAAAATTTAAATATACAATTTTTATCCACCAAAACCCATCCAAAAGCATGTGTCGACGAGCTGAGTCAAATGATACCGAAACCAGCTTGATTTGTAATTATGCACAAACTTATGTGTGAGAATAATGCTTCGCTACACGATGGCCGTGCTTCACTGCGGTTGTGCTCGCTTCGATCGCGGCGACCGTGGCGAAGCGGCGGCCGTCGTTCCGCTCGACATGCCCGGCTTCCTCCGCAGCGGCAAAAACTTTTTCCCGCGAAGGTTGATGTGGCCGCGCCTATTTGTCCTGCTGATCTCTCTAGACAACTAAATTAAAGTGAGCACAACAATATGCCAATAGCGAAATGTTAAATATTTTGTCAAAATAAAAATAAATCTCAATAAGGTCAATCTTTAGGGGTGTATACTGATCTCGGATCTCGGCGAGATTAAGTGCCGAGAATCTCGTCTCGGTTAGGTGATCTCGTCTCGGCAAAACCGAGACCGAGATTGGAAAATGACCGAGATTCTCGTCTCGGTCTCGGTCGAGATATCGATCTCGTGCAACTCTAGTTTAAAGTAAAGACATTTCATAAATTCCACCTTTTTAAAAAAAAGTTCGAACCCCCATCCCTCATTATCTTTATATTCTTAATTTTCAGATTCTTAATTAAAATTTAAAATAAAATTAATTTACATAATTTACTCCATCCAATTTCAAACAACACCTAAATCCTCTTCTGTAAGCATTTTCGAATTTTTCTATAAAATGAATTTCTTTTTTCTCGTTTGTCAAATTCTCGACTTTATATATTTTTTCTTTAAATCCTATATTTAACACCCTACAAGAAAAGTATTCTTCATTTCTCATAAATAATTGATGTTTTTTGTTTAAAGCCCCAAATTCAATAATTATTTCCAATGTTTTTTCTGTTGTATTTTCATTTGTTTTGTTTATTTCAATTTTCTTTACATTAATATCTCCAACCAAATTTTCAGAATTCTTTTCGAAAATAACACGTTGATGTGTTTGAATATTTTCAAATGAGTGAGAAAAAAACAAAAAAATTAAATTGACAAAAAGTTTAATTTTTGTCGAAATCATTTTTTCTAAAATAAAAAGTTTAAATAAGCAGTTATAAAAAAGACTCATATTTTTCAAAAATTTGGCATCCTTTGCCTCCCCATCTTATATGAGTAAGGCAAATAAATGCAGCTTCAAAATGCCAATGCATTTTGAAGCTTTTTCAAAAAAGTTTCTACTTTCTCAAGTGATTTGAAAAAAATTGAACAATTTTTTAACCTGAATTTTAATATTATATTAAAAACTTAAAATTTAAAAAAATTAAAAATGTTTAATTCAAGGCTAATTCGAAGTCAGTTTATAAGGAGAAAATATAGACAAATTCGGTAAACATAAAGTAAAATTTTTGATAAAGGCCAATTTTAATTAATTAAATTAGGTAATAAGGCGGCGTTAAACTCCCTTTCAAAAGAATGCACTTTATCATTTCCCTTTATAATTGTGTTTTGTAAATAAAAAAACAAAAATACATACAAAAAATGCCATATTCTTATGAAATGCCCTTCGCTTCTCTAAAAACTAATTTATAAAATAAAAATTAATAAATTTGAAGTTGACGAGTTGGCAGTCAGCCCTACAGTCTGACGAATTATTTCAGGAGAATAATTAAATTTTAAATAAACTTAAAAAAGACTTAAAAAACTTAAACAAAAGGAAGAAATAATGAGGGAAATTTTACAAATTTTCAAAAATCTTTCTGTAAGACATAAAAATAGATTTTAAATTTAAACAATAAAATAAAAAATAAGAATGATGAAATCTCTTTCATTATTTTATTTTTATTTCCTGTCGGCATTAGTTTTTACATCCTAGTGCTTATCTTCACGTGAAATTTCTCTAAATTTCTTAACTGTTTTTCGAAAAAGTATAAAAAATTGTCTGTCCATTTGCACTTTTGTAGGAATAATTTTTGTTTAAAAAGGAAAATATTTATTAATAAATTTTATTTAAACAATTTCCAACTAAAATGAAAACTTTTTCTTTAATTATTACTTTTCAAGCAATTGTGTTGCTTTTTGAAATTCAAGTTGATGCAATGCTTTCAATAAATAAATGTTTGTAAAGAAATTTTAAATTTTAATTTTCTTTATTACAGCAATTGTAGTTAATAGGTGGCATTTTTTTTATCTCTCCTGTTATTAACCAATATCCTCGGTTTTTGATTACTCCGGTTTTTAAGAGCTTTAAAATTTGGAGTTTTAGACTAACAGCAGCTTTGTTTTAGGGATGTTTTAAAACATAACAAAATTATCCATCTCCGTCTTTCAAATTTTAATGGAAGTTAAAAAAACTTTATTATTTAGTAGAGATCGAGATTTTTGAAAAGCCTGGGCCTGTTCCTGGGTTCCGGGCTTGATTTATTGACCTAGGCCGGGTCCTGGGCCTGTAGTCCAGGAAAAACCCAGGAAGGTCAAAAAATGCCTGGGCCTTGACTCTGGGTACAGGAAAAACTCAGGCCTTGGTCCAGGCCCAGCTATTATTTAGGGATTTATTTTATTTTTGGATTATCTATTATTTAGGGATTATTTTGTAACACTTGTTAGCACAGGTTCTTTCGGAATATAAAGAAAAACTCAAACTATTTCGGAATTAAAAATTTTATTTGTTATTTATTAGGTTGTTCTTGTATTTCTTCAGCAAATTCGGAAAATAAATTTAAAATGTACAGGGGCAATAACGGATTAAAGCCATTTAAACAATCGGGAAAAGTTTCGTTTGTCTGCTTTAACCGTCCAATTAATGGCTCGAATAAATTTAACAATAATGAATATATTAATTACAAACAAAAATTATTAAGTGAAAATAAGAGCGAGAATAAGGCAAACGAAAAAGACAATAAAATTTTTGAATCTGGAATGTTATTTGATGAAGAGGAAACAAATCAAAAATTTAATTCAGTTAAACAAATACTTTCCCGTACCTTAGACGTATGTAACAGATATTTTTTAAATTTAAATCTGATAACTAGAGGGCGGAATTTATGAATAAAAAATGTAAAACATAAAAAAATTTAAATCTAATCAAAAATTAAATTAATCCAAAAAATATGAATTTGATTAAAAATAAACCATAAACCGTAAATTTTCTAAAATAAGCCCCGCGGCTTATTTTTTCGATCGACCTCTAGAGGGAGCTTATTTTAGAGAGGGGCCTATTTTAGACGATTTACGGTATTTAATGAAAAAACAAGCTTTGATCTTTTTATTCGGACACATACATATTTTAAGTCAATTAGTAACCTAAAGCTTCAATTAAATAATTATATTAAACCAAAATTTAATTAGATGTACAAGTGTTACGGCATAAAAGAAATAACCAAACGCTATGTGGATGATGAACTTATTGTAGATACTCCTTCGGATGATCGTATAAATGTACTTCAAGTCTCCAAACTTTTAATGGCATTTGATCTGAATACAAACTACTATATAGCGAAAGGTCAAAATTTGTTGATTGCTCTTCATGAGTGCTATCAAACAATTGCTATGATACCATTAGTTATTGAAGTCGAATTGGTTTTAAAGAAAATTGAGGATGAGGGAAATAAAGGAGATAAAGATAAATTACTTGAATATTTCACACTAAATGAAATTAAATACCCAATCTGGAACTTTCTTGTTATTGAGGTAGGAGATTAGAAAATATCGAAGAATTTTATTTTATCCAATCGTATTATGAGAAAAAGTTGTAAATAGCTCTTATTTGGTGAAATTTGAGTTTCTTTAAATTGTCTTTTGCACTCACTCCTTTCCCCGTCTCTCCGAAAGACAACAAAATTTTTCCCGTGACTTCGTCTATGACAGTCCATTCAGAAGCTCTCCAGTCCATTTTTATTATGTTAGTTATTTTAAGGATTATGTTAAGGAAGTTGATTTTTTAGACGATCAACTTGATCATTTTTCTTGTCTGATACATTTAGAAGAAAGATTTCTTAACAATAATAGAGAAATGTTAATTAAACATGGAAATAAAGCACTACTTGATTTATATAATTCACGCATCAAAACAGCTGATATGGGTGAGTTATTTAAATTGGACATAAATAAATGGTATAAAGTGGCGCTATTTACTAGGGAATCATTGTGATGTTAACAAGGAAGATTAGATAAGACTAAGTCCAAATAAACGGGGGAAAGAATTTTTAGTATAGACCTCCAATAAGCAACCTGAAGGGACATAAAATTACGTAGAAAATAAGTAGAATTTGAAGAATGCCTAATAAAACAAAATTAGAAATAATAATTATCTAAATTGTTAACATAAATAAATAGCAAAAATACACTGCTCCCCTCCCCTTACCCATAGGGGGGGGAGCATTTATTAACTAATAAAAATCTTTACTAATTATTGAAATTTCCAGTATTATCAAGTATCAAAAATATTCTCAAAATATTTGACAATTTCAATGATGAAAGTTTGGGCAAAGGGTCTTCGATAATAAAGAAGAGTTTGACAGAAAAAGAAAAGGAAGAGTTAATGGAAAAATCAGATTTTCTTAAAAAACTTTATAGTAAAATGTTGCCAGGGGATAAAATATTTCCAGGTATAAATCAAGTTATTAAAACAGAATATTGGGGTGATTATCAAAAGAAAAATACAAAAAACTAAAAATAATTGAAAAAGAATGGTGATAGTAAATAAATGTGAAAAATTTTTTTGAATGATTTTAAATTTTGAATATGTATTATTTAAATGAATTTATTTATTTTTCACAATTTTAAATTTTATTTGTTAATAAATTATGTACACATTTTTAAAGTTATTCTACGACGAATTAGGGTTAGGGGGGAACAGGAACCGGAACTTCCGGTCCCCCTTTAGAGTCAACCGACAAAATAGCCCTCGGGGCTTATATTAGAGAATTTACGGTAATTATGTTTTTGCTATTTGACAATTTTTAACATTTGAACAACAAAATGATATCTCTATCCGTAAACTTATACCAAAATTTATGTTCAGGTACAAGTATAATAATCGTACGAAACGAACTTATTTTTTGCCCCGGCATTTGTGCAACAGTGTGTGATGAACCAGGCATCGTAGACGAATTAATATTGGGATTTTGTCCAAAGTTTAGAAATTGCTCATTTTGTATATGATGATGACCCTCAAAAGGATTATTTCCAATATTTTCATATACGCAATAAACAATATTAATTTGAATAAAAATATTTAGATGAATTAAACGGAATAATAAAATAAAATTCATTATTCTCTAAATACAATAAATAAATATTTATTAAGCATTTAAAAAGCAATTTAATACATGCATTTCTTAATTAATTTTTAATTTACATTTAACAATAATACACATGATTAAAGCTATCGCTTTATATTTTTCATAAAAGAAAGTGCATATGCACCAGGGATGGGCGATTTCGCATTTTCGCATTTCGCATCTTTCGCATTTTTTGGCGCGAAAAGTTTCGCATTTCGCGTTTTGGTCCAAATGCGAAATTTGTTTCGCTTTTTCTTAAAGTATTTTTTTTATTTTTAAGAAATTTTTTAAAATTATAATGTCTTTAATATGGAAGTATTTCTCACTTTCTGGAAGAGTAGCGTTCTGCAAAAGTTGTAGTTGTAGCGGTACACGACGAATGGGCGCGGCCGAATGGGCGCGGACGAATGGGCGCGGCCGAATGGGCGCGGAGACAAATGGGCGCGAGACGAATGGGCGCGGGACGTTTGGGCGCCCGAAGTTATTTTTTCCTGGAAATTTTTTTCTGATTTTTCTGTTCAGATTTTTTCTTCTGATTTTCTTCTGATTTTTTTCTGATTTTTCTGTTCTGATTTTTTTGTTCTGATTTTTTCTTCTGATTTTTTCTTCTGATTTT
This sequence comes from Meloidogyne arenaria, assembly GCA_036172955.1. Lineage (NCBI taxonomy): Eukaryota > Metazoa > Nematoda > Chromadorea > Rhabditida > Meloidogynidae > Meloidogyne > Meloidogyne arenaria. Next base: position 872,195 of record JARQAB010000033.1, on the reverse strand, counting down.
TTTGTTCTGATTTTTTGTTCTGGTTTTTTGTTATGATTTTCCTTCTGATTTTTTTGTTCTGATTTTTTCTTCTGGTTTTTTGTTATGATTTTCTGTTTTGATTTTTCTGTTCTGATTTTTCTTCTGATTTTTGGATATAGTATAGTATACCGGTGGAAATGTTTCGACAAAAAATGAGGGAAAATACTCTGAAATGAGGGAAAATGAAATAAAATGTAAGAAAATCAGAACAAAAAAATCAGAAGAAAAAAATCAGAAAAAAAATCAGAAAAAAAATCAGAAGAAAAAATCAGAACAAGAAAATCAGAACAAGAAAATCAGAAGAAAAAATCAGAACAAAAAATCAGAAGAAAAAATCAGAAGAAAAAATCAGAACAAAAAAATCAGAACAGAAAAATCAGAAGAAAAAATCAGAAGAAAAAATCAGAACAAAAAAATCAGAACAGAAAAATCAGAAAAAAATCAGAACAAAAAATCAGAAAAAAAAATCAGAACAGAAAAATCAGAAAAAAAATCAGAAGAAAAAATCAGAACAGAATATCAGAACAAAAAATCAGAACAGAAAAATTAGAAAAAAATCAGAAGAAAAAAATCAGAAAAAAAATAGAAGAAAAAATCAGAACAAAAAATCAGAACAGAAAAATCAGAAAAAAATCAGAAGAAAAAATCAGAAAAAATTTCTAGGAAAAAATAACTTCGGGCGCCCAAACGTCCCGCGCCCATTCGTCTCGCGCCCATTTGTCTCCGCGCCCATTCGGCCGCGCCCATTCGTCCGCGCCCATTAGTCCTGCTCCGAGTTGTAGCCAAAAAGTTGTAGCCAAAAAGCGGAGGTTTCTTTAAACTGCTTATTGTTTTAAATCAATATTTAAGGTTGAGGTGACAGAATATTTGCGTGCAAAAAAGATTCCGATTGAATGTGATCCTTATGGATTTTGGACTGGTGACAATACAGTTAAATGGCCAATTTTATCCAAAATTGCAACGCGCTTTCTATCAGCACCTTGTACATCAGCTGAAGCAGAAAGGTTGTTTAGTAGTGCAGGATTAATAATAAACAATCTGAGGAAGAGTCTTCTTCAAGAAAATGCAGAAATGCTTTTATTTTTGCATCATAATCTCGTAATTTATAATTTTGAATATGAATAAAATTTTTTGAATTTTAAATAATTTCGCATTTTCGCATTTCGCATCTTTCGCATTTTTCGCATTTTTTGGCGCGAAAAGTTTCGCATTCCGCATTTCGCATTTTATTTTTTTAAAAAAAGTTTCGCATTTCGCTTTTTATTTTTTGATTTCGCCCATCCCTGATATGCACTGTTATAATTTCAATTATTTTGTCGGCAAAATATAATTAAAGGAAATAAAGGGCAATATTTTAAATGAAAAGTGCAAATTTTCTAAATATTTTTCGAAAGGTTATTTTAAGGGTAAACAACAATTTTGTAAAGAAAACAACAGGTTCCATAGCCTCCGACATTCCCTTTGATCGCATTTTATTATCTCTGGGACGCTTAGAGCACATGTTCTCAAATGGGGCGCTAAAATTCCATGGGACGCATCAAAGCTCGTGGTACGCGTGTCCCAAAATCGAGCCATTATTCGGCATATTTTAAATGCTTAACTGACATATAGGCAGTCTATCAAAATCTCATATTATTTTTTATATTCTCTCATTCTTAAGAATTTCTTTCATATGCTTTTTATATTTTCTCATATTCCTTTTTAATATTAAATAAAAATTTGTTAAGATAATTTTTAAATTTAAACTTTTAATTTTGAATTTTTAATATTTGGCTTCTAAATCTAATTTCAATCCTTTTTCGTGCAATTTTGCAGACTAAAATTAGTTAATATTAGAGAAATGACTTTCCTTTATTTTCCAAAATTAACTTGGGGATCCGTAAGATTTATCAAGAAAAGGAGCACACGGAATTAGTATGGAAAAGCACTTTAGCTATTTTTCGCCCCAAACGCCGATTTTATCTCCTTTCTCATGAGAAATGTATAAGGAAAAGTGTCGAAGTCAAAGGAAATGGAAATAAATATATAAAATAATATTAGGGCTGACTCATCGGGATTTAGACTTTTTAATATTAAAGCTAACTTCGACACAAATGATGTTATCCACCTGATTTACTTGAAATATTTATTTATTTATAAATAAACCTTTTTCATGTTTGCTTTTTTTGTTATTCGTGCCAACTGTCAACCTATCAGTTGATGACATGAAGAAAGTTATAGTAGAGAGAAGAGAGGAGAAGGATGCAGGAAAAATGAATTTTTGTCGAAAGTCATTTGCGGGTATGGGGACGACGAGCTGGCATTTACAATATCCCCAAAAAGTCTAAATCGGTAATCCAAAATCGAGAGAAAAAAACCTCGGAAATCGACGGTTGAAAATCGAAATTTCAAAACAGCTCTTCTTTATACACGTTTTAAAATTTATATTACATTCTCATTTTACCATTGCTTGCGCACTCATCTAGGCTTGCTCCTCAGCTTTAACCCCTCACGCCCAATTAAAAATTTCCATAGGTGCATGCGGCCCTATTTCTCGCCTTACTCCCCACTCATTTTCCCTCCTCTAACGTGTTTTATAAATGCCTTCTCCTCTCCACCTATAAAATTTTATTTTAATTTATAAAATAAACATTTTTGCCCCTCTCTGTCAGAATTACTTGTTTCAAAGTTCGTTTAAAATTTTTTCTAAAATTATTCTTTGACAGAAACCCATTTTGAATCATTTTCTAAACTGGATTAATTAGGATTTATACTTGTTTGAATATTTATTTTTGTGAATTTTTATTTTTCTCTTTCCGTTACAGTATTCCTTGTTGAAATTAAAAGAAAAAATAATTATCATAAATAAAAAATAAATATTTATATAGTTATCAAATAACATCGATTTGGGATAGTATTCCACGGAAAACGATTTATAAGCAGGCTGCGTAATATAATGAACTATTATAAATGGATCACTTGTCCATCATTCAGATAAGATCTTGCGGTCGGCCAGTCCATCTTTAATAGGGAATACTCATCCTTTATCTGTAAGAGCTCGTTTATGGGGAAAAGCTCAATTCTTAAGCCATTTCCCATCCAAATAATATTTATCCAACATGTTCATTTAATTATTTCAAAATATTTGTTTAGCTTTAAATGAAAAAAATATTTATTTTATTATACTTTTTATTATTTTTTAATATTCCTTTAGCAAATACAGGTATTTTATAAATAAATTAATTATTTCTATTAATGGATAAAATTATTTGAACAAATTTTTTCATATTTTTTATTGTTTTAAAAAGAAAGATATTTTTAAAAATATATTTTAAAAAATATTTTTTAAATATTTAGAAATATTTAAAAAACACATTGTTTCAGAAAGCTAACCTTCCATTAGCCCGAATGAGTTCAAATGAGTGCGTTAAAAATAATTGTTTTCGGGTTAGATGCTTACACTTTGTTTGTACTTTTTTCTGGGCTTATTTTATAATGGGGTTCTACTCCATAATGATAGCATAATGAGATTTGGATTTTTTAACTGTCAAGTATCTTTTAGTGCTGGATAGCAGATTGGACTATAATTATGTTAAATTATTTTTTGATTCCAACATGAATGAGTTTGAATGGAATAAACTTTATTGGAGAATTACACATCTCCTTATTAGTGAAAAAATGAATGATATTGTTGATAAATTAAAGATAAAAGGAGAAAGAGAAGATAGTAAACTAGTTGAAGAATCGGATTTCTATTATCGTATCTATAGTTACGGTGTGGAAAACGAAGAATATACAGTTAACAAATTGTTATATTGTAATTTGGTATAAATTCTATATTTTAATGAATTAGTCAAATTATGTTCGTAAAATTTAATAAGAGAGATAAGAGGGATATGGGAGGATTTAGAAATTTGATTTAAATTATTGAAAGTTTAAATTATCAGAATAATCTCAAAAATAAAAATGGCTAATCAAAATTAACCTAATATTTCTATTTATTTTTAGGAAAGTTTTGATGAAATAAGAGAAGCAGATCAAGCTGAAAAACATTTGCATAATTTCAATATATCTGAGGAAGACAGTAGAAGAATAGCAGAATTGCATTTAACTGCAATTATGCAGCTTATTTACTTTTGTGAAATTGATTTGGTAAAATTTTATTTTGAAAAGTAGATAAAAAGAAAATTCTGAATTAAAATATTTTTAATATTATCTATGATTTAAAGATTTCTGAGAGCCTTTAGATATAGCTCAAGACTTTCTTGACTCTTGAGCGAGGTTATTAGGAAATGTTCCCGTTATAAGTTAGAAATTTAGATTAGGCCTCAAAACTTTTGAATTTTCGTTAGAATAAATAAAAATTTTTAGACTGCCACCCAAGTTCAGGGCTGTAGCTCAAATGTTTCCACAATCATTCCAACAAAATCTCAATTAACAATTAGTCTTGAAAATATGACTGATAAAGATTTAATTGGATTGACTAAATTGAGAATGCGGAAAGTTCTTGGAGATTTGATGTTGGAAGAGTTGGAAATGGATCAACCTGTTTTGTTTAAGATTGGTAAATTTATGAGATTTTGATTGCAAAATTGTGATTGCTTTTAAAAATGTTAATACTTTCTTCGGTTAACCTAAACCGATCAGAAATTTCTAAAGTATTAGTCCACTAATTGCACTATAATCTCATTCATCCCACTCAGACCGAAAGATTTCATTTCACTTTATCAAGTGTGGTTACAGGAAATGTCGTTCTCGACGTTTTTTCACTCAGAAATTCTTGAGAAACACAGGTTTTGCTGATAATGGGAAAGAAGTTTTTAGAACAATGGGAAGGGAGTTTATAGCCTTGAAATTAATAAAATTACTCATTAAAACAATAGTTAAATCATTAAATATCATTTTAATATTTCCAATTTATTCAGATGTTCTTTCTACAGTGGATTACGTCAATCTTTACAAAAACATTTTAAGCCATAGTCTTGGAGAAATTAAAAGTTTAAAAAATGAGTTACATCTTTATTTTATTTTTGTTTATGCTGATATTTATGCAATTGCTAAAAAATCTTATGAAAAATTAAAAATAGGAGAAAATGGATTTAAATGGACTGTGAACAGTTTAATTAAAAATGCTTTGAAAGTTGATGATTTAAGCAAGAAAAAATTAAATATTAAATCAATTCGGAGTTTAATTTTGGTTTGGAAGGATCTTTTATCTAAACAGGATAAAGATAGATACAAACAATTATTTAGAAATTATAATGATTCGGATATTTCAACAATTAGATTATTGTTTAGCGTGAATCATGCAAAGTTTGTTTTTAAATTATTTTTATATTAGCGGTTAAATTTGAAGATAATTAAATCTTTACCCATTATTTATTGGGGTCTTATTTTTTTTAGATTATTCCCCTTCAATTCATATATCTTTTTACTTACAAACTTTTTTCCTCTAATAAACTTCATCCTTTAAAAACCTTTGGACTGACTGCCCAGCATAGTGTAACGTGGGGATCCTCCTGAAATCACGTAATTTTGCGCTATGTAACGGAAGTTCACACAAGGAAACTTGCGAAACACCAACTAACAACCCATTTAGAAGGCACTTGGAAACGGGACCAACCGCTTTACTATAGTTATTTTTCAACAAACAATTTTATTTTTAAATAAGCTTAACTATTTATGTTAGTATATTCTTGGTATGGTGCCATAGGTTAAGAAAACTAGAAAATTTAGGGCAACCAAACTTCTAGTATTAAACATACTAAAAAATTAAATTGGAGCTATTTCTGAAATGTATCTAGTTTTGCCAACATTTATAAATTTTTAGCTTTCTAATTAAAATCAAAAAAAAAATAAACAAATTTATGAAAAATTTTCACAATTTTTACAAAAAACTATCGGAACAAAAACACGTTTACGTCAACTTTTATATGGAATAGAAGTTGACCAAACAAATGAAGAATACCCATTTGATATTGTTCCTAAATATTTAAATGAATATTCTGAATTAATTCCATTAGTAAATATTGGTAAGTATTTTATTTAATTGACAAAGCATTTAAAACGTTTATTTAAAATTTGCCGCCGAAATAACTAAATTTTAATTAATAGTAGTTTTTAAATCCGGACCAGGATTTTTGTCATTTCTGTCCAGTAAAAATTGAAATCCGGAAACCTGTCCAACTTTTTACAAAATTTAATTTTAATAATTATGTAATATATTATGATAAAATTCACTTTCCGTAATGCACCCTCGTATATTTAATATCTGATTATAGAGGAAGTAAAAGATTTTAAGTCAAAATTTTATTTTTGTTTATTTTATTTTTGTTTATGCAAAAAAAATTTATTTTTGTTTATTTATCTCTGAAAATTTATTAAGACTAGAGTAGCACGAGTCGAGGTTTTCTGAAAAAGCCGAGGTCGAGGACCGAAGATTGGATGGGAGATGGAATAGACCAATCGCGGAATGATCCCACACAGAAGCAAAACTGATTGTCACCATCTATCCAGATGACTTGTTATTTTTATGGGTTATTTTTATCCCCGTATTCCTTCTTTTGGAAATACGGATAAATCTCGTATTTGTGAAATCCCGTGTCCGTATTCTTTGGGAATGGGCCCACCCCTGGTATACACTTTTTAATTATAAATAATTTTCAGATTTAAATCAAAGAGAAATATTAAATAGATTATCAGATTATTATATAAAAGGATTAAATAATTTAAGTGAAGATGATAATTTAAAACTTTTCTATAGTTCCTCTCTACTAGTAAATGTATATTGGATAGAGGAATTAAGTAAAAATATAAATAAAGAAATATTTAATAGTGATCGTCTGAGAAGAAGGATTTTGCGACTAGCAGATTATTTTACTGACAAGGATTTGAGATTTTGTATTGAATTTGGAAATTCCAAATTAAATTATTTATATTCGTTTCGGAATAAGTTAAGTGTAAATCCAAAGTTTATTTCAAAGAAAACTTTGTTTGAAGCCACAGAAGATGGAAAGGTATATTTTACATACATATAGTGTTAATTAAAGAAATTTATTTTTTTAAATTTGTTATTTAACTAGTAAATAAAAATTTTTATTTTAAAATTTATAAATTACCTATAATAATTTAGAAGAAAGAATTGATGAATATAAGCGAACAAATTGAATCTAATCAAAAAATATTTGATATACTTTCTAAGGATCCGAAATTCATGGCCAAATTTAAAAGTAACATATTTTAGCTCATTTTATTTATTTTTGGCAATTAAAACTTTAATATTAAATACACCAAATATAAACTAAACCTCTACTGAGCTAGGATTGATCGCGTAGTTTTAGTTTATAGAAATGGTTCTTAATAATTAAGTAAGTATATTTGATCCTTTCTAAATTCACTCTAATTTTTACCCTTTCTTAGGGCCAATTTATATTAGTGGAGTATGCTTATGCTAACTTATTTTGTTTATAAGAGGATTTACGTTATCTAACATTCAGATCTACTTATTTTATTTTTTTTAGAAATTGAACAAAAAGAAAAAATTGGCCATTTAATGTATGATTTGCTCATCCCATCAAGTTATGACAATCAGGTTTTAATTAGATAGATATTTAGGTTAAATTAGGTTAGCAGCCCTACCCTACAGTGCGGGAATGTTGGGGATCGGGTTTTACAGGGGTATAGCCTTAGGAGCTCGGGCGGAGCTTTTGCCAAAAAAATCGTCTGGGTCGGTTTGCTAACCTAATCTTTTTTTAAATTTAAGCCGCATAAATATATTCGTTGCCCAGAATCTGGCACAAAGATTGAAGGTAATTTTAAGAAATAAATTTTTGTGGAGAAATCCAAAGTTCAAAAAATTTATTAACAAAAAAATAATAAACATTAAGATAATTTTCGTTAAGATTTTTTAAATTAATAAAAGCTATTTCCTTGAGCTTACTGATCCCGACTTGGGATAGGTGCTTGGATTGGAGTATGGGGTCGGATATTATCTCAAATCATCACCGAATTTTTTCTTTTCTGTGAACTTGACTGATTAAAATTCTTCAAACTAAATTAGTCTATACTTTAATTGTAAATTTTAAGCACCTGTTCTTATCTAAATGGTTTTGTTTAATAGATCCGAAGATTTCAGTTCTGAAAATGGGATACTGGAATACCTAACATGATAGACACCTTAGACAGATGCAATCCCTTACAAAGTTAATCAACTTTCCTAACAAAAACTATAATAATTCTATGATTTAAATATAGAAAAGGAGGAAAACCAGCATATTAAAGAATACTTAGCTACTCCAATAGCAGATGCAAAATTAATTATAATTAGTTCAATTGCTTTATATTATGAAACTAAAATAAAAGAAATGATTAAAGATTTTAAATCGTCTGATAAAAGCAAAATTGTCAAAAATTTAGTTGAAATATTAAAAATAAAGAATCAAGAAGAAAAACTTTGTAGTCTCTATTTTATTTTAGATGTTGATATAAAAAATATATTAAATTATAAAAATCCTCAAAAATGGACTGAATATTTGAAGAAGTTTGATATTAATGTAAGTAATTTTAGATTTACAATGTTTATTTTTGCATTAATATTATTTTAATTTGGGTCCACATACTTTAACAGGTATGGGTAAACTTTAAAGTATCTGTTGTACGGTCTGTACTTCTTTCTAACATAGAAAAGACCCAATCATATGGCACCCGTAATATAATTCCTCGATTATACTTAGCATAAATGGACGCAGGCCTCAGACCTAAGCCCAATTTTTAACTGACCCAACCCGAACACCGGACTTGTTTCTGACCCGAACCCCGATCCGAAACCTGAAACATCTTTGCTATAAACTATACATGAGTCCAAAATTTTAATAAATATTATTTAATTATTTTTACATTTGGGAGTTATAAAATTTAAATTTCTAAACTTTGAACTCTTGAATTAAATTCACACCAAAAATTAATTTTTTCTAGTTTTTTTGAAATAAAAACTGTACGAGACTCCGCGATAATTTCATACCTTACCAAGCCTAGAAAAAAATTTAGATTTAAGTACAAAGCTGTACTCCCCCTTCGAAAATTATCAGAAATTTAATTTAACTTTATATTATCATCAGGTTCACTCTGATCTCCCAATTATCCTAAAGAGCAAAAAAAATTTTGATGAAACGACAAAACATATTCTTGACAAGTACTTAAATTATAAACACAAAAATGAACTTCAAAAAATTATTCTTAATTACTTCGAATTTTTAATTGGGAAATATCCAGATATGCAACTTTTCTTTTGCAAAAATGGAATGACAAAGGAGGAACGTTTAAAATATTTGGATTTATATAAGAAAAATCTTATAAATTTAATTGGTATTGAGAATTTGAACAAATTGGAGATTAAATATCCTGAAATTTTGAGAATAGGTGAGTAAAGTTGCCTTGGAGTAAACTAAGAAGAAAATTAAATGACGAAGAGTAGATGCAGTAAAACCCGGATTTGCAAAAAATCCGAGACTCGTCAATCTTAATTCGATCATAAATTCCATTTTCTATAAAACTATTTTATTTTTAAAATTTCACAGACAAAAGTTGACTTTACCTAGAGCTCTATGATGGGTTCTTTGCAACAAAAATATTTTAAAAAATGAAATTAATGTCCATCAATTTTTAAATTATTTTCTTTTACAGATTATTTGCAAGAGGATGTAGTAATTTCATATTATGAAGATTATCTTCAAAATCCAATAGACTCGTCCAAATCTATAGAAGCTATTAAAACATTAAATATAAAGTTTTTGTTAAATATGTTAATAGATAATTATTCATTAATTACTTATAAATCACAAACAAATGAGTATTTGAGAAATATTTTTAAAGTAAAGTTTGATTGGGCAATGAGTGTAATAGTCTATAAAGGTGAAGGAATCTACTCAGATGAGAATTTATGTTTTATGATTAACTTTATTATACTGATCCAAGAATGTTTTAAAGTAAATATTTATTTTTAAAATTATTAGGTTATTAATAGAAGGTATTAAACTCTAAGGAATATGTAGTCTTTAGTTGGGGCTGCGCTGTCAGCAGCTGTTAATTGTTAGCAGAGGAACGGAGGTTCTTTCAAAAAATTTAGATTATGAATTCGATTGTTGAGAACATTTCCGGACTGATAAATTAGTGGAACATTTTTATGTTGTATTAAGCTTAAATATTATTATTCATGTCAAATTATTTTTACACCTGAACTTTTCCCATCCATATCCGACAATGTTGGATAGCATCAATTAATTGAAATTAAGATTTTCAACTATTTTAATTGTAAAAAGCTAATAAATATATTATAGATGGGAGTTAACGATCCCAACCAAGCAGCTTTACTAATTAATATTTGGACTGGTTCATTTTGCAAAAGAAAAATAATACATAAAAATACATTAGTGGAAGTACAAAGATTGGTCTCACATGAACATTTTAAGCTTTTAAAAAAATTTTCTTCACAAATATTGCAAAAATGCACTAAACCTGGAATGCTTTCTAAACTTGACCTTCTTTGTCCTAATGTGACGGTTCAAGAATTTTATGAAGTTGATAGTCAGTTTGTTTAATTATTACAGAATTTTTGTGTTTACCGACCTTTAAATTTTTGAGCTTTTAAATATACATTTCAGGCAAGCCAAGGTCTTCGCTATAAGATTAGTTATAATTCGTGATACATAAAATAGGGCGCTATTGGATAGACATTTTATTTAGTTCTTCCCGTTTTACAAACCATTTTTAAAATAACAATAAAATTATAATTAAACAAATTATTTCCCAGTATCATCTTATAAACAAAGAGAGCGTCTACGTACTCATTTTATTACAGCAATTCTTAATGACGATGAATTCGAGAATTTTCTAAACAAGACTGCTATTCAGATTATATCGTTTATTCGATTAATTGACAAAGTTAGTTACCTAAATATTAGAGAGCGGTCTGGATCTAGATCCAGATCCTTGATTTTTCCTGGATCAAGAGTCCAGATCAAGCATTTTTCAGCGTTCCTTGATTTTTACTTGACTCAAGGTCAAGAATCTGGTCAAAGTCCTTACTTAAAATCATGGTCAAGGATCAAGGTCAAGGTTTTTTGAAATTCTCGCTCTCTACTAAATATCTTTCTGAATTTATTTTATTAAACAGATTATTTCTCAATTGGAAGGAGTTAATTCCAAAACAAGTCTTCCAAACAAGTCTTTCAATTTTAGTAAAGCTTTGAATTTAAAGAGTGATGATCAACTAAAAGATTTTCGTACTGAAGTCCTCAAATACAAATCTGATTATGATAAAACTTTCAATATGAACATTGAGGAATTAATGAAAGAACAAACAAAATTAAATATTCAACAATTTAAATTATATAAAAAATTAATTAAAAATAAAAATATTAAAGATTTAGAATCAGATACAATTTCTGATTATGTAAAGGAAAAATCTGTCAAAATTTCCATTTCTGTTAGTGAAAGAAAAGAATTTTTGAAATGGCGTCAATTAATTGTTGCAAATGAATTTTATGAGGAACTTGGTATAAATAATGAAAATAAGCTGCAAAATGAACGCGAAAATAGAGAAATTTTCAAGGAGCAAATAAGCAAAGGTATGATAGGAAGATTGTAGTGATGTTAGGGGGTTAACAAAATTCGAGACCAAGACCAAGACTGAGACAAATTTGAATATTTAACTTTAATTTCTTTGAAAGATTTGATAATTGAAGGATGTGTTTAAGTGATAATATCTTATGTCTTAGTACTAACAAAAGAATGAACGAGATAAGGCTAGTAATTAACGAACTGTTTATTACCATGTTCTTTCTGTTCTTGATAAACTTCGATGCCTTGATAAGAAAAAGTCCTTATTTAGTCTTAAAAACATCACTTTTATCAGACAAGCGATTTTAAATGCTAGATAGTTAAATCATCTCTTAGTTATATTTATTTAATTAAAGGACTCTCATCATCTTTTTCTTCTCGAAAACGTCTCTATAATTTAATTGGTCCAGAAAATGCTCGTAAAAGTCTTAGTTACCTCAATATTAAATTTGAGGAAGTAGATGAAATAAAAAATTTAGAAGACATAGAAGAAGAATATTTTGATGAAGAGGAATTAAATAACATAAATAAAGGAAAACTCAAAAATAATAAAACGGAAGGTTCAGCATTTTCAAAAGATAAAATTTCTGAAGACAAAACAAATGAAGTAATTCGAAAAATAATAAATTGCAGAAATAATATAATGGATAAATTAGAATCGAGGTTAGAAGAAGGTGAATCATCGGGAAATAAAATTCCAACTAAAGAATCTTCTTCTAAAATAGGAGGGGACAAACTAGCTAAAGTTCAAGGGGACGAAAAACAAAACTTCTCTCCTGATAAAGCGAGTGAACAACAAACAAAAACAAAGGCCAAAAAATCAAAGAAACAACGAGATAAAGAGAAAAAGAAAAATTTACAAGTTGAAAATTTAGAGGAAAAATCGGGTGGAAATATTGAATTGGCTGAAATTTCTGATAATAAAGTGGAAGGTGTTGAGGGGGAAAGTAATACAGAAGAAATAAACAGTCATTTAGTAAATGAAATAAAATTAGGTTTGGATTTTATTTTTGAAATATTTTTAAGAAACAAAGACACTATGAGAAAGTTTTTCATAAAAGTTGTCTTTATAGGGGATGAATTTTTTGTTTATAATTGACCTTAATGTAGTTTGGGGTGGCACAATAATTTTTAGCCGATAGGCAATAATGAAAGAAATAGAAAAAAGCATTAAAATACAGGGTGCGGCAAATTAGCGGCCGCTTTTGTTTTGGCTATAACTTTCTTCATTTTTAATGAAAACCGATAATTCTTTTTTTCCTAGATTCCCGACACTTTAGCAAAATTGTTGATACCAAATAATAAAAATTTGGTTCACAGATTGCAAAGATAAACGGGTTCGAACTCTAGAAAATTTAAAAACATTTTTTCATGCCAAAGTTTTGGTGATCATAACTTCGTTCAAAATAAGTCAATCCGAGTGATTTTGGTACCAATCAACTCCTCTCGCTCAGGAGCATCGATTTAGCTAATAAACTCATTTTTGAAAATTTTACCTAAAAAATTTATATTTGCAAAATTTATTTTAATTTATCAATCAGAGAGTCGTATCTTGGCCCATTTACGTGATAGACACCTGATTTTGATGTCATTCGAATCAGATTGGAGAGCTGATTCGAATGATATATAAAATTCGCACATCAAAATAATAGCCTTGAATCCAGGCCAAATTTTATCCAAAAATTTTTTCTCGAAATTTGAGAGAAAATTAATCAGACTTAATTATAAGATTTAAAGGAGATTTTGGTATCAACAATTTTGCTAAAGTATCAGGAATCCAGGAAAAAAAGAATTATCAATTTTCGTTTAAAATTAAAAAAGTTATAGCCAAAACAAAAGCGGCCGCTAATTTGCCGCACCCTGTATTTATTGAAAAAATTTTAAAAATTTCAAAAAATTTTTAATATTAAACAGAAACAACAAATGAAACAAAGCCTCCTCCTAATGAGAACACCATAACCGAGGAAGTAAAATCTAATGAAATCACCATAAGTAGCGTGCCTGATGAAGTGATTGATGAACAAAAAACACATAAGAAAGAAAATACGAGAACAAAATTCCCGAGAACAAAGGGTAAACAAAGTTCGAAAAAAGGTTTTAAAGCAAATCAAGGAAAATTAGACAAAGAGGAAGTTCATCAGATAATTATAAATGAAAATGAACTAAAACAAAACCGAGAATTGACATTAGTTGAAGAAAATAATGAGGTATTTATAAAAAATTATTGTTGAAATTAGGTAAAAAAGTTAAACATTTAATATCCGACAACCATATAAAATTTTACGTCAGTAGGGAAATAAATGTAAAAATTATACTCGAAAATATCTTATTGTTATGAAACACGAAATTCAATTAATTCTGAATAATAATCTGTTAGTTAATTAAATTTTAATTAATTCTTTCATTAATCGATCTATGTATTTATTCACTGACCGTTTTGTACATATTAAACAAAGAAATTGACTGGGGGCAAATAATTACCCTAAATTTATTTGAGAAATTTTTGTTAACGGATTAACAATTTAAAATTCAAATTTTTAAATTAAGTTTATTTTTTTAATTTATATAAAGCTTGTTGATTTATTAAATGAAAAGGGTTATTGGAATAAAAATAGAAAAAATAAAATTAATTTAGAAGAAGCAATTAATGATATAAAGAAAATGGTTGAAATTTGGGTAAGCGTTTTTCTTGCAGACTTACCGTAAATTCTCTCGAAAGATTACATTCGCAAGTTTGATTATTGTTAAGCCTTTGTTTAGCTATTTATGGGGTTATTTTTCAAGTAAAAATAAATGAGAAAAGATATGTATGTATCTTTATTAAAAAATATCTTCAGAATAATTGTTCCTTTCTTTATAAATTCTGATAATATTTAACAAAAATTTTTTTTTATTTTTAGAATAAAAATGCTTTTATATTAATTTCTGGTTCTTATCTATTAAATATAAATTCTGTAGAATCTGACGTTGATTTTATTGTTGTATTACCATTTAATTACAATGATAATAATGGTAAATTTGTAACAAAAATAATGTTGGATGATGAATTTATGGGTAGTAAATCTGAATGTAATTTTGATAAAAGGGAGGAATGTATGGAGAAAGAATCGCTTTACTGCTTCCTATGCAAGGTTATATTATAATTTCTGTGAAAATTATAACGATATTGTCCTAATTTGAATAGCCCCTATCATATTGAATTTTTATCATATTAAATTTCCTATAGAGGATTTAGCTTCATAATTTTGGCAAGAATCATCAGATCTAGCCATTTTGTTATCATTCGACCAAGCTCGAAAAGCTTCTTCGAATGATATACATATAAATTATATATCAAACAAATAAAAGCTCAAAATGGTTAGGGAAACGGGAATAAGGGGGGTGAGGGCGACTTCCAAACTATTACCGGGAAAGCTTCTTCCATTTTCACAAAGCACAAAATTCGCAATAGAAATTATTAACTTAACTAGTCACTTCATTTAATAGAACAAAGCAACATCAAGGCTTAGAAAAATTACAACGGGTGTTAGTGAAATAAATGCCAAAATTCATGACTATTCATTTGATTTAGCCTTTGTAGCTTATCCTTGGGAGAGGAATTCTGAACAAGTTTTGAATTTTATAAAAAGTGAAGAAAGTTTAAAAAATTTAAATGAAATAGATAATTTTATTTTAAATTTTACTAAACAATTTGGGACAAATCTGCAATATGATCGTTTTGGAATGATTAATTCTTTATCTGGTATGCTTTTCTATTACTAAAAAATGTTTGGTTAGTATTAAACATTCTCTGGAACACTATTTTGATAATTTGGCCATTTGGATTTTTATTGGGAGATCTAATCCTAATCTGGATTATTTTGGATCTCCGAACAGTATTATCCAGAAAATTCAGACAAATAGTCTGACTCTAGTTACAAATCCGAACTCAAGATCAGACTATATATATGTTGACTGGATTTGTGAATCCGTTCTTGGTATTTCCCATTTTTCGTATTTCTTATAAGGAAAGAGGATTTCAGACTTGTAGGCCTTTTGAAAATTTTTTGGCTTCTTGAAATTGTTAAAAAATAATAAATTTTAAAAAATAATACATATATTGAAGAAACAGGAAAACCCCCTAAATCCTTTAATAATTAATAAATTAGGCCTGATAAAATTATTAAACAAAAATAAAATTAAAATTTTTTATTTAAAAAAGGTTATCGTGCTAATATTCGAATTAATGAAATTACTGCAAAAAATAAAACTAAATTTCGATTATTATTATTGTCATTAAAACTTTGGGCAAAAAGTAAGTTTATTTTATTAAGAAATCTAGCTAAATTATTACAAAATCTAGCTAAATAATACGTTATTTATCAAATATTGTGAGAAAGATTGAGATCCAACTGTATAGCATTAAAAACGCTTACCAATCGGGAGTCTAGGATATATTAGAAACGCGAAAGCAGGTATCAAAAGCAGAACAAATATTGTAGTTTATGAGATCAACGCTGGTTTTTCGGGCCTTAGTAGAATCAAATTTTTGGCGTTTTGGCGTTTGGCGTGATTTGAAAATTTGAAAAATTGGCGTTTGGCGCGCCACGCGAAAATTCTGGCCACAGCCCTGATTACAGTCAAAATTTGTTTATATTTTTTCAAATTTTTTCCTTCAGTAAATAATTTCAGGTCATTTTGTTTATGATGGTAAACTTGGCTTCTTTAGTGGCACTTCATTGGCCATTTTAGTGACAAAAATACTTGTTGATTTTAATTCTACAAAAATGACAATTTTTCAATTATTAGCAAAGTTTTTTGATGTTTTTACATATAAAATGATGGATAAAATGTTTGTATATTTGATTTAAAATTGTCATTTTAGGCATATGTAGACCTCCTCAAAATTTTTCGGAAGAAATTTCCGACCGAATTTTGGTATACCAATACTCAAAAATTGTTCGAGAGTTCATAGGGATATTATTCGTAGTTTTAGAATTTTTATTTAATAACTGAGAAAAATAATTTTTAAAATTTTTCTCTTTCCAGAGATGAGGATAGCAATAATACTCTAGTAAATAAGCAAAAAATAGAGGAACATCTAGAAACAGAGCTAGAACCAATTTTTATTGTTGAAGAAACTAACGAGAACATTGAAAAATTACGAGAAGCAATCGACTGGAATGAAACAAAAGAGAGAGAATCTCGAAATAATCTTTACATAAATAATTCAGAAAATGTATTAAGAGACCAAATAATTGAAAAACAAAAATTTTTAGAAGAAGCACCCCCTTATCAAAAACAAATTTTGGAAACAGAAATAAACGAAAAACAATCATTATTGATAAAAGTAATGTTGAATAAAAAGTCAATTTTGGAAAAGAATGCAAAAATGGAAAAACATACAAAATTAGTTTGGCCAATAATAACACCTGGATTGCCTAAACAAAATGCTGGATTTAATATTAATATGTCCACAAGGAAAATAATTTGGAGAGAAATGAAAGGAGGTATACATAAGGGATTCCGTCATCCACATTTTTGGCTTCATCCGCTGACTTACATTCCATAAGGAAGAGAAAGATCCAGCTCCAGCATTTAAAACGCTCACTAGGCGGGGGTTTAGCATCTATTAAAAGAGAACTTGTAAGCAGCGTCCCGGTAGCTCAGTTGGTTGAGCACCTGTACGTGGTGAGCGAAAGCGACTTGCAACAACTGCCAGGAGGTCGCAGGATCGAAGCCTGAAACTTTTACCTCGCTCTTACTATTCCTAATGACGGCCATTATTTTTTAATAAATTTATTTTGGCCTACCAAAGAATTTTCTCTGAGGCGTTAAAAAATGGAAAAAATCTGGCTTCAAAGTTTCCAAATAAATATTCGGAGCAGAATCAAATTCATGATTAAATTTTAAATTCATGAAATTTGCGCCAGCGATAATTCTTTAATTAATTTATTTAATTTAAATTTAGCGCATGATTTTATGAAAACAAATGTAAAAAATGCTTTGAAGGTGAAATCAAAAATTTCTAAAAATCTTGATGGAAACCATGTTGATTTAAGAAATCAATGGGAAGGTTTGCTAAGTGGTGGTGCTGGTGAATTTAAGAACAAAGTTATAGTTTAATTATTATTTGCACAAATTTCTTATTGAATTTTTCTAATTAAACTAATAATTAAACTAATAAAACCATTGTTGACAGAGTTCCGGCACTTAACTATTACGATTCTTAATTCAAAGTAATTTACATTTCATGATTAGTGAGCAGATTTTGGAAGCTCGTAAGAAAATTCATACTCGTACACTCACCTGTGTACGAGTACGAGCAATTTTCAAAATTTCAAACACTCTTAGTGAGCGAAATTTCTATGTGGAGTTTATCAAATGTATAAGGACTAGAAGTAATTGCACATAACTATATTTACTGCATTTTCCTATTCTAATCAAAATAATAAAAACTTTTAAACAAAATAATCTTTTAAGTATGATCAATTTCTCGCTATTGTCTGCACCTATAACCCCACAAGTGAATATGGAGATGAATTTTGTGATTTTTCTACTACACGTATCCGTCTTCAATTATTATTTTCAATTGAGACAGAAATTGATGCTATTTGTCATGCAAATTTACAAAAACCTATTCGAGATAAGAAGCAATGCCCAAAAGAATTTAGGAAAAAAGGATGGGTATGCATAATTTGGCTAGTTGGAATTGATTTTGAAATTAATGAGAATAATGGAGATAAGGTAAATTGATATATCTTCGTTGAAATTCAAAATAATTTGCTGATCAAATTTGGGGTATAATTTCCTAATTAGAATGTTAGTTTAGTTTGGGATTGTTTTATTTGTCTACATGGTGACAAAAAATAATTGGGCACCTTATTTCTGGCATAACTGTATATTGGGTGTGTGATGTTAGCTCCTTGCCATCTTGATACACCTCAATTTGCTGACTTGAGAACTCTTAGTATCAAGTCTCCACTAATCTTTTGTAATTTATGGGACAAGTTAGGTCTCTACTGTAATTTACTTTATTTAATACAAATGTCTGATTCAGCTATAATTTTAATATAACCGTTTGCAATTCATTTTAGGTCCTTGAGGATCAAGAAAATATTTTTGGTAAAGATAAAGGAAAACAAATTTTGGAAGAATTTAAAGAAAAAATTATTTCCTCATATTTGCCCCGCAAAAAGGGAGTTTATTCCTATCTCTCAAAAATGTCAGAAGAAGAAAGGGATGTAATTATGTCCCAACTTGGAATTGAAGTAAAATATTTAAAGAAGGATGAAGTTATTAGATGGATGTTGAATTAATTATTAAAATTGTTTTATAAATTGTATTAAATTTCTTACCTTTAATGTGTTTATTATCTGGCGTAAAGATTGCTCGTTTGTACCAGGGATGGGCCGGGTTGAGAAAAAAGTCGGGTCAGGTTTCGGGTAACCAGGCCCATCCTTGGTTTATACATACAAAATTTATCACCAAATATAGTATAGACAACCACCTAACTACTATTTTAATCGCCCCCATTTTTAATATGTCTAACATAATTAAAAGTTATCTCTCTCCAAACTCACAATAAATGACATTTTGACTTTTAATTTGTTATTTAAGAAAATTTTTTTGCTAAATTCACATTTATTTAATCACATTAACATTGTCTAAATTTTTCCTCATGCGTATAAATTATTACCATTTACAAGGTATTACAGACTAAAAACAGAACAAGGATTTCTGTTCTTACTATTTGTTGTTGCATTTTTAAAATTTGTAATTAAGTTTCAAAAAGCAATTCAAGTTTTAACATTATATAAAATTTAATGAAAAGAAAAGTAAACCACAGATTTTTTCTTTACATTCTAACTAGAGAAGGTAGCTTTTTAGTAGATTATTAAAAATTTACGATTATAAAATATTTAATTACCCAAGTTTAAGTTTTTATTAAAATGTCACAATATAAAGAAATTAAAAAATTCATACTAAACTAAAAATCATTCAACAACAAATTAATAAATTAGACGATAAAGTTGAAATATTAAACACAGCAGATTATATTGAAAAATTAGGAATTATTTCAACGACTATAGAAACAGCAGCAACCAAAGAGGTTGATGATAAACAAAGACAACGTATCCTTGTCCTTCTAGGATTGAGAGAATCAACAGAAGTTCGAACAAAACGTCCGAAAGCTGACGATCTGGACGCGCTGGGCGTCCAGACACTCCTTTGGCAGTGTATATAATGAGAAATCCAGCCAAATCAATCAGGTATAAAAAACCGATTTCCAGCGAATTTGTTTGGCTCAATGTAAAAAAGCGCCTTGAAATTACCAAATTACTCTTAAGATTTTAACTTTCTCATGAACAAATACGCTTAGATAATCAAGAAAGCCACGCAGAATCGATTGTCTAAAAAAATAAGAATAATAATGCTGGAGAAAATGTTACACAACGTATAAAAAACCGATAGATAATTTTGAGATCAAATTATATTATCTTAATTCAAGAAGTGATACAAACAAAATTGACACTTAAATTCCTAATATTAAAAACTAAAAAATAAACAAAAAATAAAGACATATTCGGCAAGCTTAAAGAAATTTCTTGAAAAAAGGCCAACCTCAATCAATTATATTAATAAATCGGCGTTATCATCCCTTTCAAAGGCATGCACTTCATCATCCCCCCTTCATCATTGTGTTTTGTAAATAAAAAAACAAAAATACACACAAAAAATGCCAAATTCATATGATAAAATTTCATAATGCCCTTAGCTTCTCAAAAACTTAATTTTTAAAATAAAATTATTAACAATTGCAGAAGAACTGACTATTGCCGAATTGATAGTCAGCTCGAAAGTCAGACGAATTCCTTACAGGAGACAACTCCACTTGTTATGTCTTGGTTTTGTTTGAGCTATACACAAGTTTCTCTCTTTTCTCAAAACAACGTTTAAATGCTCTAAAAATCTAAAAACTATAGTTGAGTTAAGGAAGAACTTGTTCAAAAATTAGTTTCTGATTTTGAACCTTAAAATTTAAAATAAATTTTTGGAAAATTACTTTTTTAATAAATGCAAAATTTCAAAATTAAAAATTATTTTATATTTTTTTAAGAAAGCGGTAAATATATTAAAGAAATTTTTAGAGAAAAGTGCAAATTAATGCATGGGTGAAAGAAATTTTTTTAGAAAAGTGCAAATTATCTCATGAGTGTTGTTATTTTAAAAAATGAAAGACCCCCCCCCCCCCCATGTCTTTCCCCTCCTCATGCTGATAGATGACAAAGTGCAATGAAGCGGGGATTCTAAAAAGGGATTTTCTTAATTCTTTATTAAGGCATTAAAACACAAAATATTTTCTATATCATTTCATTGCATTTTTTTAAATTAAATATTAAATTATAAAAAAATTAATTTAAAAATTTTCTCTCGCGGAAAATCAAAATATTTTATTAAAATTAACAATGCTAAATTTTTATTTATTTTTAATTTTTCTGCAATTTTTATTTGTGTTTTGTATGGAACCAGGCGGAAGTAGTAGTCAACAGAAAGATAATTCGGTAATTTTAACTAAGAGTAGGAACTCACACAAATAAATGCCAGCGAAATTTCTTCCACAGAATAGTAAATGAATGGAATTATCTTCCCTCAGAGTCTAGGAAAATTAATAAACCCAAGGAATTCAGGGAATTACTGAAAACTGTGTACTGAGTTTGAATGGTTTGAATGGTGCGCAAATGCCCTAGTGGTTTGCTCAATAAATAAATAAAATAAATATTCAAACTCAAACATAAAGTTTACTTAATTGTCCAAGTCCCTTTAGTCAAAGTTAAAGAAAATGCTAGGATAATATTTAAAAATCCAGTTTATCCGCAAATGTCAAAAAACACTAAAAATATTCTTTTAGAATTGTAAAAATCTTTCTAAATGGAGACAAATTTTAGTTTAAAGGATAGTTTAACTAGCTAATAATTCAAAATAAAATAATAATATTTTTCAATTTATTTATTTAGCTGCAACCTCCTCGTCCATTTCCTTTTGAGGTATTTGATCAACTACTGCTAGAAAAAGCAAAAGGCAATTTTTAATAATTTTATTATTCTTTACATTTGAGAATTTAATAATTTAATTTTAATATTTTTGCTATTTTAAGACGTCGCCAAAATTCATGATGATATGGAACAGTTTAAGCATAACCTTAACATTTTCAGTAAGAACATAAATAAAAATTATTTCTTAAATTAATAAAAATAAATTTTTTGGATTATTAATATTATCGAAAACATTAATTAAGTGAATTCATTAATAATTAAAACTCTAATTAATAATTTCTCCAATTGTTCTAAAACTTGTTCTCCGATTCAGCCTGCTGATTTTCGGAAACGTTGTCCATAAAAGGATTTTTGGACCTACCTGGACCTTTTTATTTTTTGGACAAGTTATTTTATAAATCAACAAAAAATTCTTTTATGCCTGTTCATAAATGTAAAAATAACGTTATAAAAAATTGTCAGTCTTTTAAAATTTAGCTGAACACTTCGATACCATAAATTCATTCAAGAAGGCTGATAATGACTGTCTTGAAAAACTTAAAGTACAACAGTTTCAATTAAAAGAATTAACGGTAAAATTGTATGTTTAAGCCGTAAATTTCGAATAAGGAGGCAAAACAGAAATTCCAGGATACTGTCAGGCTAAACACCCCTCCAAATCTTTAACTCTATATATGCTGTTTCATAACAGTAACTCGGCAATTCCTTGTTAATTTTGCTTATAATCGAATTTATTTATTTTTAAGTCAACACCAAACAATGATGAAAACAGAAATCAACTAGATAAAGAAATACAATCAAATATTCAAAATCAAAAAGAAATTATAAACACAATTAAACATAACCATTATATTTTAGCAAATGAATACAATTTTTCAGAAAAAGATTTGGAAAGTTTAAGGAAACCACCGCTGCCAACTAAAGGCAAGACTGGAGGTAAATAATAAGAATTCACTTGAAAATAGGCTGTCGAATTTCTTTATTTCCAATTATTTATCAGAATTCGTTATCATAGTTATTCTGTAAAGTATAGTTTGGTAATCGAGAACAACGGACAAATAGAACGATAACATTTTAAATCAATGTCGATATGTTGCAATACCAGAAGAACAAATGTTCATCCTACTAATTTTTTAAATGACCAATCCTTCCATAATTCGAATAATCCGGTACTTGATTCAAACGTTCAAAGAGGTAAAGTTGGATAGGTCTCCCTCCTTACTCTCTTGTTATATCGCCTGTAAATTAATGGAACTTCAACATTATTTTATCATTTAAGGATCAAAGTTAAAAGGAGTTATCCAAAATTTGGGGCAAACATCAGGAAATCAAGTTCATGAATCAAGTCAAAACATTGTGCAATCAACCAATCCTTCTATTAATGAATATTTTGGAAATCATTCATTAAACGAATAATACTTTCATTATTTAAATAATCCAGCAAGTGCTTCAAAGACTACAATTCAGGCTCCAATAAATCTGAATTCATTTTCGGATATCGAAAAATATTTTAGGAGAAACAAACAGTTAATTTTGTTCATGCTAAATTTTC
Source organism: Meloidogyne arenaria (assembly GCA_036172955.1). Taxonomy (NCBI): domain Eukaryota; kingdom Metazoa; phylum Nematoda; class Chromadorea; order Rhabditida; family Meloidogynidae; genus Meloidogyne; species Meloidogyne arenaria. The sequence goes on along the minus strand of JARQAB010000033.1, from coordinate 848,990 downwards.
AAATTTAAATTCTTTAGAAATATTCAACCTTCGGAACCATCATCAATAAATTATGGAATATATCCTAAACTAGTTTCTCAACAAAATAAAGAATATCCAAGTACTAACTATTTTGGGAAACTCCATTCAAATAACCAAAATTTTAATAATCCAATATTTAATTCGAGCCCACAAGGAGGTATATAATTTATCAAAGATGATTAGACTTGACATAAAGAACCTGTATTTTATTAGTTAAATTTTGAGAATTTAATCCTAATAAGCTTTGGGATATCCTTCAATTAGTTTCAAAGCATTATAGCAAGCATTTAATTCTCAAACCTTCTGAATAATGAATTATTCTTGAATTTTTCAAATATTAATTTTTAAGGATTTGAATCGAAAACATAAATATGAATTTACAGATCAAAATAATAAATCCAAGAAGGCTACTAATCAACCATTGGATGGAAGCCATTTGTCTTTGGGTCCTCCAAAAGTTGATATATTTAATGTGGAAGAACATACAGATCAGCCTCATAAAAAACAGAAAACTAAAGGAAAGGAAGTGAAAGAATATAATTTTCTAGCTAATTTTGATAAAAATTTGTAAAATAATTTTATTAAGCGTTTCATGTTTATTAGGGGGATTTCCAAAATTTAAAACCTTTAAATGGTTCCTTTCATTTGTCGACATTTTCAAATTCCTATCTTTGTGTCAAGAACAATCAGGACTTTTTGACCGGATTTCATTCCTGTATTTTTTTAATTTATATATTTTTAAAATAGAATTGAATTTGTGTTAAACATTGCTTTATTTTTAGTTAAAATATTTCTCTTTAATCAAACATTTTTTTATTAAAATCATTAAATCTGTTAAAAATTTGACGTAAACTTTGTTCCAAAATTATTTTATTAACATTTCTTTTGTAGCCAAGAAAAATAAGAAAAGAAAGTGATATTCATCGCTCTGAACCTTGAAATGCAAAATTAACTTAAAATAAATTTTAAATAATTCGCAAAAAATATACCCCTTAGTTTTCATTGATGACACCGCCATTTCCCCCACAAGTGTGGGGAAATTGATGGGGCGGTTTGCCGGACTTCCTCCTCCAAAAGGTTTTTCGAGAGGGGTGGGGAACTACGGGAATGTCGTCGTGGCCATCACGTGGTGGCCATCACGATGGACACCATCATATACAACATACATAATTTGGATGTATTTTAAAATACCTGTAGTTTGCTGATAAAATAAATAAAATAAAAAAAATTATTATCGTTAAATCACCCAAAAATTATCTAAAAACTAGAATAAAGGAAGAATAAATGTATCCATTTCTAAACAGAAAAGTTTGAAGATGGAAAAATTAAAAATATTTATGAAAATAAATTATTTAAAAATCAAAAATTTTTCTCAAGAATAAGCCTCATTCTTTAGTAAAATGCACATTTTTATTTTTTCATTAAATTATCCCCCTCGTTTTGCTGAATTTTTTTTTTAGAAATTTTTATAAATATTTTGCCCATATTCATTTTGATATTTTTTAATTAACTCTTTTTTAATTAATTCTATGTCATTAATTAACTGGTACTGCTTTTCTAAATTTTTCTCCAATCCTTGACAAAGCTTATTTTGATCTTCAAAAATTTTATTTATTTTTTTATATTCTTCTAATTGTAAATTTACATTATTATTATAAATTTGAATAAATTCTTCATTAATTGTATTTCCAGATAAATTTAATAAATGATCCTATATAAAAAGTCAAAAATATATGTATGTACATACCGTATTTTCCCAAATAGTACTGCCCCCTCTATTAGTACTGCCCCCTCTAATAGTACTGCCCTTTAGAGGAGGGTTGAAAAATAGTACTGCCCCCTCTATTAGTACTGCCCCCTCTAATAGTACTGCCCTTTAGAGGAGGGTTGAAAAATAGTACTGCCCCCTCTATTAGTACTGCCCCCTCTATTAGTACTGCCCCCTAATAGTACTGCCCCCACCTAAAAAATATATAAAATAGACAAAATTTGATTTTTAATCATAGTAATTATTTCTCTCAATTAGGGTTGCAGTTTTCGAGTCGGGCCGACGGTCGAGGCATTTTTCGGGCTTGTTTTTATCGAGTCGGGCCTATACGAGTCTTTTTCGGGCCTGACTTTATCGAGTCGGGCATCGAGACATTTTCGAGTCTTTTTTTTTAATTTATTTAAAAATACCTAATTGGTGGATTCGGATGGATATCGGAGAATTCAAAGTGATATCGAAAGATTTGGAGGGTAAAGGAAAGGCGGAAGAGATATCGGGTGATTAAGAGTGATATGAAGGATTAAGGGGATTTGAATATATATCGGAGGATTGAAGTGGGAGGTTTTATATAAGGATAGGAATTCCCGACATCTTCCTAAATTCTTGATATCCCCCATAATCCCCATCATCCTTGATTATGGACATCCCCATAATTTTTCTACTCTCTTAATACCTCGAAATTAAAAGACTTTCACTCAATCCCTCCAAATCATTCATCTCACAAATACATATGCTTGACCTGGTGCACGCGCGCGAGAACTTAGTTAACGCTTGCCTCTCCACAAAACACGAAGTAGACATAACGCATGCTCTACAAAATGCTTGAAACAGATGTCATTATAGACGAGGTCTTAAATTTCTAAGGTCTAGTAATTTCAAGTTTAGAACAAGCTTTTGATTTGGGATAATTTTCTAGCATACTAATGTGGATACTACAAAAAATATATCCACAAAAATGATTAAGGTTTAACAAAAAAAGATTCAGATAATTTCGAAAAAGGGTTGAAATATAGTACTGCCCCCCCCCTCTATTAGTACTGCCCCCTCTAATAGTACTGCCCTCTAGAGGAGGGTTGAAAAATAGTACTGCCGGCAGTACTATTTGAGAAAATACGGTATTTTATTCTCTCAATAAATTTAGTTATATACGAACTCTTATAACATTCCCAATGATCATTTTGGCCAGTAGCCTGTACGATCATAACAAAATAAATTATAAAAAATTTATAAATTACGAGCAGTTTCTGATTTCAAGATAGTTTATAAGTCCAGGAAATAGGTCTATAAATCCAAGGTCTATAAAATCTATTTATGCATCTATAATCCTCTGATAATTAAAAAATAAAAAATTTTTTGGATGCGTAAAAGTGAATTCTCCATTTTTTGTCCCTATAAAACACAGAATTTTCAGAAACGAAAAACGAAAAAATCACAAATTATGGCCATTGTTATCGTTAAAATTAATTTTTCACCTCTATCTCTTTAATTAATAAAAGTGAATTATCAATTATTTGTTTATTTCGAAACCATAAATTTTGGATGTTGACATATTCATCCTTATAATGGTTGAGCATTTTAAGAAATAAATTATGTTGCCCGTCGGGGGTTTGTGGAAATTGATTTATTGCTTAAAAAGTATTTTTAACGTTGACTGAAAATTACTTGAAAATTAAAATTTACTGTAAGCTGATAACGGTAGATGTTTATATAAATCAAGTAAATGTTGGGGAAGTTTACTATTTTGCTGTTGTTCCATTTTAAACTCAAAAATTAATTTTAAAAAATTCCAAAAATAAACATACTTGATTTAGATACCCTTTAATAACCCCAGACTTAGAGCTTTCTCCAGCTTCCATTTTGATCGGTTCTTTTGATCCTTCCCCTTCTTCCACTCCAAATATAAATTGAAATTTAACAAAAATAATAATTAAAAATAAATATTTCATCACGAATAAATTTAAAATAAAATTTTTATTTAATAAAATTAAATGGATATAATGAAAGAAAAATGCCGATTTTAAGTAAGTGTAGACGCCTAGCATTTTTCGAAATCTCGTCTCTTATGCAATTAAAAAAAGACGTAATTTTGCCAAAAGGAGGAGACATGAAAGGCGCAATGCACTTTTTATGTAAACAAAGCGCTATAATAGCACGTTGACATAAAAACGTGCTATTATATGTATATTTGTCGTTTTGCGACAAAAATAGCATTCAAAAAATGTAGTGACAAAATTGCGTCTTTTCACTTCCGTGCTATTTTTGCCGCAAAATACAAGACGCTTTTTATGTAAACAAAGCTTTATAAAGTAATTTTCCTGAAGAAATTTTTGCGAAATTAATTCTTTAATTTAAAAGTAATTTTTGAACAAATTTTTGTGAAAATCCTTTAATTTCTTGCGGAGACCGTCAGGAATTTATTACACAAGAAATAACTGATACTTTCAAAAGTTCCATGACTATTTTCTCGCGATTTAAGAATTGTATTTTAATTTATATTTTTATTATTCATTTATTTAAGCGGCTTTATCCATCTCCTTCAAAGGCATGCACTTTATCGCTCTCACTCTCGCCTTTATCATTGTATTTTTTAAATAAAAGGTTAAAAATTAAAACACAAAAAATCCAAATTCACGTGACATTCATCATGAACTTTATTTCATAGGCTCCTTTTCAAATAAAAATGAAATATTTCAAATTATTATTTTTCGCAAAACCTTATAGATAAATAATGTAAAGAGTTAAATTCTTTCCAAGAAAATGTCAAAAATGGAATGGGATTGCTTCTGAGAACTTCCCTGTATAAGTTTCTTAACAGATTAAACATCCACCACAAACTGATCGGTTTCATTTCTGTTTTACTTGCTAGGGCGGGAGGTCTTACAATAATAGGTACATATTAAAATGCATGGCAACTAAATATGTTCATCAACAATCGACGTCCACTCTATGTAACAACAAGAAAAACGAGGCCACATTTTTATTTTATTAAACGGCCCATTCTAAACAAAATTTAAAATTTTATTTAATTATTTATAAACCAGTTTTATTTAAATTCTCTATTAAAATTCTTATAAGAGAAGAGAATTTTCAATTTTATTAGCGAACTAATTAAATAAATATTCAAATATAATTTTTTGATTATTGCCAGTTGCCCTTGTAGCTCAGTGGTTAGAGCGTCTGTCTTGTAAACAGAAGGTCGATGGTTCGAATCCATTCTGGGGCAATTGTTTTTATCAAATTTTAAAATTTATTTAAACTAAATAAAAAACTAAATATAAATTTACAAATTTAAAAGGTAAAAAATGGGCTTAGAGCAGGGATGTCTCGGATACCCGAAACCCGTTACCTGAAATCCGGCGTCTTTTTTATTTCGAGGGAAGTGTTAAGGATTTTATATACTTGTTTGAAGTAGGTAAGTTTTTCATTTTAATTCCTAAGTTTTAATTTAAAAAATCTAATATTTAAAAAAAGTATGTACATTTGTTTATACGCAAAAAATTCTTCAAAATGAATGAGCTTTGATAAGCTTACTACAACCGTAAATCCAATAATTTAATGACAAATTACTGTAGAATTTTAATTAATTCTTAACAGGTATCACTTATAAGTTTTTCGGCAAAATTACTTTATCTTTGAAAATCTCTTCACCTATCCTATTTTAGTAACAGTGTTTCTTAATTTTAAGAACCATTCGTCAGTGGAGCCGTTTGATTACTTAGAAATTGAAAGCTCCTTAGAGTAGAGGGCTTAAATTGAATGCTGTCATTTAAATAGAGGATTTACGTAAATAAACTACATTTTAGATAAAATATCTTTTGCTTTTCAATAATGTTTGTTTGACCTTTCTTCAAGGTATTATCTTCAAACTCTTTTAGATTACACAGCATCATCCGTAATTCCGACATGATTGCGTTTACCTTTTAAATATGTAATATTATCTTCATTTAAATATTTAGTTTTACATATTAATTATACTATTTATTAAATTTTTGCTTTCCCCTCCTCCAAAATTTCTCAATTTTCGCGATTTTTAATAATAAGGGACCGGAAAAGGAGAAGCCCTATAGTATTCAAGCCTCGATAATTGTCCATTCATAATATAGTTTCCTAGTCAAGCAACTTATTTCAAAGCAATTCATTCAGGATTGTTGTAAATACGAATTTGGAATTCGGACCTAATCTCGGTTTTAGATACCAAGATTCTTGATCGATAAAATTTTTCGGTTTCTAGATTATTCTTATTTACTTCGACATTTAATAAAGGGCCAGAAAAAAATCCATGTGTAATTAATAGAGCCCGGATTTTTAGGCACGATAAAGTTAAAAATAGGCACCTATATAGGCACTAACAAACTGCCAAAATAGGCACTAAAATTCGAAAAAAAGGCAAAATAGGCAGTATTTTTTCGAGATTTTCTGACTTATATTGACTAAATTTTATGAAAAATGATAAATCTCAGCAATAAACTGTTAAATAAATTAATTTTGATGATCAGAATTACAAATAAATTAATTTATATTAATTATTTTGTTTCCAAAAATAATTTGATAAATTTTTCAGACGAAAATTTTTCCCAAAAAAATTTTTTTGACAAAAATTTTTTGGAAAAATTTTATATTTTACCAGAAAAAATTTTTTAGACAACAATTTTCTCAAAAAATGCCCAAAAATTCGCAAATTTTAGTAAAAATATGCAAAATAGGCTGAAAAAAGGCAAAATAGGGCATTTTGCCAGAAAAAGTCAAAATAGGCAATTTTAGGCAACGATAAAATTAGTTAGAAAGCAGATTTCATTAAAATAACACCGGATTTGAACGTTTCAGCATCAGGCCTATCTAGGAAAAAAACAGGCATTTGCCTAAAAATCCGGGCTCTAGTAATTAAGCTTCGATGACTGTCAGTACAACGTATTTCGTATTTTTACCTTTACTGATTTTTACTATTGGGTCTGTAAGAGTTTTCTGGGTAAATAAGTGATGCTTTGCCCAAAGTTCCTTATCATGGCTTTTTTCCCAATTTTAAATTGTATATACCCCCCCCCCCCCCCCCCACCAATCTACATTTATTTTATTTCTTAACTAAATTATACTTGTTCTCATCTTCCTCAACATTCTCTACAATTGAACTTTCTTCATACTCATTCAAATCTTCTTCCTTCTTTAATTCTTCTTTCTTCGCCTTTAAATCTTCTTTCTTCTCTTTCTCATTAAAAATCAGTTTTTGTTCCTCTTTTTTATTTGCAAGTATTTCCAAGAATGTTTTCTCATTATATTTTTTAATTAAATATAAATAAGCAACATCTTGCATATGTTGCATTTTACCAGAATTAAGTTTATAACAGATTTCCTTTGGTTCATCCATAGTTTGAGTATTATCTTGTGAATCTTTTCCAGTTTTATCCTCCTCTTTAGGTGGGACATTATGCTCTTTATGAAATGCTTTCTCATCAGTATGGGATGACTCCTCTTTATGTGATGTTTTCTCGTCTTTATGAGATGTTTCCTTCACTTTTTTAGTTGTTTTCTCATCGTTATGAGATGTTTTCTCATCATTATGGGATATTTCCATCTCTTTATGAGATGTTTCCTTCTCTTTATGGGATGTTTCCTTCTCTTTATGGGATGTTTCCTTCTCTTTATGGGATGTTTCCTCTTCCTTAGGTTCTGTCCAGCAAGCCTGAACATTTTTTTAAATTGAAAGGTATTCGAACAAATTAGAACGATTAAGCTATTACTTGATTAAGAAAAAGGTTAAAAGTCTGCAGGGATATATTTACGCTTAAATTTTCTTAATAATCTCCATGATATAACCAATATTCGAAGAAAAAGGTAAACGATTAAATGTCGAAAGTTAAAAAATTGTTCTTGTAACCATATGTATATTAAGGTAATTTAAAACTAAACATACGGGATTTATTCTAACTAGCGAAGGGGCTCGCCCTTCGGACGAGCTCCTTCGCTAGCAAAAACATATCAACAAAGCCATAGCAGACCTTTTCTCTCTCCCATTTCCGAAACTCTTCGTTAACCTAACGCTGAACAATTTATTTTCCCATTGTAAGAACACGTCTCTGAACAAATCCTGAACTCTTTTCTAAAGCATTGACACTTTACTAACACAAACATAAACAACAACAAACTTTCTCAAAAGAAAAAATGAATTTTTACAAATCATGCTTAATCTTATACAACTATATACTTTACAAACATCCAAAAAATAAATGGACTGAAGAGCTTCGATGCGAATTAACTTGATGAGTTTAGAGACCCTTCTCATAAACTATAGCTTATTCAAAAGAGCATCAAAAACTGCATCTAAAACCTTGGGGCAATTTTGTTTACATCACTTTCTCAAAAGATAAAATAGACGGGAATATAGAATGTAATTTTACTTTGTGAGACTTCAATGCGAAGTAACTTGATGAGTTTAGGGACCCTCCTCATAAACTATAGCTTATTGGAAAGAGCATCGAAAACTGTATCTAAAACCATTGGGCAATTTTGTTTCGATGAGCCTGAGAACCCTCATCATAAGCTTACTTTGTGAGACTTCAATGCGAAGTAACTTGATGAGTTTAGGGACTCTCCTCATAAGTTATAGCTTATTCGAAAGAGCATCAAAAACTGCATCTAAAATCTTGGAGTCTCAATCCCCAAATCATTTTACTATAAAAGCCTCCATTTCCTCACTCCCCAGATCATTTTACTATAAAAGCCGTGTGACAAACACAGATTTCCTTCCATTCTTAAATTATATATAGGATAGAAACTAGAGGTCGGCAAAATCGCATTTGCGGGATCCCGCGGGATAAAAATTTTTTAAAAATCTTTGCGGGACGGGATCCCGCGGGATAAATCCCGCAAAATCCCGCATTCCCGCAAAATCCCGCATTTTAAATTTGCGGGATCCCGCGCGGGATTGCGGGATTTTTCAAAAATCGTTGAAATTATCAATATCTATTGAAAAAATCAATTTCCTAATCATTAACGGGTTATCAACTCGTACTCGTTGCTCGTACAATTCGTACTTCGTACCAATTAACGAGTACAAGTTGGTACAAAGGTATAATCACTTATCCCAGGTCCCCAATTATCAAAAAATCATAAGGGGCAAGCTCATACATTTGTATTGGTCGGAAAATTCGAGTATACGAATCAGAATAGCTTGAGCTGAAACAAATGGGATCAATCATCATGATTAAACAATTTGGGCAATTTTGTTTCGATGAAATAGAGATGATTCCATGTGCGGCAGGCGAAAATTTTCGAAGGCGAAGTATCCAAATTCCTAACTTTTTCAGCGCCGCAGGCAAAAATTTCGAGATTTTAGAAGGCCAGCTAGTCAAAATTCTGCTTTTTCTAGCGCCGCAGGCGAAAATTTTTTGAGTTTAGAAGGTTAGGAGACAAAATCCTCCGTTTTCCAAAAATCCCGCAAAATTCAAAATATTTTGCGGGATCCCGCGGGATAAAATTTTTTAAAAATCTTTGCGGGACGGGATCCCGCGGGATAAATCCCGCAAAATCCCGCATTCCCGCAAAATCCCGCAAATCGAAAAAAGTGCGGGATTGCGGGACGGGATCCCGCAAAATCCCGCGCGGGATCCCGTCCCGCGCCGACCTCTAATAGAAACAGATCTCTATTTGAAGTACAGTCTCTAATATAACCACAAAAATTGAGGGGTTGGAAAATAGAACCACAGTGGTTCTATTAGAATGAATCCGGTATTTATAAAAATTCCTTAACCTCAAAATTTTCAAGAATATAATCTATGCGTTCCTCCAAACTAAATAATTTTTCTAATTCAGTTTTAACATCAATTTCCTTATCAGCAGGCTTTATTTGTATCCACATAACCTGCTGTGCATCACTACCCTTTTTTAATTTTAATTCTTCTTTAATAGTAGAATCAACTCCAAATGCAAATGTAATGGACTCAGTCCATGCATTGTCTGTACTTAACTGAAAATTAATAAATTATTATTTGATAATTTGATGAAAAGGACGTGATCCGTGAGCTAGATCCGGGGCCCCAATCAGGAGCTCTTTGGAAGTTTATAAACTTCTTTTATAAAATTATAAAAAAGTTTACCATATTTTTTTAGATTAATGAATCATTACCGCGTTAGCTTCGAAAATTTTCAAATTTCCCCTTAATCCCCTCCAACTTCTACGGTATCACCCAAATCCAACGATCTATTACTTCTCTTTTAATCCCTTAATATTACTAAATATCACTTTTAATCACGTGAAGAAAATCGTCGGCTCCTGATCCAAGGTTTGAAAAAGGTCGGAGCCGGTGCCAACAAATGGCCAATACCCAGTATTGGACGAGATCATATCTACAAGAATAACGGAAAAAATCCTTCGACTCAACTAAGTTTTTTCGTCCAGTCTCCGGGAAATACCTTACTCAACACCTATTAAACATCTTAAAACACAAATTAATTTGTCTATTACCTGGCTTAACTCAGCACCACCAAATTTAACCAATTCCCCTTTTCCAAGAATTTCTTCCATTTTTTCAAATTCTTCTTTGTTTCTTTTTTTCTTTAAACCAAAAGCTTCTTCTATCAATTCTCTCTTTGCTGAATATTCAAATTCCTCTCCCATGTCTACAAATCCACCCGGAGTGACGATATCTTTAATTTAAATTATTTCTTAAAATATTCAAAAAATATTTTCAATAAGAGAATTTACTAAAAAATTTATTTCTTACACGATCTTTTCTCATATTTGCCATTTTCAACGCCAAGAAACTCAAATTTATTAAAATCTTTTTCATCAGTAACATATAAAATCGCTCCAGCTCCGTTAGTCGGCCCCCACTGACCAAACGATCCACGGCCTTTAAAACCTGTTCGAGCCACTGGATTGAGAGGGTAACCATTATGCACAGGATATTTACTAAAAAATATTTTATTATAAAATTAATCTAAAATTAAGGAAATATTATATTATTAATCTACTAATTTAGCCCAATCTTAAATGTTTAATAAATTTTACCCATAAAACGAGCAACGATTTATTACTCGTTGTTTATCATTTCCTTTCTCATGGTCAGGAAGCAAATCCAATTTGTTATCGGAATGCCAAAGGTCTTTATAGAGATTAACATCCTCTAAATCAGGTTTAATCCAATGACTTGATGGCAAATAGCTTCGAGCTAAATTTAATCCGAATACTTCAGTTGGATTGTATTTTACGTAAAGTTCGGCTAAATTAAATAAATTTTTAATTTTAAAGATAGAGGATTGAGTAAAATTTTATAAGCATATACTATACAAAATAACAGGTTCTTATTAAATGTATATGGTCCCAAAGACAATAATAAGCTTGTAGGCAGGCTTAAAATTTGTGCGATTTGCGCACAATAATTAATTAATATACTAATTTTATATTTTTTAAACTAATTTTTACATATATCCTTTAAACTGGATATAAGTAAAAATTATCATCAATTATTATCCCCTTTGTAGTATATATGGAGTCTGGATATCGGATATATGGAGTATGGATATTGGATATGTATTCAGAAAAGGGTTTATCAAAGAGATATCGAGGGACAAAGTTGAATTTGTAGGCAGGCTTGAACGCTCAAAAATTCATACTTTTAATAAATAATTTATTTAGATTATGCTAAGTACGCCAAAGAGATTGTGTATGAGGACAACAAAACATACAAAAATCTATTTTGCAGCCTCTAACTTGATCAAATTTATAACAAAAACGCTCATTTCTTTTTTCCATTTCAAAATTTTCAAGTTTAAATTGAAAATTCCTTTCATCTTTAGTCATTGAATATAAAAATTCTTGATTTCTTTTTTGAACTAAAATTTTATCAAAAATATCCAAATTATCATATTCCTCAACTTTTTCTCTCATTTCCATTTTTTCATCCTCTGTAATTTTTAAATATTTAATTATTTCTTTAAATCCATCATCTTTTAATTCTTTAATAATTTTTATAAATTCATTAATTTTCTTTTTAATTTCATCTTTCTTCACTTTTTTAATTTTTTCTATAATTGACTCCTTTTTTAAAACCTAAAAGTTTAATCAGAAAAGTTTTTTTTATAATTTTTAGTTTTTAAAATAGATTAATATTTGAAAAAATAGATGATCAAAATTATTATCCTTCAGAGACGAGAGGATTTGGCTGATCATAGAAATATTTTATGTAAGGATGATTCACCTAGAGCATTTAAAACGATTAGGCGGGGGTTAAACGATCTAAAAGGATAAAAGAGAAAGCATTATCGATGCACCGGTAGCTCTGTGGTAAAGCTCTAATAAAAGAGTTGAGCGAAAGCGCCTAGCAACAACTAGCAGGTGGTCGCAGGTTCGAATCCTGCCCGCGGTGGCTAAAGTTTTGCAGACTATTTCTATTTCTGATATCCGGAAAATTTTCCGAATTCGCCAGACCTAAACGTGACCTATAGAGAGACTTATACTAGTGTGCGGCACGGGACAGGATCCCGTTCGGGATTTATGGGATCCTGTCCCGAAATCCCGATTTTTAAGCGACGAACGGGATTATCGGGATTACGGGATTAAATTTTGAATCCCGTAAATCCCGTAAAAAATTTTGAAAAAATCCCGTTACGGGATCCCGTGAATTCGATTTTGCCGCACACTAACTTATACTTTAATAGAGAGATAAAAACATGTACAAATTAAATTTACTTCTTCAGTCTCTATTCCTTTTATCTTCTCCTTAATTTCTTTCATCTCTGTATTTTTCAGCATAAATTCAATCCTTCCCTTTAATTTTTCAATATTTTCTTTCATTTCTTTAATTTCAGTCCTCAGAATTTTTTTCATTAATTTCCACCATTTACCCGTGTTTTTCTTCAATTTTGTCATTCTAATTTCATCTATAATTTCTATCATTTTTTTAATTTCATATTTGCCTTCTTTTTCATTTTCTTCAATATTTTTTAATAATTTTTTTATTTGTTTAATTTTTTTCTCCAATTTAATTTTCTTTTGTTCAATTTTATTCTCTTTATGTTTCCCTTCTGTTTTATTTTCCTCATTTTCCTCCTTTTTTTCTTCCTTATTTTTATCTTCATTTATTTTATTGCCCTCACTTTTCATTTCGTCCTTTTTATCTAATGCCATTTTCTCTTCTTTATTTTCTTTTATTTTCTTTTCGTCTTTTTTATCGTCCTCCACTTCTTTATTTTCTTTCGTTAATCCATTTGTAACAATCTTCACCAGTTCGGCAATTTCTTTAATTATCTTTTTAATTTCATCTTTTACTTCCTTCTTTTCTTCCTTCTTATCTTCCTCCTTCTTATCTTCTTCCATTTTCATTTCTTCCTTCTTTTCTTCTTCCATTTTCTCTTCGTCCTTCTTGGCCTCTTCCTTCTTTTCTTTCTTTTTATCTACTTCCATTTTCATTTCTTCCTTCTTATCTTCTTCCATTTTCTTCCTTTCCTCCATTAACTTCTCAATTTTATCCATTCCTATTTTCTCCATTAACTTTTCAATTTCATCGTCCTTTATTTTTACAATTTCTCCCTCAATATCCTTCATTTCCTTATTTTCTTCATTTATTCCTTCATTCATTTTATTTTCTTTCAATTTTTTTAATATTAATTTTTGCAAAATTAATTCTCGAAACATTAAATCCTTTAGCCATTCTTCTTGTTTTGCATATACTTTTTTGAAAGCTTCAACTTTTATTGTGTCTTTCACGAAGAATGACGCTAAATTTATTATTTAGATTTATTTTTGAACAAATTTGATTTTTTAAAGACAAATTTTAAATAAAAAAATATAAATTATGTAAAAATTTCAAAAAATTTCGATGCTTTTTCAATAGATATGATAAAAATAGGGGTGACATTATAATTTTGGAAGTTAGGGGGTTTAATTAATGGTAACTGCCTTTAAATTTTTGTCATTTTAAGATTAAAAGAAGCCATATTTATTTAAATCATTTAAAACGATTCCATTTAAAAATAGATAAACTAACATATTTCTTCCTTTCCATATATCTTCAACTTTACTGGATCATATACACTCTTGTATGTTTGAGGCAATGGAAGTTGATATTTCGGTTTGTAGAATTCTCCAGTACAATCTTTAGGATCGTTTGGGGGCAAATAAATGTCTTGTGGCAATCTTGGAATTTCTTCCAAAATTTTGTCATCTTTTGCCTCTCCATCTAATAGGAGTAAGGCAAAGGCAGCTACAATGAGCCAATGCATTTTGAAGCTTCCTTCAAACAATTTTCTACCACTTCAAGTGATTTGAAAAAAATTGAATAATTTTTTAATCTAAATTTTAATATAATATTAAAGACTATAGAATTTAAAGAAAATTAAAAATGCTTAATTCAAGGCTAATTGGAAGTCAATTTATAAGGAGTATTTTTTAAGCCATAGGGCATGCTTAATCCGCCCCTTCCCGCCCCAACAAAATTTTTTAAAGGCGTTTATTCCCGTGATTATTTCCTCATGGTTTTCCATTCTTTATAGCCATTAAAAAATATTTTTAAAAGGGCAATTATTAAATATTTTGTAGTTTGTTTAAAGCTTAATCGAATTTAAGAGAGGGATTGACATATGTCTGTGATATATGTAGAGCTATTAAAGGGCATATTTATTTATTGAAATAAGAATCCTTTAAAATTTAAAAAGATGCGCCGCTTTAATTTTTGGGACGCTGAGCTAAGAAGAAATCGCTGAGCTAAGAATTGAACTAAGGATTCTACACGGGCATTCTTAGAAGATAAAATAACTAATGTATATTCTAATAATCTATTCTTTGTTTTAATAATTTATTTTAACTTTTTGGTTGTTCTTTATAAATAGATTAATTAAAAAGTTTTGTGAAACATTATTTGACAAAATAAAAAATTTGTGGCTTTAACTTTGTTCTCATTGTAATTTAGAAACAAAAAAAAAAGTTGCGAACATTATCACAAATCCAAAAGGGACAAGTAACTCTCGATTAATTAATCCTTTTTAAACATTAAAAATGATCAAATTAACTTTTATTAAAAACAAAATATTTATTCTTTTCTAATTTATTTTTTCATATACATAATTTTAAATTAAAATCATAAATGAATTTATTATTTGTTTAGAAAATCTTTACTAATTTACATGTATTTCTAATTTTATTAGCATCGCACATATTTTATTGTTGCACCTAAAAATGAAATAAATTTAAAAAATCGGAGCTAAATGTTTCTTTAAAATGAAAGAATAACTAGAAATTTAATTATTACAAACCCTTAGCATCTCCTACTGTATATCCAGCAGGCTCTAGAAAGAGAAATGCTTGATCGGTGAAATCAACGTGATCAATCGCACAACCCCCGCACATGTTGTTAATTGGCACAGTTAAACTTTAATTTATTTGTTTTTTAGGATATTAAATTAATTAATTGTTTAGGCTTTAAATACATAGGTAGCTAGTTAATGAGGTAAACACTTTTTTATAGACAAAAACCTTAAGGATTTTCATTAAGTCTAGAATATTTTTGAGTCTGTGTCGACTTAACTTTCTCATTCACTGAATGATTTCTAAGATAAAATAGGAGTTTATGAAGAAAGTCGTTTATTAAAAATTCTCTTGAAAACCTACGTATTCACTTTGTAGGTAACTTGAACACATTTACTCATACAAACAGGGTCATTGCGAACCGTACGTTTATCAGGCAGACAAGATTCTGGCCATTTAGCGCTGTTATTGAAAAGTGATTGAGAGACAGCTGCTGACATATCAGGCTATAATAATTATTTTTTATATTCATTTGATATTTAATGATAAAATTTCGATCTGAATAATAAAATTAAGGACTTATTTTATTGAGTCTTAGCTTATGGAATGATCTTCATGTCTTTGTATTTACACATACAGAACCAAAAAATTTTTGAATTTAATAGAGATTTATATCAAGATTCTCCCTGTAATCTTGATATAATTGTCCCTGTATTTTTAAATAAATTTATCAAGATTAAAGCAAAACTGTATTCATATCAAATCCGCAAGCTCCTCTGCCTTGCTTTTCTGCTCTCCCATACATTGTAAAATGCCCATTCTGAATTTCTTTATTTAATTGGGCATAAATAGGTCCATTTGTATTCTCTTCTTTAAGACAAGTTTGAGCATTTGTAAATGCTGGACTCACAACTTTAGTTTCTTCAATTGTATAGCCAAAAATTGTCAAAAGGATAAAAAATGAGTAAATCATATTTTAAAAATTTTATTTTAATTTTTTGATTAAAATAAGAAAAATCAACTGATTTTTATATTAAAACAAAAAAAATATTTCTTAAATATTTATTTGTCCACATAATACAAAACACAACTTTTTTTAACGGTACAAAACTGTCAAAACAAATTCTTTTTGCCACATAAATAAAATAAATTCTTTGTTCTTTTTAACACGTTTATTTAATAATTGTTAAAATTTTTTGTTAAAAATTCGTTGAGGACATTCACGGCTGTTTTTAATATTCTCTAAAATGTATAGAATTTTATAAAATTTTATGATACCATTTTAAGAAAAACAAAATGTAAATAATGATTCATCAAAGAAATTTTTGAAAATTATTTAAAAATATTAATTTTTTATGAATTTTATTTTAAAAGTCACCCTGATTGACTTTTATTAAAATTTATATTTAAAATTCCTAATCACAAACCTCAACCTAAGGTAAATTCTATGTACTACAACTAAAAGTGGCATACTCAATAATTTTAGTACTATCTCTCAATTTAAGCTTTAAAGATACACCCTCAGAGAAACTAAGGATACACCTAATCTAAAAAATATAAATTTATCTTCTGATATTTATTAACAAGTTAAGTCACATGGAAGAACATCAGTATCCCAAAGCTCACGGGATTGCCTTGTAAAGGCAGAAGTTTTACAGTTAACGAGTTTGGATTGTTGGGCAGTTAAGACGAGCGTTAAAGTCTAGAAAATAAAAAAATTTTATTGTTAAATTATTTTGTTTGTTGAGCTTATAGAAAAATAAATTTAACAGAAAAAATATTTATTATCAAATAAAAATTTCTACAAAATTAAAGTCGAATTTAAAAAATTATAATTAAAAATTATATTTCGTGAAGTTTCTTTAATTTTACACATTTTTTTAATTTAATTTTTTCATTTTTCCCGATCGAGTATTATATTTATTTATTTAATTCTTCAATAAGAGCTATAGATTTAGCTTCAATTTCTTTCAAATATTCATTATTAAGTTTAATATTTTCTAAATATTTATCAATTCGGTTAATTCCTTCATTATCAATTACTCCTTCCTTTGTGAAACTCTCATATTTATAAATAGATTTTAAGAAATTTTGTGAATTATTTACAGCTATAGAGCATGTTTGTAAATGTTTATTGGCATCATTGATAATTTCGCTGAATTGTTTCTCTGTAATTTATTTAAAAAATTTTTAATTAATGAATGGAATTAAGAAAATGAAATGTAAGCATAATTTTCAGAAAAAAAGTGGAAATTAGAGATTTGTTTACCATTCGAAACAGTGTCAGAGTCTACAAGTGATAATTTTAAAAAATGCAAAACGTAACGCAAGGTCTAAAAACGCAAGACGCAAGAATTACTGCAAAAATTTTGAGAAATTTAGATGCCAAAGGAGACATTTTTTGCTAAAGGAGGCAGCTTTTTTTAAGAATTTTGGATAAAATTTTGGATTAAAAATTTTGGATAATTCAAATTTTTGCGTATAATCAGTATATAATCGACTAATAATATTTTGTGACAAAATTGGCATGCTGCTTTAATGACCAGTTTTTAAAATTTGCTTCGGGCGTGTACTTCGTAAGAGCCTTTTTCCATCTTTACTCGTAAATATAATTATTAATGATAAATTTAGTACGCTCTTCCAGACATTGTTAGGGACAACAAATCCCCTTGTAAATCACACCCGAAATATTATTTATACCTTTAATATTATTAGTGCCATCATAATGCTCTAGTTCAATTTGTTTTAGAATTTCCTTTCTTTTTAGATTTTGGTTTATTTTTCCTTTACCAGTTGCTTAAAATATAAATTTCAAATTAAATTCAAAATTTAAAAATAATTACCATTTTGGACTATTTGCTTGAAATTGTTTTGGTTTGCTTGTAAGAATATATCTGAAATTAAGATATTTTTTTAATTTTCCAAGAAGATAGGAACTTGTAATATTTTGATTTAATATTTTTAATACATACAATTAAAAATAATAATTTTAATACATACAATTAGGCTCTAAAATAGTATTTTTATTGGTTTCACGGATTGGGTTTCGGAGTTCGGTAATCGCGTATCTGGATTTGGCCTTCCCTGAGATGGATAATCTACATAGTTTATTTTCTGATTAATTTTCTCACATTGATCAGTAGAATGTAATGTATTATTTTGTGTGGTTTCATTAATTGAGCTTCGACTAATACTAGCATATTTTGTTTTATTATCTGGTCTTCTATATCTTTCCAGTTCATGATCAATTTTTTCTATGTTTATTGTTTGTGGATTATTTCTATTCAATTTACATAACGAAGATATCGTTGGATTATTTTCTTCAAAATTTTGAATTGTAATATGATAAGTATTTTCTATGTGGTTTTCATAGATTGCTTCATCACATTCAATTGGAATTGAAGGCTAAATAATTTTAATTTCATTTTCATATTTTAAATTAACTCAATTTTTTAATTTTAGCTTGAAATTGCATTTTCAATATTGGGTAAAAATTTAGAAAATTTTCATTCATTAGATTATTAAGAAATTTAAAAATTTTAGGTGGGGTTATAGTTTTGTTCCACACTGTACTCGGGTCATTTGAATATATTTATTATTCATTTAGTAGAAATACAATTTTTAAACTCTAAAGTTTGTTTTTAAAGGATATTATCTTATACACAAATCCGAATAATCCCACCAAAATATTCCTGCTCAGGCGAACCTATTAAATCAACTTACAATATTATATAGATTTTCCTCTACATTAAGCAAATATTTATCATCTTTACAAACACGACGATTATGATATAATGTTGAATAATATTCCGAATGTTCAATTAAATCAAATACCCCTTGTTTGTTCAGACAAGATATTCTCATTTTTAGAGCTTTTTGAAATTTATTTACAATAAATTTAAGCACTCTTGTAGGCTTCTCAAAGTCCGCAAATTCTGTTCTAATGGCAGAATTGATTATTCTAGGTTTTTCTGAGGAGATCAAAGGAATTATGATTGCTTTGTCCATTCCTCCATCAATTTGCACTTGCCCAATTAAATTCTTTAAAATTTAAAAATTTTAGTTTTAAAAGTTTAATTGATAATCCGTTGTGTTTTGGAGCAGAGGTGGGTAGGAACAGTCAGAGGTGTCGGAAATCGGAAGAGCCGGAAATCGGAACTGGCTCAAAAGTCGGAACTCGGAAATCAAAATTTTATTTCGTAAATCGGAAGGAAAAAAACTTCGTAAATTGGAATTCCGATCCACCACTGTTTTGGAAGTGTGCCCGTTCCATGAAGGCCTACTATTTCATTTTCTTTAATTGAGTTTAAAGATCATTAAGATCATTTTAAGAATATAAGGATCATTCAGACAACCAAATGATTAGTCACTTTATCTCTTTTTAATCTTTTTCGATAAAGTGAATAAAATATCAATCAATCTTTTTTGAGCTTATCAATCTTTTTTGAGGTTTCAAACATGAATAGCCTTTAATCCTCAAGACTGCTTCAGATAATTAATAAAATTTATCTTTTGTTACCTGTCTATTAAACAAAACCTCCAAATTATAAATATTCCTTTGAAATGCTATAGGTGTTTTAACATCTGTAGATAATTCATACTTATCAAATTTACAATAATCATATTTTTCTGTCATTTTTGAATGGAAAGTGTATCCATAATCTGATGATTTCTTTTTCACATAAAGTTTCACTTCAAAACGATTATTATCCAACTGATCAAGTTGATTAAATAATTCCTGAGGCAAATTATTCTCATATTTTCTCCATTCAATTTTAATATAAAGATTACTTTTAATTATTTTATAAAATTCAAAACAGAGTATTATTTTAATTAAATAAAATAATTTGTATATTTGCATATCTAAATACATATGTATTATTAAAAGTTAAATTATAGAATTTTCTAAAGTTGAACTACAACATTAAGGACACAAACAACTTAAGGACAAAATTTATCTCATGATGCCGTGATCCTGAATAAGAGTGTTATCCTCTTATGTAAACTTTTCCAAACAGCATCATACAACAACATTAAGGACATAAACAACTTAAGAACAGAAACTTATACACCCTGAAAATGAATTGCTTGGGCTACAAAATGATCATAATAATATTAAAAATTTAGATGATTTAAATGTTTATGGCAAAATGAATAGTTTCCTGTCTACTTCTTGTAGGAAACTGATCTAATGGAGTTGAAAAATAAACTCAGAATTCTCTAGACAAATTATAGTGAATTTTCAAAATCGAGAAAGGATAATGTATTTTATTTTCCGACAAAATGTATATATAAGTGACTTAATGAGTAAGTAATGAATAAATCTTAATTAAGTAATATTATTTATGAGAATTTTTATGTTAAAGTGCATGGGAAATTTTTTTTAAATATTAGGAAATTTGTCATTTTTAACAAAGAAAAAGGAATTTTAAATTAATTCTCGTAGACGGGGAAGGATTAAAGGAAGGAGAAGGATCAACAATCCAGAAGAGGATTTAAAGTGAACATCGAAAATTGGAGAGGGGTAAAAACTATAATAAATAATATACCTTATTTTAACAGGCCTTTCTGTGTGTCCTTAACAAAAACCCAATTTCCTTTCATTATTTTATTATTGGAGGCCTGCGTTTGAATTGCTTTTGCTCTTTGTTTGGCTGTCCGTTAACTGTCATTTGTTCAAACAACAATGCGTTTTCTAATGCTCTTTCTTCCAGTGGTTGCTCGATAAAAAAATAGTTTTTTTTTTCAAATTATTTGATATTTGATCAAATATTTCAGAAAATTTGACTTTTTTTAACCTCATCAAACAAATATTTATTCAAATAAAGTCAATTAAAATTTGATCAAATATTTGATTTTCCGACGTTAAATATTTGTTTGGTCCGATCTCTAACAAACACCCCATAGACACCCAACATAACCCCCATGGACCCATACCTTATCTCCCAAAATACCTCTCGTTATTACAACACAAAATACGAATTTACTCTGTGCAACTTTATCAAATCAATTCAAAAATTAATTTATAGACACAAAAATTTTGAAAAAATTACCAACAACTGCCCATCGAATTCTCTTAACAGAGAATTTTATCGTTGTTTTTCTGACACTTTGATAACAAAATAATTAAATTAACTATTTACTTATAATATTAATTTTATGTTATATAATTAATTGATAAATTAATCTTTTCTCAACGTTTTTTTAAAATAAAAGTTATGTAAAAAGCAAAAATTATTTTAATATTTTATTTAAAAATATTTATTATCTATTTTTTACTATTTGATTTTTCAAATACAAATTAGTTAAAAATGAAGGTTATTAGTTCTATTGAGGATATACGGTTTTTTATTAGAGAGAAAAGGTGTAAGGCAATAAGGAATGATCGAGAATTATGGTTAGTTTTTGATTTAACAAGTGGTACTCTCCAAAGTTTCCCTTTTACAAGCTAGTCCAATTTTGTTCAAAACAATTCTTAATTGTAAATAATATAGATCAGAGAGGACTTGATCTCTTAAGAAAATGATCTTTTAACTGCTAGAGACAGGTTGTCGATGTTATGATATGAACGGGGAGGAGAATCAAACTGTAATGGAAAAATCTACCCTAAACACCTCCTCCACACTAAACTAGAGTAGCACGAGGTCGAGGTTTTTTGAAAAAACCGAGACCGAGGATCACCGAGGCAGGAAAAGCCGAGATCGAGGTCGAGGGGCTAATTTTGACCCGAGACCGAGGTCGAGGACCGAGGATAACCGAGGTTTTAAAAAAATTTTATAACATTTCAAAATCTAGTTAAATTTAGTAAATTTTTCAAATATTTGCTTAATACTTATCAAATTAATATTTTAAATCTGATTCATACCTAGTAGGCTGCCCATAGAGATGTCCAAGACTCCTGGGCTTTTTTGGTTTTGGTCTTGGGGTGTAGTCTTGGTCTTGACTTTTTTGAGCTTTTAAAAACTTACACTCTTAAGAATTGAACTTTTTTGATTTCCACATTTTATTTTTAAAATTGAAAAAATCTGGCTTCTTGGGCTGATAAAATTCGCTAAATTTTTGCCCGCGGCGCTTTAAAAGGGAGAAATTTGGCACTTGACTTCCAATATTTTAAAAATTTTTCGCCTACGGCGCTGAAAAAGGTAGAGATATGACTCCCGGGTCTATACTATTTGATTATTTAGTAGACTGGGTTTAGACGGATAAGGGGGGGGGGGATCATAGGAGAGTATAAGGGACTTGAATGGATTAATTGAATGTAAGTGGATATAGCAGATTAAGGAGGATATCATAGATTTGTAGGGATAGAGGGGATAGAGTGTTATAGGGGATTAATAGGATTAAGGGTATTTAGGGTAAAAACACGACCCTTCCCTTTTCATAAAAAAGAGCCTTCCCTTTTCAGCGCCGCAGGCGAAAATTTTGAGATTTTAGAAGCCCATAAAGTCAGATTTCTTCCATTTCTAACGCCGCAGGCGAAATTTTTGAAAATTTTGGAAGGCCAGGAAGCCAAAAATCTCCCTTTTTCTGCGCCGCAGGCGAAAATTTTGAGAATTTTGGAAGGTAAGTCACCATATTACTTCCATTTTTTACAAAAAAAGCAACTCTTAGGGGTGTATATTTAGCCTCGGTCCTCGACCGAGATTCAGGGCGAGGACCGAGACGAGGTTCCGAGGCCCGAGGTCAGCAAAATCGAGGTCGAGGTTGAAAAATCGCCGAGGACCTCGGCCTCGGCCTCGGCGAGGCCTCGACCTCGTGCTACTCTACACTAAACCCCAGCTTACCGTATTTACTGAAATAGTACGGCCCCCTTTATTAGAACGGCCCTCTCTATTACTACGGCCCTTTCGATGAGGATTGAAAAATAGTACGGCCCCCTCAATTAGAACGGCCCCCTAAATAGTACGGCCCCCATTTAAAAAATAGTACAAAAGCTTCTCTTTGAATTATATTAATTATCCTCACGATATTAAATTAATTTTATGAAATCTTAGTAGTATAGAGTTAAATTCGAGGGATTTTGGGAAATTCGTGGGATTAAACGGACTTCCCAAAACACGGAACGGCCAAAAGGCGGAACGACCAAAACACAGTCCAGTGAAATAATAATTCTTTATGATTTTAAAATATTTTAAATAGTATTACATAGTATGTATCAAAAAAATATTTAAAATACTGGTTTTTTAAATCAAAAATAATCTCAAAATCAGAATTTTTTTTAAATTAGAAACTAACTTGATCACACCAATCCGATTATATCCGCTGCTATCACACCAAGTCACTGATAAATTAATGGACCTAACCTATGTTAATCCCAAAAATCCCCTGATACATTTGCTAAACTTCAATACTTCTTAACCAGGGTTTCGATATCTGCGGATTTTTCCTCATTTTGTGGTTTTTTGATAGGGCGATGAGGATTATTTTTAAAAATGCGGATTTGCGGATTTTTGTGGTCTTTTGAAGATTATGAGGATTTTTTATATTTTCTTGTGGTTTTTAGCATAAAATGTCATTATTTTTCCGCTAAGACCTCAAAAATCCTCAAAATTTTTTCCTGGCCTAAAAATGAACGATTTTTGGCTCAAGGATCTTCCAAAATTAAAAAAATTTTCGCCTGCGGCGCTGAAAATGGAAAAAATAAAAATTTGCGACATCTTCCGCGACAAAAATGCAAGTGTGATTTTTCAGATAGTAGAAGAAACATTTATTTATACAGGACCATTATTTTTGCCGAATGAGAAAACTAATTTAATGGAATTCAAGTAACAATCATTATTTGTGAATTACAAACTCATAAATTTCCAGGTTCTTGGACCTAAGGAAATTTTTGTTCCTACACATCTATTCAAGGTTGTAATACTTAAAATATCTGATAAAGATGCTTGGAAATATTGGTTGGAATCCTATGTACTTACAAATACAAATTTAGATGAGTTATTTGACGAAAAGCAGAGCAAGTTTCATTATTTAAATATGTGGAACTCCTCTGCAAAGAAAATTTTAGGCTCGAAGGGACAGAAGAATTAGACTGGGAAGACTGAACATAATATTCAAAAATAATATTTGGATTATCTTTTTTGTCCTAATTACAGAAATAATATGAATGAATAAGTATAGTAATAAGGTTAAGGTTCTAAATTAAATTATGAGGTTCAGATCCAGTGACCTCAGTCGGTTATAATATGGATCGGGTCCGATCAATGATCATTTGAGTTTCCTTTAATTAATAGGAAAAATAGTACTTTTGTAAGAATTATTAAAATACCTGTATAAGAAAATATCTTATCCAGGGTTTCGATATCTGCGGATTTTTCCTCATTTTGTGGTTTTTTGATAGGGCGATGAGGATTATTTTTAAAAATGCGGATTTGCGGATTTTTGTGGTCTTTTGAAGATTATGAGGATTTTTTATATTTTCTTGTGGTTTTTAGCATAAAATGTCATTATTTTTCCGCTAAGACCTCAAAAATCCTCAAAATTTTTTCCTGGCCTAAAAATGAACGATTTTTGGCTCAAGGATCTTCCAAAATTAAAAAAATTTTCGCCTGCGGCGCTGAAAATGGAAAAAATAAAAATTTGCGACATCTTCCGCGACAAAAATGCAAGTGTGATTTTTCAGATAGTTGTTGGATTTTCATAAGATGATCGTTAGTAATAAAAAAATTGCTTAATTCAATTGTAGAAGACGAAAAATACCATGCATAAAGTGATTTTAATTCAATTTTTGGGTTTGATAATTTTTTGCGGATTTTTGATATAAAATGCGGATTTTTTCGATCAATTTTGCGGATTTTTAAAAATTCGAGATCGAAACCCTGTTCTTAACCATTTTAATCAATTTATCTCTCCATGTAAATTCAAATGAGGTTCCGCGTTTTAGCCTGACACGATTGCCTTTTTTTATATATTGCCGGCTTCGGGCCGAGGAAATATTTTCTTTCAATATTTTCTTCGGGCCGGCCCAGTCCCACACCCCTGTTATACACCTCCCACCTGCATCAATAAATTTTTGGTTCGGTTTCGGATAACAGAAGGCTCTGGTTCAGGGTCGGCTCGGTTTCGATCTATCATAGAATTTGGATTTAAAGAAGATATTGAGAGATTTTAGAGTAGTAAGAGGGATTAAAACTAAATCAAGCTGACTCATTCGTGAGGACTGAACTAAGTTTTACTCGATTTTCGGGAATCGGGTCGGCTAGATCCGTGGTGTATAATAAAGAACAAAGAAATATTCAAACACACACCCTTAGTTTAAGGTGGCACGACCAATAAAATTATTCAGAAAATTCCAAAGGAGGGTTGAAATATAGTGCGGCCCCCTCAATTAGTGCGGCCCCCTCAAATAGTACGGCCCTTTGGAAGAGGGTTGAAAAATAGTACGGCCGGCCGTACTATTTCAGTAAATACGGTATCCCCCCCCCCCCTCCTATCAAAATTAATCGCTCAAATAATTTTTTAAAGTGTTAGTTTTGTTCCAACAATGGGTGCTTTGCATAATGGACATTTAAATTTAATTAAACAAGCAAAACATCAACAATCAAAAAATACTTTAGTTGTTGTCTCTATTTTTGTTAATCCTTTACAATTTGGGCCAAATGAAGATTTTGATCGTTATCCAAGAAATTTAACAGAAGATTTGGAAGAATTAAAAGAATTGGCTGATTGTGTTTTTACCCCAGAAATTAAAAATATTATTGGTAAAGAAGAATTAATTAAAATGGATGCTGGACCTGTTAGTAAAGTTTTGGAAGGGAAAACGAGGCCAAATTATTTTGATGGTGTTCTGACTATAGTAGCCAAATTATTTAATATTGTACAGCCTGATGTTGCTTTGTTTGGGAAGAAGGATGCGCAACAGGTGGGGGAAATTAAGGGAATATTTTGAATTTTTGTTCTGGTTCTTTTGATAAAATTTATTGTGATTTTTCGGAATTTTTACTCCGATTTTTTCTGATTTATTCTGATATTATTCTTTTATATCCTTAATTTTCTATTTTCTTCTGATTCTTCTAATTCCTCTACTTTAACCCCCTCTACTTTTACTACTTTTCGGGTAGAAGTAGAGGACTTCTACATTCCTCTACATCTTTTCGGGCTGGTTTTCTTAATATTTTTATCTTATGTTGATTTATTTCCTGATATTATTCTTTTATGATCTGTATTTTCAAAAGCATATTCTGATTTTTATGAATATTTATTCTGATATTATTAGGGCATGTCTAATTTTTGTTCTAATTTCTCTGATTTTTTCTTTTTTCCCCACAACTTCTAACCTAATTTTTCAGCTATTTATCATACAACAAATGGTTACTTCACTCAATTTTCCTTTACAAATAATCTCCATAGAAACACAACGAGAATCAGACGGATTAGCATATTCAAGCAGAAACAAATATTTAAATTTTGAAGACAGAAAACTTTCCTTAATTTTATTCAAAACTTTAAATACTGGCTTAGAAGAAGCAAAAAAGGGGTCAAAATTGACAAATATTTTGGAAGAAATGAAAATTTATTTTGAAGGAAATAATAATTTAAACAGAATAATTTTGGATTATTTAGTTGTTGTGGAGGCTAAGACTTTCAAACAAATAGAAGAGGATGGATTTAATGGGGAAGCTATTTTACTTATTGCAGCCATTGTTGGGGGAACTAGATTAATTGATAATATTGACATTAAGATTGGATGTTAAATTAATAAATAATTATTATTAAAATATTAATTACATAAATGTATAGATAGGAAATTATTCCTTAATGGTAAGATTTTTCTCCAGGATGGTACCAAGTGTTTTTTGTAGCAAATATTACATATGCTTTTTCTGTCCGGCCAATAAGAAAATTTATTTATAAAATTAATATTAACTTTAATATTTTTTTGTTTTTAAAAAAATAAATATTTATACTTCAACAAAAGACGTCATCTTGAATTCTTATAAGATTGAAAATAGAATTAAAAAATGACAAATGTAAAAAATTCTGAACAAGATGTAATTAACATATTAATTATTAATAATTATAAAGAGAAAATTTTTTGTTTGCCATTAAGTAACTAAATAAATACCAGGTGAAAATACTGACTTTTGACGTTTTTACTTTAAAATAAATATTTAAAAGTCTTTTGATAATCGTAATATTTAATTTTCTTAAACTCTAAATTAAAAACTTTTATAAAATCTTTTGTAAGAATGTCCTTGGATATACTTGTTATTTTATTTAAATTAGATTATTTTGTTTGTTTATTAATTGGTTTTCCTTTAAATATTATTCTGATTATTTTAATTATTTTTAAAACACCAAAAGAAATGAAAACACACAGTCGAATTCTGATACAAAATTGTGTTTTGGATATTTTATTATTAATTAATCAAATGCTTGTTCAACAGGTAAGAGTAATATAAAACCAATTTTATAATTTTTTCTAGTTTTATATACCATAATTAATTTAATTAAAACCAATAATTATTTAAAAACAATTTTTATATTTATTTGTAGTTTTATATACTTGATACAGAAGGGAATACAATTGTGATTTTTCCAAATGGAATTTTGCTTATTTTTGTAAATGAAAATTTTAAGCCATTAATAAGTTATGCTCTTTTTATTGTTTGGGCATTTATTTCTCATTTAAATACACATGGACTGTCTGTTCAATTCATTTACAGATATTTAGTTTTGAATAGGTATTTAATTTAAAAAATATCAAAAATTTTTTGTCTAAATGATAATTTTGTGTCGAGTATAAGTTAGGGTTCGGTACCAGGGGTGAGCGCATTGCGTTTTGCGTTATTTGCGTTAAATTTTGGCCTTGCGTTGCATTTTGCGTTTTTTTTGATGAAATTAACGCAATAAAACTCAAAAAATAACCCAATCTGAGGACAAATTTGGAGAAATCTGGCTTCTTGTCTTCCCAAATTTCTCAAAATTTTCGCCTGCGGCGCAGAAAAAGGAAGAAATCTGGCTACTTAGCCTTCCAAAATTTTTTAAATTTTCGCCTGCGGTGCTAAAAATGTATAAAGACTGGTTAAGGGAAAGATCAGTTGACCTGAAGGGTTGTAGAAGAGTTATAGAAGGTAAGAAAAATTAATCCGAGGGTAAGAAAAATATTGGTTCAGTATCTGGAACTCATATCTCACGTTATCTCTCCAAATCCCTTGATTCCACGGCATCAATTCATAACTACAGATAGCCCCTTATCCTTCGATATATCCCCAACTCAACCGACATCCGTCGATAATCACATGGATTTTTTCAAATCTCCTTGATCCCTCCAAATTACGTCCGTAATAACCAGCTGCTTTGTTAAACCAGTTGATCCCTTTAAATCCTCTGATATCCTTCATAATCTCTTATATCCCCTATATCACCCCAAATCATACCCATTCAACTTACATGTATCATAAAATCGAGTAGGACTCCCCGACTTAAACTAATACGTCGATTTTTTAACTGAAAAATGGCTAATACTTGATAAAAAAAAATTTTCCCCAATTTTTCGTTCTTGCGTTTTGCGTTATTTGCGTTAAATTTTGGCCTTGCGTTGCGTTTTGCGTTTTTTGAGATTGTCTCTTGCGCTCACCCCTGTTCGGTACTACCGCGATACTATCGTCAGTACACTAATATAAAGTATGGTTGTTCCCCATCCTAGTCCTCTAAAGTCAGGGAATACCCCAGTAGCGCTGACTCCCCGAAAACTATTCCTCATGGCTCCCCCCGCTCGTTCGGAACAACTCTAGTATGTATGTATAAATTAAATATTAAAAGGAATATGAAAATTAATTTTCTTCGTTATTTATCTATGTTCTCCATTGCTTTATTTGTGACGATATTTTACATTTTTGATTTAATTTTGTTTATCATTCCGTATGCAGATGGAGGTATTAAATATTTTGAAGATTTTAATAAAACTTGGCCTTTTTTTCAATGCAAAATGGAAACGGTAATTTTTAACTAAATTTATGTTTCGTAAAATAAATTTAAATATACATATGTAGATGAATATTTTCTCACTTTTACCATTGGCGTTAATTGAGATATCTGCATATTTAATAATAATTGTTTGTGGATTTAAAATGGTTAAATATGTCAAATTAAACACTAATTTTGATGAAAATTTAAAAAGATTGAATAAACTTTTAACTAAAGTTTTGATTATTTTGGTAGGTTTTTTGATTGGATTGAACTTCTAAATTGTTGATTACGAAATATTTTAACAAGGTTCAAACTAAGTATAGGTAGTCATATCGTAAAAAAAGGATAATTCTCTCATTAATAATAACTTTGTTCATTTTAAAGGAAAAACTGATACTTAATCCGGCAATTTTTAGATCGTATTCTTTTTTAAGAATATTTCTATCATTAGAAGATAAATAATTTTTTAATTTAAAATGTTAGGTTGTTTTTAAATCAAAATTTTAGGCTATTGTACCCTTTGTTAACCACACTGGACTTATGTTTCTTATATTCTATACAAACACAACCAACATCACAACAAACATTATTCGAATATTAATTTACATTTCTTTTCATTTTATGCCCGTATTTAACCCAATTATTTGTATACTAACAAACACACCATATCGAAATGCTTTATTTAATCGTGCACAAGTAAATCCGCAGAATTAACTGATTTCCTCCTTCGAATCCATCTGAATACACTGTCACAAAAGGGTTGGTCCCCGTCCCCGAAAGTCGGGGAATTTGAGAGATTTTTTGAAAATTCCCCGCCCCCCCCCGTAAAAATATAAAAAATTTCCCCCGTCCCCGTCCCCCCTCTCCGTGGCGCTGCCTCACCGAAAACCTTTCCCCGTGGCCCACCCCGTCGGGGTCCAACCCTAATTGAAAACATTAATATGATTATAACATTTGTTATCTATTATTATTATCCATTATCCCATTTCCGATCATTATAATTTGTCATTCCAAAAGTAACAAATATTTAACTATTCCCGTACCATTACGGCACGAAATCCAATCACTCTAATAAGAATATTAGAAATTCTCCAGTAAAGTTTATTCCACTCAAATATATTTATGTTATGATCAAAGAATAATTTAACATAATTATATCCGATAAATTTAGTTCGATAACTTGAAGATATTTAACATTTAAAATTAATTTAACATTAACCTAAGAATAATAAATTTTCTTTATACAACTTTTTCCACTTAGTATTTGTACATAAAAAGCTTATAAATATTTCGTTTTTATTTAATAATAAAAAGACAGCTTTTAAACTTGGAATTTATATTTCTGCTTAAACCAGAAATAATTTACATCAGAAAAGTTCCCTTTACAATCAAACTAGGGGCCGGAGCTAGACGAGACCAAGAATTTATGACCAAGAATTTCCTTATGACCAAGAATTTCCATAAATGGAAAATTTAAATTTTAAAAATAAAATACACAAAAAATTAAACAATAATAATTTACATAAATAAAAAAAATATTTTTTTATTATCCAAACAAAACACAAAAAAAAAGTTTTAAAATAATAAAAATGAGGATTATTCAAAACAAACAAACAGGCTTTTTTACGTGGAATTGTTTAAAAAATTAAAAATGGTTTTAAGAAATAACTTACATATTCAAAGTTTTATGTTTTTGATCATAAATCAAATGAAGAAATTTTTAATATAAAATGACTACGAAATTTTTGTCAAGCTTTAAATTTGCAAAAATTATTAAAGTAATAATTTATTTTACTAAAACATACACTAACTCTCTTACTTTAACCAATAAAACATTTAAAAATAAAATTTAGTTTTATTTTTTTTAAAAAAAAAGGAATTTTCAACTCCGAGCTAGAAAGAGTTATTGGGGTACCGTCCTGAAATCCCTAATTTTTAACAGAAAATTAAATTAATTTTATGGGATATCTTCCATTTAATTCCCTGTTTCTTTATAATCCAGTTATATTTATGCATATTTTAATGGAAATTTTTATTAAGTTTGGACCTTCGAAACCGAAAATTATAGGAACTTGCTCACAGTTTAATTTAAATAGAAATGAATGGAGGCAAAAACTCTTAACTACTAACAGTCTAAACCTAATACAGTGTCCGGAAATGATATAACCACCCAAATTTTTAGTTGTAAATCGGTGCAAAATTTGAGAAGATATAATTTAGATAATCAAAAGTTATATCACTATTACAAAAATGCAAGTGACTACCTATATCATTTCAGGACATACTGTAATAAACCCCTTTTTTTGTCCTAGTAAAAGAGTAAATTAAGGATACAAGACAGGCACTCACCTTAATAATTATTAAAATTAATTATTGCTTCTATACTAGCAGACCTATATACCTAACAATAGTTAGTATTTAATTAAATTTTAGATAAAAAATTAATTTTAAAAAATGAAATCTACAACATTTCAATTTATTTTTCTTTTAATTATTGGAATTCAATTAATTTGTACTCTTAATAATGTTGATGGAGCTAATGAACAGGAAATAAATGTTGACAAAATTAAAGGAAATAATAATGGTGATGGAGGTTCATTATTAAATGAAGACTATGCTGTCCCCGGGAAAAAACCACCAGATCATAATCCATAAATATGAAGTTTGGAAATATTAAAATTTATTCAAAAAATTTTGATGGAAATTTGTTTTAATGATCATTAATTTGTTAGAAAATAAAGAGATAAATATTTTTGTCAAATATTATCAAGTTTATTATTGAAATTATATGGCAGATAAACTCCGGTGTATAAAATTTGCATCCACCCCTCTTTCAAAAAAAATTTCCGATGTTAATGATCAGATTTTTTTTCAAAATCTGAATAAACTTCCTTTAATGAATAACTAACTAGATGGGCTTTGAATCCTCCAAAAATCCCAAAATCCTTACAAAGTGTATGTAATAGTCAAATTATGTAAAAAAATAAAAAAACAATTTGTAATAGTAAATTTATTAAAAAATATACTATTTAATTTTTAGTTATGCCCAGTGTTTGGAATTTTAAAATTTGGGTACGGTGTGCGGACATATCGGGATCAGAGATGTTTTGAAATTTCGATTTTCGATTTCGATTTTCGATGGTTTTTTCCTTTCGATTTTCGATTTCCGATTTTCGAAATTTTGTGATATTTTCGATTTCCGATTTTCGAATTTTTGAAAAAATTTGAATTTTTGGCGCCAAAAAGTAGGAATTCTGACTTATCGGCCATC
The DNA here is from genome assembly GCA_036172955.1 of Meloidogyne arenaria. Classification (NCBI taxonomy): domain Eukaryota; kingdom Metazoa; phylum Nematoda; class Chromadorea; order Rhabditida; family Meloidogynidae; genus Meloidogyne; species Meloidogyne arenaria. The sequence goes on along the minus strand of JARQAB010000033.1, from coordinate 816,782 downwards.
ATTAATTTAAAAAATTTTCGCCTGCGGCGCAAATAAAGGAACAAATTTGGCTTAAGGATCTTCCAAAACCCTCAAAATTTTCGCCTGCGGCGCAGAAAATGAAGATTTTTTGCTTAAAGATCCTCCAAAATTTTCAAAATTTTTGCCTGCGGCGCTAATCGGAGGAATCCCTGATCTATTAACATATTATGCTTCGGCTCCGGTATATTGGAGGATTTGCTTGAATTAAAGTGGATTTGGAAGCCCACCCCCATGCCGGAACCCTATGCATGTACCGCCCAACCCTATGAGTAAAGCGGCCTATTCTAGTCACTGATTCTAGTCATTAGTTTTCCCCAATTCTTTAGAGTTCAAGCAAAAGTTCCAAATGAGACCTAGCATATGTAACAAAAATTTATTTTCCAATTTTTTATTAAAAATTTTTTTCGATTTTCGTTTTTCGATTTTCGTTTTTCGATTTTCGAGGTTATTTTTCTTTCGATTTTCGATTTCGAAGATTTTGAAAAATATTTTCGATTTCGATATTTTTGAAATTTTTTCGATTTTCGATTTCCGATTTTCGAAGATTTTCCAGTTTCGAAACATCTCTGATCGGGATTGGGGTGACAAAATTAATTTCTTTTGTATTTACATTTGTTCTAAAAAATAAAAACTCTATTCCTCAACAGGACAATATACAATTCAAGACCCAGTGGCCGTAGATCCAGAAATCAGTAGGACAACTGTTCGTACATTGAAATATCCCGATATGTCCGCATGCCATTCGTTCATGCCTCTAATTTTCCTGTTCGTACTCGTATTTCGTACACAGGTACGAGTATGTATTTTGGTACGAGCTTCCAAACACTTGTTATGCTCTCATTAAAGGTATTGGTTCTCTAATAATTTCATCATCCTCTTCTTCTCCAATTTCTTCAATTCTTCCTTTATTATTTTTCTTTTTCTTCCCTACATCACCACAAAAATAATTTTCTCCAAATAATTGTTTATTTATTAAATTTAATTTATCCAAATATTTGTGTAATCTTAATTCCTTTGTTGTTTTACACAAAATAGCAATTACTCCATCTCTAGCACTTAACTGACAATTTGCTCTTTCAACAAAAGCCAAATCTCCAATTTTTTCTAAATTGGGTAAAATTGAGGATTATGTGTGGAATTCAATATTTTTGCGGACAAAATTAGCGGACGAAATTTTCTGTAATTTTGTCCGCAAAGTTAATCCGTAAAAATTTGTCTGCAAAAATTTGTCCGCAAAGTTAATCCGCAAAAATTTGTCCGCAAAATATTGTCCGCAAAAATAACGAATAATTATACCTAAAAATGCCCTAGAATATAAACCAACAGAAGATGAAGATCTATCAAAAATTAAAACATTTCCATAATTGTCAACACATAAAGCTCCAGGTCTTTCACATATCCCAAGTATTCGGGCATTTACAACTGTTGAATTGTAAATGGATATTAATTGGACATAACAACGATTAGTCTCCACTAATAATAATTCTGTTACTGGACCTGAAAATTAATGTTAAATTATCCCAAAGGTTCAAGAATTTGTCTTAAATTTTGACTTAGACTGCTTGGCATCTTGAAAATTCAAGATTAATAAAATTTTCGCCTGCGGAGCTGAAAAGGGAAGAAAAATAAAGGAAAATTTTCCTTGCTTAATTAGATTTTGTAACTGACCCGACCCGACGACCCAATACCCGAAACTAGATTCGAAGAAAATTTCCCTGGTATGCAACGGCCTAGACTCAGTCAAGACATGGTCTTGAATTATGACTAAGACTGTTTGAACTTAGGACTGTTAATCTTAGCTTGTTCATAAGCCAAAAATTCACGTTTTCATCTACCAAATTGATGAAAAACACGAAGTATTTTGGAAGGGTTGTATAAAAATTCCCAATCTTTAAAAAAATTCGTGTCGGGATCCCGTATAAAATTCCAATTCGCAATATAGGGTATCGGGATGTCAGTCCGTTCTCTGATACATACCAACACTAGCAAAGTAATTAACATCAGCAAATTGACTATTTATTCTCGTTCCTTTACATTCAATCCACTTTCCATTTTCACAATTTAATTCGAACAAAAACCCCTGATTTGGTGTATTTGCAGCCAAATAAATAAATTTATTAAAGGAACACATTTTACAACTCCAAATAACCCTTTCTCTTAACCATTTTGGTGCTTCTATTCTATCTAACATTGAAAAATCAGAAATTGAAAATCTGCAGATATAACGGCGCCATTCGGTTTTTGATTGGGGTTTTTGTTGTTGTTCTAATGGTTTTTCATTAGTTTGTCTTTCTTTTAAAATTCCTTTTATTGGAGAGGTCGGAGGTATATCAGAATTTTCTTTGTTTTCTTTATCGTTATTTATATTGTATTCTACTAAAACCTGAAGAAAATTTTTATTAAAAATATTTTTTTAATCAAGCCCTCAATGGGACTGACAAGTTTAGACTTCGTATTTAATGGCACTCCAATATCATTGTATGTAATTGGTGTGCCGTCACCAATCCCTTAAGGGGAATTATTAAAATTTAAATAGACATAAACAATTAGAACAGGACATTGTATCGAAATTGTCTAACTACATACTTGAGGACAAAATCGGCCACTTAAAAATCAAAATTTACATAGATAGTCTGTTCTTCTCCATTATTTCCTCCACTTCCCAAACAACAACATTCTGGATTTCTCCAAACATTTTGTTTTGGACTTATTTGTTTTAAAACTTGTTTAGATTCCAATGAAATTAATAAAAGACCGGCATCTGAATCAACAATTAATAAATTATTTCCAGGCAAAAGAAGGCAATCCATTGGAAATTGTAGTAATGATTGGCTAACTGAAACACATTCTACATCGAGAATTGGACTGAAAATCGAGAGGAAGAAATTAAAAAAGGAAGAAAAAAATCCAAAAGGTCCATTGGAAGATATGTTGGGCTATAAAATGTCCCAATCTCCAAATCTCTCATGTATTCCAGTCATAGTTACTAATATCCCAGTTTTAGTCTTACAATCTTTCAATTACTTCATTTTCAGTAATCTCAACATAAGTGCTGTCGAGTTTTCAATTATTCAACCCTTATATTAAATTTTCAGTTATCCCGTGTAGGGTTGGGGCCCGGTCATCGGGCCTTTCGGCCGATCGACGCATTTCGCCAAAGACTAGCCCGAAAAACGGCCCGATTGACCGGACACCAACCCTAATCCTATGAGTTTATCCTCTACAAAAATTAGAATAGGATAAAGATTTATAAAAGAATATTTTCAAATAACCACCAACCCTCCTCCAATCTGAATAACAGATTCTGGTATTCTTGTATCCAATCCAACAGTCCCTCTATTACTTCCAGATAACCCATGAACTCCTGCATTTAGTGCTTCTTTTAATTCATCCTTTGAAGAATTAACTGTTCTATCCATTTCAAGATTAAATTGAGAAGGTCGAGTGATTGGAGGTTTCTTTAATATGTATAGTAATTTAGCAGCGCAAAAATAATAGGTAGTTAACTCCGTTTCTAGAAACTTCCAAGACTCTTGGTCTTGAATTTTGGAAAATTTTTGGTCTTGGAAGTCTTTATCCATTTCCAATGACATTCAAAATGATCGAGACCGACTTATCCTATTATTCAGATGTTAATTCATATCTAATTAATACCTATATTCTTATCATTATACCAAAAAATTCTTTCCCTCTGTTCAGAGTTTCTTACTAACATTCCCTACTATTTCAAGGTTAAATTGAGAAGGTCGAGTGATTGAGGGTTTCTTTAAATAGTTTTCCTTCCAACGTTATAGACACTGAACTATTTTAAAATCCAGAAAATATACTTTACTTTTTCTGTCTCTTGTGCCTGTAATCCACATATTTTATCTACCAATTCGAGTGCCTCTTTAGAACGTCTTCTCAATTTTAATTCATATTCATCCAAAGAAGATATTTCATCCTTGGACTTGGTTTCCCCAATCTTTTGTTGTTCTTCCTTCCTCTCCTCAACAAATCTGACATTTTTTGGTAAAATAATTGTTTCTGTTAACATTTTCTCTTCTCTACTTTCTTGAGGAATTAAATAATTAACATTAGCTGGTTTAACTTCAGTTAGTGGAAGTGTTTCGTAACCGTTTGGAGGAACTTCATAAAATTTTGTTTCTTCACTTTTGAATTCCCCACTTTTTATTTTATCTTCTTTTTCGTCTTTTTCTTTAATACTTTCTAAAATTATTTACATTAACTCCGAGTATAACGACATCTCAAAGTGACGGAAGAATCCCTTAGAATCCCTTAGATAAACAAGGGACTAGGCCAATTTACCGCCTCTCAATATAAATGTTTTTTTTTATTTTGGCAGGACGGGGAAGTGTACCGTTAACGTCGGAAGTTGTTCCTTCAACAGGGTGTTCCGCCCCCGTTGTTGGAACAACATATCCCATCAAAATAAAAAATTTTTGGGGGCGGAAAAGTGGGCTCACGGTACAACGGGCAGAGGTAAAATGGAGTGTACCCACAGAATAACCTCTAGACAAGCTATACAACCCTGATTGGCAATTCCTCCACGAAATTTTGTCTTTATCCCCACATTACCTTGATCTTCCTGTATCAACCTATTTTCTTCTTTATTAAAAGAATCAGCTTCTTTCGAATAAGAAAATGGCTGTATTTTAATTTCTGTAGATATTCCCTCTAAATTATCCAAATTTTTATTTTCTCCCTCATTTATTCCATTAATTCCCCATTTATTTTCTTCTATCTCTTTCAACCCAATTTCCGTTATTAATCTTTCTGCTTCCTTTTTCGCAGCTTTTATTTTTTCTCCTTCTTCGTTTTGATTAATTAAATTTTTATTTTTTGGAAAATAAATTGTTGGAATTTCAAAAATATTTTCCTCCTTCCTATTTTTGTCTTCCTCCCCTTCCTTTCCCTTTTCTATTGGAAAAAAATTTGATTGAATACTATTTGTAGGTGTTCTTAATCCTTTTTCTTCTTCATTATCCTCCTTCCTTTCTCCTTCAAATATTTTTATTTTAATTTCACCTCCATTCTTATTTTTATTTTCCTTCTCTTCCTTCTCAACAGAAAATGCCACCTTTTGGGCAGCCCCAGTTAACAAATCCTTTGTTGTTGGAATAGTTAATTCTTCTGATTGTTCGTCACTTTCTACTGGACTTATACTGCTTAATTCATCTGGAAGTCTTTCAGTTATTTTTTCTGTAGATTCTGACTGTACATTATTTGTTGGTATTATTGAAGTTGTGGAGGTTGTTTGAAAGGTTTCAAAGGGTTTTTGTTGTAATATTAATTCATTCTTAAAAATATTTTTTAAAAAATCCTTGATCAAACATTTTTATTTCCGAAAGGAAAAAAACTTAAAAAAATATTTGTAAAACAACCCAATTTTCCAAAAAAGTTTTATAGGTTAGCTAACATCTAGCTGCGAGTACTCAGCGAATACTTGGCCATTTTTTGGAATAAAGTTTAGCCCTCATAAAATGTTCTACAGATTATCCGAGCAAGGGAATCTGGTAATCCCCTTCTTAGAATACCTCCACCGATATAGTCTCTGTTTCGGCTGTATGGTAGTAAGGTTTCAATGCAACGGTGCCACCGGAGAAGCCCGTGGACCGAGATATAGGTTCACGAAAATCGAAAAACCACTGGTATACTATACTATATCCGCTGTTTCAAACACATCCTCAGGGTCAATCAACTGATTGATTGACTAAGTTATGGGCTAAATATGAACACTAATCATGGACCAAAATTGTCATAACATAAATAATGGCAATAATTTACCTGTTTTTGTAATTGCCCAACATTTTGTTCCATTTCTTGTTCCACGCACCCCTCATCATCTGTCACCTCTATCCATTCAACATCCTCATCCTCTAAAATTGTAGAACTATTAATCTTTGGGTCAATACCCTTTGGAGGCTCAATTAAATTATTTGTTGAATTTATTTGGGTATTTTGTGAATTATCCATTAAATTTTTAATGAAAAACAAATAAATTGGGATAATATTTATTGATCTCCTCAAGATTTTGAAAGATGAAAAACACTTGGGATTAAATGGATCAAAAATGATTGAAAAGAAAATTTTATTTGTTTGTATCAGCTGTTGTTTTTAAAGTAATTTTTTGTAAATAAAAAATAATTTTTACGCCAGTTTGGAGGATATTATAGTTCAGAAGCTGTTAAACTTAACTGTTTGTTTCTATTCCGACAACGAAAACTTTTTAACATTATATCTTTTTAAAAGTTAAGCCTAATTTATGAAAAATCATTTATTGAAATTTTGACAAAATTTTCACAATTTTGGCAGGATTTTTAGAAAATTTTCGAGATATTTTTCCTAAAAACGCCAAAATAAACATTAAAATAAAAAAATCTACCCTCTATTTATATCCTCTATTTATTATGCCCTCAATTTATTTTTTGTTCAGCCATATCGCGGCTCTTTGGAAATTTTTACATTCAAGCGACCCAAATGTTTACAGGTCAAACTTTATCAACTTATCGGTCAATTAAGGAGTTTCGGGGTATATAATCGTATAAAATTGTATGAAAAAATATAATCGTATATTTAAATTTTGAAAAGGTATAAATTTGAAAATAAAGTACATCTTAGAAATTTTGAAAAAAGGGCAAATTAATGAAATTTCCCATGACTATGGCATATTTCCTTGGTTTTTAATGAATGGCAAATTTGGTCGAAAATTAAAATTAAATGTCATTTACATAATTTCATTAGTCGGTAATTCGAGAAAATGAAATTAATTTAAAAATTCTTTCACCAAAACTTTAATAATCTTTCGATTTTACCCAGAAGTAAAGGTGAAAATATCAAACCTTTCCGCCATAACTTTTACAAGTAGAGCCCGGATTTAAGGAACGCAAATCCCCAAAACTACATGCCGTATATGCTCGAATAATTACCCTTATTGTTTCGACCTCTAGCTGGAGGGGGTAATTAATCGAGAGTATAGGCTAAATTTGGAGTATATCTCAATAAATCGAAGAGGAAATCCATTTATTTTTTGATATTGATTCTTATAATGTTTCAATAATTAAAATTGACATTGATTTTTTTAATATTTTTGAAATTAGAGAAGAAAAGGGAGGGGGTAATTATTGTTAGACTCTAAAGTTAAATCCGAGAATTAAGTGGACTTTGATTAAAAGGCGGAAAAATGAAATTCACGTGGACAGGGAAAAGCAGAATTAATGCGCTAGGCAATAGGAAGTTGCAAAGTGTATTTAGTGGGAATCAAGCGATAAACCCGCCTATAGAGAAGAAGCTTATAATCCAAAGGCAAATAGGAGAAATCGCTTCAGTCGGCCTGAACTGTGAGTCATTCTTTTCTCCAGTTGAAGAACATTCCAACTGAGCTTTTATATTATTGTTTACGGTCAGCCTTGTGCTAGATCAAGCGGTATACCGAAACCATTAACCCTACTCAGCTTTTAACACCTCTGGGATTTTAATATCTTCCACCTTCAATTCCTCATTCTTAAATAGGCGGGCCCCTATTTAACTTTATTAAAGAGGGTAATTATTCGAGCATTTACGGTAGTTAGGAAAAAAGAAACTAAAATATATCTATTTCTGGAGGTGATATTAAATATTGAGGAAGTAAATAGTAATATTTTGCTGATTTATGTAAAATTTTCTTTAATTTTAGAAAAATGTTTTCGACAAAAATTAAACTTTTTGTCAATTTAATTTTTTGTCTGTTTTCGTATGTTTCTTCAAATATTCAAACTGATCAACGTGTTATTTTTAAAAAAAATTCTGAAAATTTGGTTGGAGATATTAATATAAAGAAAATTGAAATAAACAAAACAAATGAAAATACAACAGAAAAAACTTTGGAAATAATTATTGAATTTGGGGCTTTAAACAAAAAACATCAATTATTTTTAAGACCTTCGAAATATTCTTGTAGATATTACAATTTAGCGGTTAGGGATAAAATATATAAAATAAAGAATTTGACAAATGAGAGAAAAGAAATTCATTTTATAGAAAAATTTAAAGATTTATACAGAGAAGGAATTAGTTGTTGTTTAGGGTTGGATAGACAAAAATTGGTAAATTAATTTTTAATTAAATATTTCATCAGATAACAAAAATTCGGCGATATTAAGGGTTGGGATGGGTAGGGATTGGAGGGTTCTGACTTTTCTAGACATGAAAGGTGTCATCTCTGTCGTTATTTATATTAAAATGTAATAAAAAATAATATCTCTGTCGTTATATTAGCGATATTAGGAGTTTGGAGTGATACAATGGTTGTCCCCGTTGGACATTTAATTCTGTAGATGAAAAATATTTAGATTTTAATGAATTTTTAGTTTGTAATTCCTAAAAATTTCAAAATTGTCCCTGGAGCGACGAGAAGTTTTTGTATTACCAACTCAAGATTCATCTTAACAAAATCTTCAGGATGTATTAAATGTCCTCTTTATAGCATTAATGTTTTAAAATACTATTGGATATTTAAGTAAATCCGGTTTTCTAAAAACCATGTACATATCATGGATGGCACGGGTTACTCGAAACTCGGTGACTTTATTCCTGAAATCCGACCCGAGAAAAATTACGAGGTATATTGATATTAATTTACCGGTTTAATAAAGATCCTTAGCGATATTAGGGGTTTGGAGTGATATATGGGATATCAATTAATTTGGCAGTGTATCTTAAAGGATTTGGAGAGGATTATCTCAGAGAAAAATTGCGGCAAGCTTAATTAATGCTTGTTTTATATAGGAACTGATCACAATTAGACCACTTTTTCATGCCAAACTCGATTTTCAACCAGTGATCGAAAACGACAATTTTATCAAAAATGACAAAGCAATTCTTACCAAATTTAAATGGTCATTAAATTTGGAAGGATTGAATTATATTGAAATTTGTGCAAAATTTAGAGAAAAGGGTAACTATATTATGGCCATTTTTAGAAGAATCAACACTGTAAAAGCCATAAATTTTTTTGTAAAAGTTGATGATAATCTCGAAAAATGTGTTACAACTGAATTTAATATTAAGTCAGCAGAAGAGAGAAATACCATGAGCACCTTTAAAGAATTTGTTAGACTTGTGATTGTTGAGAGTTTTTTGAAGTTAAATGACGGAGAGATGATAAAGGAAGGGAATAAATTTTATACTGAGGATTTATCATTTAGTCGTCGATACCCCACGGAACATGTAGCTTATAAATACGATCTATGCCCTTTATTTGATGATGAAAGTTATGAATTTAATAAAGATATAAATGGAGAAATAATCGAAAATAGAATTACATTTAATAAAAATGTAATAAAAAAATATTTGAATCCAAGAGAATTAAAGAATTTGTCTAAAAATATTTTATTTAATGAAAATTGGCAAAAATGGTTTTATTATTGCAAAAAATATTATAAGATTGGAAATGATGGTAAAGCACAGGATATGAAAGTATCAGATACTTTGGTTGCCCAAGTCGGACATTTAATTTTGTAGATGAAAATTTTTTAGATTTTAATTTATTTTTTATATAGTAATTCTTATTATAAAATTTTTATCTTTTACTGTGCCGTAGGCGAATATTTTTAGAATTTTGGAAGGGCAAGTGGCCAGATTTCTTCTAATTTTAGCAAATTTAAGGGGTGTATATTTGATATCGATATCGGTCATTATTTGGGGCGATATATCGATATCGATGAAACCGATATCGATATTGGAAAAAGATCGATATTCGAGACCGATATATCGATATCGATCTCGGCTTGTCCTACCCTATTTACGTCAACGAAATTTTTTTTGAATTTTTTTTACAAATTCCAGATATGGCCAAAATTTAACACAAATAACGCAAAACCCCTTTACTCGATCACACATAATTAAGATGTCCAACATTTTAAATTTTAACTAATTGTAAATAAAAATTTTACGAAAATTTTATTTTAAAAATATTTAAATAAAAATTAAAAATAAAATTATCAATTATTGTGGATGTGTTTGTGCACGATTAAAAATAACATTTCGATATGGTGTGTTTGCTAAAATACAAATAATTGGATTAAATACAGGTATAAAATGAGACGAAATGAAAAATAATATTCGAATAATGTTTGCTGTATTATTGTTTGTTTTTGGAAAAATTGCAAAAAATAAGTTTCCAGTTTGATTAATAAATGGTACGACAGCCTAAAAATTTAATATAAAATTAATGTAAAAACAAATATGCAATAGCTCAGTTGAGCAGCTCAACGAGCTGAGTCCGAAGAGATTAAGATAGATCCATCAATTAATTTTTACAGCGTTTTGATATAAAAATAAACTTAGTAAGCTACGGCTTTTACTGGTATTAAATTAATTTTGTTATAAAAATAAAGTAAAGGAGGAGGAGTGTTAAAAACATTTTCTTAGACAAAATTTCAATCAAAAAACTTACCAAAATAATCAAAACTTTGGTTAAAAGTTTATTCAATCTCTTTAAATTTCCATCGAGATTAGTGTTTAAATTGACATATCTGACCATTTTGAATCCACAAATAATTATTATAAAATAGGGTAGTATTTCTAATAAAATCAAAGGTAAATAGGGAAATATTTCCCTTAATACCAAAGGTAAACTTTGCAAAAATGTCATCTATATTGTGAATATATTTTTAAAAATTTAATTTAAAAATTACATTTCCCGTTTTGTATTGAATAAACGGCAATGTTTTGTTAAAATTAGCAAAATATTTAATGCCTCCAAAAGAATATGGCGTAACAATTAAGGATATATACAAAATATAAAATAATTGGAGAATTAAAGTAATGGATAACAAAAATAAATAACGACCAAAATTAATTTTCATTTTCCTAAAATAATATTTATTTAAGAAAATTTTTACACATTTACCTATTCAAAACCAAATATCTATAAATAAATTGAACACACAATCCATGTAAATTTAAATTACCAATATATAGCCAAACAACAAAAACAATATTACATAGAATTGGATAAAAATCCATAAAACTAAGCAAGATTCCATTAGGAAAAATATTAATAATATTCCCTTCGGTATCAAGCAGATAGTACTAAATATGTATATAATTAAATGTAAGATTATTATAGTTGGGTATTAAATTATTTTTTCTGTAAAAAATTAGGAAAACTCTAATGTTCGTTTCTTTTTGTTAGCAGCCCTGAACTAGATTTCAATGTTCTGATAATTAATCTGATATTGTGAAGAAAATTAAGATTTAGGGTTTCCTGAGTTTTAGTCCTGAAACCCAGCCTGGGTTTCAGAGCTGGGTTTTAGAGCAGTATTCGTGAAAGTTTCGGAGAATCAAAGGAAATAGGGATCAAAATATTTTTGTCGTTGCAGCGCTAAAAATTTTGGACAAATGATAGGTACCGTAAAAGTTCTAATAGAAGCCCTGGGCTTATATTTTTCAATACCCCCACCCATCGGGTGGGCCTATAATAGGGCATGGGCTATTATGGCTATTATATTAGGACTTTTACGGTTTATGATATTTAAACATATGCAATGTTTGAAGCCTGATTTGCCCCTTTTTTTAGCGTTGCACTAGTTTAATTACATCTAAAAATAAAAATATTTTAAAAATAAACTAGAAGGTTAAAACATTATCGCAAAAAAGTTAAACAGGATTGTCGGTTGCATACCGAAAATTTTGGTTGTTGGCTCGGTTAACCGACAAAAAAACAAAAAAAAACATTAACAACCCTACTCAGGAAATATAAGTCTAATCTTTCGATTAGGATTCGAACCTAATCCTAATTTAATTTCTATTGCTTATTTTCATTTTTGCTCTGTTAGCTAGGCTGGAATGAAAACTTTTCCGACCTTACACTATTTTATTTTAATTACCGATTGAACAAACATTTGATTAATCAACATTAAAATATCCAAAACACAATTTTGTATCAGAATTCGACTGTGTGTTTTCATTTCTTTTGGTGTTTTAAAAATAATTAAAATAATCAGAATAATATTTAAAGGAAAACCAATTAATAAACAAACAAAATAATCTAATTTAAATAAAATATCAACTATATCCAAGGACATTTTTTTAATTTCGTTTTAATTATTTTTTATTTTCTAATTAAATGGTAAAATTACTTTAAAAATTTCTTATTAAAAAATTCTAAAATTTTCTCATACCCTTCAAATGTAAAAAATATTATTGAGAAAATTATGTTTAATATTTGATAAACATGTCGTGGGATTTTAATTTTATGTTTTTATCGGTCGGTATTATCGGTATTTTAGTTTACCGTAAAACGGTACGGAATACCGAAAAATACCGATCAACTTTAAAATTTTACCGTACCGTATTCCGTACCGTATTACAGATACGGAATACCGATAAATATAGAAAAATACGGCCGTAGTACGGTACGGTCCGCGCTCTAATATCAAGTATATCCAAGGACATTTTCTTTCTATAAATTTAATAAAGGTTTTATTTTTCAAGAGAAATGAAATTAATATAAGAATTAGTTGCTAAAATTTTAAAAATATTTACATTACTTTTAAATACAAAAAATATTTATGAGAAAATTTCGTTTATTTTCTCATTAAAAATTGTTTCACTTTAACATTTTGTCAAATTTTTAATGCTTGGTTAAATCTAATGGAAAAATTATTAAAATTTACAAAGAAAACTTAAATAAAGTACATTGAACTTTTAAAAGAATCTCATTAAAAATCTTTAAAATTATTAATTTTAATTAATAATTACTACTTTTTAATACAAAAAAATATCCCGATATCGGGAATCGGTAATTCCCGAGAAGAAATTTTTAATTTCCGATATCGGGAAATCGCGAATTCCCGAGAAAAATAAATTCCCGATATCGGGAATCGGGAATTCCCTATGAAAATTTAATTCCCGATTTAGGGAAATCGGGATTCCCGACCCAAAAAACGTCGAGAATTCCCGATTTCGGGAATCGGGACGGCTCGTTCCCTGATGCAAATAGCAACCCCTCTAAATTTTTCAAAACAAGAGGAAACTGTGTTTCTTGTTCATTATACCTCATGCCAAGTTTGCTAAATGAATACGGTTTTGCATAAAAATCCTCCCTCTAGTAATGTTATAATTATTTTTTCTAAATTTCCTCAAGTTTAGTTTTCTTTCCTGAATTTAATAAAGCATGTTCAGCCAGATTAGCTTTACCAAAATATTTAATTTTTTTATATTTTAAATCATCAATGCCTCTTAACACTTCTACAATTCAAATGAGCAAACATAGAAATTAACTAAAATCATTTTAATTTCCAAAAAATTCTAGGCCCCCCTCAAATAATAGTCTTTAGGTGTATTAATAATTTCATTGATATCCATTTTTTCAGCTTAACAAAATAAATTGTAAGATTAATTTAAAAATTTTTTATTGGAAAACTTGAAAATATTTACGTTACTTATCCTTAAATACAAAAAATATTTGTGAGAAATTTATTTTATATTTACATTAAAAACTTTTTACATAAACATATCATGAGATATTTATTGCTTAATTAAATTTTCAATGAGAAAATTATTATAATTTCAAAAAAAAAGTTATAAAGTACATATGGACTTTTACTAAAATATTGAAAAATTCTGTGGTTAATAGATGCCGTCTGAGATCTATGGATAGCCTTTTATGGGACATAGACAAAGAGACTCGAGTTTTTTGATTAATTTATCGCAGACCCTTTGCTCTAAAATTTATAAAAAAGAATGGCTTTCAGATTAAAATCATGATAAAAAAAGAAAGCAAAATTTTATTCAGTTATTGTGGGTGTATTTGTGAACGTTTAAAAACAGCATTTCGATATGGTGTGTTTGTTAAAATACAAATAATTGGGTTAAATACAGGTATAAAATGAAGAGAAATAAAAATTAATATTCGGATAATGTTTGTTGTGATGTTTGTCGTTTTTGAACTAATCATAAGAAATAGAAGGCCAGCTTGATTAACAAATGGTACGACTGCCTATAAGTTTAATTAAAACTATATTACATTATTCTGATTAATTATTAGAGCTAAGACCGACAGTTGAGGATTAAAATTGAGTAAAAAATATTGGTATCATAAAACAAAATTGATAACAAATTATGTACTACGAGAAGCGTTGGTGGTTCCTAGGAAATCTCGGGTATCCGAAACTGGAAAGGATAACCGAACTGAAAATTTTCGAATACCCGGGGTTATTTCAGTTCCCGATACCCGGAATCACCAACAATTACGAGGAGTGTTGTTTTATATTAGGGCGAAAAATTTATCTAAATTTTGAATATTTAACAATAAATCATACCAAAAGAATCAAAACTTTAGTTAAAAGTTTATTCAATCTCTTTAAATTTCCATCGAAATTAGTGTTTAAATTGACATATCTGACCATTTTGAATCCACAAACAAATATAATTATATAAGAAGATATTTCAGTAAGAAACATAGGTAAAGCTGACAAGGCATTCATCTATATATATATTTTTGTTTATAAAATTTAATTAAAAAATTACCGTTTCCACTTTATATTGAATAAACGGCAATGTTTTGTTTAAATTATCAAAATATTTAATACCCCCAAAAGAATATGGGTAATAAAAGAAAAGTAAATTCAATATATAAAATAAATTTACAAGTAAAGCAATTGACAACATAAATAAATACCGACGAAATTTAATTTTCATATTCCTAAATATGTAGTGTACGGAGAGATTTTTAATTTTTACACATTTACCTATTCAAAACCAAATATGGTAAAATTCAATTTCGTACCCCCCCTACTTTTTCCTTCCACAAAGTATTACAAAATGGTCAGTCAGGCTTAGGTTATAGAACTCGTCGAGCTGTGTCGAATGACACCAAAATCAAAAAAATCCTACTTGATTTGACCAAAATACAGACCCCTAAAAATTGAACACCCATAAGAGCGATTTTTGGAATAAAAAAATTTTACCCAAATGATAGCTCATTCGAAAGAGCTCTTCGAGCTGAGTCGAATGACACCAAAATCAACGTGATTAGACATGGTTTGACAAAGTTATGACATTATGTAGATCTAACGGAGTCGCCGACTTATGTCATAACTCTGTCAAATCTTGTCCAATCGCGTTGATTTTTGTGTCATTCTACACAGCTCGGCGAGCTCTTTTGAATGAGGTAACATTTGTATGAATGTTGGTCCCCATGGTTTTTCGCTCTTATGGGTGTTCAATTTTTAGGGGTCTGTATTTTGGTCAAATCAAGTCGGATTTTTTTGATTTTGGTGTCATTCGATACAGCTCGACGAGTTCTATAACCTAAGCCTGACTGACCATTTTGTAATACTTTGTGGAAGGAAAAAAGGAGGGGGGGGGGGGTACGAAATTGAATTTTACCCCAAATATCTATAGATAAATTGAACACACAATCCATGTGTATTAGAACTACAAATATATTGCCAAAAAGCTAGGACAATATTACAAATGATTGGATTAAAATCTTCCTTCATTAAACTAAGCAAAATTCCATTAGGAAATATCGTAATCGGATTCCCTTCTGTATCAAGTACATGAAACTAAAATTAATTGAAAATTCGTTAGAATATTAAAGCTTTTTCAGATAGTATTCCGGTAAAGCTCAATGATTTTAAAAAGTATTCGAACAATGGCCTGACACTGGTAGGATCTTCAAGCCATAATACTCCAAACTATTGTGTTTCCCTTAATTCCACGATATCGTTTGAAATCCCCGATATCTCCCAAATCCACTGATCTCTTTTAATCCAGCCAAAATCTCTGACCACGATATTTTGAAGAAAATTTGGGTTTTATTTTTGAAACAGGTCTCTTAAATTTGGGGCAACTTTACTAGACAACATTATTTGAGTTAAAATTTATAAATATTTTTCAAAATATTTTTTATTAATTTCAAGAAAGAAATTTTTATCATTTGAATGAAACAAATTTTGTTTTGGTTAAATCCAATTTTTTAATATTCTAATGATAGTTCTGATTTTTAATGTTATAAATTAATTTTGAGTATAGGTATTCTGATTTAATTACCACTTGAACAAACATTTGATTAATCAACATTAAAATATCCAAAACACAATTTTGTATCAGAATTCGACTGTGTGTTTTCATTTCTTTTGGTGTTTTAAAAATAATTAAAATAATCAGAATAATATTTAAAGGAAAACCAATTAATAAACAAACAAAATAATCTAATTTAAATAAAATATCAACTATATCCAAGGACATTTTTTTATTTTTAATAAGCTTTATTTTCAGAGTTTTATAATAAAATTACTTTAAAAATTTCTTATTAAAAAGTTCTAAAATTTTCTCATACCCTTTAAATGTAAAAAATATTTTTGAGAAAATTTTGTTTAATATTTGAAAAACATGTCGTGGGATTTTAATCTCTCTCTCTTCTCTCTTCTCTTAGGTATTGAGGAAATTCCTCGCCAAACTATTCTTTTTATTCCACCAATTATCGGATATCCTAATTTACCCAGTGCCGGAACTCTTTAGCCAATTTGTGATTATCTACCCATTATCCAAACAATTTTAGAGAATTTATTTGTATAACCGGTTCACCTGGTTAAAGTCAGAAAACTGACTTCATCAGAGAAATATCGAGCCTCAGTTTTCAACTGATCGATTCCATAATGATCGATCGGAAAATCCGCCATTTATGAACGATCAGACCTTACTGATATGTTTAACTCCTCCTATCGAAATAAAACTTAAGAATCCACAATCGCAACAGTCAAAAACAATTTTTTAATTATTAATTTAAAATAAATTTATATGTACATAAACATCAAACATCGCCATATAATTTTCAAATATAAAAGACCGAAAATCCGCTAGTGAATAACATGGAAGATTGAAATCATCCATCCAAAAAGAATTTTTTAGTTGCGCGTTTATAAATAAATAAATTTAGTTTTAACAAATTTTTGATTTTATTTTCATTTAGAAAATATATTTTTTATATAGCTCTCAAATTTTTCCACTACTAATTAGTGTTGTCTCTTCCGATTCCTCATTTTTTCATCAGTTTTTAATTTTTTATTTCGATTCTTCGAGCATTCTCGTTTAATTTTGTTTAAAATTTGTTTGTAGAATCCCCAAAAATACTTACTTGTTTCACGAGTATTTATCATAGAACCTAATTAATATACAGTCGGATCTCACTTAGTTGTTACACCCCCCGTTGATTACTTGCCTTTTTTCCGGATTTTATTGCCTATTTTGGCAATTTTTTTGCTTACTATATATAGGCACCTATTTTTGACTTTTTGTGCCTAAACCCCTTATCCTAGTATTACACTACTGTAAATTTTTTTTAGTTTATTCAAACAAATTTAAAAAATTAAGACTAAATTGATGTGAATAGATCAATCAGGTCTATTTTTTATCTGATCAATTTTTTGACTTTTTAATTAAAAAACGATTTTTATTTTAAATATAAATTAATTTCAAGTTTCCCCGTTTTATTTTCAAAATTATTTTTAACACAAATTTAAAAATTTTTTTTTATTGACACACTTTTTTTGTCAGCGAAAAACACGCGCGGTCTTTTCCGTTTTAATTTCTGTTGCTTTTAAATAAATAAATATTTTCTCATATTAAACTGGTTTTAATTTTATATATATAATGCCGCTTTATTTTTTTTAATTGTTTGGGAAGCGAGAGGGAGGGGGTATTTTTTCATTAAAAATTTAAAAATATTTCTTTATTAAATAAAAATTAGGTATCAATTAAATAAAATATTTTTACTTGGTTCTAGAAGAGTACACGATTACAGTTTTAAATAAGTCATTTATAACGAGGGCCTGCAGATTTCTCAATTCCATATCCCACTACTCTTTCCTCTTTCTTTGTAGGACCTTGGTACATCCTTATAATCGAATTTCTACCTAAAGTGCATTACTGGGGAAATTTTGATTTTGTCATACTCATACTTCTTAACATCTCTAATAGTATAATTCCTCGTATTCGTATCAATACGATGCATAAAGTCGATGTGCGAGTTCGATTCAAAAAATTGGATCGCCACAGGAGAGAGAATCTCGTTTATAGAGACCTTGATTCTCAACCAATCCCTATTATTTTCCACAAAAGATGCCTCCAATCTCTCCCTTTATTTTTGACAACCTTCCATGAACGTCATCTTTATTTTAATTAATATTTTGCTGTGCTAAGATAAAGATTAGATTAATAGATTATACGTTCTTTCGCATCAAAATAAATTTTATATGTATATGTATTTTTTATATTTTTTTTAAAAAAGTTAGTTGGTACTAGTTGTAATATTTACGCGAATCTAAGTATTATTTTTTTATTTTGTAACTCTTTTTAAAAAGAAAATTTTATATAAATTACTTAAACTTATTTGTTAGGTATATTAAATTATATTTTTATTTAAATGCATTCTAAACTTAATTCAACACAATTTGGGTAATTTTTTGTTTAATTTTAATAGTCAATTTACTAATTATTCTAAATAAGACCTTATATTTAAAATAATTGTGTACATACCAGAGCTGTGCTAAATCTAAAAATAAAAAGCGAGATGCGGAATTAGCCCAGCCCTGTTACATAAACTTTGTCGAAATAATTTCAATATATTTTAAAGTTAGGGAAGAAGTGAGTTCTAAGCTAGTTGTCACTCACTAGGCGAGAGATTAAGATAAATTAAAAGAAAAAGTAAAAAGCAGCATCTCAGTGTAGTCGGGGAGCAATTGCCTATCAATAACTGCTCATCGGTTCCAAGATTCGATTAGAAACTATTTGATTAGAAGCTAAAAACTTTTAGATTAAATTATTCCTATTTTCGTTATTTAAAATTTTTTAAAATTAATTTAGAGAGCCTCTCAGCAAAGAGTCTATAAATTTAATTCAGCAAGTACGTCAAAAATTAACTTATCCAATAAATCCAAAAGTAAATTTTCAAAACTAAAAATTCAAAATATTAATTTCCTTTTAAAGTTTAACACAGACTTTAATATTTATCGTTTTGTGGCTAATGCAGAAAGAAATTTTAAAACAAAAATGGAAATTGTTGAAAATGCAGCTAAGGCTCTTTCGATGCATTTACGTGTTAGAAAGTGTTTTGATTTGGTGATTTATTTTTTGATTTAAATTTATTTTTGATAGAGTTTAAAGTTTAAATTAAACACAAAATACAGTTAATACAGTCAATCAAACTTTTAACAAGGAAAAATTCATTTAGCTACATTTTAACGGCATGGTATAGGTTTAAAATTCATAAGATAAAACAGTGTGAAGTAGAACTAAAGCACGGACCGAGAAGAAATTTTTGAGATATCGGTCTCGATTCTCTCACCCACATCTCCTGTCTTGAACAGCTAAATCAATCAAAAAATCTAAAAGTTAATGTACTTATTTAGTGGTTAAAAAATCCGGCAAAAAATTTTTCAAAAAAAATTTTCCAGGATGAACTACCCGATATTCCCTTTGAAAAGAATCCAATATTTATTGACCGCTTAATGCCAATGAGTCCAATTTTAGAAAATGCCACAGATTCTTTTAATAGACTACTTTGGTTTGTAGAATATAAATCCTTAAATGTTGAGGTTATTTTTTAAAAAATTTTTCAAAAAAAATATTTTTTCGAAAGGCAATAGCAAATGGAATAAGAAGTTCTGAATCTATTAAATTCCAATTTTGGCAATTTGAACATATGTTGAAGCTAGTTAATAAACAAGAAGAATTAACTGGTCGTTTAAGCTCGATACGTCATGTTATTGATATGACTGGTTATGGTACTCTTGAATTTTTATATTTTTAATATAGGAAGTTCTGAAAATGAAAAATAAGCATTTCCATAAAACTCAGAATTTAATTCTGAAAACAGGAAACGTAACTATGAAAAATCAGAATTTAAGGAAATCAGAATTTTCGTCAGAATTTTTACAAAAATCAAGATTTAAGAAAAATCTCAATTTCCAAAGGAATTTTTAAAAAATCAGAATTTCCAATCAGAATTTTCAAAAATCAGAATTTCCAAATCAGAATCTAAAAAAATCAGAATTTCGAATCAGAATTCTCAAAAATCAGAATTTCCAAATCAGAATCTAAAAAATCAGAATTTTCAAAAATCAGAATTTCCAAATCAGAATCTAAAAAAATCAGAATTTCCAATCAGAATTTTCAAAAAATCAGAATTTCCAAATCAGAATTTTCAAAAAATCAGAATTTCCAAAATAAAATCAGAATTTCCAAAGAAACAGAATTCCCAATAAAACTAAAAACTATTTTCAGAAATTAATCCATTCACAATGCTTTTTGTCAGTTCTGGTACTCTCTCCTATTATTCCCAACTTCTCCACTATGATAATTATCCCGATTTAGTTTATCCAATTGAAATGGTTTGAATTAAAAAAATTTTATTTAAAAAATAATTTAAAAAAGGTAAATATTGCCAAATGGATATATATTCCCTATCGTTTAATTAAATCTATGATGCCTGTTGGTTTCGTTGATCGTTTTAGATTACACGATGCTAATTTTTTGGAAAATCTTTGTATGGAAATTAATTTGGATTATATTCCACATTCACTTGGAGGGCAAAATCAGGCGAGAAAATTTTTGTCTTTAATGTTTTAGGCCGAAATCTTTAACTTATCCCACCCTTTGGGAATGACCCAAGGCGGGATATCTGTGGGATTTGAATAGGAAAGATGAGGAATATTTAAATATGGTAACTACGTGGGTTTAGCTGTGTGGAGTAAGCAGGAGTTTGTGATAAATAAACAACAAATCTCTGTTATCACACCCCATAGTGAATAAATAAAATTTAAGGTCACGGCCCGTGCAATAAATTCAAGGATTAGGTTACTCGGGTAGCTGCAGCGACGACTTGACCCTAAGCAACTCTCTCTTCTTTTTGATTTATGGGGGATTGGCGTAGATAGGGGGATAAATAAACTTTTAATCCGAAGAGTACGGTATAAATTTTTATATATCCTCCCACCTTCAATTTATTGTACTGGCCCTGTAGGACACCTAAAATATTTTTATAAATTTCCAGTCAATATATTGTGTACCAATGCAACACTCTACTCAAAGTTGGCAACCTATAGAACCAAGAGTGCTCAATCATTTGGAGCATTTATCTATTGGACCGAGGAAATATAAATTTTTAAAAATCCAAATAGACCCGAATACCGCAAAAAAACATTTTTTAAGTTGGTATTTCCGAACAGATGGAATAATTCAATTTGGGGTGTTTTTCGAGCCATTGAGGAATGAAAGGAAAGAGAATAAGCAAAATGGTGAGGAAATAATTTTTTAGAGTTTTAGAAATATCGTAAATGACCTAATAAAAACGCATCTCTAATAGTAGCTCTGATATAAGCACACCCTACGAGATGATTGAAAAATTGAAGCAGTCTCCAATAGAAGCACAGTCTCTAATTGAAGCACACCCTTCGGGGGGAAGCTCACCCCACATGTGCTTGTATTAGAGCATTTACAGTATATCTTAAGTAGTACTTGACATTTTATTATATTTTAAATTAGGAAAATATATCTCGGAAAAAATTGTTTTATTTCGATATGTCAGAAATTTTTTAAATTTTATGACCCAAAATCCCTTAAAAATCTTTAAAATTATTTTGATTAATCAGGAAAGTATCTAAATGGTAATCACAATGGAATAATTACACCTACACCGGGTACCCGTCCTTCTATCGAATATTTTGAAAAGAATATGGAATGGGTCTATATGTGGTCTAAATTAACTGCTAAAATACACCATGAGGTACCTACTATGTATTATTTTATTTTAAATTTTGAGTGAAGATTTCAATAGATAATTTTCGATGTTTTCGAGTCCCTCTATATCTTCTCAATTCTCTCTTAATCCTCAGATACTTCCATTATTTCCAGATATTCCACATAATCCCTCATTCTTCTTACTTTTCCTCCACTTGTTAATTCTCGTTCACTTTCTTGTGAATTAGTCGAAATAAATAATTTTTGTATAGGTAATTGGTTTTCAAACTCTTTAGCCGATATTTTTTGTAAAATAAAATAATTCTCTAAATCGAAGTATACGTTTCAAATTCGATTTTTAAATTTATTTCGATCTCTAAAACACTTGTATTTGAAAATTAATCTTGAAATGAGGGTCTTTTAAATAGAAAGCGCAATTTAGGCAGCTCTCTTCCCGACGGGGGTCGGTCGGAAATGACGAAGTTGTCGGAAATCGGAACTGTCGGAAATCGGAAATAGCTCAAAAGTAGGAAATCGGAATTCCGACCGACTCTGCTTCATAGAAATTCAAAGTCTATTAAATATATCTATGAAATTAATTTAGTGGGATAGTGTAGAATGTACTCAACCAGGAATTTATTGGATAATATTTTCAAATTGTCATAGTTGGATACATAAACGTTATGTTGAGGTCATAATACAATTAACTAGTGAAGATAATGAACAAACAAACATTAAAAGAATATGGCATGACAAAAGGGAAGAGGAAAATAATAATTTGGAAAATTATGAAGATTTGAGGAAAATTTTTCAAATGAAAATTAAAACTTGATAATTTTTATACGTAGTAGTGTATATTATGTTTGAAAATAATTGAGTGGTTCTGAAAAAAACTTAACCTTATTAATATATTTTTTGTTGATAATTATAAGGATGCTTCACCTAGCAGTATTTAAAACGCTTAGACAGGGGTCAAACGATCTAAAAAGAGAACGCATTAGTCGAAAATGCTTTCATCCTACCTGGGCATCCTGCCCAGGTAGTTCCAAATCAAGGTATCTGTAGGATTAAGGACGATATCAGAAGATCTGGACGGATATCGGGGATTTGAGAGGACGCAAGCTATCGGGTTACCGATCGGGTTACCCGAGGCATCCTTGCCTGGTGACCATTTTATTATAGGAAATACAATATATAAGAAGATTATTCGGTTATTGTGGATGAATTTGTGCACGATTAAAAACAGCATTTCGATATGGTGTGTTTGTTAAAATACAAATAATTGGGTTAAATACGGGTGTAAAATGAAAGTAAATATAAATTAAAATTCGAATTATGTTTGCTGAATCATTGTTTGTTGACAAAAAACTTATAAGAATTATAAGTCCTGCTTGGCTAACAAATGGCACAACAGCCTAAAAATTGAATTATTAAAAAGCTGCCCTTAAAAATCTTACCAAAATAATCAAAACTTTTGTTAAAAGTTTATTCAATCTTTTTAAATTTCCATCCAAATTAGTGTTTAGATTGACATATCTGACCATTTTGAATCCACAGACAAATATAATTAAATAAGGAACTGTTTGAAATATAGCTAGAAATAACTGTGACCAAACACTTATCTAAAAATGTTCTAGTTTACATACAAATATTTTATAATACTTTAGAATACTGTAAAGTAGAGAGAGATCCAACTGGCTATCATATAAAACGCTCACTATGCGAGGGTTTAAGATCTATTAAAAGAGAAGGTGAATAAATGCCAGGAGGTCGCAGGATCGGAACTTTTAACTAGCTCTTACTATACAAATTAAGATTTAAAAATTACATTCTCCATTTTGCCTTGAGTAAACGGCCATGTTTTGTTAAAATTATCAAAATGTTTTACACCTCCAAAAGAATATGGATTAACTAAAAAAGCTAAATCCAAAGTATAAATAATTGAGACCAATAGAGCAATTGATAATATAAATAAATAGCGACAAAAATTAATTTTCATATTTCTAATAATATTTGAGGAGAGATTATTTTTATATTCATTTACCTATTCAAAATTAAATATCTATAAATAAATTGAACACACAACCCAAAAAAATTCAAGGAAGCAATACAATTCATAAACATTAAATAAATAAAGGATATAAACCAGGGTTTCGATCTCGAATTTTTAAAAATCCGCAAAATTGATCGAAAAAATCCGCATTTTATATCAAAAATCCGCAAAAAATTATCAAACCGAAAAATTTAATTAAAATCACTTTATGCATGGTATTTTTCGTCTTCTACAATTGAATTAAGCACTTTTTTATTACTAATGATCATCTTATGAAAATCCAACAACTATTTGAAAATCACACTTGCATCTTTGTCGTGGAAGATGTCGCAAATTTTTATTTCTTCCATTTTCAGCGCCGCAGGCGAAAATTTTTTTAATTTTGGAAGATCCTTAAGCCAAAAATCGTTCATTTTTAGGCCAGGCTAAAAATTTTGAGGATTTTTAAGATCAAGGACACAGATTCCTTCCTTTTTTGCCCGCAGGCGAAAATTTTGAGAATTTTAGAAGGCTAAGAAGCCAGATTTCTTCCATTTTCAGCGCCGCAGGCGAAAATTTTGAGGATTTCAGAAGGTCCTAGCGAAAAAATAATGACATTTTTGGTAAAAACCACAAGAAAATATAAAAAATCCTCATAATCTTCAAAAGACCACAAAAATCCGCAAATCCGCATTTTTAAAAATAATCCTCATCGCCCTATCAAAAAACCACAAAATGAGGAAAAATCCGCAGATATCGAAACCCTGATATAAACGGATTAAAATTTTCCTTCATTAAACTAAGCAAAATTCCATAGGGTAAAATATTAATTGCACTCCCTTCTGTATCAGATATATAAAACTATAAATAATTAAAAACTGATTTTAAATAGAGTTACCGTATATACTCTATTAATTACCCTCCCTCAAATAAATACCCCATCTCTATTAGTTTCCCCCTCCAGCGAAAGGTTGAAACATTAATTACCCCCTTAAAACTAGTTATACCGTATTGTCTCTAATACAAACCATGGGCTTGTATTTTTCAATACCCCTCATCGGGTGGGCTTATAATAGGGCATGGGCTTCTATTGGAGATGGGCTTCTATTAGAGACAATACGGTAATTAGCCTTCCTAATTAACCTCTATCAATTACTTCGCCCCTATCATTTACCCTCTCCAGAGAGAAGTCGAAACAATAACTACCCAGAGTAATTAATAGCGTTACGGTAAGTCAATCGGAAATTGTGAATTGTTAGAGATTTAGAAAAGTTGAAATTTTGTTTAAATTCTTTTACCACTTGAAGAAACATTTGATTAATCAACATTAAAATATCCAAAACACAATTTTGTATCAGAATTCGACTGTGTGTTTTCATTTCTTTTGGTGTTTTAAAAATAATTAAAATAATCAGAATAATATTTAAAGGAAAACCAATTAATAAACAAACAAAATAATCTAATTTAAATAAAATATCAAGTATATCCAAGGACATTTTTTTATTATTTTCGTTTTTTTCTTCAAAATAAATAATAAAATTACTTTAAAAATTTCTTATTAAAAAATTCTAAAATGTTCTCATACCCTTTAAATGTAAAAAATATTTTTAAGAAAATTTTATTTACTTTCATTAAACAATCAGACAAAAATAAATCATGTAATTTTTTGTTGCTAGGTTAATTTTCTCAAAGTGACGGGAATCTTAACCTAATGGCAAAACAGTGAGTTTTTTAGGTAAAGTTAATTTTTTAATTAACTAATTTTTTAATAAGCTTTATTTTCAGAGTCTTATATGTAGCAAAATTAATTTTAACATTAATTGAAATTTTTTAATATTGTCTCTGATATTCACATTAAAATACAAAATCATTGTTGACAATATTTTATAAAATTTGACACAAACAAATCGTGGGATTTTTTTTCAAATTAAATGGTAGAATTACTGGCACTATCTGAAAGGAGGTCGGTAATCGTTTTTTTCATTACTTTTTTCCTTCCTTGATATGACAAAATGGTCAGCATTTTCCTTTAGAGATCGGAATTTTGAAAAAACCGGGTCCGGGTTCCGGGAAACGCGTTCTGAAGGTTGACCGGGAGGGACCCAGACCGGGAATTCACGTTTCCGGTTTCAACCCGGTCAAAAATGACCGGGTCCCGGCCAGGAAACCGGGAAATTCTTAATTTGTTGAAATGGGGCTGTATTTGTCTACATGGGGATGTATTTTTCAACTATCCCTCTATATTTATTCTAAATAACCTCTATTAAAGTAAGTAAATGCTAGAGAGCGTGATTTTCAAAAAACCTTGACCTTGATTTCGGTTGGGTACATTGAGCAGATTCTTGGCCTTGAGTCAAGGAAAAATTAAGGATTATTTTTGCCTGCATCAAGGCTTTGATTCTTGATTTTTTATTTGGACAGATATCAGCAGATTAAGCAGGATTAAGTGGGATATACTGGTATTTAAAGGGATATTATAGGATTTGAAGGGATATTACCTGTATTTACCCAGGGATCGGATTCGTACTAATTTGGAAGTACAGTACAAAATAAATCGACCCTCGTACTTAAAAATTGAAAAGTAAGTACGTACTCGCACACAATAAAGAAAAATTTACCACAACATTAAAAGTCTCACGCAATGTTTTTCAAATATATATTAAACAAAATTTTCTCAAAAATATTTTTCTTTGTATTTAGAAAATATTAATGAGAAACTTTTTAATAAAAAATATGTTTAAATTAATTAACTTTATTTAATTTGTTAAACTTTAAAGCTTAAAAAATGTCTACATATGGATATACTTGATATTTTATTTAAATTAGAATAATTATTTAATCAAATTTATTTAATTATGTATACATATAATTACAGTATTTTCCCGATTAATTCCTCTGGGGAATTATTTTTCAACATTTCCTTGGCATGGGGAATTAATCGAGGGAGGGGAATTATTCGAGTTTAGGCATTTGAACGTGCAGTAGGGTATTTGGGGGTGTGGAATTATTGTTTCAACCCAACTCGGTATGGGGAATTAATCGAGATGGGGAATTATTGAGGGAGGGAATTAATCGAGAAAATACGGTAAATTAAATTATTTAAATTAAATTAGATTATTCTTGCCATTTTAGTTTTTGCTAATAATTATCCCTTTCCCGTATCTATATATAGAAGGCTGTAATTAGTAATTTTTGACAGTAAATAAATAATTGAAAAAAAATGTTGCAATATACAGCCTTACATTTAAATAAATATTTAAAAATTTAGACAAAAATTCTCTACTAAAACTTTAAAAATGTCCTTGGATATACTTGATATTTTATTTAAATTAGATTATTTTGTTTGTTTATTAATTGGTTTTCCTTTAAATATTATTCTGATTATTTTAATTATTTTTAAAACACCAAAAGAAATGAAAACACACAGTCGAATTCTGATACAAAATTGTGTTTTGGATATTTTAATGTTGACTTGTCAAATGTTTCTTCAACATGTAAAATTAAATTATTTAAAATATAAATCGAAAAATTAGCTTAAATTAAATATAATATGCTGTGTAACTTTATCAATTTTTTAAATTTTATACATATTATCTTCTTATCATTAAATTAGAATATACAGAAAATTAATTTCAATTTAATTTTATAGTTTTATATAAATGATACAGATGGAAATCCAAATGTGATACTTCCTAATGGAATTTTGCTTATCTTTATGAAAGATTTCAATCCCTTCATATGTTATATTGTTTTAAATTTTTGGCTATTTATTGGTAATTTAAATTCACATGGATTGTGTGTTCAATTTATCTATAGATATTTGGTTTTGAATAGGTAAATGTGTAAAAATAATCTCTCCCTCAAATATTATATTAGGAATATGAAAATTAATTTTTGTCGTTATTTATTTATGTTCTCCTTTGCTTTATTTATATGCTTATTTTATATATTGAATTTATTTTTCTTTCATAACCAATATTCTTTTGGAGGGATTAAATATTTTGATAATTTTAATAAAACATTGCCGTTTATTCAATATAAAATGGAAACGGTAATTTTTAAATTAAATTCTGTCTAAAATTATATTCAAAAATATATATAGACAACTATTTTGAAAATCTTACCAAATATTTTAATTGAAATATCTGCTTATTTAATAATAATTATCTGTGGATTCAAAATGGTTAGATATGTCAAATTAAACACTAATTTGGATGGAAATTTAAAAAGATTGAATAAACTTTTAACAAAAGTTTTGATTATTTTGGTAAGAATATTTTTGGGCTGTAGCCTAATTTAATTTTAGGCTACTCTACCAATTATTATTCAAGCTGGCCTTTTATTTCTTCTGATTAATATAGAAACGACAAACAATACAACAAACATTATTCGAATATTAATTTACACTTCTTTTCATTTAACACCTGTATTTAACCCAATTATTTGTATTTTAACAAACACACCATATCGAAATGCTATTTTCAATCGTGCACAAGTACATCCACAATAATTGAATAAAAATCAGCTTTATTTTTTATCAAGTTTTTAATCTGAAAGCTACCGTAAATCCTGTATAAAAATAGAATGCCATGGCATTCTATTTTTCAATCACCTTCAAAGGTGGCATTCTATTATAGGATGGCATTCAAATAGAGGGTGGCATTCTAATACAGGAAATACGGTATTCTTTGTCGTTAATTTTAGAGCAATCTGTCTGCGATAAATTGATAAAAAAACTCGATTTACTTGCCCCACTAGAGACTATCTATAGATCTCAGACAGGATCTATTAACCGCAGCATTTTTCATGTTTTAATTAGTAAAAGTGCATATGTACTTTATAACTTCTTTTGAAATTATAATAATTTTCTCAGTCAAAATTTAATTAATGTCACATAGTTTTTAATGTAAATATAAAATAAATTTCTCATAAATATTTTTTGTATTTAAAAATGTAAATATTTTCAAGATTTTCAATAAAAAATTTTTAAATTAATTTTACAATTTATTTTGTTAAGCAGGAAAAATGGATATCAAATGAAATTATTAATCACCTAAAGACTATTAGTTGTAGGTGGGCTTAAATTTTTTGGAAATTAAAATGTTTTAGTTACCTAATTTACTATTTTATTGGATTGACGACAAATTTAAAATAAAATATTGTAAATATCCTAATATAAGCCCTGGGCTTATATTTTTCAATACCCCCCGTCGGGTGGGCATCTAATAGGACATGGGCTTCTATTTTTCAATGTCAAATTTTTATCATGTCAAAGAAATTATTTACCGTTAAACTACAAAAAGTAAAATCATAGCAACAAAAATCATAGCAACAACCTTTTTTTGTTCAAATTCGAAAAATTTTTAAGACAAAAGCCCAAGACGATCTCAATATTCAGGACGAAACTTTTACAAGAGTAAAGGATTTGTATTTTCTTGAAAAATTACCAGGTCCGCAAATGTCGGATTCGCTAATGTTAATCCGCATCTGTCGGTCCGTAAAAGTCGATCCGCTTCTGTCGGTACGCAAATGTCGGGTCCGCTTGTGTCGTTCCGCAAAATTCAATCCGCAATTGTCGATCCGCAAATGTCGTTCCGCAAGTGTCGGGTAACCGTTCTGACAATGGGTTAAAGAAAAGTTTTGGCAATGGGAGAGAGAAGGTCTGCCTATGGTTTTGTTGATATGTTTATGCTTGCCTCGCCCGAAGGGCGAGCCTAGTGATATAAAAATTAATTTTAATATTTCTTATTAAAAAGTTACCAATAATTTCTAAATACAAAAAATATTTTTAAGAAAATTTTGTTTATTTCCATTAAATTGTTTATATAATGCGTGGTTTAATTTTGACTTTATAAAATTAAAACTGATGAAGAAAAGGAAAATGAGAAAATATTTGTGAGAAAATCTTGTTTATTATTTATTGTAAAATTTCAATTGTCTGGTTAAATTTTGAATGAGAAAATTGGACATAAAATTGAAAAGTGCACTTGTACTTTTAGCTAAATAATGCCTGTGTCAGAGCTTTATAATTAATTTTAAAAAATTTTATTTAAAAATATATCCATTTTCTCTTCAATTATTGAGGAGTTATTTGTGCACGATTAAAAACAGCATTTCGATATGGTGTATTTGTTAAAATACAAATAATTGGGTTAAATACGGGCATAAAATGAAAAGAAGTGTAAATTAATATTCGAATAATGTTTGTTGTATAGTTATTTGTTGTTGGATAAATTACAAAGAAAAGAATCCCAGCCTGGTTAACAAATGGTACAATAGCCTAAAAATTATTAGAAAATATAAATATCGTGTATTCTGGAATAATTATCTTGACAATTATTTTTTAAATCTTTCGCTGGAAGGAGTAATTAACCATGAGACGTGAGGGGTATTATCTGGGAGAGGAGGGAGACGGTAATAATTGGATGTTCACCTCCATTTTAATGCTTCTTTGAGGGGTGATTGAAAAATGTTTTCCCGGACACACAATCAGTTTTTGCTAGAGCTCGGTCTTTTCAATTTGCTAATTTGACCCGGGCCGGGCTTTCCGGGCTAACCGGGGCCCGAAAAGCCCGGATTTTATCAAAATACCGGATTACCGGGCCCGGAAGCCCGGGCCCGGCCCGTGTCCGAGCTCTAGTCTTTACTGTATATTCTCTTCAATTAAAGAGCTAACCTACCATTATTTTAGTTAAGTAATTATATAAAATAAAAATCCTGTCAAAAATAAATTTTCTTTCAAAAAACCTACCAAAAGAATCAAAACTTTTGTTAAAAGTTTATTCAGTCTTTTTAAATCTCCATCAAGATTTGTGTTTAAATTGACATATCTAACCATTTTGAATCCACAAATAATTATTATTAAATAAGGAACTGTTTGAGTTAAAGCTACAGGGAACAGTGACAAATTAGTCGACTATTTTTTGAATATAAATAATTATTTTTTTGAAAATTACCGCTCCCATCTTAGCTTGAATAAATTGCAATGTCGTGTTAAAATTACTAAAATATTTAGTTCCTCCACTAGAATATGGACCGACAAATAAAACTACATCCAACATATATAAGAACGTAACAAATAAAGCAATAGATAACATTAATAGATAACGGCAAAAATTAATTTTCATATTCCTTTTAATATTTATTTAAGGAGAAATTTTGGTAATATTTTAAAATCAGTGATGCAAAAGTTCTAAAATTTCTCTGGAACCGGTTCCAGTTCTAGAACTGCTTTTTTTTAATTTTGGCAGCTTCAGTTCCGGTTCAAACCGTTTCCAGCCTTTGCTGGTTCCAATTCCAGTTCCGGAACTTGAACTGGAGATCGGTTCCGGAACTGGAACTTTTACATCACTGTTTGGAAGCTGCCCCTCCTTTTATCCCGTTTCTTGACCATCATCAGCTTTTTTGCTTAATATACTAGTGTATTATATATTATTCGGAAGATTTAATGATTCTGAACTAAATTATGAGGCGTAATCCTAGCTGGAAACTTTTTGTTCCGCTGCAGGATAAAAAGGGGCGTCTTCCAAAATATTAAATAAATTCTTAGTATTTTCTACATTTATTTACCTATTCAAAACCAAATATCTATAAATAAACTGAACACACAATCCATTTAAATCTAAGGTAGCAATGTATTGCCAAAATGTTAAAACAACATAATATATAAATGGATTAGAATTTATGTCCATTAAACTAAGCAAAATTCCATTAGGAAGTATATCAACGGCATTCCCTTCTGTATCAAATACATGATACTATAAATAATTATAAAATTGGATTTAACTTGCCGTAAATGCTCTAATTAAAGCCTTGGAAGTCTATTTTTCAATGGGTAAATTTGGGTAGGCTTTGGGCTTCTACTAAGGAATGGGCGTTTATTTTTCGATGGGCCTCCTTAGGTGGGCTTATATTAGATATGGGCTTCTAATAGAGCCGGGCTTTGATTAGAGCATTTACGGTAATTTTATTTTATCTATAGTAAAGCGGTTGGTCCTGTTCCCCAGTGCCTCGTTGTTTAGTTGGTGTTATAAGCAGAGTCGAGCAAGTTACAATTATGAGTGAACTCCGCAGAGTATAGGAAATAGGTGAATCGCTCGCAGTAGGGAATATAGGGAGATGTCTTCCTTAAAGGACTCGATGGATTGGCCCGGCCGGCAACTCTCAGCTGAATGAATAAAGAAGTGATCTGTCTTAGCCTATTCCATTAGAGCTTATATGCCACTAGCTTTATTTATCACTAGCTCTCTCAAGGATTTATGGCCATATTTATTTCAATAAAATTCGTCCTCTATTAAATTACCGATTGAACAAACATTTGATTAATCAACATTAAAATATCCAAAACACAATTTTGTATCAGAATTCGACTGTGTGTTTTCATTTCTTTTGGTGTTTTAAAAATAATTAAAATAATCAGAATAATATTTAAAGGAAAACCAATTAATAAACAAACAAAATAATCTAATTTAAATAAAATATCAAGTATATCCAAGGACATTTTTTTATTTTTATTTACAATTTATTCTTTAAAATAAATAATAAAATTACTTTAAAAATGCCTTAATTAAAAGTTTCAAAATGTTCTCATACATTTAAATGTGAAAAATATTTTTGAGAAAATTTTGTTGAATATATTTGAAAAACATTTCGTGAGACTTTTAATTTAATGTTAAATTTTGATTTATTGTGAGAATAAAGTACAAATAAGTACATATTATTTGGCGCTCCTGAGGAGAGGTCCCTTCGATGGTGGGAGAGATCTCTTCAATAGTGGGAAAGTTTGTCTACAAAAATATTCGTTAATATTTTGCTTCGTCTGGCAATCGTTGGACCTTTATTTATTTTTAATAAGCAAAATTAATCTGTCCCTAGGACCTTTGAATAGTTGTTCCGTGGTGGTGTAAAACTCGATTTAGTGATATTTATGAAAATTTTTTGTAAAAAACTTATTTCAATTTTCTCTCTGTGGGTTGATTGAATATCGTCATTTTTAACTCCTATGAATAAAACTTGAATTTCACTACAAAGTAGAAGTATTTGGAATTGAGGTTGCATCATACGAAGGCGATCAAAGACCAACCGAGCTAGTATGCTCCTACTAGACTGCCGCCGTATTAATTTCTATTTTATCATTAGCAGTACCTTATCTCTTCTAAAATGCCCCCCCCCCCGATTGGCCGACTTTTGCGGCCCCAATGAGAATAAACTTGGAGAATAAACGTGATTTATTGAACGATAAATTAGTATTTTTTTATTTTAATTTACTTAATTTTCTAATCATGGCCGCAAATGTTGGGGCCGCAAATATACGGGCCGCAAGTGTCACAATAGGGGGAGCCTCAAATGTCAAAACCGCAATAGTCTGGGCCGCAAGTGTAAGGGCCGCAAAAGTCGCATCACCCCATCCCCCCCCCCCCTCCCCCATAAAACTCCACAATAAAAATAGTCTGGAGCGAAAGTGAGATGTTAATGAAAATAAAATAGAGACAATTTAAAAAATTTCTAAATATTTTACAAGTATAAATAAGCAATTACATAATTGTTAATGTATTCGAATGTGTTTTGAATATTTATTTAAACAAATTTCTGTTTAATTCTTCTTCGAATTTAATGAAAATTAAATTCTGCATGCACTTTCCTCCATTTCGCTCTTCTCTGTTGAAACCAACTATTAACTTGTAAGCTAGTAAGTCCTGTTTTTACTGCCATATCATCTCTCTGATTTGAACTAATATATTTTTGTTCACAAAATTTTTGTTCCAATATTTTTTTCTTTAAAATTCAAAAATATTTTTTAAATCAAACTAACCGTCGATTTTATTTGGTAATAGTTTGGTTTAGACCCCCCCCCCCCTCTTTTTTGCCTATTTCAGTTGCGGCATCTGTTCTCATTTTTGCCACATTATATATCATTCGAAAGAGCATTTCGATCTGAGTCAAATGTTATAGAATCAACGAAATCTGACTTAAATCAACAAAGTTATGACCGCTTTTTTAAACCCTTGTAGCAACACAAGTTTTTCCAGCGTGGATTTAGCTTTCCAATTTTGTGCAGAATCACCGAATCTAACCGATCTTGGTATCATTCTACAAAGCTTGAAGAGCTCTTTCGAATGCTATTGTTAAATGTTAGATTAAACAAAAATGCTCAAAATGGTCAGCGAAAGGTGAGAGAGGAGGGTCTATACCAAACTACTGCCTTTTACCTGAATTTTAGTAAATCTTCTTGCTACTTCTTTAACATTTTTGTTGTTTGGAGAATATAAAATTTATTTTTATTAAATAAATTTAATTAATTAATTAAATTTTTATCAAAATTTAAAATAAAATTAATTCATACCCCTTTATCTACCCAATTTTATTTTCATTTTTAATTAAATTTTCTACCAAATTTTTCCTCAAAAACATGATTCTCTTCTAACAATCGAAAGGCAAAATCTTTGTTGTTAATTTTAAATTTATTCCATTCTTTGCTTAATATAAACGTTTCTCTATTAGTAGAAAAATAATTGAAGCAAGCCTTAAATGTAGGTAAATAATTAATAAAATTTGAAAAAAACAAATTCAGATTTCTTAGCTGGTTGGACATTTATTAAGCACGTCCATCCTAAATTTTGCCCGTAGTTGTACCGCGTACGATTACGAATTCTGGTACGAGCGTATAAGCTCTGATTGTGAATAATGCCCGGTAAAATCGGTTTTCCTGACCCGGATCCGGCTTACGGGTTTGTGATATAAAACCGAATCTCCGGCGGATTTTTCCAGCTTAAATCAGTATGGGTTAAAGCAAAACACAATAAACCAAAAAAAATTCAAAATTAATAAATTCAGCTAAAAAAATTTTGAAAATTACCCCCCCCCCCCCCTTCACAATCTTTTATATTTAATAACTACAATTTTGTAAATTCATTTCCAACCTTTTCAAGATTCGGAAGACAATAAAGTTCAGCATACTTGCATCGATCACTAAAGTTTGCAGCATCTTTTTTCAGAAAGAAGAATTATTTAAAAACTTGAATATTTCTACTATGTAGAGTTAAGTGGTACCAGTATTCCGAGAATAAGGATCTAACCTTTGGCATCGTTATCAGAAAAATCAGTAGCGGGATCAGAGCTGCGTCGAAACTTAAAACACATCGAGAATCGAAAGTCGAAAGGCGCAGCTCTGATCGGGATTCAAAGAGACCAGTAATAATACCACCCTATACCGCTTATCCCTAATTTTCTACCAATATTTGCAGCCATGTAATTTTCACAAACTTCCATTAATTGTTTAACTTCATATTTATGTGCAATAGCAAATAAATCTTCCGAATGTTTTTCAATTGTTTCTTTTAAAAAAATTTTTTGAAATTAAAAAAATATTTTTTTAAATACTTTTATCAATTTCTCCACTATAAAAGTATTCCAGCATTGCTTTAAAACATTCTGGAGAAGTATCAACAATTTTAATTTTACCCTTAAAATTTTATTCTAATTAAAGATTAAATTAATGTTTTATTTACACTTTTAGCTTCTTTCATATTTTTTTGTTCAAACATTTTTTGAAATACAATACTGTAGTTTGCCAAGATACATTTATGAGCATTTATTTTTTCATCTCCAATTTAGAAAAAGATTTTTTTATTAAAATTCTCGTCGAGAAAGCAAAGTTTGCTTTAATCCCGATTAATGTTGGTTTTGGGTTTCGGAAATAAAAAAGGCTGGAGTTCCGAGGATTTCTGTCTCGATAATGCTAAGGAGCAGTCTAAAAACTCGGTCGTTTCCTATGGATCGACTGAAACAAATTATCTGAAAGGGAATTGTGTTGACATTTTTCCGACCGTTTCCTTATCCCCGTTTCAGCAGATTCCCATCCCCAGTTTTAACAAAATTTTGACGGTCTTACAGTTCCAGTTCAATGAATTATTTTTCGAATTGCAAACTTTATCTTTTTGTCTATAGAAGAGAATTTATTTGACTTTTACTAGGTTTTTTGTTTTCAGACCAAGTTTAATAATCGATATGTCATTCGAAAGGCTATGAAAGTCGAGTTTTTTGACCCCAAAAATCAGCTTGGTACCCCAATAATTTTTCTATTTTTATGTCTGTAATCGGCCTCTAAATTTAGTATAAGTCATAATACTCGAGAATTTTTGACCCACAATCAGACAGTCTTGTGTATCAAAATTAATTTTAAAAAGCCGGATCTTTAGCGATAAATTAATGAATTTAATAGATAATCAAATCAAATATGTACTCTATAGAAAAACTTATCTCAAAAACGCAATCAGTAAGTATTCCCTGTTTAAAAATTTCCATAAATTAACTTTTTGGTGTTGAATAATCAACAAATTCATTTTCCAATTTTATTTTATAGGGCACAAATTCAACATCACAAAAAATTATCAAAGGACCTAAATAAATTTCTGAAAATTTAAATCTGAAAATAGGTACTGTCAGGCATTGTTCGTCTACGAAGTTCATATTTTTCTGATTCTAGTTGGTTTTTAAAACTGAATGTATTGCCACTAAAATTTTGATAATTTGAATTATATGTCGAGAGACTCACAAGCTGCAAAACACTTTTTCTCCTTTATTATCCAATGTATAAATATAAAATCGAGCTTTCAGTGAATCATCATAATTTTCGAGTCCCACTTGAACTAGTGAAATTAAACTGCGTGGGTCCTCTAATAAATTTTAAATTTCTTTTTATCATAAATATAAACTTCGGTTATAAAAATGGCCAATAAAGCCTCGGCTGCCTATATGTCCGTAAAAGGTCGGTATCACGACTTTTGTGCCGAGCGCATCTGTGCCGTGACTTTGGAGAGATTAATTAGGGTAAAGTTTGATCTCGAATTAGCAAGAGAAAATTTATTGGATTATTTAGGAGGGATTAACGTTGCAAACGAGTTTTTTTTTATCTAAAACGCCCTTAAAACGCTGTCTTGTATAACCGAAATCGGCCAAGTACAAAAATATACCAGGATTATTATTCGGGTAAATACGTAATTCCCATTTAATAGAAGGCCACTTTGGATTGTAGAATTGCTTGCCTGAATTTTGATTAAATTTTTTTGATTAAAATGTCTTAAAAAATTACAAACTCGTTAAAAATTGTCCATTTTCCATAAATGTTTCATGTTTATAAAAATCATATAATTTCCATTTTATTTCACATTTAAATGATTCAACCTAAAATAATTTATTTAAAATAAATTTAGGCTAAAGTGCACTTTAACAACCCGAAGCAGATTTTTATAAATATTTTTGACCACAAAAATGTGCTTACTCCTCTCTTATGGTCTTTAACTTATTAAGGATATGTAGCAAGGATGTTATGGGTTATCCAACCCCCGACTTTTTTCAGACCCGATCCAAAAAATTTTCAATATCCAACTTGAACCCCTACCAAACTTTTCCCTTTTAATCCCCTAAATGACCCCGAGACACGAAACCCGGACTCTTTCCCTACCCAAACCAGATCCGAAGAAAATTTTGAATACCAGACCCGACTTTTTTCTTGTCCCTCCCATCCCTGATATTATTTTTTCCGCATGCAAATCTTAATGTTGTTCGGCTCATCTTTATAAGGATCTCTCAGACAAATAATAAAAAACTATTCAGGTTGGTAAAGTGCAATTAAGCTCCAAATATTTACTTCTGTTACATCCGAAAACATGTGTAAATTTGTATGAATATTTATTTTAATTGACAAAAATATTTTATAAGAATACACTGAAGTTTATAAGAATACACTAAGACACACTTTTTTTAATTTGAAAAAATTTGTCAATTTATCAATGCTATTGATAAAAATTTGTATTCGTTAGAAAGAACATACCCTAAACTATCATCTCAAAAAGAAATTAGACTTCTAACTTAGACTTCTTAAGTTATACTGTATCGAAAAAAATATTTTTCAAGTGTGCATAAAATCTTGCAACACAGTTGTAGGTGCAAAAATAAATATATATGGATTATTAAAAAGCGAAGGAATAGTCCAGTTTTATCTAAGTATATATGTCTCTACATGTCCAATTGTTAAAAGCTCTCTCTCTAACCTTCAAAGAAGAAAATACAAAAGTAGGGGGCCACCCAACATTTGTTAACATAGCAAGCCCATTTCTCATTTTTCTAGGTCAAAGCCTCAATGTCCAACATCGACCCCAGATAAAACCCAGCAAACTTCCCAAATAGGGAATTTTGGACCCTGATATGCATCGAAAAACCCCTAAAAGACGCACCAAATATTCAAACAAAATTGAATAAATTTTATAAAAAAAAGTTTGAATTTAAGCTATTTTTTAGTTTCTTTTAGAATCTGGAACTTTTAAATTTCTGAAATTCTTGTAAGAAAGTCTCAGAAAATTGTTTTTAACCTGATTGTTTACATATATTTTATTAAATTAAAAAACAGAAAAACAAACTTTCTCTCTAAAAAAATAAAATTTTTAAACAATTTTTCTTCTTTTAATTTTTAATTCGTCTTCATTTTTTATTCCATTTTCTTCAAAATTTTCTTCTTCTATTTCTTTTCCCATTTCTTTATTTTTATCAAAAATATATTTACACGGGAGAATTATCCTTGCACAATACATGTTTTTTCTTGTAGAAACTTTTCGATTGAAGAATAATTCCTAATTTAAAAAATTTGATAAAATTATAGGTTGTATTTCAACTATTTTTTTACACAAAAATTCCTCAGATACTAAGAGATATGGGGGAAATTAGAAGGATGATCGAAAAACTGAAATTTTTTCGCTTACGACCTTCCAAATTCAAAAAAATTTCGCCTGCGGCGCTGTAAAAATAAAAGTATAGATTCAGAAAAATTTGCGTCCGGAATAAACGCAAAATTTCCAAGTAAACGCAAAATTTTGGTGCACATCCAAAATTCAGGAAATTTGACTTAATAAATTAAACCCCCCCCCCCAAATCGCCCAAAAATAGTGGTCCTAAACCTCTAAGGATGTCAGGGAACGCAACAGCAAATTAATTATTTATTTGATGCACAAAAGCCGATACGATTTTTTGCAGAGGAATATCAACAGAGGAAAATTCCATCAAAAAAATTTTTTCTATTTTTTTAATTTAAAAAGAAAACCTTAATTTCTACATCTTCCATCCCCATCTTTTCACAAACAATCCTTTTTGCTTCTTTATCATACCAACTCATTGGAACGTCATCGTGCCCTTTCACAAAGAAATGGCAATGAACCAAAATTGAAAAAGAATTATTTTCGAAGAGAGGTCTATAAAAATTTTAAAAATGTAGGGGAATTTAAAAAATTAAAAAAAAAAACCTAATTTCCTCAAATTTTGAAAGAAACCCACAAAAATAGGGCAAATGTTCAGCAGAATATCCAGGTAAATTCATCACAACATGAAATACAAGGTTTGTCAGTTTTTCTTTTTCCAATTCTTCACAATGAAAATAAATTTTTTCTGGAATTATTTTTTTAATAAATTCTGCTCCATTTAAAACAAATCCTTCAATTTTGTCTTCAGAAATCTTTAAAAGAGAAAAAAAAAGAATTTTAAATAAACTTAATTCAATTAGAAAAAAAATTTTTTTTGGAATTATACAACATTTTCCAATCAAAATTATTTTTCAGAAAAGATGAGGAAAGAAAAATTAAAAGAAAGGAGGAATTCTAAAAAATATATTCCAGGAACCCTTCAGGAAAATAATTTTGAAATTACGAAAAAAAATTCTATTAAATAAGAACCATAAATATGGACTGGAAGCGTCGTACGAGAATCGTACGTGATATCCCAAAAAATATCGTCTCTATAACCGAGTTTCTTCGAGATTACGTCTTTTGTCCGATCTTTAATAAGAAATGAATGTTCCCGAAATAATATAGAAATGTGAAACCGAGAATATATTTATCAGGGGTGGCGCTAATCCCACAAAATACGAGACACTAGATATGAGACCTCTAAAAAATACGAGATTTCAGAGATACGAGATGAGCACCACCCTTGATAGTTACCCGTTCTAACCGCCTAGAGAAAAATCTTTAACCCAAAAATATTTTAATAATAAAAATTAAAAAACCTTATTCAATTTAGCATTTTGTTTTAAAAAAGCAATTGCAGAAGGATTTAAATCATTTCCATAAGCTTTAATAACATTTTTAATTTTTACAGCAGGCAAAATGAAAGGGCCAATACCACAAAAAACATCAAAAACAACAGAATTTTGATCAAATTGTTCGACTGTTTTTGAATGGACTGTGATTAATCTACTATTCCAAAATACCTTTAATGATTTAAAAATTATTGAGAAATTAAAAATTTTTCTTAAAGAGAAATTTTTAAAATAAGAGAAAACAAAAGTAAAAAACGAGCAGGAATTGAACTGCCACAATACCTTGTTATCAGGCCCGTAGCCAGGGGGGGGGTAGGGGGGGGGGAATTCCCCCCCCCCCCGAAATGGGGAAAAGGAAAAAATTTGGGGAAGGGCTGGGGCAAAAAAAGTGAATTTTTTTGGCCTAAGGAAATTTAAAAAAATTTAAATTAAATTTAAAAAATCTGAAATTTAAAAAATTTTCGCCTGCGGCGCTAAAAAAGGAAGAAATCTGGCTTCTTGAGGTCCAAAATTCAAAAAATTTTTTCGGAATTCCGAACCACCACTGCTACTGACATAGATTCATTGCTGACTTTCTATAAAACTTATATTCTGATTATGCTTACTTCGATATATTAGCCAGCCGAATTTCCCATTCATGACTAAAATTTATTTAAAAATTCCCTCAAAAACCTTAGAATAATCAAGCTTGTATCGAATTCCATTTTCTATCACTTCAGTTGCATAATCAGCATCTCCAGCCAACAATTCAACATCCATTATTCGATAATCATGAGTTAGAGAGTCTAATTTGTTTATTACTGTTCTGAAAATATTTAATAAATCCTGGTCAAAAATATTTTTCTAAATTCAGCTCCTGATTTAGTAAAAAACCCGGACCGAATTTGGTGGAAACCCCACGGTCCAGTACGGAGCAGTTCAGCCAAGTTCTGCCCTATAATCATGAAAGGATGGTCATTTCTTAATGTTCTTGGTATCAAGTTATAGGAATTGGGACTCAACTTAGGTACACCAGGTTCAGAAAAAATCTGGGGATGATAAAAACCTCGATATCCCTCGAATATCAAAATCAAAAGAATGGTGAAAAAATTTATTTTTTTAAATAAATTTAAAAAACGCCCACTCATTCATTTTCAATGCCCCCCTATCTTCCAAAAACCTTGAAATAACCCAAAAACCTTTAAAAAAAACCTTGTTCTCTGAATTTTGTCCAACAGAATCTTTCCAATAACAAAACGAAAAGGTAACAATTTTTCCCTCAAATTTAAATGTATAATATGTCCACACTGTTCAAATCCACTAAATTCAACATTTTCAGGCAAAATAGCTTTTAAACAATTTTTAGTAGTCCAATCTTCATATTCCATTAAATAACAAAACTTTTCAAATTCAACTTTTGAATTAATTTGTTTCCCAATTTGTCCAATTATTTCTTCTTTTTCTTCTTCTCCAACTTCTTCTAATTTATCTGGGTCAAATAAAAGTCTTTTAAAATTGTCACTTTCAGTATTTCTAAAAGTCTAAAAAAAATTTTAACATTTTATGGAAAAAAACCTTTAGTCGAGGCAAACATTCAAGTCTGTATTTATTGAAAATTGAGAGTCCAACAATTCGATTGACTAATTTTGTTGGAATTTTAATTGAAGGAAACTCAATTAATTTACTTTGAAAAAAAAAAAATTTTTATCAAATATTTGCGGGTTGATGTGAGTGGGCAA
The DNA here is from genome assembly GCA_036172955.1 of Meloidogyne arenaria. Classification (NCBI taxonomy): domain Eukaryota; kingdom Metazoa; phylum Nematoda; class Chromadorea; order Rhabditida; family Meloidogynidae; genus Meloidogyne; species Meloidogyne arenaria. Next base: position 775,198 of record JARQAB010000033.1, on the reverse strand, counting down.
ATCCGATCGCGGAGTGCGACCCGCAAAAATCAAAAACCTCTTCCTTTTTGAAAGTTTACTAACAGTTATAAATGTAACTTGCAAGGGGAAGGACCTGGCAACCTGGTTCATTGATAGTCAGACTGAACTTTTGGCTTAGGTTCACTCCCCTTTAATGGCTTTTGGCTTAGGTTCACTCCCCTTTAATGGCATGAAAAATTTAGGCGGAAATTTATTCTATGACAATTCTTAAGAAAAATTTTATAAAACCTGAATTTATCTTTTTCTAGTTCCATCATTCCTCTGACAGAAATTGGAGGGCTGAGAATTTTATTAACAGAAGTAGACATTTGAGAATAATATTTGAATGAGGATTGAATTAAACGACACGTTGTAGAAGGCAAAATCATAAAATCTCTAAAAAATTAAAAATTTATTTTGTCGAAGAGCCCGATAAAATTCAAGGTAATAAAAACGGAAGGTATAAAACTATAAGATGAAAAGACTGCTCTCTACATTTATCGTTAGTAATTTTACATTTTCATAAATGAAATTCGGGAAGCAATCCTACAATCAACAAATCAAATTAGGGAAAAGTTGAGACAGCCGTTATCGAAAAACGGCAACAGCACAACCCAGAATTCGGAAATCGAAAAATTAAATCTCCAGGAATCAAAAACATTCAAAGTCAGAATCAGGCTCACCTCAAAAACAAAACTAATAAAAAAATCAAACCTTTCATAAAAGAAAAAACCAACAGCAAGTGCCAACACCAAACTAGAATATAGCAATTATAGACATCATAAAGGGAAAATATTCCCGTATAAAAAATAAATAAATTTCATCAAATCAAAAATATATTCTGCAAATATCAAATCATCCGAAAAACAAAAATATTAAAAGAAAATAAAATGTGTTATACAATAAACAAAAAAAATTATCAAATATAACCGTTATATTCCTCTTATATTTTTCCCTCCTTCTATTCAATTCCCAACGAAATGATCTTTTTGAGCCGGATCATCAAAAACTCTATCCGCCGCGAGTGCCAACACCAAACGCTTAACAACAGTTGAATTTCCAATCAAGTTTCCCTTAAAAATAAAATTTATTTTAAAATGTATTAAACACTCCTCCCAAATAAAAAATTTATCAACAAAATTCCTTACTATAATCAAATTCCACAAAAACCTTTAAATTATGGCAATGGGAAAAATCGGTGAAAAGGTTTCCCAAAAAAAGCTGTTCCGAGCAGAGCCAGCCCATGCAATGGTTAAAAAGTTTAAAAAAATCAACAATAATATCTCATTTCCATCATTAGAAAGAGGATTAGAACGATCAAGTCCTTACAAATCAAGACCCCCCCTCCCCCCAAAATAAATTAACAACCTTTTCATACGGCGGCAAAATCGTAACACAATCAACACCATTACCGACAATTATTGTTCCTTTTCTTCTTTTTGCTTTTGCATTTTTTGTTAACCAATTTTCGTCTCCATTTTTGTCCCCTTTTTGCACTTTTTCTGTCATTTCTTCTTCTCCTCCTTCCTCTCTGAATTCGATTCCATTCCTGTTCAATGCATCGATCAACCGCTTCTTTTTGCCCTGAACGAAGTCTTCGAATATTTTTATTTTCTTGGAGATTGTCCTACAAAAGGGAAATAAATGGTGAGGAGAGATGGTGTTTTTGTGTATGGAGGGGGCAGCAAGGACGTAGCCAAACAAAAAATTTCTAAAGGGTATATACGATTTCTTACTACTTATACAATTCTTTGTTAACTCAGAAAAAAATTTCCAACCCCTTGCTACGAACTTGACCTTTTTTCGAAAAATATTCCAAAAATTTTAAGGAACCGCTCATTTTCCCATTTCTCCTCATCATTCATAGCCAACTCGCCAATATTCATTTGTTCCGAACAATTATCCATTCCTGCAGCAATCTTTGTAGGAAAGAATAAATTATCAATTTTTGCTTTCATTTTTTCAGTATTTCTCAATCCCATATAAGTTTTTGTTTCTTCATTATTTGTTGTTGATATTTGATTATTTTGTTCGCCTTCATCTTCTAACACCTCAAAATTTTGAACAGAAGTACCAGGAATAAATATTATATCTGATGGTTCTTCTTGATCTGAAAAACGATTTGTTTTATAGTTGGAAAATTTTTCTAGACAAAATTCTAATTGTAAGGAACATTGGAAAATTTTTCTATGGAGAATTTTAATTTGGAATTGGTTTAAATTTGGAAAATCTTAAAAGATAAACTATCTTTAAATGGGTCGTCCGCTTTATCTAAACAAAAACAAATATTTGGAAGAGCCCCACGGACCCTAAAAAATTAAACGAAAACCATTAAAATTATATATTAAAAAACCTTTAGTCTCAAATCTTGCAATAACCAAAGAATGACTTTCAGGATCCCAAGTATACAAATTTCCAAAAGCAGGCGGGCATTTTGCTTCTTTTACAAAATCAACACGAACTTTAGCACCGAGCATATTAATTAATATTTTGCTATTGAACATGAAAAACGCTAAAATAATCACAAAAAAATTTATTTTAGAATCAAACATAAAATAAATTGATGGCAACAATAAAAAAATAAAAGAATTTTAAAATTATTTTTATTGATAATAAATAAAATTATTAAAAAATAAAAACTGTGATAATTTAAAAATGAGTTATAAGTTAAATTTATGGTTAAATTTTTTACTTTCTAGAACATTGAAGAGAGTCGAAAATTATACATTTACTTAGTGAACTGTAATTACGTAAACTTCGGTCAAATTTACTAAAAACCCACGGAAATCAAAATCTTCTTTTGTTGACAATTTTTGCACTACTCTTTGAAAGTCCATAAAAGTCCTTTAAAAATCCAAAATTTACATACTTTAATGCCAGACTACTGCCAGTTTTGTTTAATTGCAAGGCAGTAGAAATGGTATCTCTAGCTTTTTGGAGGAAAGGCTTTCTGCGTTGCTTTGGTTGATTTAATGCCCTTCCAAATTGTACTTTCGCTAATCCAAAAGAAAGCTCACTCATTTGAGCTGAAGATTGTTGAATTCTCTCGATGAGAAAAGTTTCCGCTCTCTCCGGTCGCATCCCTTTAGCCTTTGTCAGCTGAAAATAAAAAGATTAATGTTTGAAAAAGGTCAAAAGTATGCGCCCGGAGCGAGCTTGCACGTGGACTCAATAGTGTTAATGAGAGAAAAGTCTACTTAAAGAAGGCATTAGATCATGTTGAGCGAGCATTAAAAATCGAGAAGAACGGAGAAGGCCTAGTTGTCAAGTTAGTTTTGAATACTTGTAAATAAAATTAAAATTCTGCCCTACAAAAACTTGGGAAAATCCTGCAAAACCCCTTTTATTTACAAGTATTCAAAACTAACTTGACAACCAGGCCTTCTCCGTTCTTCTCGATTTTTAATGCTCGCTCAACATGTTCTAATGCCTTCTTTAAGTAGACTTTTCTCTCATTAACACTATTGAGTCCACGTGCAAGCTCGCTCCGGGCGCATACTTTTGACCTTTTTCAAACATTAATCTTTTTATTTTCAGCTGACAAAGGCTAAAGGGATGCGACCGGAGAGAGCGGAAACTTTTCTCATCGAGAGAATTCAACAATCTTCAGCTCAAATGAGTGAGCTTTCTTTTGGATTAGCGAAAGTACAATTTGGAAGGGCATTAAATCAACCAAAGCAACGCAGAAAGCCTTTCCTCCAAAAAGCTAGAGATACCATTTCTACTGCCTTGCAATTAAACAAAACTGGCAGTAGTCTGGCATTAAAGTATGTAAATTTTGGATTTTTAAAGGACTTCTATGGACTTTCAAAGAGTAGTGCAAAAATTGTCAACAAAAGAAGATTTTGCTTTCCGTGGGTTTTTGTTAAAATTAGTGAGAGAAATAGGCCAGGCCCCATCTTCTAGAGTATAAAAAATACGTTTGCTTTAAATCCTTAATTAAAAATTTTCTGAAAAATTTAGTCGGTATTGGGAACTTAATAATGACAAACGAGCTTTAAATTTCGGACTTGCATTGGTTTTACGTTGATATAACCGAAATTGACGTTTTGCGTTAATTTGACGAAATTTACGCAAAAATCACATCATAAATGATTCCTCCCCTCCCACCCACCCAACAATTTTTTCCGTCGAGACAATGTCCCAAATATACAAAATAAAAAAACTTGAGTATAAATTTTGTATCAATCCAGTTTTAATCCAACATCATTTTTTGCATCCATTTCTTCTTGTAACCTTTTAATAAGTTGTAAATCTTCAGAAGAAGGTTTATATATCCTTCCAATAACCACTCTATCTTTAAACATTTTTGCCAAAAGTAAATAATTTGCAAACATTAGTAACACCAAAGTAACAATTTGTTGCCAATCACTAGTCAATAATAAAAGCCAAAATTCAAAAGCAACCATTGAACTTTGAGAAATACATAAATAGGTAACCAATTTGACTGGATCTTTTGCAATTTTCTATAGAAAATAAAATTTGAAGAAAAATTTTAATTTAAAAATTTACATAAAATCTCCTTTGTTCTTCATTATTTGGTTCAGCAGTGACTGTTCTAAAATGTGGATGACTTCTTGCAATATAAGAATTGTTGTTATGGACAACTCTGGTGCCGTCTTCATAAGGTGGATTGTCTCTAAAATTTGAGAAAATTTTATATTTTGTCAATTTTCGGATTTTGGAAATGAAACAGTAAAAGTTGATAAATACTGGAGTTAATAAGGAAACATCTCAAACTGTAACCAAAAATTTAGTATTTTTTCAACCACAGTGTAGCGTCAATAACTTATGCCAATTGTAAGCTTTTTTGGCCCTGACCGCAAATTGAAAAGTTATAGGGCTCAAAATTTCGATTTTTAGAGTTTTGCTTAACAGACATGGACCCAAGAGATGTATCTGCTAGAATAATCTCCAGTAAATTAAAAAAACTAACGGATTAAAATCTTCAAAAACTTCATGGAAATTAGGTGTTGTCTTTGAGTTTCGTCCAAAACCTGAATTACTCGAAATATGCTGTTGTTGTTGAATTGGTGGCTGAATTTGCTCCCAAAAACCCAAATGAACAACACAACGATATAATAAATCAAAATAACTAATTGGGAATAAATATGTGACGTAAAGAGAAAATCCAGTAAATCCAATAATTGAAAAAAGTTGTAAAGTCCAGATATCATCAATCAGCATATATTGAGTAAATCCTGAAGCAGTTCTAGTCTAAAAAGAAAAAAATTTGGACTTTATCTCAAAAAATTAATTAAACCGGTAAAAGAGCTCTCGGCATAAAAATCGAAAAATAGGCTGTTAAAATGCCCGTATAAACACAATATTTACATCGGTTCTCAAAATCTTTGAATAAAATAGATGCCTCTTCTCTTGTTCGAGCTGGAAATTAAGAAAAATTTTTTTAAAGAAAATTAAAAAAATAAAATTTTTTAAGTAAGGAAAGCCAAAAATGTTAGAGCACAAATAATGTCATTTAAATTATCTTTTTATAAAAACTAAAGGATAAAAATTTTCCCGGCGTCAGAGAAACAAAAATGGCGAAAAATTTTTTTATCAAACCAGTCCCCAAAATCCGCTAGAAAATAAGCAAGTCTGAAGGAGACAAGGAACCAAAAACTTTTAAAAAACCTGAGATTTCAGAGCATAAATGAGTTGTCGTTTCCAAATTTAATAACGGTTGAGGTCCAGTAAATAATTTTTTGATAAAAATAGAAAATTCTTCCAAAAGTTTAGAAAAATTGTCAGACTGTAATTTAACCAAAATTGAGTTAAAAGAAGCAACAAATTCGTTCAAAGTTAAATTGTGGAAAAGTAGAATATAAACCATCAAACTTTAATTTTTCGTTTTTAAAAATTAAAAAAATAAACTAACGGCAAGAAGAAATATATAGGCGCTTTCAATCCAAATTCCAAATAAATTTTAGTAAAACTGAACAAAAAACTGGTGCAAACAATTGTTGTTAGAGGAGTTTTGACAATTGCATATTCAAATATTTTCCAATAAGTAAGTTGCCATCCATTTTGACCATCACATAAGTAATCGACCCTTTCACTTAACTAAAATAAAAACTGAGGAAATTGAAGAAAATTAGAAAAGATTATAAAGCAAAAATAGCTCGTCTTTAATCTGGATTAATAATAATGTTTTGAATTAGTCATGAATCCGCGGCTTAATTCGAGAAAATATTCATATTTTCTTTGTTAGCCCATAGAAAAGATACTTCAGAATAGCTAACAAGAAGCCTAGTCCAGTTCAATCAGTTTCGAATTTAAATCTCAAAAGAAAGCAAAAACAAACCGCATCCCAAAAACATTTTGTAACACGCACACCCAAAAGAAGACCAATGCAAGACAACAAATAAGGATTTATAAGATGGTATTTCTGAAAATATTTTTATAGATAAAGCAGATTTGAGGAAAAAGGAAGGAAGGAGATCAACTTTATATATTTGATTGCAAATTATGGATTCCCAGCCTCTGAACATGTCAAAACTTAATAAATTTAATAAGAAGTAGGTCCTTTTCCGGAGGTTCTGGAGAGAAATGCCCCCACCCTTTTATCCATTGAATACCTACTTTCTGTCAAGAACACCTCCAAAAACGTGAATTCTTGCTTAGCGAAACCAAAAGATTAAATCCCAAATAAAGATTAAGACAAAAAAATACCAAAGAATAATGCCAATAACTCTTGGGAAGCCACCATAAAGTCTTGTAGAGATTCAAGTATTGCAAAAACAAGGCAAGAACAGAATAAAGAAAAAGTGTACATTCAAAGAACAATTTGCTTTGGTTTAATTGAAGATCTGGCCAAGGTTTGTGCACAGAAATAACATAACCATTTGAGAATTCAGATTTTTCCTTGGCATTTAATTGAAACGATGATTGGCTTGACAATCTAGAATTTAATGAATTAGTAATTAAATTAGGTTATGAGGGTAATGGTGTCCCCTATTGTTACATGGGTTTCAATGCTTTTAGAGGTTTTAAAGAAATGATTTTACTTATTTTTGTGTGGAACAAATTGTCTAAGTTGCACTTTGCCTTGTTGTGTCTTTGAAAGCTTAAACCTTTGAGCTTTCTTGCTTGACATTATCACTACATTTTGTCCTAATGGCCAAATGAAAATTCTAGAATGGAAGAGATAATAAAAACTGACGAGAGTGGTTAGAGAAAAATAATATGAATAACGCCACAAATTACGCCAAAAGATATATTTTTAAAACCCTGTTTATTGTTTTCTTTTTTCATGTTAGGCAAAAAATAAACTGCGAGTAAGGTTGGCGGTTGCGGGTATTCGGAACCGAAAATCCGGGAATCTTCGGTTCGGATATCCGGAGAATTCCAAGGAACCGCCATCCTTAGCTGCGAGTTACTTTACAGATTATTAAATGTATTTAATTTTAGCAACTTACCTAAATATAAAATGAGCAATCCATAAAATGAATAATCAACTAAATTATTTTACGCCTTCCAACTTTACAAGACCGAATACTGAAGGTTGTTTTGAATTCTTTAATTATTAATAAAGTATTTTCTAGTCAATTGGGCTCAACTTGCACAAAGATGGATTTATTCACATCAAATGCAACAACAGCAACAGGCTTTCATTCCTCCACCACCTGGGCCTTTTCCACAACAATCGCCTCCACCACTTATTCCACCAGCTCATCCGCCTCATGGTTTCAATTTTTATCCTTTTATCGATACTTATTCAAAATTAAGGTCATCCAGCTGGTCCTCACATGCCATATCATCAATTTGAACGTGCTCCGCAATATCATCAGCAACACTTTTCTCATCCGCCTCCCCCGCTTAATCATTGGAGACAGCCATGGATGCCACCTCCTCCAAACTTGGGATATCCTCCACCGCGTTATCCACTCAATGCGCTTACATCATCTTCGGAATCTTATCCAACTAATTTGCAAAATCAATCGAATGACGATGAAGAGGTTTTTTCTTTGATTTTCTAAAGTTTTTCTAATAAATTCTTGGGTAAATTTGGAGTTTACTTGTCCCCAGAAAAAATGAGGAAAAGTTCTTTTTGATATTTTTCTGTTTGCCATTAGGTAATCGAGTGCTGAGTCCGAATCTGAACTTAGAATTTTGATTGTGAATCCTGGACCCGAATTCGACAAACTGACACTGACAATGAGTCCTCATTTTTTCTAGAGATCAGTAAACTCCACATTTACCATTTTTCTTTAAGTATCAAGCCCATTATGACCCTTCACTTGATCAAGATGATGCTACGGAATGTTCTCAACGTCAACCCCAGAATGAAACTGACTCGAGCAATTTACCAGAAGGTGCAATGAGTCATTGGATGGTTGATCAGCCTTGGGCTTCGGGCGTCTATAATTCCAATTATATGCCTGTTATTGGTATTTTAAGGTTTTCTTTTTTGTTTTCAAATTCATTTAAGATATGCAAATGCGTAAGAAACTTCCTTATTGGATTCTGGAAGGCTTGGAAAAAGCCGAAAAAGAAAAGAAGAAAAAACAGGAAAAAGAAGAATTGGAAAAACGCAAAAAGGAAGAGGAAGAAGAAAAGCGGAAAAAGAGGGAAGAAAAAGGGCTTGGAAAATTTGTATTCTTCTAATGTCATTTTTAATTTATTTTTGTATTTTTTAGGATTCTGATAGCGAAGAAGAAGAGGATGGCTCATCCAATGGTGAAGTGAAAAAGCAAAATGGGAAGAACTCTCCTGTCATTCCTGAGAAACGCCAATTTCGAGAATTTGTTCAAGAAGAGATTGAGGATACTCGAACAGAGGAGGAGCTGAAAGAGGAAGCGGTATATTTTTTTAAATTTTTGATCGAGTTTATTATTGGGAGTCTAGAAAAATTTCTTTCAGTGGGTTGATTCCTTGTTTTTTCCCATTTTGACCTTTTTGTTTTCATCTTTACACAAAAAATTGAGTGCAGATATTTATAGCCCTTTAGCGTAATATGTCTTTTTTTTAGTAATTTGAGGAAGGAAAAAAGGGGGTACGAGATTGAATTTTACCGGGTAGGCCTCAGGTCCTCTCGCATAATTGTTACAATCGGTAAAGGTTTAGATATTCTTGGGGGGGGAGGGGGGTCAATGTCATGATTAGGGCTTTTTACTTGTTACATATTATTTATGACAAAGCTAAATTGTCTTATTCTTTTCAGATTGCATTGATGAGAAGTCTAATAACTGGTATACTATTGAGTGTTACAAATCGAGAAATTGAACGTATTGCTGAAGAACAACTTACAAAAGAGAAGAATAAAGGTTGGGAAAATTGGGACTTTCTGGCGATTATTATTTATTCGTGGTGTTGTTGTGTTTATTCATCAAAACACCACCCTCTTACACACTATTAGGAATCTTTTTCAAGTTTTACAATTTTGTTTAGCACAACCGAAATTACTTGCAAAAAGCTCGGCACTTGCCGCATTGACTTCTTTATTTGGTAAGCTCTCGTTTTTCTAGTTGTACACACGTTAGTCCAAATTACATTTGACAACCAAATTATACTTGGATATTCTAAATTATTTAATATACGATTCCATTCTTTTTTCAAATTGGTTCCTTTGTATTTGTTTTTTTATTTTCTCCCTATATGTCTCCAAACTGGTACTGGGTTGATTTAGGATTTTTTAAATCAAATTCCACAAATTCTTGGAAAAAACGTCTTTCTGCACTGATAGTGAATAGATAAGTACTTCCTTCACCTCCATCTTGGAATAACAACTTAATATAAAATCTTAAATTATTCATAATTGAATTTAAATAAACTCGGCAAAGCAAACGTTGATTTCGACATCATCCTTTTGATACAGAAAAGTTTGAAATAAATTTAAGAATCATTTTATAAATAAAACCTTCCTAAACTGTTCCAATGCCTTACTATAAGTTGAAGCCTCAATCAACTCTTGCAAATCAGATCCACATGCCGCTCTTATCGCAAGTTTAAGAAAACCAGTTCAATCAACTTTTTTCTTAAACTTGCGATAAGAGCGGCATGTGGATCTGATTTGCAAGAGTTGATTGAGGCTTCAACTTATAGTAAGGCATTGGAACAGTTTAGGAAGGTTTTATTTATAAAATGATTCTTAAATTTATTTCAAACTTTTCAGTATCAAAAGGATGATGTCGAAATCAACTTTTGCTTTGCCAAGTTTATTTAAATTCAATTATGAATAATTTAAGATTTTATATTAAGTTGTTATTCCAAGATGGAGGTGAAGGAAGTACTTATATATTCACTATCAGTGCAGAAAGACGTTTTTTCCAAGAATTTGTGGAATTTGATTTAAAAAATCCTAAATCAACCCAGTACCAGTTTGGAGACATATAGGGAGAAAATAAAAAAAACAAATAGAAAGGAACCAATTTGAAAAAAGAATGGAATCGTATATTAAATAATAGAAGAATAATTTAGAATCTGGACTAGTTCACAGTTCAAATGTACTTTGACCGGCCAAAAAAATTTTAAAATTGTGTCATATATTCCATCCAGGCAATCCTGTGGAATTATGGCCCTTTCCTAATTTTAACTGGGGTTTTCTATTTTTTTGTATTTTTTCGGGTCTCTTATTTTTCGGGTCATAATTCTGCGGCTTGCTTATTTCTTTCCTTTCAAGCTTTAACATTGTTTCCCGGGGGCCTCGAAATTGTTTCAATTTTTTGGGAAAATCTTTTTAATTTTTTTTTGATTTTTTTGGCTTTTTAAAAATTTTTCGGAATACTTTTTCGATGCCCCTTGGGCCCTTTGAATTAAAAAATTTTTACTTCACTCGCACAAATTGTCTTTCATTTTTAAACTGAAATAAAATTTTTATTTAAAAAATCTTGCAAAAAAATTTTTTGTCAAAAAATTTTATTTTTTAAATATCTAAAAAAATAATTTTTTTAAATCGCACAGATGATGAAGGTGATGATGAATCAAGCACTGATGGAGAAGATTCTTCTCCAAACAAAAATACTTGTAAAGATTTGGAACAAATTGGACAGCCTAAAATAGAGGAAGGATTGAATAAAGCAGAAGAAAATTCTGTGGTTTTTAAGGTACCATTGGCCCCGCAACCGAGGAGGTTGTTCATTGAATTAAAATTATTTTAAATAACAAACACAAAAGACCTCATTTTTGACTTGAAAAAATTTTTTTAGAAAAAAAATTAATTAATAAAATTTAAATTTTAGTGTTACAAAGTTTGAACTGTCGCAAGATGAGAAATTGGAAAAGCTAAAAAAGTTTATAGAAAATAAAAATAAAGATGAGGAATCCAAAGATGAGAGAAGGAAGGAAATTAAAATTAAAAAGGAGCCTAATTCAGCATCCAAGGTTTTCAACATTTTTTTGATTAAAGATGATTTTTTGGGTTGAAAAGAGGTGAGGTTGGGGACGGTGATTTGTAGGTTAACAATACGGTTTCTAAATTAAATCTATTTCTGAATTACAATAAAGTTTGCAAAAATTTATAAATTCCATTTTATTTTCGGACTTGATGTTTTAAATCTAGTGATGGCTTACAATTAGTAAATAAATTATAATAGGAAATAGGATGCCCATTTTTAATGTCAAAGCCTATTTTCCAATAACCTTTAATAAAACATCCTTAAAATGGAAAAGTTCATCAAGCCGTAATAGCTTAAAACATCTAGCCTTAAAAATTACATCAGTCCAGGATTTTGAACATTTTGTTGTTCCAGACCCGGGCTTTTCTTTTCTTAGCTCCAGTTCTGGAGTTAGCTCCCAGAGGCATACAATTTCCCTTGTCAGTTACCAACCCTTTAAAATAATAAAAAAATTTTTTTAGGAAGATGTCGTCAGTTTGCCTTCCCGCCATTCTCCAAATAAAGAAAAGGAGCGAGGTAAGGAATCAGATCGTGATCACCGAAGAAGGGGTGGCGGGGAAAGAGAATCATCTTCCAGTGGAAGGCGTGATCGAAGCAAGGAACGCAAAAGGGAAAGAAGTCGAGAACGGGGGGATGAAAGGTATATTAGTAGTAAAAATAAAGAAAGAGGAGGAAGGAAGGAACATGAAAGGGATAGAAATAGGGAAAGTACTACAAGAAGACGTTCAAAGAGTCGAAGTCCTAGAGAAAAAAGATACAAAAGTTCGCATCACAATCGTTCCCCAAGACGTTGAAATTTTTTGTTTGGTAATTTAATAAATTTAATTTTATTGTAGTAAATAAATATTTTTGAAATTTTGTTGGAAATGTTGAGTATTTTTTTAACAAAGGGCCAGAATTCATCTCAGTGTTACTAAAGCGATTTTAGGGCATTTCCTTCTTTTCGAAAGGGTTTTCGGTTTGACCTTTCGATAAAAAAGTCCTGAATATGGCCCCTGAAAATTACCCTCGAATGGCGGGCTCAACTCTAAAGTGGATAAGGGAGGTTTTACTTAGGGCTGTATTCGGGTATGTTGTATTTTTAGAGATATTTTAGAGATTAGAAATTATTCTATTTAATATTCTATTCTTCCTATCTAGTATTTTGGGCTTTAATTTAAAAATTAATGCTAGAATAGGAGACGAGGTGTTACTTTAATTTTAAGAATTGAAAAAAGCGAACATTAATTAATATTTTTTTCAAAAATTATTCGCTTATTTTTCTTAAAATAACAAATGAAAAATATGTTTATTAAATTAGGCAAGAACTATTATTAATTTTAAGCTTCTTTTTTTCTAAACAAAAATATTTTAAATTGTTGGGAATTTTGCATTATATAAATATTCTATTTTCGTTTTTAAAGCGTTGTAACTGGAGTTTCTCCAGGAGATAAAGTTTTTGTTGGTGAATGAATATTTGCCTGAAAATATTGAGAATAATGGAAGGAAAAAGGAAATCGAGCTGGTTTGGCATTTAAAACGCTTAATTAGGCGGTGAATTAATTCAAGAAGGTGAAAGCATTTGTAGTTCAGTCGGTAGAGCAAACCTTTACGTGGTGGAACTGTTTAGAAATAACTACCAGGAACATCGACCGACCTTGTCTTTTAATAGAACTTAAACCACTGCCTAAATAAGTTTTTAAATGGTAGTCAACTCATTCTCCCTTCCTTAAAATAATTTTAAATTGAGATCAAAATCGGTCCTTGGGGATTACATATTTGGTCCGTAAAAGACTAACGAAGGACCTTTTTGAATAAAATTTGAAAAAAAATTTTGAATTAAATTTTTCAAATGCCTTTGAATGTCGTCTCTACTCGAGAATATTTCAAAAATAATTAGCAAGAAAACCCCCATTAATTTATTTTAATTTATCCCACCTTTGATTTGTATCGCTCAAAAAGTGAAGTAATGATTTCTCCAACAAGAAGATCTCCGCCATTTGTCTAAAAAAATTTTTTTTAATTTTTTTTCTAGACCGTTTATTCTCCTTTCTATTCCCCAATCCTCTTTAAGACAGTCTGCCTCTTTTATTTATTTTTTAAAAAATTGCCTGAATCATTCTCAACAGAAAAACACCATCAGTACGTAGAAAATCTATAAAATTATTCACTAAATGCATTTCAAAAGCATTGCTAGTCTGTTCAATAACCCCCATACAACGCAAATATTTTGTTATAAAAGCACGTTTACAGCCTGGGAGAATAGTGGCTGTAGACCAGTAAAATAAGCCTAGTAAAGACAGAACTCCAACAAAAAGAAACCAGAACCAGAAAAATACAAAAACTTTTTCGTTAAACCTGGAAAATTAAAAGAAAAAGTTTAATTCTGATTTCAAGTTTATTTATGTAAATAATTCTGATTATTAAAAAACCAGAATTTTTTAAAATAAATTTGAAACCAGAATTTGTTCAAATAAACAAAATCAGAATTATTTAAAAAAATAAAACCAGAATTTTTAAAACTAATAATCAGAATTTTTTAAATTAATAATCAGAATTTTTTAAAATAAACTTCAAATCAGAATTTTAAAAAATAAACTTAAAATCAGAATTTTTAAAATAAAACCAGAATTTATAAACAAGCCTAAAACCAGAATAAACTTAAAATCAGAATTTTTTTAAATTGAAATCAGAATTTTTCAAATTAAACTTGAAGCACCTACATGTTAATCATCAAAACACACTGTACAGTCCATCTGTGTATATTCCCCAAAACTCGAACATTAAAATCACACATTGTCACCCTAGGGAAATGTCCAGATTCACTCCATTCTCTCCCATTCCAAATATCTTTTAATATTCCAAACCCCCAATAAGTATATTGAGGGCCTAAAAAGGCATTTAAAATTAAAAATTGCAACAAAATATTAGCCACGTAGAGGAATTTAGTGAAAAGATATAAAACTGTTAAGAAGACTCCTGCACGCTTTCCAAGGCTTGAAAGTAACTGAAAAATTGTTTTTGAGAAAATTAAGTTTTATAAAACATACAGTTGTTGCTGCAAATGTTGGAAGAGAGAAAAAGAAAAATAAAGTTTATTAAAAAATCAGAATTCTAAAAATAAACTTGGAATTAGAAAATTTATTTCAAGTTTATTTTCAAGTTTATTTAATAAACTTAAAATCAGAATTATTAAAAACCAGAATTTTAAAAACCAGAATTTTTATAGAAACTTAAGTTTAGTAATAAACCAGAATTCAAGTTTATTTATTAAACCTTAAACCAGAATTCGTAAAAAAACTTAAGACCAGAATTATTAAAAACCAGAATTTTCAAGTTTATTTAAAAAAGTTTATTTTTTTAATTCCTTACAAGTTTTAAGCTCCCTTTGCATTTCTAATGCTTCCAATATATGTGTAGCAGCTTTATCAACCTTTTAAAACAAGTTTATTTACAAACAAAAAATACAAACTTGAGCATTTCTTGTATTTTTGTCAAACTTTTTTTTAACTAAAGCAGCACTATTTAACACACTTTTGACATTTATGCCTGTATTGAAATTAAATGCCTTCCAGAGGAATGAAGGCAAATAGAAGAATAATGCTTGGGCAGCCAGAACTAGGGGGACCTTTTTTAAAAATTATTTTTTAAATTTTAATTTTATTTAATTTCCAGTACCCATTGGTAATATCCAATAAATATATTTTCTCTAGCAGCATAAGAATCGTCAATATGTAAATCATCCATAGGCAAAAAATATGTTCCCTTCACAAAACAATAAGTTTCTGCATATCTGAAAGGAATTTAATTGTTTCATTGAAACCAGAAAAGTTTATTAAAAATAAACTTTTTTTAAAGTTTATTTAAAATCAGAATTATTAAAATAAGGTTGAACTTAATAAACTTAAAACCAGAATTTTTAAATAAACATGAAACAAAAAATAAACTTTAGGAAAAGTTGTATTTATTTAATTTTTAATTAAAACTTGAGCAACTTGACGAATCCGGAAAACTTAACCGGAAAAAAGTTGTTAGATACAAAATTGCTTCCAAGTTTATTTTTCCAGATTCCTCAAGTTGGTCAAGTTTTAAGGAAAAATTAATAAAAATTTCCGCAAGTTTATTGCGGATGTCCGCAAAAAATTTAAATTTAAAAAATCCACCAACTTTTCCCAAGCTCCAGTAAATTCTGGAGGTACCCAACACTGTATAGGCTTCCCAACATATTGGGTAGCCGCTAATGTAATGGCTGCAAATGAGAGCATAATTGCTGTATATTGATAATTGAGACGGTCAATTATGTCATTTGATTGGTAACTTGGAAAATAATAAATTTTTATGTAAAATACAGGAAACTCTCACTTATAAATACACCCTTGGGGACAGCTAAAAAATGTACCTTATAATGAGGGTATATTATATAGAAGGGTAACTTACAATGAGGTGTCCTTAAATAGAGGGTATATTAAATAGAGAGTTTTTGGTTCTAGTGTATCTTATAATGAGGGGTCTGATTAAAAAATAAAAACTACCTTCTTCTAATTTTACTCAAATATGGAGTTAATGCTCCAATCATTGTTTAAATAAAATTTTTAACTAGTTATTAAAGCAAATAGAAAATTTAAAAAATTTAACAAAATATTTCTCTTAAAAATTCTTTAAATTAAATTATTTAAAATTTGTGATCTGGTTTTGTTCAGTGTTGATACAGGGGTGGGCGCAAGAGACAATCACCAAAAACGCAATGCGCCTCTGATTAAGACTCGGATCAAAATTGGGAGATTGGAGGGTGAGAGAGATTGTGAGGATTGGGAAAGTGGATTGAGAGAATTGGGATGTCCTACGAAAATTGAGATTGAAATCTCGAAGATATTTTTGTTCGAAATCTCGTTTTCGGTTTTGTCTACAATTTAAATCCGCCCATCTATTCAGGATGGAATTTTGAAGATCTATTAAATGGAGAAGCTTACAATTTTGATAAAAGAAAATTTTTTAGGAAAGAAAAAAGATTTAACTGTACAGTCAAATCTTGTTTTTCATCCCCAAGTTTGTGTGCACACTCTCTATTGTACGTATAATTTTATTTAAAGTTGGGGTGTAAGAAATTGTACAAGCGTTATCTCCAGGTAAACATCAGTTTTGCCTATACACCCTAAGGCCGTAGGTAATACAGTCGAAATTGACTGTATTATTTTAAAGGACAAATACAACAACAACAAAATTACTATATTTGTTTTGTATAAAACAACCTGAACAAAACTAAAATAATTCCCTCTCCTCACTCTATTCTCTCTTCCACTTTATTCAACGTCCTCCAAAAATATGTATAATTCAATGCCCGCGCAACCAAAAATAATAAAAAAAAATTTTTATTTTTGGGGGTAATCAATAAATTGCGATTTTGTGTTATAGACAGGCGACGTTAACGTTTTTATGGAAAAATGGAAAAATAAAATTGAATAGAAAAAAATATTTTTTTCTTTTTGAGGTAAAAAATGTAGAATAGTGATGCAAGGAATATTTTCGGGGATATCATTTGAGAGGAGAGAAACAACGGGGATTTGGTAGGGTTTTAATTAAGCTTAGGTAGCTACAACCACCCAATCAACTTTAAAAAGGGTTGTACGTACAATAGAGAGTTTAGGCGTATTGGAGGTACGCACAAACGGGATTTGATCGCATTATTGTGGAATTGTAGCGGGTAATGAGGGAAGGATATCGAGAAGCATGAGACTTCCTTCGTTTCTCTTCTTACTTCTCCCACAGGCAGGGAAATGACGATTCTTTTGAGACTTCCCTATAACTTCATAATCCGTGTTCGACTGCTACAGTCAGACCTCAGTCTTATCCCGTCGCAACCCTTTTTTTCATTATTCTACCTACATGTTCCCCCCCCCCCCCCACTCAACAACCTACATAATTTTTTACAGCATAAAAGTGCATTTGTCGGTAAGAAAAAAATTAGTCGGTGCCCTTCTCTAAAAAGAGGAAAAAATAAAAAAAATAAAAATCGAATGTCCAAATAAAAATAAAATTCTCGATCGATTCACTCTATACAAGCATTAAAAATAAAAAAAAATATAAAATAAAATTTTAGACATTCCTCTTTTATGGTTTTACATTTTTTGAAGAAAAATGGGGAGAGAATAACAACAACAATCTCCCCTCTAAAATTGAAACTAATTTTATTCTAAACCTCCCCCCAAAATAATTTTTTTTGTTAATTCAAACAGCAATTTACATATCTACACACCTCTTTACTGTTCAAATCAATTTAAAATTCCACGAGAAAAAAAATTTTTATCGACCTCCTAAAATTTTTTTTAATTATAATAAACGCCTATTATACCCTTCTTTACTAGCTTTTATTTTACCTTCCTGTGTTAATTGCCTTTCATTCTCAAATTAACTTGGGGGTTTATGGAATGAAAGGTATTCCCAAATTAACTTTAAAATCCCTTGATTATCCAAGCCATTGAGTTTATTACTTAAAATCAGGACCTTCCTAAATCAACACTCTAAAGCACCGTTAGTATTTTTAATAAAAGATATACCTACCAGGGGTGGCCACAAAATACGAGACACGAGAAGAACGCCACCCCTGATACCTACCGTTTTTCCTATCTCCCTCATATGAATGCCCTCTTCTAACAGAATTCCATTGGAAAGGAATTGAAAAATAGAATGCCATGGCATTCTATTGAAGGAAAATCGTTAACTATTGAAAATCCTTCTAAAGCCACCTTCTTTTTGGCCAACAATATCCTCCTTTATATTATTTATTAATTCTATTTTTTAATTCCATAAGCAAGCTTTAACAATCCTCATTATTTCCTTTACTTACAATACTACATAATAACCCTCATGACTTTTCTCGATCCCACTTCGCATTGTCCCTTTTCAACACTACGGTATATCAAAACCCTTCCAGATTAGAGAGTGCATCTAACAGTAGGGGCAAACAATTACATTTAAATTAAATTATATGATGTAATATTCTATTTAATATTTTACTTTAACGTTAAAAATCCTCTTCCTCGTTTAAATGTTATAAAATTTTTTTTTAAAAGTACAATGCCCTTTTACATTATCGGCACTTTCAGTCAATTATTAATTTAAATATCACCTTCCCAAAGTATTTTCCCCTTTATTTTTTCTGATTAGTCACGTGTTCTTCTGTGGGGGGAATTTTCTTTTAATAATAATAATAAAGACTTGAGTGATTCATTCACATCCGAGAAAAACTAAACAAAAAATGATTGGCGCGCCATTATTTTTATTTAAATGACCTTTCTCACAAAAATTTGCACTTTTCGAATATTTTTTTATTCAATCAGTCTTTATTTAAAAGGACTTTTTAATTATTTTAAATGCACTTTTTAAAAATTAAAAAAAATAATTTTTAGACCTCAAACATTCCTTCCCTCGGTATCGCCGATCAGTCTCGAGGCCATATTTTGGGTCATAACTTTTTTGGTTCTTACCCGATTTAAATAATTTTTATATCATTCGAAAGCTCTGAATGTGAGGATTATTTTATCTAACAGGACTGATTTGGTCAGATCATCCTACAAAAAGTTACAGTTGAATAAGTGCGCGCAATCGTGTTTTTGTTTTAATTTAGTTTAAAAATTATTTTATTTTTCTCCTTTGGCATTCTGCTATTTTTATTCCGTTTTGTTTTTCTCTCTCCAAAATCTCTCTTGTTATCGTACTATCCTACTGGCTGGCACCAAGTAAACTTTATTTTTTTTGTGGATTTAATTTCGAAATCGTTGACTGAACTCTTTTTTCTTTCTTCTTTTCTTTGTTCTTTTCTATTGCCGCTTTATTTTTATTTTATTTTTCTCTAAACTTAAAGGGAAAAGTTAAAAGAAAATAATGGTGGGTATGGGGCAAAACACCGTCCGGACAAAATACTGTGTGGACATTAGAGTAAAATCATCGTCACTCTTTATAGAGAATAAATTCGATTTATGTATGTCGCTAGATATTATTAGACCCTCCGGCTACTAAGTCTTGGTTAGTACTTTAACTACGATGCTTAAAAATTTTCTTTTAAACTTTTTCGCACTAAACTAAAAGGACGGTAGTTTTTACTCTAATGGGAGGACGGTATTTTGTTCTGACGGTGATTTGCCCTGTCACGGAAGCCGACATTATTTCTCTCTCTCCCTCCTTGTTTTTAGTCTTTACTTCAACTTCTCCCTAAACTTTTCTCTCTTTTTCGGTGACAAAGACCACATAGACAAAGAAGGTTTGTTGTTTTTTAGTTGATGATTCATTCATAAGTTCTATGGTTTGTGGACACTTTTTTTGACTACAACGTATAGTCATTTCCTTTTATAGTCCACGTAATTGAAGTTACCTTCGAGAAATTTTTTTCCCTATTTTTTTTGTTTATGCCACTCTTCTTTATCAATTTCCCGTAGTTTATTCCCTGTAAATAATCATCATTTTTTAAACAAAATACTTTGCTTTACCTTCAATTTTTTAGTTAAATAAACAAAATCTCACATGTCACATTCTTTTTCTAATCATCAAAGAATGGCTACAATACCTCCAAATAATTTGACAATTTGCAATATTGATGGAACTCCAATCCAAAATGCTGGAAATTTTCTAACAAATAATAGTGGAGCACATTCTTGGCAGACAGAACAGACAATTAATCTCGAAACTATTAATCTCGATGAATTTGATAATGAACACTTCAATTTGGTAAGGGTTTTTAAATTCAGGAATGAAGTTGTGGTAGAGATCGGTCTGGGTCTGGACCAAGGTTTGGGTTTTTCCTGTACAGAGAAAAAAAGTCCCTGGCATTTTTTGACATTCATAGGTTTTTACTGGACTACAGGCCCAGGTCAATAAATCAAACCCAGGAACAAGCCCAAGCTTTTCAAAAATTCCGATCTCTAGTTTGTGGGGGCACAGGGATTCTGAGCTTTTGTAGTTCACCCCCTCGGTTACTCGAGACCGAAGGTTCTTCTAGATTTGGTATAATAGTTGGGGTTTTTAGGAGCTGATTGATGGGCTTTTTGGGACTTTTTTGGTTAACATGACACTTCTTGGAGTTTCTCCTTGCTTCTCTGATTTCTTTCTAGGGAAAAGGTCTCAGCTTTAGACAGGCTTGTATCCAGCCCCCCCCCCCCCCCCAAAATCCTGGCTCGGGCCTGTCTTTGGGAAATGACCTCTTTTCTATTTTTATGAAAATTTGTCCCAAAAATGGTCTTTTCTAACTCTAAAATTTAATCTATTTTACAGCTAAACTTTATCAATGATGGATCTTCACCTCTAGAAGAATCTGGCCCGAGATTAGAAGACGACGAAATCCAAAAACAGAAAGCTGAAGCTCTATATGCGCAATATCAGTATGATCAAATGATGTTTGCAAATCAACATTTACAACAAAGAAATGGTTTGGGGCTTTTATTAGATAGCCCTGATGATTTAATTGATATTTATTTTTCTTCAGATTTCGGGCCCAATGAATTTGTGACTGCTCCCGTACCTTCTTCTTGCTTTGGAGAAGTTGGTGGTGGCCCGAGATTGGAAGCGGGCGGTCCTGTTCGAGATGAGGAAGAAGAGGAAGTGAGGAGGAGACTTTTGGAACCTCCAAACACTTCTAGTTTGGTTCCGTCTACTTCCAATGCTTCAATGCAAAAGCTTCTTCGCGTGCCGGTTGTGAAAGAGGAGCCTTTCAAAGATGAGCCGTTGGAACAAGTAAATTTTTCTTTTCGATTCAAAAAGTGTTTAAGATCGATTTTCGGGTTTGCTAGTCATAGTTTACGCGGTTTTTGTTCTTTTTTAACTTTTTAACTATCTCAGGCACCTTCTCGGGAGTATAGGACCCTTTTTCTCTTTATTTGACATTTCCTGGACTAACGATTTAAGCTATTATAAAGATTAATGAATGGCTTCGATTATTATCCGTTACTAATTTTGTCCGCAAATTGTGTCCGCATTTTTCTGAAAATCGTTCAAATTAACGAAAACAATGATTTAAAAGAATCTTATGATTAGACGTTTTAAATCTTCCAAATCGATCTTAAATACACGAAAAAAAAACTTTTTAATTTAACCTAATTTTCAGGATAACGTAAACGTTTCTCAAGTTTTTGGTTCTTCTTCCTCACGTGCTTCAAGCGTTGCCAGTAGCGTTTTTACTTCAGTACTTTCAGCATCACATTCCGGGACTCCACGAAAATATCGGATTAAATCAGATAAAGAAAAGTCTAATCCAATGTATAGACTTAAACGTTTGAAGGTTTTTTTTCAAAATTTTTGTGAATATTTTTTTTTAATAAATTCTTTTTTTAGAATAATGATGCTGTGCGTCGCAGTAGAGACAAGGCAAGACAACAACAAATGGCAAAAGAACACAGGCTTCTATTCCTGGAACATGAGGTTTGTTTTTATTAAATTTATGGGATAGATGGTGGCGGAAAGGGGATATATTTTGTTGGGAATGGTGAAAATTATTTTTTGATTGGTGTAGGCTTAATGAGGTTGTTTCTGAATGATTTTTTGTTGGGGATTTTTCTTGTCTTCTATTTTCCTAAGGCTAGTAAACCTGAATTCTTATTCTTGCATCATAGGCCAAAAATTTTCATTTTCGATCATTCTCTTTTTTTTGTCTCCGTTTCAGTAGAGGGGGGGGGGTATAATTTTAGTGAAGTGCATAAAATTTAATTCTCGAATATTGTCATTTTTGATCACAATATTTTTCAAAAAATTTTTCTGATTTTATTTTTCAGACACGTGAACAAGCAGTTTTGATACAAGAATTGAAAGGCCAGAATGCCGAGCTTAAGGACGAATTTCAAAAAATTAGACAAAATTGTAGATGTGGGGCTATAAATTTAAGTGAACAACAAAGGCATTAAAGTAATGGACAGATTCTTCAGCGAGAAATTCTAAATAAATGTGTGTTGAAGGTTAATAATTTAGTCAAAGAAACAAAAATATATATTTTTTAGTTTTTATATAATCCTTCCTTTATTTATCCAATTTTTATATTTATATTTTTGCCTAATTTTTGGCTTTTCCTGGCAGACTTGGGAAGAAAATTTTCAAAAATTTAGGCAGACATGGGAAAGAATTTTATTTAGAAATTTCATGAAAAATTAAGAAATTCTTTTGATCCAAAATATCCCTAAAAGTTGGGTAAACAACTGAAAAAAAAACAACAAACAAGCCTCCTTTTAAAAGTTGAAAAAACCTAAGACCGGATGAATTGTTTAAAAATTTCTAAAAATATTTTTCAATAAAAAGTCTGCCAGGAATTTATTTTTATAATTTAGTATATTTTTTCAAAAAATATATATTATTTTGCATTCAAAATAAACTATAATCCCCATATATTTTTTAACAAACTTTTTTCGAGAAACATTTAAAAATTAATTTCTTTCATTTTTTTGTTTTATAATTTAATAATAATTGGAAGGAAAATAATAAAATTTAATAAACTCTTTTTCTTTTTTTAATTTTTAAAATACCCTTGAGGAGTTGATTTTATTTAGAGAGTTCTAATGATTTTAATATCCTTTGTTGAGCTGATTTTAATTGCCCTTTTCTTGTTGATGATGGTGGGAGACCGGGCAGGAGTTGAATTTGGCATCCTTCTTTGACAGTACTTGTTTCTCTTTATTTTAAACTCAAGCGTGTTAATGCTAGTCAGGGAACTTCCCTTACATAATTTTATAGGATATCCAAAAGTTTTAGAACTAGGAGTGGCTAATCCGTATGTTCGGAACTTTCTGGTTTCAATATCGGATCCAAATATCCTGAACTTTCTGCAGAATCCATCACCTTCCATGGTTTCTAGCCTTTCTATTTTTTAATTTTCTCTCTAAGAACATTAATTTCTTTTTTATAAGCGTCCAAAGTTTATTTATTTTTCCATTAAATTCTTGGATAAAATTTGTAAACTTAATCAAATTTAAACTAGAAAATTTTAAAAAAACAATAAACAAAATTAATTTTTTTTCTCTTTTTTTAAAAAATTTTTTTTTAATTTAAAAAATTCTTTTGGGTTAATGACTAATACACATAATTTACTTACATATATCCTCATCATCATTTACTCCCTTAAATTTATGCCCTAGTTACCCCAACCTTCTCCAATCCTTTTCTCTTCTCTCCCCAAAAAATTAGGGCGACCACCCAATGTTAAAAATATAAAACGGACTGCAAATGAGGGCCAATTTTGTGGTCTTTCCCCCCCCCCCCCCCCCCCCCCCCCCCCCCCCCCCAAAAAAAAGAAATAAAGGAAAATGGCATTTCTAAAAGGCCAATCAATGTTAGCGCCCGGAGGCGTTGCAACTCCGCAAAAACAAATGCTTTTTTCTTTTTGTTTGTTCTCAGTTTCTTTTTTTTTGTTTGAGATTTTTGTTTTTAATAAATAATGAGGAAAATTGTCCACAAAAGAGTTTTGAGTAGGCTTGTCATTAAATCTGACAAATGACTAAATTTATTTGGCTTTGAAAATTATTTTGGGGTATTTTGATGTTATTGTCTCTATTATTTATTATTAAGGTAGGAGGGATTCTGACGTCCTGACTTAGCGGAAATGTGAATTCTCGATGTTTTTTGGGTCGGGAATTGGATTACCGAGAAGAGGAAATTTATTTTCTATGTCGACAGATCCCTCTTACATAGATACTTTAATTTGTTAATCAAGAAAATATTTAAAAAATTTTAATTGTCATATTATAGAGAGTTGTTTATAATATCAGCTAAAATTTTGAAAGTTATACATGAACAACTTATAGTTCCTGATAAGAAATATTCTCAATTCCTTGAGTGCTTCGCTTGAATAATTACCTTGGGTATTACCATTTTATTTCTCCACTATTTTTAACGTCTCAACGAAAGAAGTAATTAATCGAGGGGGAGTGATGAGGTTTTAGAGTTTTGAAATAAGATTTGTTATAGGGTAATTGAGGGAGGGCGATTATTTAAGGGAGTATCCATTTGATTTCTTATAATAATTTTTATTCTTTTCTTTTAAACTGTTTGACAAAACAAATTTTTTTGTCTAAAATGTCTTTTCACTTCACTCATCCATATGACTATCCATCAGTCAAAATTGCTCATTCCAACCATTTTTTTGGCCATCAAAAAATTCCTCAATAAGCACACACATTGCCCTCTTAAAGAAAGTTTCAAATTTCACAAAAACAAAATCCACACATTTTTACTTCTTTAAAAATCTAAGGAGAAACGAACCGAAACATTACATACTCACTCTCAA
Source organism: Meloidogyne arenaria (assembly GCA_036172955.1). NCBI lineage: Eukaryota > Metazoa > Nematoda > Chromadorea > Rhabditida > Meloidogynidae > Meloidogyne > Meloidogyne arenaria. Next base: position 750,628 of record JARQAB010000033.1, on the reverse strand, counting down.
AAATGTCTCAAACCATCCAAACAAAAAATGCCATAACCAAACAACAAATTTATTTATTTAATCCCTTTGAAAACCAGTCATTCGTTCATCCATTTTTTTTCTTTTTTATTTTTTTAATTAAATTTTCTAAAAGAAAATTTAATTAAAAAATAATATATCCCCCTTGGCGCACATTTTCTTGCTTGAAAATTTTTTTTATTTTAACACATTTTGGTGTCTGTAATTTATTACCGTTACGAACACTTTTTACGATTTTAACTTTATATTTAAATTTTTTAGGAGATTTTTTTAATTAACTTAGTTCTCTATTTTTAAACATTTTTTAGCGTTTTACTTATTCAATCTAAATACGAGCTTTTCTAAACAACCAGAAATATGCTTTGTTTACCAAGCTGTAAAAAATTTTTTAAAAAAAAGTTTATTTTTAATTTTAAGTTTATTTTTACACTAAATCAAGTTTATTGGATAAATCAGAATAAGTTTGTGTTTATAAAACGTAGCTTCTTAAAAAGTTCTATTCTGATTTTCTGAAAAAAGTTTAATTTTAATTGTTCTGTAAAATAAGCTTTTTAAAACTTCCAGAACAGCAATGTGTTTAAAGAGCTACTTTGAACGATTACTTTGAATTTAAGAAATTCTTTTCATTATTATTTTTTTCTGAATTTCTTATTTTTTGGATGTAGCCGTTTGTTCGAATTTCAATAGTTTTTAAATTTTTCCGCAAATATCGTTAAAGTTTAAATTCATTCTTTTAACGTTGATCTCTTCCCTCTACCCTTTATTGTTGATCAAACTTTACTAAATTTATAAAGAAAAAATTTGCACAGGTGTTGTAATTATTATAGTAAATCAGCTTTGCAGAAAAGATTAAAATATTTTAAGAGATTTATGATGATTAATTAATTATAATGCTTGACTAGTAGAATTATTAACTTTATTATAAATAAAATAAAAGAAAAAATATTTCTGACAGAATTATATCGGGAATTCGAATTTTAATTTCCTTAAATCTTCCCATTATGGTCGTTCTCCGATTTTTTAAGTTATTTCCAATTCCTGATACTCTTGTCAGTTCCTTTCCACCAGAAATTTTTCTCATGACTCTATTTTTCTGATTTTCTTAACCTCTATGAACCAGAAAAACTGCTTGAAATCCATGGGACATTGTGGAAATCTTTTGTAAAAAATTGATGTTTAAAAAATTTTCCTTTTTTATTTCCTTTTACTACGAAAGAAACTCCCTCCCTTTTAATTTCAGAACCCCCCCCCCCCCCCACCTCCACAATATATTGGAATGTTTTTATAAATTTTCTAAATACAGCTGTTCATTTTTAAAGATAATATTTATTATTTCAAACAATTGCCCTAAACACAGATGCAATTAAAATAAATACTTTTATAAAAATATTTTTTCTTCCAAACTTTAAATAAAAATATTATGTCTGTCCAATTAATCACACCAATTTCTTTGAATAAAATATTCTGATTTATTTTTAGAAATTCTGATGTTTAAAAAATGTTTTATTAAAATTCTGATTTTAAGGTTCTAATCTTTTACTTTGCTTTTTTAGTTCTGATTTTAAAATTCTGATTTTTTAATTCTGATTTTTATTTTTATTTTTTAAATTCTGATCCTGATTTAATAAAATTCTGATTCTTTATTCTGATTTTATAATTCTATTTAATTCTGATTTTTAGTTCCGATTTTTTAATTCTGTTTATTAAATTCTGATTTGTTTAATTCTGATTCTTTATTCTGATTTTATAATTCTATTTAATTCTGATTTATTTAATTTTATTCAACCTTAATAATTTGCTATAAATTGTAAAAGAACCCCTTTTTTGCAACATATATTTTATTTTCAACTATACAATCTTTTACAAATCTCTAGAGAGATTTTCCTCAAAAAATATATAAATAAATATATTATTTGTAGCTTTTTTCCAAATTCAGACGACCATTTTTTATTTTTATTTACAATTTTTGTTTTTTATAAATGACCAAATATATTTAATTTTAAAATTCAAAAATTTTCTTAGAAAAATTTTTGATAATTAACCCTTCCGGTAGAAAATAAAGCTTAGAATACGCCTTGTACTTGTTGGTGTGTTTTGATGCCTTGAAGCAGTGACTAAATTTTTATGGAGCCAATCAAATGGAGTACAATCAAGCGTCTCTTTCCTTGTTAGGTCTGCTCAATTCGGTTCCGATTAATGTATTTTAGCGGGACTAGACTCTCGATATCACGTATCTTCAAGGGACTTGTTGGTGGAGTATATGGATAGATGAGGGTCATTCTTTAAATGGCAACTAACAGGTCCCTTAACACCCCCCTCCCCTCCTTCAATATCTGTGTGTTCTAATTAATTAAACAATCCCAGCCCTCAATTAACTATTTAATAATCCCTCCAAATCCACTTCTTTCCCCAAAAGAACTTAATATCTTCTATAAGGTTAATTGCCTCCAATAAGAAATGACCTTATTTTTGTCTTCATTATTTTTTGCCTATTTGCTTTTTCTTACTTATTTTTTGTTATCTTCATTTCCCTTCAATTCCCATCTTTCTATAAATATATTTGACCTTTTTATTCATTCGATCATCATTCAATATGTGTCTTTATAAACTAGCATTTTATTGCCCTTTCTTTAAGTAATATTTTTTTCTAGTATTTTTCTGTTAAAAGAAGACTATATCCATTAATTAAGAATTCTCTGATTTTTTTTAATTTTAATTTTTGGGAGACTTTAGGGAGATCGCCGTATCTACTCAATCAAGATTTCACGTCTCTTTTCTTATTAGGTCGAACCAGATCGGTTCCGACTGAAGTATTTTAGCGAGTTTTACTCTCTATATCCTTTTTCTGCAAAATCAAGGATGAGACGTGTTGAAAAAAAAGTTAGGGTCGGAGGTTGGATAGAGTTTTCAAAATTTTCCTCAGATAGGGTGTTGGATTAAGGTCGAAAAATGACCGGATTTCGGCTCTCGAGTATACCCTCTATTTAAATATTATTTTAAGGTTTAGGATAACCCGTCCCATCCCTGCTTCCCTTAACTTCAATAACTTGGTTAATAATTAAGGATATCGTCGAACTCGTCTATATAAAGCCAGCACAAGGCTAGTCTCAATTTTCAGAAATTATTAGCAACTAGTTGAGTGTAAGCAGCTGTTTGAGCAGTACCCTCTATTTAAGATAACCCTCATTATAAGTTATAATTTTTTAACCACTATGCACGTATCTATAAATGCTGACTCTACATATTTATCTTTAAAAATTTTCAAGCTAGCTAAACCTATTAAAATCCTACAATGATTATTTGTTCTTTAAATCCGCAAAATTTATCTGCAAAATTTCCATTTCCTTATTTCTCTATCCGCAAGTTATTCTTCTTTTTGTTTTTATTTTCTATTTTGTCTACCCCATTTATTTAACAAATTCCCAATATATCTTTCCCTTTTTATCCCTTTTTTCTGCAGAATTTAAAGCCCTTTTGTTTTCTGTCCGCAACTTTTGTCCGCAAAATTAGCTTGTTAAAAGAAGAAGCCGTTTACTAACCACAAAAAGCTCTTTTTGTGTGTATGTTTTAGTTTTAGTATTGGCCTCTTGACTTTCGTTTTCTTTCCTTTAACCAACACCTATCTGTACATATTTTTGCTAGTATATTCCTTCTATCCCCCCTTCTACATAGTTGCGGTGGTTGAGAGAGGTAGTCAATGAAAGCTAAAAAAGTAGTAGAGGTTTTTTTCCATTTTTCTTTTCTCTATTGGCACATTGACTGCTTTAAAAAGAAGCTTTTTTTCTAATCTTGCGCATTCCAAAATTTATTTTAAATAATTTATTTGTAGCCTTAAATGGGCCTGGATTGGCGCCCACCTCGGCCTCCCAAGATCCTTTTATGGCCTGTAACTTTCATTAAATCTCAACCTTTTGGGATAAGTTTTGTATCATTCGAAAGCTTAGAGTAAGCTGATTTTTTTGCCAAAAGGTTCAATTTTGTCTGAGAGAGTAATCGTGATTTTTCTTTCTAATTTATTTTCGCTTTTTTGCTTTCAAGCCTATCATTTTTAGGAGATTTTTGCTTCAGTTTGGTACGATCAAGTAAAATAATCCTAATACTAGAGCCTTTGAAAGCTAATAAAAGTATTGGAAAATAATGAAAATTTAGCAAGTTATGGTTGAAAATTGTTGGTTGACGCCAAAACTTTGTTGCGCCTAAATAGACTAGTATTTTTTTTACAAATTTTTAAAAATTTTTTAAAAGAAAAGGATTGAATGTGGCACTAATTATTTATATTTATTTTTCTTTTTTGTCTCTGTATTATTTACACGTTCGCTTAAAAATTCTAGAAAAGCCTTAAATTATTTTTAAAAAATACATAACTTTAATTTATTTATTGGGGATTTATTCAAATACTTAGAAAAAAATTGGGAGTAGGCCGCCGTATCGCAAGCCCAAGGTACCGCAGAGCTATAATTCCGTTCAAAACGATTGAATCCGGGACGCCCTGGTTTTGTTTTATGCAGCTCAACGAGCTGAGTCGAACCATGCCAGGGCGTCCCGTATTCGATCACTTTGAACGAAATTATAGATTTGCGGCAACAAAATGATAAAACATCTCTTTGGATTTTCGAAACGCTTCCAATAAATCTTCTTTTCCCAGATAATTTTTTTCCTTTTATGATCGGACCGAGACAAGATCTCGAACAAAAATCTCGATTTTCGATGATCTGTATTTTTTGAGATCTTGGTTCTCGTACGATAGTGATGCTAGGGTATCCCGACTCCCGAGGTCATTTCCCATCCCGACTCTCGTTTCCCGATTCCCGGGTTTTTCTTCTCCCGAGCATCACTATCGTACGACCATTCCAGTCTGTTTTCTATCTTTTGTATTGTAATGACAATCACTCTTGTTAAGACAATCATTCTTCCTCTCTCTCATTTCATTTTTACAATCAATGTTCTCACAATTATTTCTCAATTTCTGTAAATATATTACCAATTTCTTTTATTATATTTTAAGAGAGAGAGAATACCGACCACTTAAAATCGAATAACCAAAAAATTCGGGGAATTATAAGTGATAGAAGAAAAAGGAGAAAGAAGAAGCTTGGGCTTTTTTATTGTTTAATTTTTAAGTAGGGATGGACAGTGGTTATCGGAGAAGGAAAAAGGGAGAGAGGGGGATCCTCCTTTCGGTAAAATTAAAGTAGGTGCGAATCTTCTTGAGATGAAAAATGGACACTGCTAGTTAAGTTATAATATAGACATGATCATTATTATTATTGGACTGTTTTGTTGAAAAAAGAAAGGAAAATTATTCTTCTATTTTATAGGGCTGACCGGTATTGAAAGAATTTTGGCAATTCTCAGTTGCGAACAGTTTTCTGTTTCAAATGGGGTTCCCCTTTTAGAATTACTGTTTTTTAGCTTCACCTTTGATTTTTTGGTACTATCGCATTATACCGCCACATGTCCGCAAATGTTTGTCCGCAGGTTTTCCTTTTACTCCCATCCTCACTCTTCTCATAAAGATTAAAGAATGGAAAATATTATATACGATGTTTGTGTTGTGGAAAAATTCATTGGATGGGAGATGGAATAGAACCATCATGGAAAGTTCCCAGACCGAAGCACAACCGACTGTGCCACCATCCAACCCAATGATGGGTTATTTATTTTTCATTATATTCTTTCTGCAAGTGCGGACACAACACTCATTCCACCTTGCGAAACAAAGCGTCCAATAATATCTTCCAATAACTATCAACTGTTTTCGATTTTTGGGAGAGCACACACAAAACCCCATTTGTGGCATTTTTTCTGGCTCGACACAACTCGTCGAGTTCTATAATATAAGACTGACTGACCATTTTTAATACTTTGAGGAAGGAAAAACTTTTTTCCTAAACTTTTGGACTTTTTTCCTAAAAACCTTTTGAGAAAAGAGAAAAGGAAAACTTGTTATTAATCATTTACCGTTCTTTTAATCTTTATGAGAAGAGTGAGGATGGGAGTAAAAGGAAAAACCTGCGGACAAACATTTGCGGACATGTGGCGGTATAATGCGATAGTACCGATTTTTTTCTCCCTCATTAATGGAATCTCGTTTAAAAGTTCCCCCTCCATTCTCCAATTTCCCAAGCTTCTTCCACGTTTTCTTAGTCCTAGGACTACAAGAGCAGCCCTGTTACTCTGAGGGTAACTTTAACGTTGCTCCACTCGTTCACCACGCATCCATCCTTACTTCAATAAAAAAAATGTTCGATTTTAATGATCGAACTGGGAAAGTTATACAAGAATCGAGATACATATCTCGAAAAAATATCTATCTCGACAACCGATATTTTTGTTCGAGATCTCGTCTCGTTCCGATCTTTAATTTAACTCTATTCCTTTTTAATTTTTAAAGTCTTCTGTCTTTTTGAAATAAATCTGTACTTAATTTTGCGCTCTTTTGCTAGGAGAGAAGGGCATTGACCTGTAAAACTTACCTAGAAATCCACACGTTTTTCACAAAAAAAATTTTTTTCAAGCGATATATGTCCGTTTAGTGTCCATTGTTTGTTCTTTTTACAGAAAAAAATATTGACCGCACGCAGTAAAAAAAATTTTTTTTATATTTTCCCACATTAGTTTTTAAAGAAAATTTAACGTGATTTTTCTTTAAAATTGTCTTTTCTACAATTACTAATTTAATAAAATTAAAAAAAAAGTTTTTTCCTTCTGTCGGTATTTTTTCTTAAAGATTTCCTTATCTATTATTTATTATCTAATTTTATTTTATTATTTTTGTATTTTGTTTGGAATAATATTTTTCTTGCTATTTCCCATTGTTTAAGCTTATGAAAAAATTTTTTGTTTAATAATTTTATAAATTGTTTTCCTTCCATTCATGGAGAACGGAAAAAGGACAAATCTTTGTTATTTTATATAGCATTGGGTTTAAGTATAGCTTCCAGGTATACTTGCAAATAAAGTTTAAACTCCAAGGGCTTTTTGTAATAAAAATTTTCTTCTTTAAGATTCAGTTAAACTTCCAATTTATTTTTTAGATTTTCAATTTTGTAATCCTCAAAAAAGGGATAAGGACCAGGCTCCTCGAAGTTTCGTCTTTTTTTCCTTTTCCATTTCGTTTCGGAACGAAATAAAAAATTTTCATTTCGAGCAGCCCTGATACTGAGTTTGAATAAACTACAAAATTTCATCAAAACAAAGCAAAAATGTTTTAGACTTTAATAATAGTGTGGTTTTTAACTTTAATTAAAGGTTACTTTTTAAATGCCCCCTGTTTGGTCTATTCAAAAAATTACCTCTATTTGGTTTATTTAGGAAACAAGCCTATTGTTTGTCCCCCACACTTTTAAACTTAACAAAACAAAACTTTGTGTTTTGTTTTGTATTTTTAAAAAAATTTTATTCAACGTCCATATCTCTCCCTTTTAATGATTAAATAAAGCCGCACTCTACATAAACAGCAACATCATTGACCTCGTTTTTTTAAATTTATATTTTTCTTTTTTTTTATCTTTTTAAAATTTATATCTTTTAATTATTTATGTACATCTGTGCTAATTTTTTAACACATTTTTAAAAATAAAAATATAAAAATATTTATTTATTTTATTGTTAATCACCTCCTCTTTTTTCTCCCCCTTTAATGCATTACTAAATTAAAAATAATGTAAAATACCCTCTCCTTTCCAAACCACAAAAATAAAAAATTTTTTTGTGGTTTGTTTGGCCTACAGATTTAAAGAAATTACCCCAAAATTTATCGGCGCTCTATGGCCTTTTATTGTTGACATTAAATTTTTTTTAAATATTTTTTGGGGTGGTATGTATTTATCATCCTTGAGAGAGAGGCTATGCCTTCCCTTCCTTAACCTTCTCGTTTTCTTGACACTCCTTATTTTAAGCTTTAACACACTCACTCCCGACATTTCACAATTTATTATATACTAAATTAATTTTTGAAATATATTGGTGTACCTGTTTTTGAGATAATTAGGGCCTAGTTTTTTCAGATTAAATTATAATTTTTTTAGATTACTTTTTCTGGTCCTAATCTAAGATCAACTTCTAGAATCTTTATGATGAATTTATCTTTTAAAATTATATCCTAAACTATTATATTCTCATCTCCATTTCATGTAAATTTTAGAAGGCCTTTTTCGGTTAAGAAGAGAGTATTTTTAATCAACTATTTTTGTTAATTTTTTCTTTTATCTATTGAACTGAGAGTCTGAATCCTCGATTTTTCGGTTCAGTTCTAAAAATGCCAACCATTTTTATCATAGGGAGTAGGATTAAATAGCATAAATTGAAATTATTTTATAAATATGGGCCGTATTCTGATAGTATCAAAATTGTAATAAAATTGGTACTCCAAGTAGCTGACCTTTCCAGAATTTTCATAAATATATTTTTTTGTTTTTATTCATTATTTTTGATTAAAAAAAGTTTTTTTATATTAAAAATGGACTGGTCTTTCAATAATAACAATCATAATTCTAATTCTTTAAATAATTCTATTATTTCTGATTTACCTCCAACTCGCCTTTTAAAATACCGGTGGCCTGAAAAAATTGATGATGGGGGTTAGAAAAATAAAATTTTCAAAATTTTCCAAATTTTTCCCTGTTTTTATAGATTGCATTATTGAACTTGATGGCCAACGCAAGTTGGGAATTCAACGGCTGCATGAATTACTTATTAGTAGATTTTGTTTTATTTCGGGTAGGGAATTTTTGATTTTTTTTTGAATTAAATTTTTAATTGAGAGTTTTTTTTAAATATTTGTTAATTAAATTTGAATAGGTAGGACTTTTAATTAGTCGATTAATTTGGGTATTTGGATCCGAAAAAGTCTGGATATCCTAAATATTTGGTTTGGATAGCTGATCCAGGGTTTTTAGGCCTATTGTACTTATAGGCAAAACTTTTAGAAAAGACAAGTTCTAAACGCCTAAAATTATCCGTCTCAGTACGAAATATTAAGTCAGGCATCGCATATCTGTCTCGTAGAGTGAATCGAACACTCCGGTTTGATAAAATATACCTGGAAAAATTGTTTTGACAACTCTAGAATAGTGACCTTAAGGTTAGGTTGTCGGTTCTGAACAGAACCGAACCGAAGAACCGATGATTTTTCGTTTCGTTCCTCGGTTCGATTTCAGATATCCGAAGAGCCGTACTCTTTTAATTTTTTCTCTAAAAATTATTTTTAAGGAATGAAAACACTTAAAGGCCATCCTCTTGTAACCTTCCCAGATTCAAGATGTTGTTTAAGTTTTGAAAATTATCAACTTTTACTGGATTATTTATTTCAAATAAATCGGGAAGAGTCAGATCCGTCAACTGAAGACAATAATTTAGTAATTAAGCCAGAATGGATTGTTATTGTTGATCGACGCCAAGATAGATGGTCTTCTGTTAAAACAATACTTTCTTTTTTGGTGGTAAGGAAAAATTTTCTTTAAATTAATTTTTAATTTGGTAATAATAAATTCGAACCTCATTTTTAAATATGTACACCCTTGGAAATTGAAGGAAAAATTGTATCTTATAGTGTGGTACATTTAATAGAAGGTCAATCATTTATTTTTTGCATCTTTCTCCAATCCAATGGTCAACCAACATTTATAAAAAAAATCTTTAACTCAGGAGTAGCTAATTATTTAAGTAATTTTAGTAGTCATATCCGGAAAAGTCTAATTTCGATAGCACGTCTCTTTCCTTAATATGTCAGATTCGGTTATTTTTTTGAAAAATTTTGGGACCAATCAAAATTACAAACCCTATGATTGGGGTTAAGAAAATTTTCCCAATATTTTATTACCGCAGGTATCTGAATACTTTTTTAAATTTAATTTGTTATTAACAAAAATATTTGAAATCTGCTCATTAGGGTGTCTCCTTTTTTAAAAAAATGTTATCTTGATACCTTTTTTAATTTTACTTTCTTCTACTACGTTTCCAGTCCTAATTTATTTTAAAAAATTTTTCCTGCAGATATCTGAATATTTTTTTAAATTTAATTTGTTTTTAACCTGTCCGGGTCTTTCCTTCACAAACCTCTCATCCTTTTTATTTTTCTCTCTAATCTTTTCAATTATTTTTTTTTCCTCTTTTTATTAGCCTGGTTATCCATCCGCATGACCGGACTAATCCTTTTGGTTTTTTATAAAATTCAGGACCTTTAAAAAAAATTTTTTTTGAATGTTTCGTTTTATTCGATTTGTGCTACTTTTTATTTAATAGAAAATATTTTTTGCGTGAACTGGAAGTGTTTCTCCAACAGAGAATTTTGAGGGGAAAATACTTGTTCACATGATTAGTAGGGGAGAGGGAGGGGAAGGGATATTTGGTCACTCATTTATTTTTTTTTAATTTTATTTTTGTGGGAAGAAGCTACTCATTCATTTGTTTTTCTCTATTTATTTTTAATCCTCTTTTTTAAATCACCTATAGAAATGTGTAAATATTTTTTTAAATTTTTTAGAAATTTTTTAAAATATTAGAAGACAAAGTTTGATTAATGATTCATAATTTAAATAAATAAAAAAGAAATATTTTTAGAATTTCCCTTTTTGATATTTCTTTAATTTCTCTCTTTTAGTATTTTTTAAACTTAAGGTTTTGAATTTTTTCTAGGAAATGAATATTGGTAGGGCCTTATATCAGAGGTGGGTTGGAATTCCGATTTCCGAAAAAAAATTCTGATTTCCGGCTCTTCAAATTTCCGACACCTCGGACTGTTCCGACCCACCTCTGCCTCATATTCAATACTAGTAGGATACCCTCAATTTAATTAGGAGTTTTTAATTTGGTTGACCATGAATGTAGGGTCTGCTTAAATTTAAATTACTTTTCATTATAAGATACAATTTTTTCAATCCAAGTTGTATATAAAAAAGGGGGGTTCGACTGTATTTTTTAAAAATAACTTTAAAATTTTTTTTCTTAATTATTAACATTTTTAAATAATTGTTTCTAAAAACAATGTAAAAATTTATATCGCCTTTTCCTCAAGTTTAGTAACAAAAAAATTTGTTTAAAAGTAAAATGTAAAGGGGTAAAAATTATTTTTTGCACATTTAAAGACTTGCAAAAATAAAATTTTTTGGCAACTTTTTCCAAATTTTTGGTGAAAATACCAAAAATAAAAAGAGAAAAAATGCTTTTTCTCTTTTTATTTTCTTTGAAAGACTTTCTTGTTATTTTTTAAACAATTCTTGAAAAATAAACATTTTTTCCAAAGCTTTTTTTCGCCTTTCTATTCCCCTTTTTATTTTCTCCCCAATTGACCTAAATTAAATATTTTCTCCTATTTTCAGAATTACTTTCCCGAACCAATTTATCTCGTTATTCTGCTCAAACCAGAAGGTGTTCTTCAACGTGCAATAGAATACGGGTACAAAAGTGTGTTGGAGGGATGTGAAAAGTTTAGGGTAAAAAAATTTTTTTGGAAGATTTTGGAATGATTTTTGGAGTTAGGGTAAAGAGATTTTTGAGTCATGAATTTATTTATCTCAACATAAAAAATTTTTGTCGAGAGATTTTTGGAATGATTTTTGGACCTTTCTCTCACGTTTTCTCTTTGGAAATTTTTTTTCTGCAAAAATCCACAAATTTTTTTTCAAACCGGGGGAAATATTTTGTACATAAAAACAACTTTTCTCAACACGTTTTTTAAAAGAAGTTTAAATTTTGATGTGTCCCTAAGGAGAATATTTGTGAAAAAATAAAAGAGAAAGGTTAACAATCTGACATGTTTTTTGGTTTATTCTTGAATATTTTTTTTGGAAAATTTTGCAAAAAAAAAAAAGCATTTTTCCTCTAATTTTCTATTATTTATTAAAAAAAATTTTTTTATCTCGTTTAGCTTCACATTTGTCAAAATTTTTCATCTCTTCATGAATTTATTGAACCAGATTTTTTGACAATGGATTTGGGTGGTTCAGTGCATCATAATCATGATGATTGGACAAATTATCGAATTGTAGGTTTAAGAAATTTTTAATTAAATGTGATTTTTGGTCCCCAATTTTGTCGAGAATGTTTTTATGGTTATTTGGAGTTTTTAAAATTAATTTGAGATATTCATTGCGTTATTGGACGGAATGAAAAAGGCCTATGGCGCGAACTTTCAGCCATCCTCTTGCAGTAAGGTTGTCGGATCCGGATATCCGAATCCGATAAAAGACGGGATATACGGAGATTTTCGGTTCGGATATCGGATCCTTATACTATCCGACAACCATTCTTTTGCGCGAATCTTTTCTCAAGTTTTATTAATAGATGAAATTGAATCTAGTCAATTTGGTGTTTTCCATTGTATTTCGTTGAATAGCCTCTACCAAAATCGACTTTCTCTTTTTTTTGATGATTTTATTGTAGCTGTCCATCAGGAATCTTGGCGACAGAAAAATAAATTCCGTCTTTTTGGGAATCGGGACGGCCTTGATTTGCACACTATATTACTGATTTGCTCACAAAATTTTATTTAAAATTCATTTGGAACATTTTGTTGTTTTTCCTATACAAATGCTTGAAAAACTAAGCTTTATTTCATTTCCCTTCAAGTCTTTGAACGATTTAAAATGTTGAGAAAAGAATGTGTCCGTGTTTCCTCCATGCGTGAATAAGCTGCCTTGTGTATAATTCATCCGTTCTTTCCCAAAAATTATTTTTTTATATTGAAAATCCCTTTTTCAAGAGCTTTTCTCTCTATTTGGTTATTAACGTTTTGATCATCATCAAAATTTGTTTTTAAACTTGTTGTCTATTTATATACTTAAAATACACTTACAAAATCAAGTGGATGGACAACAACTAACTATGCGCAACTTTTCTTTTCTCTCTTTAAACGATTTTTCCTCTTAATATTTGAATAATTTTTTTATTAAATCATATTTCTCTATTTGAATAAAAATATCCAAAAAAAATTTCCAAAATATCCCTCCGAAAATTCCAAAAAAAATTTTTTTCCCTCGAAAAAATGTCTCGTAATTGGTTCGGCTTTTCCCACTTTCCTTCTCTACAAAATTCCTCTATTCGATACCACTCATCAAGTGGTGGATATGTCAGTTTTACTTGTAAAGGCACAGAAGGAGATTTGTTCGATTGGATAAGACGACCCAAAATTATTTGTGAAGATAATGATAAAAATTATTTTATCAGGCGAAGAGTAGATTATGGAATTGAAAAAGTTTGCAATTTTTTGGTGAAGAAAAATTTTGTGTCCCTATCTCGGGGATCATTTTTAGTTACTTGATCCTCTCTCCTCCTCCCCCCCTCCCGCTCCCCTCCCAACTAGATATTCCTTAATTAAAGTTACTCTTTTGTATTTGGTTGGCTGCTAGGTGAGAGCAGCTAATTAAGGTCAAAGTTGTATCTACAGATAGGGTCCGATGTTATTTTAAATGGCAGTTAAACAGATTATTTAATAAAAATTGAATGGAAAAAGCATCGAATAATTTTAATGAAAAAATTAAAATATAATGAAAAAATATGTCTAATGGGTTTTAAAATAAAATTTTATTTTTAGGAGATTGAGCGCATGAAAAGTTCCGCGCGTGTTATAGCCGAATCTTTGGGAGACTTTGGAAAGTGCCTTCGTGAAACGGAATTGCCCAATGATGTTCAAACAACAGAAAAAGTGTTGGAAATGCAACAACACGAACGGGATGCTATAAAAGAAGATTTTCGAATTTCTATTCGAAAAGGATTGCAATTGTTGAGACAAGTTAGGCAGACAGAAGAAAGGTGAAAATTGTTTTTTGATGAGTTAGTAAAATCAGTCACCTATTCCTTAAGGAATGATTTGGTAACGTCGGACCTCTCTATAGGATGCACTGAAAGTTGGTCCTCTATTTAAGATACGCTTTTTTAATCTAGCAGTCAACAGATTGGAGAGGGCTATCTAAGCGATACCCTCTATTTAAAATAACTCCTATTATAAATAAATCTCATTTACATAGGGATATTTGAAATACATCTTATATTTGGTATACATCTTTCTATCTGATTAAAACTCAAAAATTAAGGGAAAAATAATTTTTAGAAATTTAATTCTCTTTTTGAAGTTGAGGCAGATCGCTAACTTCTACTACGTTTATATTAAATAATTGATCTAGCCTCTTTTATGATCTACTCATTTGACCACTAGGAAGGGAAGGAAGCTGTCTATTCGGTACCCTCTATTTAGGCTACACCCTTTTATAAGACATACGATTTTCTCAGGAGTTTATCTTTAGTGAGGTCCGACTGTTTTCTGATTTCTAACTCTAAAATTCTCAATTTTTTAGTTCAAATATTGACCACCATCAACACCCTTCACCTTGCAGTCTTCAAAATATTGCAGCTATCGAAAGAATGATTGCACAATTACAAGATACTGAAAAAAGTTTTGATACTTTTTGGCAAAAACATCGTTTAAGGCTAATGAGTTGTTTAGAGTTGAGGCGATTTGAGGATGAATTTAGAAAGGTAAAAAATTGAGGGAATTTTTAAACGACTTTCCCGCTGTGATTAATGAGACAAGTAAATCTCATTGCGAAAATTGGGGGAGTTTAAAATGAGTTTACTGAGAGAAAAAAAAGGGATTTTTAAGTTTACTAGTTAGAAAAAGAGAGGAGGATGTAAAGATTCCAGTGGAAATTTTCGTTATTTGGAGACATTCTTTCTTTTTTAAGTTCTTAACCTTGCGGCATTATCTGACTTCCCCTCCCATATAGTCTTTAAAAATATTGAATATTATTGTTGTACACAAACGTTACTATAAATAAACCACCGTTAACTAAATTTACCTCATGCTTAAGGACCACTTCCCATTAGAGACCAGACTGGGAGTGTCGTACTCGATCTCAATAAACGAGATTTTCGATCGACCCCTAAGGAGTTATTTTATAATGTAGTACATTTTTGTAGTATTTTTAAAACAACCATTTTTTCAGTTGCAAAATTCCTTCGCCAAGCATATGCATCGTTTAGAAGAACAAAAAATTGAGCTAGGCAATAGTGAATCTAGTGCTGCCCGTTTAGCTCTTGAACATCGTGATTATCGTGCAGATGCAATGACTGATGTTTTTGCTGCTCGAACGCTTAAAGAACGGGGTTTAATGCTTGCAGAAAAAGAATTGACAGAATCGTTGAATACACAAGGAAGTGATAGGTGAGGAGGAGAAAATTGTTTTTGCCGGTGAATTTTTGCTTGTGGCGACTCGAATTTTCTCTTATTATTATTCTCCATTAGAGCCACCACAGGCAAGAATTAACTAGGGTGCAACTTTTCGGGAGGTGGGGGAAAATTTTACGGGGAACGGGGGTTGCGGGGAATTTGGGTTAGGGGAACGGAGGTCGAACCCTAGAATTAACTGGTCGTCATTGACCCTAAATTTAAGCATAATTTGATATCTCAAATAAAAAGGTGCCAAAGTTACTTTGGACATTTGTCCGTTTAAGTGTGATTCTGTGTCTTGTCCCTCATTTTTTAAGGATATTTGATGCCTGCCTTCAAATAGGACTTTTGGGTGGTACTCCCAAAATAGATAGCATGTTTTCCAACTATTTCTTTTAAAAAATGTGTTGATATATTTAAAAAATGTAAAGATTTTTTGCACATTTTTTAAAGTTTTTTATTCTTTTCTCTCTTAGTGTTGGCCCAAAATGTGAGGAATTGACAAGAATGGCCGATGCTTTAGAAATTGCTTTAGAACAGAGAACTAAATCACTTGAAATTAGCCGTCAAATGCATTCACAAATTGGAAAAGTGAGTGTTTTTTTTCTTAAAAATTAGTTAGGATTTTGTGTAAAAATTTCAAAAAATGTTATCATTAGGGATCGGATTTTTAGGTTATAACCTATTTTTTCTGCGAAATAGTCCTGATGAATTGAGCTCAAATCCGTTGTTATTTCTTGAAAATCTTTTGTTTACGGGGAGTTATTATGACCTATTTGAACCTATTTTGGCGTTTTGCAACCTAAAATAGGTTGTAACCTATTTTGGATGTTTTTGTCATTTTTTCACTTTTTGTCACATATTTTGGGCATTTTTCATAAAATTTCGATTTTTTAACAAAAATTTTCTAAATTTTTTGAAAAAATTTAAAATTTTTCAATAATTTGATCAATTTTATATCAGCCCAAAAATTTTTCTTCAATTTTTTTGAAAAATATTTTCCTCAAAGTTCAAAAATTTTTCAAAATTGGAATTTTTTTAAATTTTTTATGATTTTTTCCACTTTTTTGTCACCTATTTTGGGCATTTTTCATGAGAATTCGATTTTTTTCAAAAATTATTTTTAATTTTTGAAAAAAATTAAAAATTTTTCAAAAATTTTGTCAATTTTTCTTATAAGTCCAAAAAATTTTCTTCAATTTTTGTGAAAATATTTTTCTAAAAATTCAATATTTTTGTAAAACTAGAATTTTTCAACATTTTTGCTTTGTCGCTGAAATTTATGAACTAAAATAGAAATTATTCGGCATTTTTGCCTTTCTTGCCCAATATGTCGACCTTTTTTTGCAACCTATTTCTTTATTTTGACGACCTATTTGCCTATTTTTGTCACCTATTTTAGCATTTTATACGACCTATTTAGGTACCTATTTTAAGGTTTTTACGACCTAAAAATCCGATCCCTAGTTATCATGGTTAAATGACATTTTTTTGCCTTCCTGAAAAATAGCTATAATTATTTGCTTGGTTCGAGACCAACTATTTGGTCCATGACCCTTCAAGGCTTACACAAATTAAAAAGTAATGGGATCTCTTCCGCTTTCCCGTCTTCATTTACCTTCCACATTTAGTTTATTCCGCTTTTTTCAGCCCTCCGTCTCCTGATTTTAAAGATATGCTCATTTAAAGGGGATAGAAACTGTTTATAAATATTTTTTGTTTCATTTTTTGGCGTTAATCCGATCAACAAATATATTTTCTTTATTAAAAACACGCTTTTTTTCAATACATATATTTGTACTTTCAATTAATTGAAAAAAACTTCATTTAGTAATGATTTTTATTATTCTTTTTTATAACCCGAAGAAAAAATTCAGACATTTCTCTCATTAATCAATCATATCTATCATCTTTTTCTATTTAATATTAAAGTGCTATAACCCAATAAAATCAAAAACTTTTACATATTCTTTTCTCAATTCGCAATGAAAAAAAATTTTTTTTTTTCATTAATTAATTAAGTGTATTCAATTCTTATTTCTTTAAATATTTGTCTCAACTTAAGAAACAAAATTAAGAGGGCACGGCACATACATATGTTCAAGCGGTCATGACTTTAAACGGTTGTCGGCTTGGAACCGAACTGAAGAACCGATGATTTTTGGGTTCCGGATATCCAAAGATTTTTCGAGAATCGATGTCTCTAGTCATGTCATGTTCCAATAAATTTACCTCATTTGTAGTTAACTTTCGGAGATGAAAAAATCTTATTTTATAATGAGAGGTACCTTAAACTGGAAGAGTAACTCCTTCCACTGATCAACTTAATTTAAAAAAAAAGCTATAAAATTTGAGAATTTAAAACGAAGTTAAACTAATAAGAATTTTAGGTTTTTTTGTTTAAAACTAAAAATCATACCACACACAACAATGAAAAAACATTAAAAAAAATATTTTTTTTAATTTTCTTATAACCTTGATATGGATGTTTTTTGTAAAACATATTTTTTTAAATTTTTTTTTGTAAAAAAACGAAAAGTTTTGTGTGGTAAATTTTTATGCCTGGACGATTTTATTATTATTATTATTTTTAGCCATAACATGAAATTCTTCCTAAAAAATATTTTTTTCCTTTTTTTCTATTTAGTTAAAGTTAAGTTCTCCTCTACACACATCTGCTGCTTTTCATATTTTTTAGTTATGTTTATCTCCAAAAATAATTTTTTACAAAAAAAAACTTGTGTATTTTCTTTAAAATAAGATTTACTTGCTAATTTTTATTTTTAAAAATTAAAAAAATATTTGGCTTTGGTCGTAGTCCAATGAGAGTTTATTAGTTCATTCAATTGTTTATGAGTCCAATGAGTCAAATATATTTTTTTAGAGACTCGTACTCGATACGAAGTACAAGTACGAGTTTATCTGAAATTTCCTAGCACTGTTGATCAACAGAAGATAATGTTTCCCTTAGCTGATGGGTAAATATGTATGTGGCTAGCCCTGTTTAGCTTATCTAAAAAAATTTTTTTTTAAAGATTTTTATGTTTTTAGGAAGATTTTCTTTAAAACGCGCTTCTAAAAATTTTTTCTTCTTTTCACTTTTATAATTTCTTTTTTACTTTTAAGTAGTAATCTTTTATAATTATTTTTTAATGATTTTTCTTTTTCTTTATTAAAATTTCTTTCTTCAAAAAAATTTTTATTTCGTTCCAAACTCAAAAAGCTGAAAAAGAGCCGCCCGCCGTCGGCGTTTTTTCCTTTTTTTCTATCATCTTTTCATGTTTGCCCTTCTCTAAAATTTTTTCAAGCACGAAAAGAAGGTTCGGAAACGAACAGAGAGTTTAGTTAGAGGGGGATGTAAATTTTGGGGGAGAGGGGGAAATTTTGGAAAGAAAATTTTGGAGGGGAAAATGAATTAAAAACAGCAACCAACTACATAAATGCTGCTATGTTCCTTTCTAAACCCTTACTTTTTTTAGTGCTTAAAAAAGAGAACATTTCTTGTTTCTGAACTAAAAATGTTCTTCCCCTTTTCCTGTTTTAATAAGAAATATTTTTAATGAAAAAAATTTTTTTATTAAAATTTGTTGCAAAAAAACAATAAATATGTATTCTTTTATTTTATTTTTATTACTTTTTGAAATTTAATTTTGAAAAAAAATAAAAATTTATTAAAAAAAAAGTTTTTTTTTAATTTATTAAAGGAATAGGTTTAAACCAGGGTAGCACTCGAGCCTTCTGTGGCGAAAGTGGCAGGTTTCGGGGTTTGCTGGGGTAGACCTTCAAGTTCGGGTCGGGGTTTTGGAGGATATGGTCTTTAGAAAAAATTTTTTTTGTATTTCTAAATGTCATGAAAGCAACATTTGATTAATTATATAATTTTATTTTTATTTTTTTGCACAAAAAAAATTTGTTAATTTTTTTCTTATTTAAAATATTTTTATTTTTCCCTATCTAGGTTCTACTATTTTATGTATTTATTTTATTTTTTCTAATCAATCTTGTTTAAATAATTTTTTAAAAATAATTTATTTAAATTCTCTCCCCTCCAATTTTATTTTTTTTATTATTTTTGCAAAATTTATTTATCAAAAAAAAATTATTTTTTCCCCTCTCTATTTAATATTTTTTAAATATTTTTTCTAGGCCAATGATTGGTGTCGCCGTGGTGTTGAATTATTATCATCACCTTTAGATTTATTTTCTTCTTCTTCCAATTCTTTTGCCTTTTTTGAAGAAGCCTTAAATAATTTAAATTTATTTATTAAAGAAGGAGACAATTTAAAAATGGATACTTTAATTAAACAAAAAAATTCTGTTGGGGGAGATTCTAATAATCAATTATTTGTGTTAACTAATTGTGATACTTCTTCACTTATTGCGCAGGTAAAGAAAAAATATTTTTTTTGGGAATATTTTTTTCAGGCAAGGATTCTGTTTTTAGGAAATTTTTTTTCATATTTTTGAGGAAATAATTTATAACAGATATTCTTGTTATAACTGGTGTTAGGCAAAAGAATTTTATGATACCGGAAAGTGCCGGTACCGGACGAGTACCTAAAATCTCAAACTGTGCCTAACATCAGTTGTAACCAGGGCCCGTAGAATAAATTCAAGGGTAAGGTTACCCGGGTAGCGGCAGCGCCGGCTTGACCCTAGGCAAAGGGTTTGGCGCCGCTACCCGCTTCTCATTCCCCCTATTTGGGAAAAAATTCATAACTTTTTTTAAAATGGAGATAAAAATTTTATTTTTTTGCCAAAATATAAATTGGAATGTTAACTATGGTTTACCAAAAAATTAAAAATTTTAACCGACTTATCTAAAAGTTATGAATTTTCTAGCAAGGTACTACTTTTCCTTAAAAAATGACTAGAAAATGAGGTACTTTTTGCTAAAAATTGTCATAAATTTATTTCCAAAGAAAAAATTCTAAAACTTATATCAAAAAATAGAGCACATTCCAAACTATCTAAAAAAAATTTAATTTATAATTTTTTCATCAAATTTCAAATTTTAAGGATTTTTTAAAGAAATTGTCTACCCTGCCCCGTAGCAGGGTAACAATTCTACCCTCCACCTCTACCGTATCCTTTTCCTCTTTCTTTTCTTCTCCATTTTTTCGACGCAAGGATTTTTCTCTTCTTTTCGTTTTGTGGGGGAAAAGTTACTCGGGTAACCTAACCCCGAATTTATTCTACGGGCCCAGAACAGAGTTTTTTTTTCTCAAAACTTTCAAATCTTCATTATTCCTTTAAAAACAAAAGAAATTTTACAAAAGAAATTTTTTGTACAAATTTTCGGTATCTTGGATGTATTTTTTTTCTTTCAGAGATTTTGTATTAAAAAAAAATTTTTTTTTGCTTTGCCATTGCTAACTACCTATATCTATTTTTGTAAATATACCTGACTAATTTATCCGTTTTCTCTCATTATTTTAAAAATTAATTTTTTAAAATAAAAATTTTTAACAGGTAAATGAACGTATTGACGATATTCGTCGTTTAAGCTATTCCCGTCGTGATGCTTTACAAAAAATGTGTGTTGATAAAATGGCTATAGTTAACCATAACAATAGTCAACAACAACAACAAAAACCTGTCCAAATAGTTTCTCCTGAAAAAAATAAAAAAGAAACAAAACAACAACAACAAAATAATAATGGAAAGTTGGTTAAAGGTGGAGGAATGGGGGTGGGTTTTTAATTAAATTTAATTATTAAAAAAATTTTTTTTTTGGAAAAATTAATTAAAATATTTGGGTTGAACTATTTTTTGAATATTTTTATTATTTTTTTTTATATTTTTTTGTTAAGGGGTTTTAAAGATTATTTTTGTCTTTAATTTTTTTTAATTATTTTTTTTTGTTATAATTCCCACACAAAGGCTTTTTAAATTAAAATCATATTTTTCTAAGCTCTTGGCCAGATTACGCGTCTAATCAACCTTTACGTTTCCAATTAAACAAAATTTTATGTGTTCAATTTTATAGCGATAAATACCCGCTTCTGTGTGTCTACTCACCCAAAGTTATGGCACCGAACCAGAGGTTCTAACACAGAAAATTGGGTACTTATTGCCATAAATTGAACACATAAGAGATGTCATGGACGCATAAAAATTTTGGTTTGACGCGTAATCTGGATTTTTTCTATCTTGATATTTGAGTTTTTCGATTTAATTTTAATTTATTTTTTGGTATTGATGTGTCTGAGCTGTTGTTTATTCAAATATAATTTTAAATATTTTTTTGACCTTTCTACATTAAACTTTTCCCCCAACACATAATTTAAATATTTCCCTTCATTATGTTTGTAAAATAATCTCTTAAACTAAAACCCTTCCTTTATGATATTCAAATATTTTCCCCCACAACATTTGCCTCTCTTTGTTCCTTAATAACTTACTTTCAAATATTTCCCTCATAACATTTACTATCTTATTTATCAACCTTTTTCATCTCAAACATACTCAATCTCCGCCTGTTTGTATCAATATAAATACCCAACCGTTTTATACATTTTGCACCTTCAATTGAACTAAACTTAAAACTTAAATAAAATATTGAATAAATTGTGTTCCACATTAATTGAGAGTTAAAATTAAAGAGAAATAAAGTAAAATCCTCAAATAAATTTGAGAGTAAAAATATTGTTATCTCGGACAGACATAACATTTTTGGCGCGGTTTCGACAGGATTGAACCTAAGCGCTTCTCCGTTCAAGGAAGACTAAATTTAAATTTTTTTTTGATAGCTCAGTGTTGTAGGGCTTCTGGTCAGTGTTGTAGGCCAGCTAATTAATTAAAAAAAAATATATAGCTCAGCGTTGTAGGGCTTCTGGTCAGTGTTGTAGGCCAGTTAATTAAAAAAAAAAAGTGGTTAGTGTTGTAGGCCACATAAATTTAATAAAAAGTATTTTATTTAATCCGAAAATTTTTCGAGAAATGTCAGACTTCGACGAGACTTTTTTCACTCCCCAGGAGTCTAAACAATTTTCCGCAATCTTAATAAGATTGCGAGCTTTTGAAAAATCTGTGGCCCAATCCATGAGACGCATAGAAGGGAGATTGGAGACTTTAGAGACCAATTCCGAGAAAACCAAAAATTCAATGACCGGAATTAAGGGATCAATCACTAGACTAAGAAATAACGTTCAGAGTGAATTTAAGAAGCTTGGGGAAAGGCAAGCTGAAAATGCTAGTCTAGAAGATTTTGAGGAAGCTATTGAGCAGAATTTGGAAGGAAATGAGAGTGACCCGGAGGATAATTCGGATGTAGATCTAGAGGTTAAAGTTATGGATCCATTTTTAAATAATGGACAATATATTGGCTCGTATGATGGAAATCCGAGCATGTCCTTCTCTAAATGGATTGAAAAATTTAAGGATGTTTTGTCGCTCATATCCACTCCTATAACGGAAGAACAGAAATTGACCCGCCTTCGTTTCTGTTTAGCAGGCCAGGCGAGAACGGTTCTTGATACAATGAATCCAGTACCCACTAGTTTGGAGATAGCAATAAATAATTTAAGGGCAAAATTTGAAAATGGTAATACTAAAGTCATAGCCCGCCAAAAATTGAGCAGCTGCCGCCAGGCCCCAGGCGAGTCCGTGTTTGAATATGCCAATCGGCTCTCGGATTTAGTAAGAACGGCCCTAGTAGGAGAAAATGAGAATACAGTAAATAATACCCTTTTATACGAGTTTTTGGATAAACTCAGTCCTGAATTAAAATTTCAGGTTAAAACTCAACGCCCGCCGGATTATGGAAGTGCCTATGAATTAGCATCGCACTTAGAGCTTCTTTTGGCGGAGAAGAAACCTACAAACAGTAATGTTTGTGTTTCTAGTTTAGCCGACGAAGTCGAGGCATTGGTTTTGCAGAGAAATAATAGAACTCAAACCTGCTTCCAATGTAAAAGCTCCAACCACTTAGTGAGAAATTGCCCTGAAAAGAGATATGAGCCTAACTATAGAAATGGGGATGAACGATTCCGGAATAATTTTAATAGTTTCCGAGGAAATTTTAAAGGTAATGGATATGAAAATAGGAATCGAAATGAATATACTAGTAGGCCCAATTATGGAGACAATCAAAATTATAGCGGATATCGAAATTATCCAGACCGTTATGGCGCAAGCCATAATAGAAATTACCAAAATAGAAACGGATATAAAGGGTATCCAGATAGTAGATCGCCTAGTAGGGAACGAAATACTAGAGATTTTCGCAGACCGCTGAATAATTATTATAATGAGAATTCGCGAAATTATGGAAGTGAAAGGAGAGGATTTCAGAGAAATTATACGTCACCACACCGCTCTTCAAGACGTGTGAGATTTGAAAGAGGAAACAGTCCAAGTATTAGAACTGCAAGTCCGTATTATGTAGCTGTTATTGAGCCAGTTAAGGAGAAAATAACTGAGCCGCTTAATGATTTGAAAGAAAAGCGAGTAAATAAAATTAAAAATAAATTACCACACAAAAATCCAGTGAGTGTGAGATCTAAAAACAAAAATTTTGTTAAAATGAACAGTCCGTATATGATTGTCTTTCTAGCCTTATTGGCTTGTTTCTTCCCAGTAGCGTTGACCGCGCCAATGATTTGTTTGCGAGACGCGCCTGTATCTTTATGGCGCCTACCTACAGACCCAATATGTCCGTCAAGGCATATAACGGAGGCACCAGTTCCTATAAATCTAACAATTTATAGAGCAAATACATTACAGTATAAAACACCTGCTTATGTTTGTAAGTGTATTAAAACAACCGTTTCCAAAAGCAGAGGCGTTTTCGGTGCTTACTTAGAGGAATCAGGTACAGAACATGTAAACGTACCTATATCCGCATGTAAAAGGATGCGAGAATTAAATAATTCAATAGCGGGAGATTTAAGGGAGAAAAACGGATCCCTGAAAGCCACAGAGAATGATCCAAATATGGAATGGAAAATTTGGCCTTTTGGAATCCCGTGGGACACAAAAACCACGGAGAATTGTTATGTATACGAATCTGTTGTTTTTACCCATTTTGGAACAGATGAGATTAATACGCCTATTGGTGTCTGCCCCGGATGTCTATATCACTCTGGGAGTTGCAAATGTGACCAAGGGAGCCTGATTTGGCACCCGGATAAGACCCAGCAATGTTCTTACGTTTTTGTAGATAATTGGGCTGGAGAGTATTCATCTGGTATTTGGCTTTCCGAATCGAATGAATTCGCTTTATCTTTTGAAAATGCGACAAAATTAATTGATTGTGAGCAAAGAGAATTAATTTTGTCAGACCAAGGTTTTGCCATCCCTTTGGATGAGTTTAAGGAGCTTCAGCGAATTAAAGATTTCTTTGAATTTTCCCCCTCACGTGTAAAAAGGGAGATTATTAATGAGCCAACTGGAATTGTGTATAGCTCTCAATTAGCTTCACAACTTTCAGCACTAAGTGCTTCACTTAATAAATCAATTAAGAAATTGTTTTCAGACTCAATTCGGCAGATATGCCAGAGGCTCCAAGAGTTATCGGATCAATTAATGACATTAGCCGCAGCCAATCCAACATTGCTTGCGAGACATTTTCTTAAAAAGGATCACATAACAGCCCGTCTTGTAACGGAGAATGTTTTGGAGATTAAACCCTGTTATATAATTAAGGAGGAAAATATACATTTTAATTGGAAAAATGGTATATGCTTTGATCGCTTACCTATTAGTTTTGTGTTACATGGCTCAATGAAGCATGGATTTATTGACACAAGCACTTTAATAATTTATCCGCATGCTAAAGAGGTAGAATGCGAGACAGTAAGATGGATGTACTTACATGAAAAAGATAGAACCCTGCAATTTGACCAAGTAACAGGTGATCAAAAAGAGATAGCAGGAGAAGGTATACGAGAAATAATACGGTATGGAAAGCTAGACATACCAGAAATGAGCATTTCTGTATTCAGAAATAAAATACTGGCCAATTTAACAGAATTATACTCACCAGAACATTTTTCTGAGACTATGGAAAGTGCCAAGATAACCCAGGAAATTGCTAGACTATCGAACCCCAACTCGATATGGGAGACTTCTAATACCAGAAAGCACGTTATAGCAGGAAATATTGTGTCGAACGGGTTATTTTCATTTTTAAAAGGAGGCATATTCAGCATAAATCAAGTATGGGTTTTTGCTTGTTGCTGTTATATTACCCTGGAATTTATATTTAAATTTATATTGCCTTCACTCCTAACTAGACTGTTAGAGAATCTAAATATTGGGGAGATAATTATTAATTCCGTCACTAAGGCTCGACGAGATCGAAGAATTAACAAACTAGAAAAAGAAAGGAATGATGAGAAAGAATCAAGGAAAGAAATCTTACCCCTCTCAGAACGTTGGCCATCTCAAAAGGAGGTGAGAGTTAAAGCAGATAAGACCAATGGCAAAAATTTCAAAAATAAAGCCGTTGAGGTTGTTTTACTAGAAAAACATACTTGTGATAAAAATATGAGAATTTTTGCTGAAATAAATGGCAAAAGAATACTTTGTCTGATCGATACAGGAGCCCATGTCTCATTGATAAGTAAAAAGACAGCTAAAAGTTGCAAAATTAAATCCCTGTATCAGCCCGATTTTGGAGGAGTATATGGAATCGGAAATAACATGGTACCGCTTGTTGGTCAAGCAGACATAAAAATTAAGCTCGCGGATTGCGAAGTAAATTCAAAAATTATGATTATTGACCAAGAAGTAAGCAGAGGCTCCTATGAAGCTATATTAGGAAGAGAAACGCTAAAGGACCTTCCACTCTGCTTAAATTTTTTAAATTGGGAACTCATAAATATAAATGAAGTTAAAACCTTAAATAAATTAAGAGAAACTAGCGATAAAAAGAATGAGCAAGAAAATACGCTAAGACAAAATATTTACTCAAAAATAGAATTTACATGCCCTAAAAATCTAAGGAGATTTAAAGAATTTTTGGAGAGAAATATAACTGCATTTTCATTACACGATTACGATTTAGGAAAATGCAAGATCATGGCACCTCCAATAATTACGACATCTAACATACCCATTCAAGTTAAGCCATTTAGAACTCCGGAGAAATACCGAGAAGAATTGAAATTTCATATAAATAGTATGTTAGAGTCAGGAGTATTAGTGGAAAGTATGACCCCTTGGGCAAACAATTTAGTTTTAGTCCAAAAGGGAGACGGAAAATTACGACCATGCGTCGATTTCAGACCACTAAATACAATTACAGTTACAGACCCATATCCTCTTCCAAAAATGGAAGAAGTAATACATAAAGTTTCGGGGAAAGTATGGTATAGTTCCCTAGATCTCGCATCAGGATTTTGGCAAATACCTCTTGATAAAGAGAGCTCATACAAGTGTGGAATAATCACTGAATGGGGATTGTACGAGATGCGAAGACTTCCTTTCGGCCTGAAAAATGCTCCTAGTATTTTTCAGAGAACTATGGATAAAATATTGAAAGGAGTTAGAAATGTAACTGTATACATAGATGACATATTGATTCATACTAAAGATTTTGAATCTCATATTGAGGCTTTAGAAGAAGTATGTTGTAGATTAAAAGAAAGTGGTTTGAAATTAAAGGGAGAAAAATGTAAATTTTTTATGAAAGAATGTATATACCTAGGCCATGAAATATCATCTAGAGGATATAAACCTGCTCAATCAAACAGCAGAGCTATAAAAATGTTCCCCCGACCAAAAAATGTAAAAGAAGTTAAACGGTTTTTGGGGATGACTTCCTTCTTTAGAAAGTTTATATTAAATTTTGCTACAATAGCGGCCCCTCTAAATAAACTGACAAGAGGGAGTGAACAAAAATTCATATGGAAAAAAGAAGAGGAAGAAGCATTTGAAAAATTAAAAATGAATTAAATAAATCACCCTGCTTACGCGCACCAAATTATAATAGACCATTTCATCTATTTTGTGATGCGTCGTCAATCGCCTATGCAGGAGCCTTAATGCAAACCGAAAATGATCGAGACTTATATAGCATTGGGTATTGTTCTAGAACTTTAACCCCACAAGAATCTAAATTGCCAGCCACACATAATGAATTGGCAGCGATTTATTATGCTATAAGTTACTTTAAACCCGTTATTTATGGAGGCAAACTAACTATTTACACAGACCACAGACCGCTCACATTCTTGTTTTCAAAAGCGAGTACAAACGTGAAATTAAATAGATGGTTGTTAGCTCTACAAGAAATAGAGCCTTGTGTTGTGTATATTGAAGGAAGCGCAAATAAGGTTGCCGACGCTCTTTCAAGAGCCCCTATTTCTTGGAAAAACGTTATACCCCCACCGAGGGAGGATATTCCTTATCTAATGAATTTCTCTCTGGAATCAATAAATAGAGAAGTAATGATAAGAGAAACACAAAATGATCCCACTCTTTCAAAAGTTTATAAATCGATTTTGAATGAGTGGAGTGAAATGGAAGATGATGAAAATTTAAAACCTTATTTTGAAATAAGAGGAAGATTATTTATAAAATTTAATTTAATCTGGAAAAGACCTGAAAACCAGATAATTGTACCAGAAATTCTGAGAATTAGGGTTCTAGAAATGCTCCACCACGCACATTTTGGTGTAGTCCGCTGTAAGGCAAAAGCGAGAAAATTAGTATGGTGGCCGAAAATTAATGACGAAATAGAAATATTTATAGATGGATGTAATATATGCCAGAGAAATAAACCGAACGAACCTAATAGAGCATCTGAAAATACCTGGCCAGATTCACTATATCCATTCAATCGAATTCATATAGATTTAGCCGGACCTTTCCGAGGGAAAAATTTTCTTTTAATTGTTGATGCCTACTCGCGCTATCCATTTGCTTATCAAATGAGATCTACTATTTCCAGCGCAATAATTACTAAACTAAAGGAATTATTTTCAATGTTTGGTCCGCCAGTATGCTTAATTTCCGACAATGGCCCCCAGTTTATTTCTCATGAATTTGAATCTTTCCTGCTTTCGAGCGGAGTTAACCACATAAAAAGCCCACCATATCATCCCGCCTCAAACGGTTTATGTGAACACTTCGTGCGCACATTTAAACTAGGATTAATAAAAATGAGCACAGGCTCAGAAATGAAAGAGGCAATCGCGGAGTTTTTACAAGAGTATAGGTCATGCCCGCACCCATCACTGGATGGAGAAACGCCTGCATATAAATTTCTCGGTAGACAAATTAAGTCAAAAATTGACTTGGTGAACTTTTTGCCGAAGAAAGAAAGCGGAGAAAATAATCTCCACCAGAAAATTGTGGAAGAGAAAAATGACAAAAATTCAAAAAAGTTCTTTAATGTCGGCGATTGTGTTTGGATTAGAGAGCATACTGGTCATGGGAATTGGAGTAGAGGCACAATTGTGCATGAAAGGGGAGAGTATATATATGAAGTAAAAATGGAGAACAACTCCATTCGAATAGCCCATACCGATCAGTTGCGGAGTAGAAAACCTTATGAATTGAGATCCCGCACTCACACACTGATTGAGGAAACCTAACTTCTTCAAAAAAAAATATTTTTTTCACCTGTACATATCCCTTGTATATATATTTTTACTCTTCTAATATATTTAAAAAAAAATTTTTTTTCAATTTTCATACCCTTTTTATTTACTTCATTTAATTTAAATTTGATTTTTTTCAGTTCATTTTTACACTCCATTCCATCCAAAATTGTCCTTTATTCCTTTAAAAAAATTTGTATTTATTTAAAATTAATTTAATCATGGCAACTACAAATGAAGTAAATATGGAAGAATTGTTTGGAGAGAATGAACAAATTGAAAATCCTCCTTTGGTTAAGGAGAGTCCACAAAAGAAAGGTGCTAAACCAAAAAAACCACCCAGCAATATTTCTTTAATTAACACAACTTCGTTCCTCGAAACAATCCGCGAAGAGTCCAAATCGACGCGAGAAACAGTGCAGAATGCGCACGATTACATTCGAGAGGCTCTTATTTCCCTTAAAAAGGAGATTGTAAATGATGTAATTCAAGAGCTTAATCCACGACTCAATGAAATTGAAGAATTATTAAAAGAAGTAAAAACTGAAATAACCGCCAAAAATGGCGAGCCTGAATCTGAATCGGATTCAAACGAATCTGAGGATGATCAAGAAGAAAACCGAAATGAAGTAAATAATCAGCCCGCTGGAAATAATCGCGGAGAAGCACCTATTCGAGGTAGAGCCCGTGTTAATCGCGGAGGGGAAGGAATTAGAGGAAATAACAACTTTCGTGCCCGCGAATCTCGCGGAGGTCGTGGTAGTGGTCGAGACGCTCGTGTCTTTTATTTGATGCGACAACTCGAAAAAGAAGGATTTGGCCGTGCTAATGCACGAGAACGCTGGAGCCCATATCAAGACTACTCTCGTAATGGTGGATCTTCTCGCCGCCATTGAATTTACTTAAAGGAGGGAGGAATGATGTGTCTGAGCTGTTGTTTATTCAAATATAATTTTAAATATTTTTTTGACCTTTCTACATTAAACTTTTCCCCCAACACATAATTTAAATATTTCCCTTCATTATGTTTGTAAAATAATCTCTTAAACTAAAACCCTTCCTTTATGATATTCAAATATTTTCCCCCACAACATTTGCCTCTCTTTGTTCCTTAATAACTTACTTTCAAATATTTCCCTCATAACATTTACTATCTTATTTATCAACCTTTTTCATCTCAAACATACTCAATCTCCGCCTGTTTGTATCAATATAAATACCCAACCGTTTTATACATTTTGCACCTTCAATTGAACTAAACTTAAAACTTAAATAAAATATTGAATAAATTGTGTTCCACATTAATTGAGAGTTAAAATTAAAGAGAAATAAAGTAAAATCCTCAAATAAATTTGAGAGTAAAAATATTGTTATCTCGGACAGACATAACAGGTATTAAAAAAGATTTATATTCTTAAATGGTCTTTTTCCCCGTTTTTTTTTTCATTTAATTTTACACTATAATATATCCAAAGTCCGCTTATTAACAGATTTTTTTCTTTTAAATTTTTAATAATATTTTTAATAATTTCTACAGCCTTGTTTAAATCTTTACACATTTTTTTGTACAAATTTTTTATATTTATCTTTGATCAGAAAAAAATAATAAAATCAATCCTCCTTCCTTTTTTCCTTGTTATTTAGCTACAAATATTTATTATTACTTTATTTTTCGCACATTCTTTCATTAAACTAGAATAGGGGGAAGGGAAGGGATTGACGATTAATTGTGCCTATAAAAAATTTTTTTATCCTCATTTTATTGCAAATAAAAAAATTACTTTTGAAAATATTTTTTGAGGCTATTAATATATTTTAAGAGAATGTTGCTCTCAAGATTCTTTCAAAGTTACTTCTTCCAAAAGGATATTTTTTACTACTGCCCTTGCTTCTTTTGTCTTTGTTTTTTTTTATTGTTTTTTTTCTTGGCTATCCTTTTTTTCTGGCCACCCTCCCGCTTTTTAAAAATCTTTGAAACATCCTTAATCCTGTTGGCATTAAAAAAATAAATTGCCGAATTCCGGACCCAGTGTAACGCCTGGAAAGAAATCGTTTCTATTCCCAAGTTTCGGGAATCAGGGGCCTATTTTAATTGTCCACAGATTCTGCGTTCTGCATTCTGTGCACAGACCACATAACCACAGTTTTAATTATTCCACAGATTCTGCGGAAAAAGGAGTCCGCTATTCTGTGGACACAGAATTTAATTAAAACAGAATTTCCACAGAATCTTTGTTCTGTGGACAGAATGCAGAATCTGCGGACAATTGAAATAGGCCCCAGAATAGCAGAATCCCTGCTATATTTAGGTTATTTTATTTTCCTAAATTCAAAAATTCTCCCTTCCTTTTATTTTTAAAAATGTTCAAGTACTTGTAATATATTATATTGTTGTTGTTGTCCTCCAAACTGTCTCTTATATTTCTCATTTTATTTTTACCCTTGAAAAGCATTTTCTCTTTCTTAACGTTGTATCTTCAAGCACACACGTTCCCAAGCCAATTAAGATTTTCTTTCTTTCTTTTTTTCTTTAAATAAGCGGATAAGTAACAGTCAAATAAATGTGCGCGAGAATTGGTATATACTCTACAACAAGAAAATTGGCCCTAAACACTAATCTGCTTATTTGAACGGTGGGAAAGTTAGGAAAAGGGGGGAGGAAAGGCTCTTTAAAATTACTTTTTTTTTATTCTTTTCTTCTCTCTAAAATTATAATTACTCTCTATTTACCCTCTAATTTAATAAATTTTGTCTGAAGGTTTGGGGGAGTCAACTTTTTTTTCATTTTTGCCTACCCCTCAATTTATAGCCTCAGGCTATTTGATTAAATACTTGATAGAATGATGACCTATTTATTAACTACAAAATATGTCCAGACATTTCTAGTTTTCTTTGACTAGTCAATTAATTACCCAGAGATTTTCCTCTACCAAATATCCTTCCTTTACTTCCTAACCTTTTCCAATCTTTTTTAAATTCTATTTACTCTTCAGAATTCCTAAATTTAACAATTAAAAAATTTTGGATTTGAAAATTAAAAATTTAAAAAAAAAGTCTTTTTAAAAGAGTGAAAATTTCTTCTTTTTTGTAATGTCCGTGATTTGGAAAAATATATTTAAATTTCATTGACATATTTATTTTATTAATTTTGCCTTTTTCCTCATATTCAAATATTTCCTTTGTTTTTACCACTCATCATTTAATAATCATTTTATATTATTTTCCCATCCTTCACATTTCCTTTCATATATTTAAATTACCGACATTGACCTTTTGCTTATCATCATTTTACTATGCCATTTTCCACCCATTTTCTCTTGTATATAAACCCCAACTTAATTCCCTATTTTCGACCTCCTTATCGAGAGACCTCTTTATAGAGAGACCTATTCCTAGACCCTTCCCAAATGACCATTATTGTTTGTATTTAAATTGAAGATAAATTTATATATTTATTTTGGGTTTTTCCTCAGTATATCTGAGAGCTGAATTTATAGGGATTTTGTTCATCCTCAGTAAATCTGAGAGATCTATCTAATACACTTAGGTATTTAGTTTTCTAATGAAAGCTCGGACACAACAAATGGCGCGGTCGACAGCGAACCGGGTAGAGCCCGAGAAAAAATGAAAACAAGCTCCGTTTTAACGGAAGAATTTAAATTTAAAAAATATATATAGCTCAGTGTTGTAGGGCTTCTGGTCAGTGTTGTAGGCCAGTTAATTAAAAAAAATATAGCTCAGTGTTGTCGGGCTTGTGGTCAGTGTTGTAGGCCACGGAATTGAAAAAAATATAGCTCAGCGTTGTAGGGCTTGTGGTCAGTGTTGTAGGCCACCGATTAAAAAAAATTCCGCTCTGTGATGAGCGAGAGAAAAAGCTATTCCGCTGTATTTTAGGCGAAGAAAGCTTTGATAAATAGTTCTGTTAGACTTAGCTAATTGTTAGACGAGCTTTAAATTGGTAACTGAATGTTTCTAAAAAGGAATTGTTTGTATTAGAATAAGCCTTCAGTAAAGAAGAAGAAAGAAATTAGTCTGATTTGATGTCCAATCCCTTCTTGTTAAAAACGGAGGAGTTAGTTGATTAAAAAATAAATGGTCATAAAGTTGGGAGAAATGGAAATGAAAAATTAAACCCATTTATGGAGAATGATAAAAAAAATTAAGATTGAGTATCAAGGAATTGTCCCATCGTAAGCTGCGATTATGGCCTTAGATGGAGATTGAAGAGAATTTAGAATATTTATAAACTAGCTAGTAGGCGAATTGTAAAACCTCTAGATATAGAGAGAAATATAAAATAAACTGGGAGTATTTTGTGGAAAAATTGGTAAACCCCGTTATGTATTGGAGATCTCGAGATTACCGTGTTACGACACGAGAACTTATCCTTGATGGTAGATGTTAATGGATTTAGAAGAACCCCTAATATGGATTTAGAAGAACCCCTAATACCTAATATTATGGTAGGGAGAATCTTTTTCAAAGGAGGAAGGGATGTAATGTCCGTGATTTGGAAAAATATATTTAAATTTCATTGACATATTTATTTTATTAATTTTGCCTTTTTCCTCATATTCAAATATTTCCTTTGTTTTTACCACTCATCATTTAATAATCATTTTATATTATTTTCCCATCCTTCACATTTCCTTTCATATATTTAAATTACCGACATTGACCTTTTGCTTATCATCATTTTACTATGCCATTTTCCACCCATTTTCTCTTGTATATAAACCCCAACTTAATTCCCTATTTTCGACCTCCTTATCGAGAGACCTCTTTATAGAGAGACCTATTCCTAGACCCTTCCCAAATGACCATTATTGTTTGTATTTAAATTGAAGATAAATTTATATATTTATTTTGGGTTTTTCCTCAGTATATCTGAGAGCTGAATTTATAGGGATTTTGTTCATCCTCAGTAAATCTGAGAGATCTATCTAATACACTTAGGTATTTAGTTTTCTAATGAAAGCTCGGACACAACAGTTAAAGCAGATAAGACCAATGG
Source organism: Meloidogyne arenaria (assembly GCA_036172955.1). NCBI lineage: Eukaryota > Metazoa > Nematoda > Chromadorea > Rhabditida > Meloidogynidae > Meloidogyne > Meloidogyne arenaria. The sequence goes on along the minus strand of JARQAB010000033.1, from coordinate 716,880 downwards.
CAAAAATTTCAAAAATAAAGCCGTTGAGGTTGTTTTACTAGAAAAACATACTTGTGATAAAAATATGAGAATTTTTGCTGAAATAAATGGCAAAAGAATACTTTGTCTGATCGATACAGGAGCCCATGTCTCATTGATAAGTAAAAAGACAGCTAAAAGTTGCAAAATTAAATCCCTGTATCAGCCCGATTTTGGAGGAGTATATGGAATCGGAAATAACATGGTACCGCTTGTTGGTCAAGCAGACATAAAAATTAAGCTCGCGGATTGCGAAGTAAATTCAAAAATTATGATTATTGACCAAGAAGTAAGCAGAGGCTCCTATGAAGCTATATTAGGAAGAGAAACGCTAAAGGACCTTCCACTCTGCTTAAATTTTTTAAATTGGGAACTCATAAATATAAATGAAGTTAAAACCTTAAATAAATTAAGAGAAACTAGCGATAAAAAGAATGAGCAAGAAAATACGCTAAGACAAAATATTTACTCAAAAATAGAATTTACATGCCCTAAAAATCTAAGGAGATTTAAAGAATTTTTGGAGAGAAATATAACTGCATTTTCATTACACGATTACGATTTAGGAAAATGCAAGATCATGGCACCTCCAATAATTACGACATCTAACATACCCATTCAAGTTAAGCCATTTAGAACTCCGGAGAAATACCGAGAAGAATTGAAATTTCATATAAATAGTATGTTAGAGTCAGGAGTATTAGTGGAAAGTATGACCCCTTGGGCAAACAATTTAGTTTTAGTCCAAAAGGGAGACGGAAAATTACGACCATGCGTCGATTTCAGACCACTAAATACAATTACAGTTACAGACCCATATCCTCTTCCAAAAATGGAAGAAGTAATACATAAAGTTTCGGGGAAAGTATGGTATAGTTCCCTAGATCTCGCATCAGGATTTTGGCAAATACCTCTTGATAAAGAGAGCTCATACAAGTGTGGAATAATCACTGAATGGGGATTGTACGAGATGCGAAGACTTCCTTTCGGCCTGAAAAATGCTCCTAGTATTTTTCAGAGAACTATGGATAAAATATTGAAAGGAGTTAGAAATGTAACTGTATACATAGATGACATATTGATTCATACTAAAGATTTTGAATCTCATATTGAGGCTTTAGAAGAAGTATGTTGTAGATTAAAAGAAAGTGGTTTGAAATTAAAGGGAGAAAAATGTAAATTTTTTATGAAAGAATGTATATACCTAGGCCATGAAATATCATCTAGAGGATATAAACCTGCTCAATCAAACAGCAGAGCTATAAAAATGTTCCCCCGACCAAAAAATGTAAAAGAAGTTAAACGGTTTTTGGGGATGACTTCCTTCTTTAGAAAGTTTATATTAAATTTTGCTACAATAGCGGCCCCTCTAAATAAACTGACAAGAGGGAGTGAACAAAAATTCATATGGAAAAAAGAAGAGGAAGAAGCATTTGAAAAATTAAAAAATGAATTAAATAAATCACCCTGCTTACGCGCACCAAATTATAATAGACCATTTCATCTATTTTGTGATGCGTCGTCAATCGCCTATGCAGGAGCCTTAATGCAAACCGAAAATGATCGAGACTTATATAGCATTGGGTATTGTTCTAGAACTTTAACCCCACAAGAATCTAAATTGCCAGCCACACATAATGAATTGGCAGCGATTTATTATGCTATAAGTTACTTTAAACCCGTTATTTATGGAGGCAAACTAACTATTTACACAGACCACAGACCGCTCACATTCTTGTTTTCAAAAGCGAGTACAAACGTGAAATTAAATAGATGGTTGTTAGCTCTACAAGAAATAGAGCCTTGTGTTGTGTATATTGAAGGAAGCGCAAATAAGGTTGCCGACGCTCTTTCAAGAGCCCCTATTTCTTGGAAAAACGTTATACCCCCACCGAGGGAGGATATTCCTTATCTAATGAATTTCTCTCTGGAATCAATAAATAGAGAAGTAATGATAAGAGAAACACAAAATGATCCCACTCTTTCAAAAGTTTATAAATCGATTTTGAATGAGTGGAGTGAAATGGAAGATGATGAAAATTTAAAACCTTATTTTGAAATAAGAGGAAGATTATTTATAAAATTTAATTTAATCTGGAAAAGACCTGAAAACCAGATAATTGTACCAGAAATTCTGAGAATTAGGGTTCTAGAAATGCTCCACCACGCACATTTTGGTGTAGTCCGCTGTAAGGCAAAAGCGAGAAAATTAGTATGGTGGCCGAAAATTAATGACGAAATAGAAATATTTATAGATGGATGTAATATATGCCAGAGAAATAAACCGAACGAACCTAATAGAGCATCTGAAAATACCTGGCCAGATTCACTATATCCATTCAATCGAATTCATATAGATTTAGCCGGACCTTTCCGAGGGAAAAATTTTCTTTTAATTGTTGATGCCTACTCGCGCTATCCATTTGCTTATCAAATGAGATCTACTATTTCCAGCGCAATAATTACTAAACTAAAGGAATTATTTTCAATGTTTGGTCCGCCAGTATGCTTAATTTCCGACAATGGCCCCCAGTTTATTTCTCATGAATTTGAATCTTTCCTGCTTTCGAGCGGAGTTAACCACATAAAAAGCCCACCATATCATCCCGCCTCAAACGGTTTATGTGAACACTTCGTGCGCACATTTAAACTAGGATTAATAAAAATGAGCACAGGCTCAGAAATGAAAGAGGCAATCGCGGAGTTTTTACAAGAGTATAGGTCATGCCCGCACCCATCACTGGATGGAGAAACGCCTGCATATAAATTTCTCGGTAGACAAATTAAGTCAAAAATTGACTTGGTGAACTTTTTGCCGAAGAAAGAAAGCGGAGAAAATAATCTCCACCAGAAAATTGTGGAAGAGAAAAATGACAAAAATTCAAAAAAGTTCTTTAATGTCGGCGATTGTGTTTGGATTAGAGAGCATACTGGTCATGGGAATTGGAGTAGAGGCACAATTGTGCATGAAAGGGGAGAGTATATATATGAAGTAAAAATGGAGAACAACTCCATTCGAATAGCCCATACCGATCAGTTGCGGAGTAGAAAACCTTATGAATTGAGATCCCGCACTCACACACTGATTGAGGAAACCTAACTTCTTCAAAAAAAAATATTTTTTTCACCTGTACATATCCCTTGTATATATATTTTTACTCTTCTAATATATTTAAAAAAAAATTTTTTTTCAATTTTCATACCCTTTTTATTTACTTCATTTAATTTAAATTTGATTTTTTTCAGTTCATTTTTACACTCCATTCCATCCAAAATTGTCCTTTATTCCTTTAAAAAAAATTTGTATTTATTTAAAATTAATTTAATCATGGCAACTACAAATGAAGTAAATATGGAAGAATTGTTTGGAGAGAATGAACAAATTGAAAATCCTCCTTTGGTTAAGGAGAGTCCACAAAAGAAAGGTGCTAAACCAAAAAAACCACCCAGCAATATTTCTTTAATTAACACAACTTCGTTCCTCGAAACAATCCGCGAAGAGTCCAAATCGACGCGAGAAACAGTGCAGAATGCGCACGATTACATTCGAGAGGCTCTTATTTCCCTTAAAAAGGAGATTGTAAATGATGTAATTCAAGAGCTTAATCCACGACTCAATGAAATTGAAGAATTATTAAAAGAAGTAAAAACTGAAATAACCGCCAAAAATGGCGAGCCTGAATCTGAATCGGATTCAAACGAATCTGAGGATGATCAAGAAGAAAACCGAAATGAAGTAAATAATCAGCCCGCTGGAAATAATCGCGGAGAAGCACCTATTCGAGGTAGAGCCCGTGTTAATCGCGGAGGGGAAGGAATTAGAGGAAATAACAACTTTCGTGCCCGCGAATCTCGCGGAGGTCGTGGTAGTGGTCGAGACGCTCGTGTCTTTTATTTGATGCGACAACTCGAAAAAGAAGGATTTGGCCGTGCTAATGCACGAGAACGCTGGAGCCCATATCAAGACTACTCTCGTAATGGTGGATCTTCTCGCCGCCATTGAATTTACTTAAAGGAGGGAGGAATGATGTGTCTGAGCTGTTGTTTATTCAAATATAATTTTAAATATTTTTTTGACCTTTCTACATTAAACTTTTCCCCCAACACATAATTTAAATATTTCCCTTCATTATGTTTGTAAAATAATCTCTTAAACTAAAACCCTTCCTTTATGATATTCAAATATTTTCCCCCACAACATTTGCCTCTCTTTGTTCCTTAATAACTTACTTTCAAATATTTCCCTCATAACATTTACTATCTTATTTATCAACCTTTTTCATCTCAAACATACTCAATCTCCGCCTGTTTGTATCAATATAAATACCCAACCGTTTTATACATTTTGCACCTTCAATTGAACTAAACTTAAAACTTAAATAAAATATTGAATAAATTGTGTTCCACATTAATTGAGAGTTAAAATTAAAGAGAAATAAAGTAAAATCCTCAAATAAATTTGAGAGTAAAAATATTGTTATCTCGGACAGACATAACATTTTTCTCTTCACTCTTCTTTCACAACAGAATTTCTTCTTCACTCTTTTGGAAGAAATAAAAGAGTAAATTTCTTCCAAAATATATATTTCCTCCTTCTTTTATAAAATCCTATATCCAAAATTTCTTTTCTATTTTTTTTGCCGCATTTTCTTCTTCTTCCTCCTCCTCCTATTTTTTTTCTTCAAAATTTTCCCATCAAAAAATGCCGCTTTCGCGCGCCTTCATTTATTTAATATTATATATCTTATTATTTTCTTCCATTTATTATTCTTCTTTTTTTCATTTTTATCGACACCCCTTCCTTTAATCTTTTTAGAGTATTTTCTCTTCTATTTTGTCGCCAAATTTAATCTAATAAATTTTTTTTCTCATGCAAATCCGCCAAAAATTTTATTTTTTTTGATGTCTCCGAATTTTTGATTTATTTTTAGAAAAAAAAGTTTTTGTTGTTGATCTATTTTTACGTCCTTGATTTAGTTTGGTATTTATTTACATACAAATAATTTTCACTAGAAAACACGCTTCAATGCTTCTTCCTTTTCTTTTAAACCCGGAAATTTCTATTTAAATTGCTTCAAAAACTTTTTAAAATTTTATTGTTGTGTAAATGAAGGGGAGATCCAGCTTTTAAAACGCTTGCTGGGCTTGGGTTGAGAGAATAGATACATTAGAAAAGAAGGTGAAAAGCAAATCACTGGTAGCTCAATAAATTACCATATCCCAGATAGACCATGTTATTTGACATCCAATGCCGAATTTTTTTCGACCTTTCCCAGCCCTAATCTGTACGTGGTGAGCGACAAATCCAAAGCAATAATTACCAAGCAGAGGTCGATCAGAAATACGAAGGTGCTGGAAATTGGAACATTCGGAATTCGGAAATGGCTCAAAAGTCGGAAATCGGAAGGAAAAAACGTCGGAATTCCAATCGACCCCGTGCTACCAAAATAAATTTATATTAAATTTATTCAAAACTTTTTTTTTGCGTTTTTTCCACTCCTTTTTAAAGCTTGTATTTTAAAGTTACAAAATACATATATAGAGCTTTCAATGTTGTAACAAACTTTTTTTTATTATTTTTATATTAGCAAAACAAGGGAGAGATTGTCTCGATATATTCTGTGATAATAAATTTATTCTTACATAAATATTTACAAAAGAAGTGAGTAGGAAGAGTCGAGAATGGAACTCTAGCTCTCAAATGTTGATTAAAAAACAAAGGTGAAAAAACCTCGGAAGGCCGATCCCGCAATTATTACTAGGCATTTCCGCTCACTAATTAAAGTTGTTCTATCTACAGCTTTCCCCCTCTTTTTAATGGCGATTCTAAGAAAGTCGGATATTCGAAACGCCGATCTTGAAAACTTTTTTTTTACTTCCTTTATTTTATTTTCCTCAATTTAAAAAATTTATTAACAAACAATTGATTTAAAAAAAAATAAAAAAAAATTGTCTGTTATAAAATGCCACGTTTATTCTCTCTTTTTGCTCATTGACTTTCTCTTCTTTAAAATTTTTTTTTATTTTTTTTTCTCGTCTTTCCCCCCGTTCTTAATATTTATCAATTCTTGTTTTTTATTTAAATTTATTATTTATTTATTTATTACCACCAATTTTTGCATTCCTTCAATTTCCTAAATTCTTTTTTTTTAAATTCTTCTTAAAGAATTTCATTTTCTCGTTCTTTCCCCCGTTTATTTAATTATTTTTAATCATTTAACTATCTTCTCTCTCTCCTTTTAAAACCAATTGAAAGAGAGAGAGAGAAATTTTGTTAGTTAAAGTCAATTGAGCACTTCGGCCATTAATTTTTAGTTTTTTTTAAATTAAAAATCCTTTGGGTAATTTTTAAATTATAGCTAATATTCTCTGTTATTTTTACTGAACTTCTTTTTTGGCCTTTCTTTGAAAATGTCGATTTTTATTTTTCTTTGTGTTATTTTTCTTTTTAATTTAGAGAATCGTTGCCATTTTTGGCAAATACATATTCTTTTGTTTCGTTTTTTTACAAAGTTTTTTACTTGCAATTTTTTATCTTTGACTTTTAATCAATTTTTGGGTTTTTCCTTGAATTTTCAAGAAAAAATTTAAAAAAATTTTTTTGGTCAAAAATATGGTCATAAACAGACTTTTAAACGTTTAGAACTTTTACTTTAACTTCACAAATTTGCCTACTATTTTTTATTGTTTTAGAAATTCTCTGTTTTTTTATTAATTTTATCGCGTTCATTTTATTGAAGTCAATTGGATTATAATTTTATTTGCATATTTTTTTCTAAATTTTTTTTTATTAAAAAAGTGCGGAAGGCCTTTCTTCTGTTCCCCAGACATTTTCCAACACTTTTGTTGCCCTAAACTTTATTTTTATTTTTCGATAGAATTTATCCTCCAAAAATTCTTTTTCTTATTAAAAACTAATTTTTTATACACTTGGATCTCTCCATTTTAGGGTCGCGTCATAATCGAAATTTTTTTGTAATCGAATTCGTAACTTAAAAAAACGCCGTAATTCTTAATTAAAACCGTAATTACGACGCAACTCTGCTCCCTTTCACAAAAAATGGATCCTTTCAAATGGATCCCTTCTACAACACTCTCACATGTCAGAATTACTAGGGGGATCTATTATAAGTGAGATGCACCTTGTATTTAAATTTACCTATTTTTAAATTAATAGACTTGGAATTGTGTGTTAACTATTTTTTAATTAATTAATTAATTAGTCTAGTCTTTCAAAGACTTGTAAAAAAATATTTTTTTTCCTTCAACAAAAATAATCCAAAAAATTATGAAACGTCAACTACCAAAAATTTTATTTAATTCTTTCCGTTCAACAAAAAAGAGACAAAAAGCCCCAGCTTTGGAAATTGAAAATTTTGAATTTGAGGATGATAATAGTCAACCAAAATTGTTATCAAGTCAATTTTATACAGATTTTATGGATTGGGAAGGAGGAGGAGAAGGGAGTTGTTGTAGTTGTGGAGATGAGGATGATGTAAATAAATATTATTAAAAATGAATTCAATTTTGATAAAAATATTTTTTTGGGAAAAAAAAATTTTTTTTAAATAAAACAATTTATTAAATTTGTTTTTAAACAAAAAACTAGGAAAATAATATTTTTTCCTAAATATTTTTTTCTATTACCTATATGTAAAATTAGAGACGTGGAAAAGACTATGTGAAAAGAGGAGAGCGCTCTTTCTGTCTCTTAAAATATTTTTTAAATTTTTTTTTTATTTTTAAATTTAACTGAGATTTTATTTTTTAACGAAAAATTAATTTTTAAAATTTTTATTTTTCTGGGGGGTACTTAAAAAATTTTTTTAATTTTATTTTTCCCGTTTAAAGTTCGAAAAAAAAATTTTTTTTTCTTTTTAATCTATTTTTATTTTTTTTAAGAATCAAACTTCATCTTCTTCCTCTCAACGGAGCAAACACGACAAAAAAGAAAAGAATAATAATAAAAATATTATTTCTCCCATCGATAGCCCCCCAAATTCCTCCCCTTGTGTTTCACTGCCACGTGCCAAATTTCCTCTAAAATCGTCATGTTCACCTTTATCCTCTCCAATTACTGCTGGTCCAATGGAGAAATGTTTGGGTGAAGGTGGAAAAGTGAATTATGTTCTAGATGAATTGGTTAGTTGAAAAAAAAATTTTCTTTGGAAATTTTTAAAAATTCTGAACACTATTTTCTACCTTCTCCCTAAGAAAAGTTTTACTCGGTCCTCTTGTTAGACTGAGAATACCCTCTTTTAGGCTTTTAACATGCCTTTACTTTATAACGAGGGTTATTTAAAAATTACTGGCAATGAGTCGATTTTCCCGAAGCCCTAACTTTTTTCTACCCAAAACTCGATTCGACTTTTTCATCTCTGGTTTCGGCTAAAAACTATACCTACCCAGTTATCAAAGTCTTTTTAAAAAACTTATCTTAAATAAAGAAATTGGGGCCCGAGACATGCCTATATATATAACATTCAAATATTGACATAGAAAAATATTCAATTTTTCTATATTTTTAGTTAAGTACAGAGCGCACTTATGTCCGCGAATTAGCTGAAATCATTCATCATTATATTCAACCCTTAGAGGCTCTTGAGTTTACTAGCAACAATGGAACAACTAATTCACATAATAATAATATTTTACCAGGACAGTCAAATATACTTTTTGGAAATATTCGTGAATTGGTAAAAAAATTTTGAGAAAGGGGGATTTGTTTAATAATGACGGGGAATTTTCTCTCCTCTCATTTCGATTTTTAATGATCAAGTTTTGAATGAAAACGAATTTTTGTGATGTTTTGACTGGGTAGGGATATTTTTTTGCTCTGTGGGGCCAAAAAAATTAATTTTGAGGGTTATAGGGTTATGTCTTGGAATCACATTTTGATCTTGGGGACTAACCTTGGTTTAGATTTGTATGTCCACGTATCATTTCAAAAAAATTAATTTAAAAAATTAAATAAATTTTCACAGCATGATTTTCATCATTCAATACTTCTCCCTTCCCTTCACCAAAATTCAAATTCTGTAGAAGGCGTTTCAACAGTTTTATCATCTCAACGACATCGACTTTTATCCCTTTATCGTCTCTATTGCCGAAATAAACCAATTAGTGAAGAATTAAGAAGAGAACATTTAATTGATCAAAATAAATTTATTCTGGATTGTCAAAGGAGGGCTGGTCATTTACTTCCCCTTTCTGCCTATTTATTAAAACCTATTCAACGAATTACTGTGAGAGATTTTATTATTTAATAGACTAGAATCTCGTTGTAAGATGCCCTCTTGTGGATGAAAATTTTTTATCGGCTGCATAAGCGACATCCTCTTTTTTAAATACCTAAATTACAATCAAACTGAAGCTTTCCCATAATACCTATTTAAGTTTAGCTGTATTGTATCTAGTATTAAATATCTAGCATAGAGATGTCCGATTAACTGTAATTAGAGACAGGTCATTCGGATTAATTGAGATATTAGATAGATCATCGATATTACTAAAAAATCTTTAGGTTGATAACTGAATTTTTGAATGAGTTCTTGTCTAAGTCCGATCTTTATCTTTAATTTAAAAAATTTTTTTTTCTAGAAATACCAACTTATATTAAAAGAACTGGTTAGACATTGCCCAACCGCTGGACAATCATTACAACATGTTCAAACAGCCTTAACTTCAATGTTGGAATTATTAGCTCAAATAAATGCTGATATGGAACAGTTACATATACTTGGATATCCTGTAGGAAAAATTATTTGAAGTTTGGAAAAAAATTTTTTCCCATTTTTCAGGGTGATCTACGCCTTTTAGGCTCTCTTCGACTTAGAACAGAATGTGATGTTTCTATTTATAAAAGATCAAAGAGTGCAAGTGCTGGAGGTGTAAATGGGGGGAGAAGGAATGGAATTAAAGGAAAACAACAGAGAAGGCATTTGTGAGTCTTTTTTTTTGATACAAGAAAAAAATTTATTTTAATAAAATATTTTAAATATTTAAAATTTGGATTGATGAAAAAATAAATTTTCTTTGTTAAGTTTCTGTTAAATTAAATTAGGTGAATTTGACCAAAATTTCCCGAAAATGTGTTTTTTAGGAAATTAGTGGTATCCTGACTTGTTTTGTTTGGTCTAAGATTCTGTGTCGTTAGAGTATTTTCTCTAGGAATTAGGTTGAAAATGTTTCAGCTTTTGTTCAGTTTCGAGTTTGTTTCTCAGATATCCTACCGACATAAAAATAACAATTTTAAATTTTGATAATTGAGAGGGCATGGTCCCTTTTGATCCTTTTTGAGGTGGAAAGAAAGAAAAAAAAGATTCTTCAAAGGAACCCCCTCTGTCCCCCTCAATAACAATTGTCTTCATTTAATTGTAGCGCTTAGTTTTTTGGAAAGTTGTTGCCGGTCCTTTAATTATTTAAAATTAAATACCGCGATTCAAAAAAATTTTTTTCCTTTTATTAAGATTACTTTTTGATGGCGGCATTCTTTTCTGTAAAAAACGTTTACAAACAACAACTCAACCAGGCTGTGAATATTTTGAACATAAATTTTGTATTCCAATAAATTCTCTCGGTTTTGCTGAATGTTCCCGTTTTTCTGATGAAAAATTTGAAATTTGGGATATTAATGAAAGTGGAAATTCTGCGAGTTGTTTTGCTATACATCCATTAGATGAAAAAGTTAGGCCAAAATGGATACATAAACTTTCTAAATTAACTGTCTTAAATCAACAACAACAACAATTAGTTGAAGCTGCAGCTTTGGGGATGCCTGATTCTTCTTTTTATTTACAACAAAGAGAGGAATATATGAATAATAGGTAGTTTTATATGGAATCATCTAAGTGTAAATGGTTGATTGGGGGATGAACTGGGGAGACAAATTGAACAAAAATTCTGTTAGCGAGATAGATATTTTTTGAGACTATCTTGTATGATTCCCGTATGACCCTCTCAGTCCGGTTTCGAGTGTAGACCGCCTTGGAGTCTGAGAAGATTGTACATTGAAATGAGTTGTAAGAAATTAAAATATGGGTATCCGCTTAGGCATTTCCACCCAGCGATGACCAACTAACTAAGAAAACCCCACCAACCACCTTTAAAAACATTAAACTGAGTTTTATGATTAATGGGCTATATGATTAGTGGGATGTATTAAATGGTTGATTAGGGGGATGAAATGGGGAAGCAGTCCATGTTGTGGAACCATGATTCCATCCAACATCCCTCGATGAGTTAAGTCAGGATCCGAGTTTCTTAAGTCTAGTTCTGCAGTAAATTCGGGTTATTGTAGTTAGGAGTGTACTTGTTGATAGTAGTAAAAATTCAACTTTTAATTATAGAACAAGGCCTCAATCTTGGACAACTACCAGCTCTTCTGAAGATGGTATAACAACAATAAATCCACAACAAATTTGTAATAAAAGGAATAAAGGGAATAATAATAGTGCAGCACAATCAAGTCGTTCCTCTACTTCTTCCTCTTCTGGTTAATATTTTTTCAAAAAAGGATATTTCAAAAAAATTTTTTTTCTTAAGCAGTTGTCTTTGGGGATACAAGTCCAACAGGAGAAGATTTGAATGAGACTGAAATAACTTTTAGAAGGCATTCAGACTCTTCCTCGTCTAGTAATTCTTCTAGAAAGAATGAGCTTTTACCCAGAAGTCAATCACAACCACCAGAATTTTTACAACTTGAAGAAATTAATAATACTAACGGTGGGGGGATGCAGAGAATTGATAGATTATAAATTAATAAAATAAAGAAATATTAGATATACATACTAACTCTACCTATTTATTTTTCTCTGTTTTCTTTGCATTGTTTTAGATTATATATTACAACTTTCCGGAAGGCATACACAATTTTTCCGGAATTTATATTTTTGTTGGTGATTTTTATATTTAATTTCCGGAAAGTTTTTTCCGGAAAATAAACGAAATAAAATTATTTTCCGGATTTTATTTACTTTTCCGGAAAGTTTCCCCATAAAAGTTAGAGAAACAATTTCCGGAAACTTCTGAAAGTTCCGGAAAGTTAAATGGGATCAGGAATTATTTTCCGGAAATTAAACAAAATCCGGAATTTCTTTATGAAATGTCAGGAAATTATTTTCCGGGAACTTCCGAAAAATATTAAATAATTTCCGGAAACAAATAAAATCCGGAAAATATTATATCTATCAGCTAAGGGAGATTAAAATCTCCCATAAATTAATTTGCCTATTGTATATTTAACACATATTTTAATTACACAATTTTTTTTATAAGTATCGAACTCACAATCTAAAAATTATATATATTTTTTGTCGTTGTATTTTATTGCTAAATAATTTTATTTAAATTAAAAATAAAGAGATCGATTTTGAATATTTTTTAAAATTTTCCGGATCAAACGGAAATTTACTTCACCAAAAAATACTATAAAAGCCAATCAAATGAACACCTTTCCCATTCTCCAACTCCAAAAAATCCAAAAACCCCAACAAAAACAATCTTCAAACTTCTACAACAACAACAATGAGTGCTCCACCTCCTGAACCGCCAAAGAAGGACGCTGCACCGCCACCACCTGCTGCTGCTCCGCCGCCGCCAGCTGCTGCTCCACCTGCTGCACCGCCTGCTCCGCCGCCGTCAGATCCGGCTCCACCGCCGCCTCGTGCACCGAGTGAAGTGTCTTCCAAGAAGAAAGGAGGGAAAGGAAAGGCTTCTGCTGCTTCTGGAGGAGGAGGGGGAGGAGGTTCTCTGTCTCAGCCGCCATCGTCTTCTCCAAGTGGTGCTTCCAAGTGGACAGCTCTTCGGCAAGTTGAAGTTCAAACCTTCAGCGACATTCGTCCAGCGTTGTTGAAATGGCTTGAGGGTCAGGATAAGCTGTTCGGGGCTGCTGAGAAGAATTCGGGACTTGAGCGGGAAAAGGTGAGAGTTTTTTGATTGAAATCTTTTAATTGGCCTAATCTTTCCTTTAAATTTTGCAGATTTTCTATGGTATTTGTGGCATTCTCACGCTCTGGTTGATTGCTGGTCCTGGTGCTGGTTTCATCTGCAACTTGATTGGCGTCGCTTATCCTGTCTATGCTTCAATTCTGGCTTTGCGTTCGGGAGGAAAAGGTTTTTGAGAGAAAAACCTTACAAAACCACCTCTAAACATTCTTCATTTTTTTCAGATGATGACACTCAGTGGCTCGTCTATTGGACCACCTACGGGACGCTGTCAATGTTGGATTTCTTCGCCGACCGCATCTGCGCCTACTTTCCTCTGTTTTGGCCTCTTAAAGCAATCTTCCTTCTCTACTTGGCGCTGCCTCAAACGCTTGGAGCCCACAATATCTACGTTAAGTATTTGGATCCGGCGTTTGACAAGCTGGCGAAGTGAGTTTTAGAAAAAAAATTTTTAAATGACATTTGATCCCAAAAATTTTTTTTCCAAAATTTTTTCAATTTTTAGGCGTGCGGCAGCCTTGTAGGAGCGTGGTGGACGTTGAAAGAAATTAGAGAAGAGGGAAGATAAATAAAAGAAAATATATATTTTGTTTTGTAGGTGTATAAATATAAAATTATTGTCCCCTCATTTATTTGTAAAATGTAATAGTCCTCTTATCTATCGAGTGTATGTTAATTGAATGTATATATGTTGTATTGTTGTAAATAAAATGTTTTGAAAAATTGTTCCTGATTTTTTATCTGACATAAGCTTTAGGTTTTTTAAGTTTTAGAAAAATTTTTTAAATGACATTTGATCCCAAGACTCTTTTACACTTGGCGGTGAACTGTACTTTTCGGTCCTTAAAAATTCCAAAAATGACATTAGAGTCTAACAGATAAAAGAAGATTAGTTATAAGGGCTGGGTTGAATAAGCACTCTAACAAAATCAAATCTCAATACCATTGGGTCAATGAAATAGTAGAAAGAGTATGTTAAACCGAGTGGTTGCTTTATCGGGATTCTAGTTTGACTATTTTTTAATTTTCTGTTTAGCTTGAGTAAAAAAATTTTCAAAATTTTTCTTCATTTAAAAATCCAACAGATCAAAAACCGAGAGAAATAAAGAAATTTGAGAGGAAAATTCTTGCTTCTCTCGAGGAGTCCCCCTTTTTAGTACTCTGTAAGAGCAAACGGAAGAGAAAAAGGTTATAGTCTCCCAATCAATAAATAAACACATATGTACACATTTTGTCAGTTAAATGTAAAGAGGAGTATTGTCGACCCCTCAAAGCAACAGAAAAATAAAAAGAAAGACCCCCCCTTTCTTTTTGCACACAAATAAATGTTACTAAATCTGTCGCCTTTAAAAAAATTTTCCATTGCTTTAACCAATCTACACGCACACAAAATAATTAGTGCATTGTTTAAAATGAGAATTTACGTGGAGAGAAGAAATTTTATTCTCTCAACAATTTTACTCTTTTTTTGTTTACAATTTTTACCAAAATCGCGCAGCTTTAAAGCTTTTTGGTTAAAAGCCTTTTCCAACTTTTCTTCTCTTCATTTTATTTTTCATTTTTTTCCTCAAAAATTTTCTATTTTTCCCTTCATAAAAGTTAAGACTCAAATGGCACTGACGAAAAATTCTTATTTTTAAGGCCGTTTTGTCGCCAAAAGTTTATCGCATATTTTGGATACTTGAAGGGTTTCCAAAGCCAATTCCGAACCAGTTTTTGCGGGCATACATATTTATGTGGGCTCATAATGGTCAGATATAAAAAAGGAGTGGAAACTATCCTCAATAAAACCAATATTTCCTCCAAGCAATCAGCTTGTTTTAATCACTCGCGACAAAACGACCGTTACCAAAAAACAAATAAAATTTCCTTTACTTTTAATTTAAAATTTAATTTCAATTTTTAATTGTCACAACCCAAAAAAAGCCCATTTTATTGTCTCGATTTATATTTTCCTTTTATTTTAAAAGCAAAAGAAGGGAGAAGAAAGGAAAGAAAAGCTTGTCTTTAAAACCAAAATTTTTTTATTGAGGATAGTTTTCACTATTTTTATAAATGGAAGCATTCCGGCAATAAAGAAAAAAACACATTTATTTTGCTTCTTTTCTCTTCTCTTTTCTCTTGTGCAACAGAAAAGAGAAGTAGAAAACGGACAAAACAAAAATATTTTTAAAAGGGGGAGAAGCCCTTCTTCTTCCATTTTTCCCTTTCATCTTCTGTTCTGTCATTCATTTATAAAATATCTCAGTCCAGTCGGGACGGACATTTTGTCTCGCCCAGAGGGCAATAGTAAAAAGGAAAAGCTCTTTGTGTAAAAGGCTTCTGAAAGGCAAATGACGGCACAGCTGGACAATCCTTTCTCCCCTTCTAAAACATTCTTTTTTGGCCATTATAATCGATTCCCTATTTAAGAGAGAATCTCTATATTTTTTCTGTTCCGGCTTCTTATTTATTGCAAAAATATTTTTTTCCTTCTTCCAATAAAAAGCTTTAACTAAAACAACGAGAATATTTATTTCTTGCAATTTGGACGTTTTTTGTGACCAAATATGGGTAGGTTAATAGGGTAAATAAAAACAATTAATGGAAGAATATTTAAAAAATATTGAAAAAATGGGAAAATAAGTTTAAATGGTTGAAATAGATCCGAAAAACAATTTTGAGAATTTATTGAAGTTAGATCCTTCGGTCGTTAATTGATTGGTGCTAGAAACATAATTTAATTGTATTTAATTAGTTTTTGCTGAGCGTTACTTAACAATATTTGTGGCTCAGTCGTTGTGTGTTAGTCTCGAAGGAGAGATAGGTCTGGGTTCGAATCCTCCTATTTTTAAATAATTTAATAAAGCGTCATATTAGTTCATTTTTATTAAAAAAAATTTTTTCTAGGCAAAAAATGTCAAATTTGCAAAAAGAAGTGCTCTGGAGACATTGTTCGTGCTGACGGAGAAAAATATTTTCATATAAATTGTTTCGCGTGCAAAAGTTTGCTTTTTAAATTTTTAACAGAAGTTTCAAAAAATTCTTTTTAAGCTTGTGGTCGTTCTCTTTCTGAGGCGGGGTTTTATGTAAACCCGGATGGGGCTTATGTATGTCCAGAGCATGTCCAACAACCGCAAAGGCCTCCATCCGCCGACAACGCCCAGCAAACACCAAAAAAGTCAAAGAAAGGTTTGGGGCTATTCAAAAGAGGGTCTTCTAGAGATTCGAAGGATTATTCTCGGCCACTCAGTGTAGATTCTAATATAGCAACACTCTCAAGAAATTCAATGATTGCTACATCGCAAGGGTCTCCGGTTGCTGCTGCAAGTTTGTTTTTTCTATAATTTTGGCTCTAGGAAGTTTTCTGGAGTTTCTTAAAATATCTTTCAAATAAGTAAGATTAAGGGAAACCTTTGTAAAAGATTTTGGCTTTATTTTTATCTACAGACGTTTTGGCTTTTCAGGCGAATATTTTTATGTTAGAGCTTCTTATGGTCACGATTAGAAATTTAAATTTACTGAATACCTTCCCCAACTTTTTAACATTTCTCCACTGTGACATGATTATTCTTGAGAATGGAGGGAACGGCTTTCCATTTTTAGAAATTTTTTTCAATTCCTCTGGGATTTACTGATTATCTATTTTTGTTTCTTTGTCAAGCCTGTGCCGGTTGTGGAGACCACCTTCAATCGGGCCAAATACTTTTGGCAATGGGACATAGTTGGCATGTTTGGTGTTTTAAATGTGCAGAATGCGCGGCTGTGCTCCAAGGGGAATATATGGCTTATGGTGGAAGGCCTTTGTGTTTAAGGGATTATGACAGAATAGCGTTTGTTTTTTCTTATACTTTTTTAGTTGGGATTTTATTGAGGATTTAAAAATAAATTTTTTTGCTGGGGGGTTGATTTTTTGTTTATTAGGCTCTAACTATGGTTAGGACATCCAAACTTTTTTTGGCCCCGGATATTTGTAACTGTGTCACCTTTAGTTCCAACGTTGTCTTCAGATTTTTTCTTTTGCGTGGGACTCTGACGGAATATAGGCTAATATCCAACTGCAAATCTCGAGGGGTATAAGACAACCTAAAAAATTCAACTCAGAAACTCAAACTGCAGAAAATTTATTTGTCTTAATCTATTGACTAAAAATTTTTTGAGTGAGCTTGGATGACATGAATTTTTGAGTTTGACTCAAATAATAATTTCTTAAATTTTTCTAGAGGAGTAAAATGCTGTGAATGTGATCGTTTTATTGCTGGAAAAGTTTTGGAGGTTTTTCCTTCCTTAAAATTATTTTAAAAAATTTTAATTTAAAGGCTGGCGGTTATAAATTTCACCCAACCTGTGCTAGATGTTCACGTTGTCAACTTCCATTTGAAGAAGGGGCAGAAATATATATGCAAGGAAATGAAATTTGGCATCCAAATTGTGAACATTATTTAACTACTGAAAATATTGCGGTAAATAGTTTTTTTGAAATTTGTGTGGAAATTTTTTTCTGAAATTTTTGACTATTTTGAAAAATTTTCGGAATTTTTTAAAATTTTTTAAGATTATTTTTCAAAATTTTTTTAGGTCTCAAAATCTCCATCAAAGGGTACTAAATTCCAACCACATTTTGGTCAGCATTTGACTTATATGTAAGAATTTAAAAATAAAAATCTCGAAATTTTTTATCAAATATGTCAATCCTTTTTTGTCCATAAGTCTACTATTTTCAAATTTTTTTACAAAAGTAGATCGATAAATTACTAAACATCTATTCTATTTCCAAATTAAAAAAAAATTCAATTTTTTATCTCAAGAATGTCCGCAATTTAACATTTCATGATTTGACAAAATTTGGACAAAATTTGCGGACTTTTTAGAAATTAAAAATATTCTAAATTTTTAAAGTAAAGATGTCAATCAAAAATAGTCTAAAATTTTTAGGTATATGTTGCCAGAAGCTGAGCAAACTTATTTAAAACATCCCATAGCTCCAAATCCTCCACAACCTACACAATTCCACACTCCACATGGACCGGTAATAAAAATAAGAAAATCGCGTTATTCGATGCTCAAAACTGGAATGCAAAGACTAAGTTTGTTTTTTAAGAAAATTTTTAAAAATTTCAAAAAAATTTTTTAAAGCTGAGGATTTGGAAAGAACACGTCCCCGTTCGCGTTCCTCTTCTGTAGATAATGAAGAACCTATAGAATTGGCACATTATCCGGGAGCTAAAGTGCCCGATCCTGATCATGTGCCGCCAATAGATGTTTGTTTTTTTTGAATTTTAAAAGAATTTTTTGGGGTAGTCTCATATCTTTTTTGGGGTTTCCCCTTTTGGTCCATCTCCACAATTTTGACATAAGATTTTAAAAGATTTGAAACTCTGAGAAATCATAGAATTATAAATTTTTCTTTTTCATGGAATTTTTTCAAGCTGTGAATGGCCATAATTCGGCACTAATTCATTTTTCAAGAAAAAATTCCCAATGTCATTTTGGCTTATATTGACTGGGAAATGGTTTTGTTTTAGGAATTAAGACAGTTGGGTTCGAGTCCTATCTAGGAAAATTAATGTGGAATGCTTGTCTTTAGAATTCCATTTATATTTTTGGGTCCGAAAGTTTTCTAGAATTTCAAAAAAAATTTTTTTTTACTTTTTTGAAATCCTTTAAAATAACTTTTTCCAAATAAATTTTTAAGAGAGAAGATTTCCCAGCACCTCCCTACCCTTATGCTGTAGAAGAATTAAAAAGGCGTTTGTCCTCCTCTTCAATAGAAAATGATGAGGATGAAGAAGAAGAATTATTAAATGCTGAAGGAAAAATTTTAAGACAAGAAGAAAGAGTACAAAAACACGTTAAAGCTTTAGATACAATAGACAAAGACTCTTCTATAGCTTACGTAATTAAACAAAATTTGGTTGAACAAACAGAAAGAAAACAGAGAGGAGGAATTGAACAACAAAGACTACATTGGGACCCGAGAAATGCGAGTAGAACACCTTCAGCGAAGAAAATGCCCCATTTAAAATTTAGATATGATACGCCTATTAATGCTTGTAAGGATTTCTGATGGGTGATTGGGAGATCAGAATTTTTATTAAAAATCAGAATTTTTGATGGTTAATTGGGAAATCGGAATTTCTGATTAATTATAAAATCAGAATTCTGGTCTATCCAAAAGGAGTTAGAATAAAAAACCAGAAATTTTATCAAGTAATAATTCTGATTTGTAATTGGAAAATCAGAATTTTAGTATCTGAGGCAGAATTCCAACCTATTAAAAAATAAGAATTTCTACAAAATCAGAATTCTTGTATAACAAAAAAAATCAGAAAATTAAATACTAAATTCTGATTAATTTAGAAAAATCAGAATTTTCGTTTAATAAATCAGAACTTCAATTCCTTTTTCAGCCCCATCAAGGCATTTAAATCGTCCAAAGCCTTGGATTTTTTGGAAAAATGGTAGCGGGGAGGAACGTGCAGCAACAACAGCAATTCCAAGCTTTCATTTACCACAAAGCAGGATGTGTACAATGGATGGAAGTGGTAGGGCTGTAACAATGCCTGACGGCTATGGATATTATGCTGGTGGTGGAGGAGGAGCTGATACAACAATTAGCACACATTATTCTGACCGTGAGAAGAAATTTTCTAAAGATATTAAAACTGTAGATAGGCTTTCTAGGAATTCAATTTAGATCGAATTCCTAATTCTTTCGAGAAATTTTTAGTATGATCTCCTCTTTGGGTCGTTCTCTAATTGAAACGTTGATTATGATAATGGGACGTACTAATATCAACCTTATATCGACAATCATTGGGTAGCCCTCTTAAGAGATGTCTTCTTAAAAATAACATCGGTTATATCATCTTGGCAGATCCTGGGAAATCCTCGGATATCCTAACCGAAAATTTTTGGTCCATACTTTTATCTCCAATCAATCTTGAGCATCCCATTTAGTTGCTTCGTTTATTACTTACTAAACAAAATTTTTAAAATTCGCCTTTCATAGATTCTCTCGATATGTCAGCTGCAGTAGGTGGTGCTACTGCCAGTCCCGCTTATCTACGCAGTTCATTGCCGGATATGTCAAAGCCAGTAAAAATTTACCCATTAGAGCATTTACAAACTACAAATAAACAATTGCCTGAAGACGTGAGGAAAAATATTTTTTTTCGAATTTTTCTGAAAGCTTTTTAGGTGGATCGCCAACATTTGGAACGCCATTTGGGTAGGGATGAATTTGATAAATGTTTTGGTATGACACCAATAGAGTTTTACAAATTACCAGAATGGAAACGTATAAACCTTAAAAGAAAGCACAAGCTTTTTTGAAAAGAAAGAAAAATTATGATTTTCTAAAAGTTCTGATTTTTTCGGCGCATTTTCTGGTCTTTTTCCTGAGCCAAAATTTTTAATAGAAATCCAAAAAATATTTAACAATATATTTGAGTCTCTATCTCTTTCCAAATCTTTTTAATTTATCAAACCCCTCCCCCCCCCCCCCTCCCCCCCACCTTATCACGACATATTTAATTTATTCTTCACTCTAATTTATTAAGTTTTCCCAGGCGTGTTCTTCTCCCTGGTTTTCATCCTAGACGTATCCCCCCACACTTTCTGATTTATCCTCTGCTAATATCCCATCATAGCAATCCCATGGATAGAGATTCCAAATGTATTTTAATCTAAACTAATAATTAAAATTAATTTTTTAATATTTTCCCCATTCATTTTTCTTTTTTTCCAAACGGGGAGTCTAACAAAATCACCGTCCAATCATATTTTTATATAGCTTTGTTTGCCCAAAATCAAAAATATAGTGGAACTTTTATCGAGATAATTTTCGGTCCCTCATAGGAAGGAGGGCGCTGCCCAAATCGTTAAAAAAACCAATCGAAATCCGCAAAATTTTTTGCGGAATCCGCATTTTTAAATTTGGCCCTTTTTAACTCTTTTAGCCCTTTTTAGCTTTAAGAAAATTTTAAAGTTGAGAGGTTCCACTATTTAAGAAATTTATTTTTGCTTGAGGGTTTTTAATTTGCAATTTTCCTTATTTTCTTGATTATTTTGTTTTTTGCTTTTTTCCAATAAAAAGATTGCGACAACTAATTTTTATTTGCAATTTAAAAAATTGATATTTAAAAAGGTAACTAAAAATCTAAAAAATACTGACAAAAAAAAAAGAAATTGGTTATAATATCCTGAATTGGGGGCATCTAAAAATTAATTATTTAAAAAAGAACTTTTCAATTCTGTTAATTTTATTAAAAAATAATTTTCTTAAATAAACCCTACCCCAAGTTAGAAGACTAAAAATAACGGAAATCAAGTTTTACAAGCTTAAAAATATCCAAAAATATTTTTGACTTTATACAGTCAAAATTTTTTTCTTTTTTCAAATTTCTATATAACGAACTCATATTGAGATTCGACTGTATTTAAAAAAACAGTAAGAATTGAAAAGTTAAAAAAATTTTTTTTTTAATTTATCACAAAATTTACCTATTTTTCTAATCAAAATATAATGTAATATTAGCTGACTATATCTACCAAAAATTTTAAGTGGCAAGAGAAAATCGGTAAAATTATTCTAACAGGGTTGCCATGAAAGAAATTCTTTGGATGTCGTCTCTATTCATTTTTCGAATTTTAAATTTTTTGGGTGCTAAAAAATTTTTCCAGATATCAAAAATCCAAGGCAACCCTCTCTTTCTATTAAGAGAATTTGACTAATACATTTATTATTGCTAAAACTACTAATTTTAAACTAAAAAAATAAATTTTTAGAACCGAGCTGATTAAAAATAAAAATTATTTTAACTTTCCTATTCTAAATATAAATCCAATTTTTAATTTGAAGAAAGTGAAAAAAGAAGCAAAACAGGCTGAAAAGTTAAGAAAAAAATTTAATAAAAAAAATTTTCTCCTTCCTTACTTTATGATCTCCAATACAATCATCCATTGCAAATGAACGATAAAATTTGTTGCAATTTAAAGAATCATTGTTTAAATGATTTAAAAGATTATAAGAATTATTGTTAAATAATATTCTGTCACACCAAGCTGGGGCTCTGAAAATTAAAAAAAATTTATTTAATTTTGGTGAGGATTTTGAATAAATTTTTGTTGGAGACCTTTTTCAAAACAAAAAAGATTAAGCCCAAAAAAAATTAGGCCCCTCTTATTAGACCCAAAAATAGCGTGAATGACGAACGTTGATACACTTAAATACAAGACAGACCTCTCTCTTTTACTAACAAAAATGCTTGGATTTATTTTTGTCTTGTGATTCAAGGATGCCACAGGTTGAATAAAAATCGTGAAAGATTTCGGATCAGATTTTTTTAAATTTTCCTTCCGATCATGTTTCGGGTTGAAAAAATCTGAGGATCAGGTAATAATCCTCTTTAAACCCCTATTTAGTGTCTAATTTTCAAAAGTAGTATAACAGAAAAATTTTCAAAACAAAATTTTAACCTAGTTTTCATTAAAGTATTATGATTTCCCGGCTCCTCACTCCATGGATATGTCGGTGGAAATTGTAAAAATAATTCTTTTAATGGAAATTCATTTAATTCACAATCATCCTTTTTTAAAAATAAAAAATAGAAATTATTTTAAAAAATAAAAAAGAAAACCTCTCTATAAACTTTCCATTCACTCAAAAGCCATTTTTCATCAAAATATTCAAAGCGTTTTCTACCAACACGTAATACCCAACTTAAAATATTAAGAAATTAAAATTAAAAACTTGGGTCCATAATTAGCAAATTTTAAAAATTGTCCGCAAATTTCGAAAAATTGTCCGCAAGTTATAGAAAAATTCCTGGGAATCGAAAATTGAATAAAACAGAAGACACAATCATTTTGTGAGAAGGACCAGTCGAAAGAACAAATAATAATTTTAATTAATTAATAATGACTCCCAAAAAATCAAAGCCTTTGTCTCCGTAAAAAATTTCCTGAAGTCAGGTTAACAGAAAGAAACTTAAAAATACTCTTACTTATTTTTTGGAACAATTCTGTTTTATTCCTGAATAAGTTCTAAATTAAAATCTCGTCCGCAAAATTCTAATCGAAAACCTAAATCCGCAAGTTCGTGTCCGCAAATTTTAAAAATCCGGAGCAACCACTTCTGCATATTCTAAGCCTCTTTCCCCATAAAAATAAACACAAAAACGAACCTAACATTTCCTCTTTGCCCATCAAAAGGACTTAAATACGACCTCATTAAAGGTTTGTAATATTCTATAATTGAATTTCTTCTTCTCGTAGACGTATTTAAACAAAAATTTGTTTCATTCATTTCTTCATCCATATCATCACAAGAAGTTCTCAGTTCATCAGTTTCTGAACTACTGGCTGAAGGATCTGTTGAGGAGGACAGAAATTGATTTTTTGAATTTGTTGATTGTTCTAATAAAGAAATTTCTTCTTCGTCTAAAGTTGATAAATCTGAAGTGGAAGTTGTTGAACTTCTTGAATTTGTTTGTTGTTCTACAATTGGTGGGCAGAGCAAAATTTGGCGGTCGTTTGTTTGCCTTGTTAATTTCTAAAATTTGAAAGTTTTGATTTTTAAAGAAAATCCGCAAGTTTTGTCCGCAACTTATTTGCGGACAAAACTTGCGGATTTAAACATTCTTAAATTATTTTCAAGCCTTTTTAAAATAAAATTTCTAAAAAACCTTTACAAACGAAGCAAAATCCAATCTAAAATTAAAATCGCCAAAAACAAATAAATTGCTAGCTCCTTCAATTGTACCTCCATTAAATTTTTCAAATTTTTGAAGAACATAATTAAAAGCATTTTTTCTGTTATTGCTGTAGAGGGTTGGATTCTAAAATAAAAATTACAATTATTATGGAATAGGATAAAAAATGAATAATTTCAAAGAGAATTAGTTATATTCATTGATTATTTTCGAGATGTTTAAATAAGTAAAAAATTAACGTAAAATGTCCTAAATGTAAAGAAGGCTTTTAAGGTTAACCAAAATATAGGAAATTATTTGGTAACTAATGCAAGTTTGTCCGCAAAATTCTTGTGGACAATACCAAGGACGTAGCCAGAGGGTCTTTAAAATTCAAAAAATTTTCGTCTACGGCGCTGAAATAGTAAAAATATGGTTCAAAAGAATTTACGTTAGGAATGCCAAATAGACGCCAAAATTTTGGCCCATACCCCATCCTCCTAAAATCGACTCCCTGGCTGCGTCCTTGGACAATACTAATCCTAATATAAGCAGGGATGTACGAAAATTTTTGATTACCTCAAGGAAAGGAAAAGAAAGCCTTTCTTACTTTCCTTAAGGAAATAAGTTGATATTTCTGCAGCTCTGATAAGAGATGTTGGCCCTATAAAAAATTACCCCACAAAAAATAAAAAAAACCTCCAACAAATTCAAATTTGATTCATCATGAAATAAATGAATATTAATCAAATCAAAAATTTTTTCATCAAATTTCCATCTTGTATGTAAAAATCCTTTTCTACCAAACCGAAAAGACGGCCAAAAATCTCTAGAAAATTTTTCTTTTCTGACAAATCCAGAACGATTTAATCCAGAAGTTAAAATTAATTGAGAATATTTTGAGTCAGAAATTGGAATAAATTTGCGTTGTTTGAAATTGAATTGTTGGACAAGTTTAACAGCAGATTCGTGAATGAAGAAAAGAGAAGAGAGAGCCTGAAAATTAAAAAAATGGGTTAGGATAAAGGAAGTTGAGGTTTTGAGGAATTGTAGCAATGCTTTGCAGACAATACTGAATTTTTTGCGGACTTAAGGTAATCTGCGGACAATTCAGATTTTGCGGAGAAAAAAACCCTTTAACAAGCAAATAATTGCCTGCGGCGCTGAAAAAATAAAAATATAGGTTCAGAAAAATTAGTCTTGAACGCCGCCCTTAATTAAAGGCAAAATTCAACTATGTAAATAATTTGTCCACGAACAACCAGTCCGCAAAAAGCAGAAAAAGGGAAAAAGTTAACTCTGAAATTTAATTTAACTAGCGAAAAGAATCATGCCTAATAACATCTAGATTTCTCAAGCCTGTCCTTAAAAATTCACAGGGACGGGAAAGATTCAAAGTCCACACCTCCCTAGTGATTTAAAGAGTTTTTAAGTAAAATTGTCGATAATTTGACACCTTTCCCATCTCTAACATAATTTCACTCTGATTGTCGCCGGCATAAAATTGACCAAAAAGGATCTATGGCGACCCAGTTATGCCTCTTTTAGAACTATTTTACAATTTTTAAAAAGCAAACCGTAAATTCCTCAATAAGTTCACATTGAATATCAAGAAAACACCTCGAAATAACATAACCTTCAGAAGCCAACCGTTTTTGTAATTCATCGACAAGTATCGGCATTTCTTTAGCGTTTAATTTGTAATTCTTTCCACCACTTTCTTGAAGGTGTAAAGCAACAAAAGAAGGACAATTCAAAATTATTTCTTTTGTTATTTGACTTAGCCAATATTTGCGGCATCCTCCTTTCTAAAAAAGAATTTTTTCTAAATTAATTTAAAGAAGACTCTTACATTTTCAAAAAGTGAACCAACATTTGATGTAAGAAATAAAATTTTGTGTTGAATCATTTAAGCAATTTGTTAAAAGAAGGATGCCGGAAGGCTTTTTTAATTAAGGGAAATTTTGGCAAGTATCATGTGACTCTAATTGGTTGGGATTAAATGTCATTTTTAATTTTTTGGCATTCTGTATTTTAGAAAAAATTTAAATTTAAGGGGTTTAAGAAACTGGGGCTGCACTCGGATTCGTCCCAGTGCGGATTCGTCCCAAGCGGATTCGGCCCACTCGGATTCGTCCCCCTGAACAAAAAGCGCGGATTCGTCCCATTGTACAAAAAGCGCGGATTCGTCCCACTCGGATTCGTCCCCCTGAACAAAAAGTGCGGATTCGTCCCAATATGTTAATAATCAATCTTTTGTGCTTTTTCCCGCTATGTTTATCTTTTTCTTTATATCTTTAGAGATTAAATGATTAAAGCTAATTTAAAATTTATCAAGAATTTAAATCGACCTATTTTTTGCTTGGCTTATCTTTCTAGGTTTTATTTATTTTTTCGTTTTTATTTTTTTTCATCCAAAGGAAACATGTTTGGCAATTCAATATGGCGAACACCTGCTGAGGTTCTTGAATTGGCAGCACTATCGACAGCAAGAAAACTTGAATAACCCTAAGGTTTTTAAATTTTTTATTTTTAAAATTTGTCTGTTAGTTCGACTTTTAGTGGCGGAACGCTTCCTTACGTCTTTTTGATTCATCGAAGCTGTTGTTGTTTTCAACTACAAAAACCAAACCCAAACGGCCCTCATTAGGACCATAATTATAATAAGTGAAACGAGACTATGACATTTTAAAACTTGATAAAAATTTTTTGTTTAAGAAATTTTTTTGTTTTGTAAATTTTTAAATTTCTATGGATGTTTCGATAAGATATTTTTAATATCTGAAGAACTTAGGTATGTGCAGGTATGATTTCCACATTTTTAATTTTTAGTTCGACAAAGTGAGTATTTTTACTCTGTTGGACATTTTGAGATGGGACAAATCCGAGTGGGACGAATCCGCGCTTTCTGTACATTGGGACGGATCCGCGCTTTTTATTCTATGGGACGAATCCGCAGTGGGACGAATCCGCGCTTTTTGTACATTGGGACGAATCCGCACTTTTTGTTCAAGGGGACGACTCCGCAGTGCGCCGAAACTGGATTTTCTGACGTACTGTAGCTACCGAATTGAGGTTTTTTAAGGTCGAAATATGTTGTGTTTGAAGTAACGTATCGACTTAAATAATTCATATGTTTGTTCAGATAATGGTCTTCAGATCATAGTTCAATCATTTAATTTTTTCTAACCTATTTAAATTATTCTAGAAGTAACTTTAAATGAAATTTAGGACAAATGGAGATTAAAGATGTATTCTCGGCGTTGCTCCCTAATATGATTCATACAACTTGTTTATGTCTTGGGCTTAACCGTGTAGGAGAGAGGAAGATTTAGAGGAAATAAAATGGATATTGTTAATTTGGGGATTAGGAGGATATCAAGGAATTTTGAAAGGAAAGAGAGATTTGACCAACATAGAAATATAATTTTTGTGATTCTTAGTTCAAGGCATATCCGAATACAAAACAATTATTTACATGTTTTGTGTGTCCCTGTGTATAACCTTAAAATCCAATCCTTAGTGAAATTAAAATAAATTTTTTAAATTATTTCCTTTAATTGTTGATTTTTGTCAAAAATTTTTTCTATTTAAATTTTTCTGTTTACTTTTTTAAAAGTGCTTCACGGTATTATGTTTTTTTACAAAAGAATTTTAAATCTTTAAAGTTTTATCGAAATAAAGCTTCTCGAAGGTGTAAGTGAATATTTTTACAAAATATGTAGAATGCAAAAAAAAAAAATAGAACAAAAAAGAAGTTGAATTTATTTCATTGAAATGCTCCAAACTGGATGTGTTGTGCTGTTCCAAACAATTGGTTGCCGGCGGATTGTTGTGTTGATAAGTTGCAGCTATATGCAGGTTTAGCATGACCAAAAAGGCGATTGTCTGATATATTCCTACGATGTTCACAATTCGGGCACTCATAAGGATTAACGACTTTCTTCTTTTCAGTTTGTTTTTCTTCGTTTAAAGCTAAAGACTCGAGTAATTGAATAGTAAGATCATTATTAAGAGATTTAAATTCTTTCCATTCTTTACTGACCAGGAAGCTTTGTTTATTAGCAAAAAGGAAATTAACACATGCCTGTTGAAATTAGTTTAAATATTTAAAATGTTTATACTAAACTTAGGCTATCTTTAGCTTCCGCAGAATTCCGCTTTTTTGGACCGCCTCCGCTTTTAAAATTTTTGATATCTTATAAGGTCAGTGTAGTATATAAAGTTGGCGGTTCATAGGAAATCTCAGGATTTTATCCGGAACCGATATCCGGACTGAAGAATATTGAAATTCTTAATAAAAATTTAGAACCTTTCTAAAATCCTTTTTAAAAATTGCTTTAATCAAAAGATAAAAAATCATGAAAATTGTGATGGATTTAAACATAAGATATTTATAACTAATTTATAGGCTTTAGTTTTTAAGCTTTTTCAGAAAAATTATTGGAAATGGAAACGATAAGAGTAGCAAATATATTTACTTCTTTCAATGGAAATGAAGGCTGGCTCATAGGTTAGAAAAGTAGTATGAACAACTATCAAGATTGAAGTACAATATAAAGATATTAAAAGGCTGATACATAAATTTGAATATGAATTGAGTGGTGTTCGGAAAATAGATTTTTTCGGTATCGATGAGTACCGAAATTCCAAAACCCCGCTGATGCGGTTCCAAAAGGTAGTACCGGTCCGGTACTAGAGTACCGCGGTAATACCCAATCGTTCCGAACACACACACAAACATGGTAGTTAGAGTCATTTTCCTTTATCTTGTTTTATCTTTAGGCATTTGTTTTCCTCATTCATTTTCTTCGTTTGGAAAAAGAAAAGGAAACCGACTTTAACTACCATGTTTTGCGAAGCACTAATATTGATAAGGTGAATTAGGTAGGTGAATAACTAGGAGAAGCTTGATTATAAGAAGGTGAAAGAGGTGTATAACTAGGAGAAGGTTGATTCCAAGAAGGTGAACGAAGATAAGAAAAACGAGGAGAAGGATGATGATAATAAGGTGAATAACGCGATGAATTCCTACGTTGTTCACAATTCGAGCATATCTTTTCCTCTTCAATTTGTTTTTCTTCGTTTAAAGCTGATTCGAGTAGACGAAAAGCAAAATTTTTATTACTAGATTTAAATCTTCTCCATTCTTTACTGACCAGGACGCTTTGTTTATTAGCAGAAAGGAAATTGACGCAGGCCTGTTGAAATTGGTTTAAATATTTAAAATGTTTATATCCACCAAGATTTTCATGATTTTTAACTCTTTTTAAAGTAATTGTACATAGTAATTCGCAAACTTGTCCGTAAATTTTAAAGTATCCGCAACTGTACATATTTTAAAAATAAATCAAATAATCTACCTTTTTGAGTTTTGAAAGATGATATAACTCAGCAAAAAGGCAACGATTTCTAAAGTTTTCAGCAGCTAAAATTAAAAGAAAAGTATGATGAAACACATAATAGAAAGTCACATATCTCGGTACTTTATTTATATCCCCCCGACTTCTATTTAAATCTCACACCCAAAGACTGAAACTTTGACTGGCCATAATCCGGCCCAAAGTCGTTTTGAAAAAAATCTGATATCACTTCGCAATAGGAAGTCGATGATGCTCTATCGAATGGCACCAAAAAATATATCGAATTCGCACTTACAGTAAACGATGTTCCCTTGTCAAATTAATTTTCCGTTTATTTCCCATCATTTATTTTCCTCAGCATAGTAGATTGATTTTTGCAACGAAAAAAATCAACATTTATATATAAAAAAGGAAATTTGACCCGAGGTAGAAAAGAATAAAGGAAAAAATTATAACTCAAATAGAGAGGGGATATTAATAAAGAACCATTATTTTTACCAATATTTGCAGCCATATAATTTTCACAAATTTCCATTAATTGTTTTACTTGGTATTTATGTGCAATAGCAAATAAATCTTCGGAATGTTTTTTAATTGTTTCTTTAAAAATTTAATTTTTTTGGTCATTCAAAATTATTTTTTAAAAATACTTTCATGAATTTCTCCACTATAAAGAGATTCCAGCATTGCTTTAAAACACTCTGGAGAAGTATCAACAATTTTGACTTTACCCTTAAAATTTTTAACTTTTAAAAAATATACAAAACATATCAGAGATCGATATTTTTGAAAAGCCTGGAACTGTTCCTGGGTTTGATCTATTGACCTGCGCCGGATCCTGGGTCTGTAGTCCAGGAAAAACCCAGGAAGGTCAAAAAATGCCTGGGCTCTGGGTACAGGAAAAACCCAGGCCTTGATCCAGGCCCAGCTCGATCTCTACAAGACATATCAGAGATGGACACAGTTCGAGCAGCCTTTTTGCCCTTTCGAATGAGCTATCATTTGTATATTCAAAATTTTGACTCTCCTAAAATGAGCTTGGCCCTCTCTGTGGTTTTTCGATTCACATGGATTATACAACGTATTTCCCCTGCGGGCTGTTTTTCAATCATCCTTCAAGGGAGATATCATTAAAGAGGGGGCTCTACTCGGTTCGAAGAGTGGAATCGGTTGGTATATATTTCTAATCCTGTTTCTTGCTCCTACGTACAGCCAAATTCCCTATTATTTAAAAATCTAATCATAATTAAAATTACATTCTGTGCTTCAGTCATTCCCATTTGTTCAAACATTCTTCGAAAATACAACACTGTTTTTTGCCAAAATAAATTTATGAGTATTTATTGTCTCGTTTTCTATCTAAAATATTTTTGTAGAATTTTAGAAATTAATTTGTAGTCGGAAATCGATTGGATTTTTGGCAAAAATTTTGTTTAAAATTAATAAAAAAATTAGAGGAATGGGGACTTAGTAAAGGATAGGTCGGGAGACGGGTGGGAGAGCACATAGTTGGGAAATCACAGAAGTAATAAAAACAATGTGAAATCTTCGCTGATGGCTATTATTTTGCCTTATATTATACTTACAAGGGCTACGGTCAAGAAAATGTTAAGTGTAAGTACAAAAGTTTATAAGAGCATATGGAAAAAATTTTGCCAAATATAAACAGGCTATAAAATTTTGAGAATTTAAAGGTTAAATTTAATTTTTCAACCAAAAAGTTATTAGTACGTACTTACAAATAGGGTTATACTCGGTCCCCGAAAGTCGGGGAATTTGAGTTTTTTTTAATTCTCCCCCCTCTCCTTCTCGGGAAAAAACCCTACAAGAATAAGTACATGGTGCGGCAATTTTGCCGTCACTTTTGTTTTGGCCATATCTGGCTTCAAACTTAACAAAAATTCATAATTCTCTTTTTATTTTAACCCCAAGACTTTGAGAAACTTTTTGATACTAAAATATTCTTAAAATTCTATAATTTAGTCTACTAAATTTTTTCTCAAAGTTTGAGCAAGATTTTCTTAGCAAAAATTGGCCTAGAGTCAAGACTAAGATTTTGATATGAAAATCTTCATATCATTCGAATCAGCTCTGCAATCCGATTCGAATGACGTAAATCAGGCCGGTTTGAATGAACTTCCAAAATAAGTACGGATCAGAGCCTTACATTATACAAACATTAAAAAAACTTACCTCAACAACACAATCAGTAAGTATTCCCTCTTTAAACATATCTAAAGATTGTTGTGAAGAACTTTCAGGTGAACTATCAACAACCTCATTTTCGCATTTCATACCATAAGGAACAAATTCAACTTCAC
This sequence comes from Meloidogyne arenaria, assembly GCA_036172955.1. Lineage (NCBI taxonomy): Eukaryota > Metazoa > Nematoda > Chromadorea > Rhabditida > Meloidogynidae > Meloidogyne > Meloidogyne arenaria. The sequence continues at coordinate 685,560 of JARQAB010000033.1, read as the reverse complement.
AATAAAGCAACAAAAAATCTAAAAATTAAATAAAAATTTTGACGAAAAAAAAATTTTGAATCTAAAAATAACCTAAATTTAAATTATCTTCCGTTGAGTCATTCCCCAAAACAGAATCTTTTCCATCCTTATCATTAGACTTGCCAGTCGTTTCTGGTTTGAAAACTTGATATTTATCTGATTCTGTTCCGTATTTAAAAATAGATGTAGTGCTTCTAAAATTCAAATTTTTAAAATAAAAAAATTTTTTGGACATACGGACAAAAATAAATTTTATTTCCATCAGAATCCAATGTATAAATATTAAATTGAGCTTTCAAAACTCTGCTGTCTTGTAATCCTAATTGAGCTAGAGAAACATAGAAGCCGGCTGAAATTTCATTTCGATACGATTAAAAGTATTAAAAATTCACGAAAACTAGGTTGACAAGTATTTGGGTAAACACGCAATTGCCATATGACAGAAGGATATTTTGGATGGGAGAATTGCTTGCCTAAAATTTTATTAAAAAATTGTGGCGCAAAATTTGCGAACTCGAATTTTGCGGAAGTTGCGGATCAGAAATTTAATTCAAGCGTCTGTCCGCAAAATTCAAATCCGCAAAATTTGAGTCCGCAAGTTCGGAGCGCCTTAAAAATTATTAATTAAATTAAAACAAACTCGACAAAAAATGATTAGCTAGCAAAAAATGTCCGTGTTTATCTAAATTATATAATTTCCATTCAATTTTACAAGTAATTGATTCAAACTAAAAATAATTATTTATTTAATATCAAAAATCAATTTAAAAACCGTTAATACATCAGAAATCATTTTTATAAATTATCTGAAAATTAAAAAATTTTATTCACCAATGTTTTTATTTAAATTGAAGGTCTTTAAAGCCTTTTTTAAAAACTAATCATTTTTACTAAAACTCCATAACCCTGCATAATTCATCCAGAGTTACATAATTCACATTAACAAATTAAGAGAATAAACATTCAGTATAGCCGATTCAGTCTACGGCCAAAAAGAGACGTTTCAGAATAAAAAAATATTTTTATCAAAATAGCAAACGAAAGAAATAGAGCGAAAAAAAAAGTTTTAATTATTTCATTGCCACTAAAAACCTTTTTGTTGGGGTAAGTGTGTGTGATTGAGTTAGGTTGGGCTGTAAGGATAAGGATGTACTTGTTGTTGGGTTCGACTGTGCGGTAGAGCATAAGCAGGAGCAGTAGGGCAATAAGGTAAATGATTCCTACGCCATTCACAATCCGAGCAAACAAAAGTATTAACAACTTTTTTCTCTTCAATATGTTTTTCTTCGTTTAAAGCTGACGACTCGAGTAAACGAATAGCAAAATCTTTATTAAGAGATTTAAATTCTTTCCATTCTTTACTGACCAGGAAGCTTTGTTTATTAGCAGAAAGAAAATTAACACATGCCTGTAAAATTGAAATAATTAGTTGAAAAAATGTTTATACTAGGTCTTCGGCTTACAAAGAATCCCCCGCTTTTTTAGGCCCTTCCGCTTTTTAAATTTTTTGGTGTTTTATAAAGTCAGTGTCATATATAAAGTTGGCGGTTCAGAGGGAATCTCCGGATATCCAGATTCGATAACCCCAATAAAAAAGGAAACATTGTTTATAAGCAGAAGGCAAATTAACAAAAATTAGTTGTGGTTTCCATTCCTTATTGACCAGGAAGGAATGGAAGGGATGGCTTCCGGGGATCAGGGATGGCTTCCGCAGAACTCAGCATTTTTGGACCCTTCCGTTTTTTAAAATTGGGAGGATACGTCTCTGGTTTATACCCATCAAAATTTTCATGATTTTTAAAATAAAACGCTCTTTAGGCGTTCAATGCGGACAACTTAATGTACGTATATTACACAATCCGCAAACTTTGTCCGCAAATTTTAAATTATCCGCAATTGTCAAAAAATGTAAAATAATTTAATTTACCCTTTCAAGTTTTGAAAGACGATATAGCTCAGCAAAAAGAAAGAATTGACCAAAGTTTTGAGCAGCTAAATAAAAAATGTTATAAAGAAACACAAAGTTGAGAAAATTATTTTTACCAATAGTTGAGATCATATAATCTTCACAAATATCCATTAATTGTTTTACTTGGTATTTATGTGCAATGGCAAATAAATCTTTTGAATGGGTTTCAAGTGTTTCTTTTAAATATTTAATCTTTTAGTCATTAAAATTTATTTTTAAAAAATACTTTCATCAATTTCTCCACTATAAAAATATTCCAGCATTGCTTTAAAACATTCTGGAGAAGTATCAACAATTTTGATTTTACCCTTTAAATTTTTTGAAGTAAATAAAATCAACTATAATCACAGCAGATCAAAATATTCAAAGGCTGATACTAGCCTTTCAGCGCGGCAATATGGCTTAGTTGGTTAGTGCGCCGCCTATGAAGTTTTTTCTTGGCAACTGAAATCTTGGGCAACTGAAACAACCTACACAGGCTGATCTGCTGTGCCATAAAATTAAAATTACATTTTGTGCTTCAGTCATTCCCATTTGTTCAAACATTTTTTGAAATACAACACTGTTTTTTGCCAAAATAAATTTATGTGTATTTATTGTCTCGTTTTCAATCTAAAATTTTTATTTTTTGTAGATTTTTGGAAATTAATTTGTGGTTAGAAATTGATTAAATTTTTGCCAAAAGCTTGGTTTCGAAAATCCATTTTTTAGTGAATGAGATAATAAATAAACCCAGAACCCTCGAAAATATCATTAAAAATAAAACCTACCTCAACAACACAATCAGTAAGTATTCCCTCTTTAAACATCTTTAAAGATCGTTGTGAAGAACTTGCAGAAGAACTATCCGGAACCTCATTTTCGCCTTTTATATTATAAGTAGAGTCCCTCATTTTAGGCCCTAAAAATTAAGAAATAAGTTCTTATTTTTATGTTTGGGTGAAAACTTTTCCAAGTAGCTATTGAAATTACTTTATTACTCTGCCATTCACTATTTCTTATTTCATTATGCCAATTTTGATTTTTTTTCAAAAAACTTAAAATAGGTTCAAAAGAGGCCAAAGTACGTCCTTTATAGGTCACTCATAAAGGCCGGAATTCGATTTCTTAGGCTCAAATAGGTCCAACGTAGGAACAAGATATCGTGCCAATTATGTGTTTTTTGGGCTTTTTTCAAGGTTACAAGCAAAAAACTCTAATTATAAGGAACAAATTCAACCTTACAAAAAAGCAACAAAGGTACTCTTGTGTTATATACCCGCATTTCCCTTTTCTTCTTCCTTTTCCGAATTTGATCGGCTATAACTTTTTTATGTTTTATTTTTCTAAATTAATTTTAAAGGAAAATATTTTTCATTTTCAAAAAGTGAACCAACATAAAAAAAATGAAAAATGTATGTCTCAATATTTTTTTTCGAGATTTTCTACATCTCGATTCTTGAAAAATACTAATGAGGGGCACACCTTCCCTACTATTTATATGTACTTAAAAGTTGGAGAATCAATTATTTATTCAAAATTAACAATTTAAGGCAGTTGTGATATTACGAAAATGAGAAAATAATGGTTAAAACAACACTTTTCATGATCTGTCCAAGACCAAAATTACTCAAAAATAAGTTTTTTAAATTAAGTGAGATTAAATTAAAATATTAGGATTGCATTTTAGCAGTATTTTTTAACTGGAAAATTTTTGTTAATTATTAATTCTTGAACTTTCTCTTGCCTTCTGTCTTTTATTTTTAAACCATTCTCCAATTACTCCTGCTCGGAGTCCAAGATTCTTAGCAAGTTCGTTTTTTGTACGAACGTTGGGATAACAGTCGGCTTCAAATGCTTGCTTCAGTACTGTATACTTTAAAAAATATTAATTAAAAACATTAATATGTAGTAATTTTTGGTCATTTAAAAGTTTTTGTGGAGATACCCAATACACTGTCAGAAAATTATAAACACCCCCTAATTTTTAAATAAAAAATAAGCTTAAAATATCATCATAATTTTAAATATTTTTTTCGAGTTTCTTATTCATATTAAGGAAAAAACAATCAGGTTTAAATAAATATGGGCAATTTCGTTTATTTTGTATTTTCAATTGACATAACTAGATAAGCTTACAAGAATTTTTGTAGATTTTTCAAACCGCCCCTAATGTCGAAGCTTTAAGGGGTACTTATAATTAAGGAGGTTGGCAGTTCCGGTTTGATTGTTTTTTATTTGAATATTAATTAGAAAGTCGTAAATATTTAAAACTATATTTTAAATTTAAATGTTTTCATTCAAAAAACTAGGGGGCGCTTATAATTTTCTGACAGTATCTTTACGACTCTCATAATTACTATACAATTTCAGGTTTCTTGAACAGGAACTGATTATATCAACAGTTAATTTTCTTCTTCTCCGATCCATTTTATAAGGAAAATAACCTAACTTGTTTGATTTGCTATCAAAAAAATTAAAAATCCAAATTTTATTTTTACCTGCATTTCATTAATTACGGTACGAATTCTAGAAGGTTCTTCCTCGTTGTCTGAAGAATCTGAAATTTATTTGCTTCAAATAATTTTTTCCGAAAATGGTTTAATGCCAAAATTAAAAGAAATGCACTCCCAAATTATTATGAGTCCACAATATAGAATGGGAATTCTTAACTATTTTATTCAACGTTTTCAGAGCTGTCCAAGACTAAAAATTTTTTATGCCTAGTTCGGGTAAATTTATTCAGGAATCACTAGTATTTTATTCCATTGATCAGCATACAAAATATGCATTTGCATGTTTGCCAAGCCCTAGTCATATAGGTCAAGTTTTAGCCCGTTGGACACCCATGAAAAGTCAAAGTCTCATGACAGTATATCAAAGACAAGACATTTAAAAACTCTAACAAATCTTGAATGAATCTCGGACTAATTTAATTGAAATTCGTAATAGATATTTTACCTTTTCTATCAAAAATAATTTCTTCCATTAAACGAAAAGCCAAATCTTTATTAAAAGATTTAAATTCGTCCCATTCTTTGCTGATAAGAAAAACTTTACTAGCAGACAGGAAATTAACACATGCCTGAGAAAAATATTAGATATAGTCCCAAAAAGATGGAAATGGTAATTTTATAAATCTCATTTAATAACCTTAAGTCCTTTTAAAAAAATTTTAAATTCGTTTAAAAAAATCATGAAAATTTTGATGGATTTTTAAACAACACGAATTTGAAATGGAAGCTGGTGGATATGCTTGAAAAGTAAGATGAACAACTAAAGAGAGTTCAAATAATAATTTCTTTTCAACTTGTTTCTCAACAATTTCCTTTTCACTAATTAAAGCTAAAAAATTCTATCGTCAAACTTAAATTCAAACCATTCTTTATTAATAAGAAAGTTTTAACGATCAAAAGAAAGGGAACTTGATTCCGAAAATAAGGTGTTTTTAGCATGTTACTAGTCGCTGTTAAATAGTCTTATTCCGCCAGTCGCAGCTATTATTCTACTCCAGCACAAAGTTTCGTTTATTCTATTGTTATTCTCGTATTGTACATTCCCCTTACGTAGAGGAAGACAACAGATACTTTATCAGACGAAGAAAATACAATGAAGGTTGTGGTAGGTAGAAAACTAGCAGAAGGAGGAGGGAAAACTATTGGCTGGCTTCTATACTAAACTGCTTAAGAGCTGTCGCCCATAAACAACAGAAATGAAGTATTGAAGTACGAAACGCATATTTATACATACAAAATTCCATAAAGTGAACCACTCCCACGTGTTTCACAATCCGGGCAATTAACAACTTGCTTCTCTTCAATTTGTTTTTCTTCCTTTAAAGCTGATGATTCGAGTAGACGAAAAGCAAAATCTTTATTAAGAGATTTAAATTCTTTCCATTCTTTGCTGACGAGGAAGATTTGTTTATTAGCAGAAAGAAAATTGACACAAGCCTATTGAAATTAGTTGATATATTTAATGTTTATATGTAATAGTGATAGGTTTCGTGCCGTACGGTATTCCGTACAGTACCACGATACTGAATATCGATAAATACAAAAATAATGTCGGTAGTACGTTACAACCCGAGCTCTAGTTTATACTAGAGATCGGACCGAGACGATATCTCGATCAAAAATTTCGGTTATCGGTATCTAGATCGCGCCACCTTAGCAAGACCATGAAAAGTTTTGATAGACATAAACAAGATAACATAATAGCAATTACTACTATCACGTTTTTACATTGTGGCAAGGCATATTATTTAAAATCTATCGAAAAAAAATCTATCGGAAAATGTCAAGCTACAAATGTTTTGAATAATTTCTTTCATTTTTGACTAATTTCTTTGCATTATTCACCAAGAAGAAAATATTTATAGGAAGATTATTTGAGGTTAAAACTGAAAATAAATAAGAGCCTTCAGCAATGAGTACCATCTAGTTGCATATTTATTTATAAGAAATAAAGGTGAATATGCATTATAAATAGTGTTCGGCAAATAGATTTCTTCGATGCCGGTATCTACATATAGTACCGAAAAGTACTTGTCCGGTATTCTGTCAGTACCTCGGTAGTACCGAACCGTGCCGAACTCTAATTATAAGATATACGAGGTGAATAAGCTTGTTGATAATAAGGTGAATAACGTGATGAATTCCTTCGTTGTTCACATTTCGGACAAACTTGCTTCTCTTCAATTTGCTTTTCTTCCTTTAAAGCTGATAACTCAAGTAGACGAAAAGCAAGATCACTATTAAGAGATTTAAATTCCTTCCATTCTTTACTGACAAGGACGCTTTGTTTATTAGCAGAAAGGAAATTTACGCAGGCCTGTTGAAATTAGTTGAAATATTTAAAATGTTTATATCCACCAAAATTTTCATGATTTTTAAAACTTTTTAAACGTTCCATACGGATAGGATAAGCAATTGACTGTGATCCGAAAACTCTGTCCGCAAATTTTAAATTTCCGCAATTGCCACAAAATAGATTAAATAATCTACCTTTTTGAGTTTTGAAAGATGATATAACTCAGCAAAAAGGCAAAGCTTGCTAAAGTTTTCAGCAACTAAAATTTAAGATGAAACAAAGTTGAAAATTATTTTTACCAATAGTTGAGATCATATAATCTTCACAAATATCCATTAATTGTTTTACTTGGTATTTATGTGCTATAGCAAATAAATCTTTTGAATAGGTTTCAAGTGTTTCTTTAAAAATTTAATTTTTTTGGTCATTCAAAATTATTTTTTAAAAATACTTTCATCAATTTCTCCACTATAAAAATATTCCAGCATTGCTTTAAAACATTCTGGAGAAGTATCGACAACTTTGATTTTACCCTTTAAATTTACTATTTGCTTAAATATAAATGAGAAAACTATTCAAAAAATATAAGAGAGATAACAGACTTCGAAACCCTATGGTTTTTTTATTTTCTGAATTAGACATCTATTACAGAGGGGGCTCAAATACTTATATAAAAATGTGGTGTTTGAATTCGGTCCGATGAGAAAAATCGGATGGTTCCCATTAAAACCTTAAATAAAATTACATTCTGTGCTTCAGTCATCCCCATTTGTTCAAACATTTTTTGAAATACAACACTGTTTTTAGCCAAAATAAATTTATGTGTGTTTATTAATTCGTTTTCAACCTAAAAATATTTATTCGAATAATTTAAAGATTTTTTGTAGATTTTAGTAGGGGGTGGAGAATTGACAAACCTCAATTCTGAACTCTTTCGACAGCGAAGGGTCCATGTCCACCCATGGATCTTGGTAGTTCATGACAAAACCTCAATTGAGGTTTTGTCAAGAACTTGGTGTTTCCATTGTTAAAAATTGGATTAAAGTGACATATGGGATGGAGACTTGGTAAAGGGTGGTTATATAGTCGGGAGAGCATAGAACTATTATTTTTGAACGAGATAATAAATAATGCCAAAAACCCCTGTTGGCTATTACTTCACTTAACAATTGTGTCACAAGTCGAGAAAAAAAGAGTAGGTTGGATTTTGTATTATTTCGGTTCGGGTTAAAGAAAGTACGTATTTCGAGTAACCCTTTACGTCACTGTACATTAAACAAACAAACATTAAAAAATTAACCTACCTCAACAACACAATCAGTAAGTATTCCCTCTTTAAACATAATTAAAGATCGTTGTGAAGAACTTTCAGAAGAAAAATCCACAATCTCATTTTCGCACTTTATATTGTAAGGAACGAATTCAACTTCACAATAAAGGTGTATAGCATCTAAAAATAAAATTTTAGACTTAACAATTTGAATCCAGCCATCCGGTCCCACTTACAAGGGCCATCGTTAACTGCGAATTTGATATATTTTTGGTACCATCCGATAGAGGTTTTGCAAGAGCGTCTCACGACTACAATAGGATTACTTTGTCAAATATTGTTCATTTAAGTTGATTTTAATGTCATTCGAATCAGCTCGACAATCTCTTTCGGATGAGCTATTATTTGATTAATCGATTTTTAGCCCAAAGAATGAACTTGGTCCACCCTTTTATTTTTCAATTTTCGGGGGTCTGTATCTCGTCCCAAAGTTAAGACCTGGGGTTGATTTTGGTGTCATTCGACACAGCTCGACGAGTTCTATAATCTAAGACTGACTGACCATTTTTTAATACTTTTAGCAAGGAAAAAAAAGGGGTACGAACCGAACTATTACCCCTATTGCAAAGTGAAAATAACTTTGAGCCGAGTTATGGTCAAAGTTTCAGTCATAGGAAGTGGTTGAGTATAGGGAGAAGCAATGTTCAACACCCACAAAAATTAAAAAATAACCTAAATTTAAGGTATCCGATGAGTCATTCACCAAAACGTAATCTCCTCCATTCTCTAAATTGTCGTTAGACTTGTCAGTCGTTTGTGTTTTGAAAACTTGATATTTATCCGATTCTGTCCCGTGTTTAAAAACTGATGTAGTGCTTCTATAAATAATTCAAATTTTTAAATTAAAATACTTTACGACATACGGACAACAAAAAATTTTATTTCCATCATCCGTATAAATATTAAATTGAGCTTTCAAAGGTTTTGAGTCTTTTAATCCTACTTGAACAAGAGAAACATAAATGCCGGCTAAAATTTTATAGTAATACAAAAAAGTATTAGAAAAATCACCAGAACTAAGCTGCCAAATATTTGGGTAAACACGCAATTGCCATTTGACAGAAGGATATTTTGGATTATAAAATTCCTTGCCTAAAATTTTGATTTAGAACGGGATCTACCCGGGAGGTCAACATCCAGGTCTACACCAAAAGAACGCTCACATTGATCAAATAAGTCTATAGATCAGCCCCCAAAGTATCAAATTACTTAGAAGATTAACGCCAAATATCTGCGAAGATAAAAGGGCTTAAGATCAAGCATACGTCTACCTGCTCCCTTTTACCTTATCCAAACAAGAGAATTTCCATCTTATGTCACTTAATCCCACTTAATCTCAACAAATCCATATTGATCCGCTCAAATCCATCGAATCCCTCTTAATACCCACAAATCATATCTAATCCAAACAAATATTTCTTTACTCGCCGAAGTATCTGGAGTTGATCCCCTGGGTAATTTGAACTTTTTGGGAGTTAACCTCTAATGTGATTTGATCACTAGTGAGTCGACCTTCCGAGGTGGACCAAATTAACCTTTTTTATCATTAAATCAAAACAAACTTGTCAAAAATTGATCATTTTGCATTAAATGCCCATGTTTATTTAAATTATATAATTTCCATTCGATTTTACAAGTAATTGACTCCAACTAAAAATAATTATTTATTTAATATCAAAATTTATTTAGAAACCGTTGATACATCAGAAATCATTTTTATAAAATATCTAAAATAAAAAATTTTAAAGTCTTTAAACTTTTTAGTTCCAATTTTAAAGATTAATCATTTTTACAAAACTTCATAAACAGTATAACAGTACGGCGGGTTAACTAAAACAGTACGGCGGGTTAAACGGGAAATCTGGGTGGCGTTGTGTATTTTTATTCTTTAAATACGCCAAATAGCGTTAACACTATTTCTCATTTTTCTGCTTTCTTTTTCGCAAAACGCACTTTATTCGCAGTTGTTTCAGTGCCAAAAATAATAGCCGTTTGAGTGCCAACTTTATCGCAGAGTTTGAGTGTCAATGAGGGGAACTCTCTCTCTCATTAGTTAAATCCTTATATCTTTTAACCCTCCCACCCGATTCTTTTCAAATTTTGCATTTATGTAGGCCAAAGATAGATAACAGCTCATGCAAATTTTTTTACACCAGAAAACCTTAAATCTATCCTTAACCCGGATTTTAGGGTCATCAAGATTTATTGATTTCAATTGGTGACATTTTGTCCCACTTTGTAAATATTTTTTTTTATTTTTTAGTTCTCAAAAAATTTTTTAATTTATGGCAACACTTTTATTTATTTTTTTCCGTTCACCATTATGTCGATTTCATCTTTTTCCAACTTTTCACCGCAATTTTCACACAGGAGAATTACCTTTTAAAATACCTGCTCCAATAAAGGTTTTTTAAATTTAATTTTTTTTTAAATTAAAAAAAAATTTTAAGCGTTCTTCAACCGATATTCTTCAAGCAATGGCTGATACAGTCAAAACGGATGAAAATGCCCCTCATTTTGCTTATATAGATGATACGGCCACTATACCAACAACTCTTTTACAAAGGAAGAATTATTTACTTGCTAAGGTTTTTACTTTTATGGTCCCCAAATTTTTTCCTTTTCCCATTTCGGGGAGGGGCAGGGGGTCCTTTATACCCCCACTGGCTACGGCCTGTTAGGATTTTAGGTTTAGACTTATTTTCGATATTTCTCCGTTAGTCTTACTAAATTTTGAATAACATTATTTTACGTCTTTCCTCTCCCTTTTTTTCCCTTTTTAAATTTTCTGAATAGGACTGATATTTTTTAAGAAAAAATTTTTAAAATATTTATGCTTAAGGTTTTGATTCTTTAAAATCCGCAAGTTTTGTCCGCAAATTATTTTTTAACCTTCTCCAATTTTCTCCTCCCAACGGTTCATTTCCGACTCAATCTCAATTTTTACGAGACTTGCAGGAGTTCATTAATATAATTTTAGGAATTTGGTCGTCGTACAGCCCTTCGTTTGGTCGAAGAATGGCCAACACTTTTTATGTTAGACAGAGACCAACCAAGATTAGCAGCATTTCGCCCTCAAAAACCTTTAAATCCTGAACTTGTTGAACCAACAGAACAAAATTTATTGCATATGATTACTACTAGACAAGTTGTAGATGCTATGAAAATGTATCAACGAATGGGGGAAAATGATGAAAATATTGAAATTAGTACAAAGGTTTGTTTTTTGGTTTCAATTGACTTCTGTTTTAAGAAAAGAGGGTTATAATTTCTGTAAATCCGCAAAATTTCTGCAAATCCGCAAAATTTCTTCAAAATTAGGCTAAACAGGCATATTACCAAAAATATTTTTCTGTGGAGTGGAGGAGGAATAATCTTTAAAAATGGATCCGAATTTTTGCGCTTGAGGCGCTAAAATGTTCCCCCCTTCTCCCCTGCTTACGTTTTCAACTTGTTTTTTTTATAAACTAGTTGAAAAATTTTTTATCCTTGGCATTCCTAAAAAATTTTTATAGCACCGACCCTGTGAGTTTTAAACTTTTTAAATTTTTAAGATGGAATTATTTAAACTACTTTGTTATTACAATGAAGAAAATATGCCTCTTGATGAAATTGAATGGGCTGCTACAAGAATATATTTTGCAGAAGAGGAAGTGAGAAATAATGAATGGAAAGGGTTAAAGGTTTTTTTTTGAATATTTTTTAAAATTAAAAAATAAAATATTTAAAGGGAGACATTCCTTGTTTGGCTGAACAACTCTTCAATAAATTACCAAAAACAGAAGAAACTTATTCCTATTTAATTTGTGGTCTATGCAAATTTCCAACAATTTATTCTCTTACACAAGCTAAAATTCTTTATAAGGTTTTTTTTAAATTTTTTAGATTTGTTTAAAGGATTTAAAATTTTTTAAATCTTTTTATATTCTAATTTAAATTTCTATCATGTTTATAAATAAATGGAAAGGGTTAAAGGTTTTACCAAAAACGGAAAAAGAAAAGGTTTTGTCCCAACCTTTTTTCTTAAATTTTTTTTGTTAACCTTAATCTGGAAATTGCTAAAAGGTATAATGTTATAATACCAAAGCGCCGAGATATCAAATGGGCATAGATAATTCAAACCCAAAGAAGTACAAACCATAGACGCCTTCCAAATTCAAGCTTGTTCGTATTTCTAGGACAAATTTTAACCCCTGAAAGATTTGAAAAAATCTTTAAAAAAATCATCGGAAATAAAAAAATAGGTTGTCAACTCTTTAAGGAAATGATTTCTGCTGGTTTTACCCCTTTTGAAGATGTTTTCAATCTAATGATTAAAAATGAAATAACATTAGTTGAAAATACAAAATTTGATTTAAAATTTTGGTTACAAGAAATGTCAAAATTTAATGTTCGTCCATCCGTAACAACTTTTAATTATATTTTTCAAAATTTGGCAAAGGTTTTTTTTAATTTTTAAAATTTTTTGGGTTAATTTTTTTGGTTTTTAATTTTGTGTACAAAACTTATGGTTTTTTTTATTTTTATAAAAATTTTTTAATTTTTTTTCGAGAATTTTTTTTTAATTAAAGATTTTTCTCCGAAAAATCTTTGAAATTTTACGGAAATTTTTTCTAAAAGTTTTTGAATATTTTTTCCAACAACCAGAAAGACTCTCACACACTCCCAAGACGCCTTTAAATATTATCATTTTTTCCCGAATTATTTTTTCTCGAACTTTTAAGTATTTTTTCACGTTCTTTTATTGGGTAACTCTTGATTTTAAGCCTTATTTCTCTTGACGATAAGATTAGTTTTAATTTTGCGGACAAAACTTGCGTATTTTTTCATTTTTATAAAAAAATTTTTTATTTTTTAGAATACAAATTTGGAAGAAAATTTACAAAAAGATTTAACAAATATGGCTTCTTCAGATACTCACTTTATTGATACCAAAAAAGATCCTTTAAAAGATGATTCATTAAATTTATGGAAATCTGCAAAAATGTTTATTAATGAAATGAAGGCTTTAAATATAGAACCTAGTTTATTTATTTATGCAAAAATTTTGGAACTTTCTCCTGATGATATTGTAAGGTTTTTTTTAAATTTATTTTAGTGGGAGGGGAGAATTATTTTAGTGGGAGAATTTATTTTAGTGGATTTAATGGGACGAAATTTTAACAAATTTGGAAGAAAATTTAAATTTATTTTAGTGGGACTTGATAATTTTATCAGGAATCTAAACCGAAATATCTTTGGTTTTTTATTTCTGAAGATTTTTGAAAAAAATTTTTTTGACGTAAGGACTTGACTTGATATCATCACCTAATTTTGTCTTTTTCATTGTCTTTTTCATCGACTTTTTTAAGAAAATTCTCTGCAAGTTTTCTTTAAAAAATTGACAAAAGTTACTCCTGATGATTATTCGTTTAATATTATACAAAATAAAATTTTTTTCAATTTTAGAGTTATCGAATAACTTTGTTAAACGAAATTTTAACAAATTTGGAAGAAAAATTATTTAACGGAAAAGAAATTAAAAATACAAATTTTGATGATCACACATTTTTTCTCAATTCAATGTCAATTGCCTCAATTGCGCAAAGTGAAAGTTTGTTGGATAGAACTTTGGAAATTTATAATGATAGAAATAATCGAGTTAAAATTGTTAATGCTAGGGATGAAATTAGGTTTTTTTAATTTTTTTTCTAAAATTTTTGAATTTTTTTAATTTTGGGGAAAAATATTCCAAAATATGAGGGGAGATAGAAAATAAAAATCCTCAACTAGAATATTTTTTTAAATTCTGTGAACATTTTCCAATTTTTATTTCAAAACATGGGATTTCTTCCCCAGTTTCTTCTCGGCTTTGGTTGGAGCAGAGAAAAATTAAAAATTTGGTTTCCCTGATTTTTTATAGAAGGTTTTTTCACCTCAATTTCCTGGTCCTATGTTTCTTTTCTAAATTTACCCGAATTTTTATGACGTAATGACTAGGGTTGTCGGTTCTTGGAAAATTTTCGGATATCCGGAACCGAACCGAAAAATCCTCTTTTGTTTCGGTTCGGTCCAGAACCGACAACCCTAGTAATAACACATTACCCGGAAGTCTGTTTTAATTTCTTGTCCAAAAATATTAATTTAATTTAAAAAATTATTTTTTTTCCAGATTTTTTGAAAATTATTTGTTAGCAAAATTGCGTTGCCTTTCTTTAAACAATTTCTTTTTGGTCTACAAAAAATTTGTTCCAAACATAATACCACTTACAACAACTATTTTTGGAACTATAAATAATCAAATTAATAAAGTTATCTTTTTAATTTTAAAGAAAATTTTTTTTAATTTTTTAAAGAGAAAACCTGGTGAATTTTGTTGGCCTTTACTTAAAAGATTAACGGAAAATTTTGTCAATTCTCGTTGTGCTTATTTGGATAAACTTGGTTTTTCTATGATTGAACAGTTACGTGAAGTGAGGCCAAATGTAAGAGAGGGAGGGTTTTTTTTAATTAAACGAATTTTAATTTGGAAGGGTTGAGTTTGGGATATTGTTTGGAGGTTTTTTTGAAAACTACAGAAAGTTTCTCATTTGTAGAAGATATCTTTATAGAAGATACCACAATATTTTTCCCTTAATTTTGGGGGACTTGTTTAATGATAAATCATCTTTATCAAAAAAATTTTTTGGGGGGTCTTTGAGTTAGGGGGTTCATGGTTGAGATTTTTATAGTTTCCCTACTTTTTTATTGCGAGTTTAAGGACAACTTTTATTATTAAATACAAACCTTCCAGTTAACTAGCAATAAGCTTTTTTCATCCTAAAAATTTTATACACTCTGTTACGGTCTCATTTGGGTCAAAAAAATTTTTTTAATGTCTTTTTGTTTTTTGAACTTTTTATGAATTTTTTCTCAATCAAATTCTTTCATTTTTCCCCTATAATTAATAAGAAAAAAGTCCAATTCAGCAAATAACCGTTTATTTTTTATTTCCAGCAACATTTATCAATTGAAGAGACAAAAGAATATTTTAAATTATGTGAAGGATTAATTAATGTGATTGAAGAAATCGATGCTCGACGTGAATATTTGGAACAAAAAAGAAAGAAAGAAGAAGGAATTTTAGTAGAAGAGGAAGAATTAAATTTAGCTGCTGTAAAAGAAGAAAAAATTAAAAACGAATTGGTTGACGAAAATGTTTTGAGTAATGAATTTTATGTTGAAGATAGAAGATTATTTTAGATTGAAGATGATATTTGTTTTTGGTTTTATTTTAGTCAGACCTTACTTTAAGATACACCCCAATAATAGATATATGTACATACCCTCCTCAATTTAGGATACTTATATTTTTTTAAAGTTTGGTGGTTGGATAGTCGAAAAGAGAAATAGAGAGCATGAAGGATGGGCCGAGGGTTGAGAAAAACCCTCGGCCCATAGTGGGTTTTTCTCAACCCTTTGTAATCGCCCAGGCTAGCCAGTGGAGTCGGAGTTCGGATCGGGTTTTAGATTTTTTCGGATCGGACTGGAAAAAGTCAGGGTTTCGGGTAACCCGACCCATTCCTATTATAGAGGAGAGAGGGAGGGAACATTTTTTCGATTCCAAGGGTGTATCTTATAAGTGAGGGCTGAATATTATTTTTTGTTTATTTTTTTTTCGAAATTTTTTTTAGAAAAAAAGAAATACTTTTTTGGATTAAAGAACACCTATATTATTTTTCAGATATTTAATACCTTTTTAAAATTTTTTTAATATTAAAAAATTTTTTTTTGAAAATTTAGATTCTTCAGAATATGGCTGAACAACCAGCAAGAATCAGAACAATGGGGTTTTGTAACCGCCCAGGCTCGCCGGTGCTTAAATCTGTCCATAATCGATTACAAGAAATGCATACAGAGAATGGAAAGGTTTGAAATAAAATTTTAAAGATATCCCTAGGGAATGAAGAAATCTTTTTAAGGAGTCCTTGGCATCGCTTAATTAGGTCCCCCACCAAGTGACCAACAAATTTTAAAATTACCTTAAATGGGGAGCCTTCTAATTTTGGAAAATTTTCTGTTTGGAAACTGTTCTGAATAATCAGATCAAATCGAAATACTGATTTAACAGACCAGAAATAGTTCCAACCAGAACAGAATTTCTTTTTCTGAAAATTTCAGAATTTTTATTTTTCCATGTCCGCAAATTTAGTCCGCAAAAAAAACTTCAAAAAAAATTTTTTTTTTATTTGCCCTTCAGATTCACCGAATAATCCCAAAGAGTCAAGCAATATGTTTACTCGCCCATATCGACTCTCCAAATTGTATTTGGTTCAAAATGGTCAATAATATAACAGAACAAATGCAGTTACACAAATCTGCTTATTTGGAACCTTTAAATAATTTAAATGAAGTAAAAAGTTATATTTATGTTATGGCACCTATAGAAGAGGGAGTATATTCTAGAGCTAGGATTTTACATGTACAACCTGTTAAGTATAAAGAAACAAGATTTTCTTTTGTTTTTGCGCATTTTATTGATGAAGGATATGGGGCTTGGATGTTGGAGGTTTGTTGGAAAATAAATTATATTCTGATTTTCTGAGAAATTCTGATTTTATTTAAAAAATAAATCAGAATTTCTGATATATCAAAATAGTCAGAATTTTTATTTTTGAAAAATCAGAATTCTAATTTAATAACCAGAAATTCTGATTCAAAAATAGATTTTCTTTTTCTAAAAAATCAGAATTTTTATTCATTTTGAAATCAGAACAAGCTATATTCTGGTCTTATAATTCTTTTTTATACTGAAAAATCAGAATTCTGATTTCAGATGATATTAAATTTTCTGATAAATATCAGAACGCATATAGAATCTTTTCGAATTAATTCTGAAAAGTTAGAATTCTGATTTGATAAATCAAAAAATCAGAATTTAATTTCAGAATAATCAGAATTTTTATTTAATTTTTTAGGATTGCCTAGCAAAAATGGATCCTCAATTGCATTGGCATCCTTGGCAAGCATTTCCCGTGTCTCTATTTAAATTTGATTTGCCAAAAAATTTGGAGTCTTTTCAACGTTTAAATTATTGGCCAGAAGAAATTAATGATGAATTAATTAAAATAATGGGGGAATATGAACAATTTAAAATTGTACCTGTTCAAGGCAAAATGACTAATGACTATTGTGAATATACGAGGGTATTTTTATTTTTAACTAAAAAAATTTTTTTAATTTTGCGGACAAAAATTTAACGGATTAACATTTGCGGACAAAAATTTTTGCGGTCAAAAAAATCTTGCGGATAAAAATTTGCAACAAAAAATTTTTTTGCGGATTGACATTTGCGGACAAAATTTGCGGATGACAAATACAATGCAGTCGGACCTCTTTATAATGTTCTCTCAATTTTAGATATACCCCAGTTTAAGATATGTATTTTTAAATTAGGCTGTCACTGTTTGGGGGAGCATTCTAAACGATACCCTCTATTTAAGTTACACCTCATTATAAGATATGATTTTTTCTGTCCCAAGGGGGTGTCCAAAAATTAGGGTAGACTCCATATAAGATTTTAACTAAAATTTTTTAAGGCAGAAATATATGGATTAAATTCTGAAAGAGACAATGAAAGAGGACAAGGAACAGCAGAATCTATAGGGCATCGTTTAGCTATCGAATTTCAACCTTTAGAATTGCTTGATAGAAATATGTTTCATGTAAAAGAACAAATAATATCTAAAAGGGATGGAATTAAACCTTTAACGGTTTTTTTTTATTTTTTTGGGAAAAAATTTTTTGAAGCAGGAGGTTGATTCTGTTTCGAGTCTTTTCCTTTATGCTACCATTAATCCGCAAGTTTTATATTATTATTCTATTGAAAAAGAGGAGGTGGAGGTGGTTAGTATTTAAAAATATTGGGCCGGGGTTTAAGATGTTTTTAAAAGAAAGTGAAACGTCCCAGTAACTCACAATCAGTCGGGGGTAGAGCACTCGAACCAAAAAAAGCTCAAAGCAATAACTGTTAGGAAGTCGCAGTATCGGTGCTGCACGTGTTTACCTTCTCTCTTTAACAAAAAAAATTTCTTGTCCTATAGTATTTTGAGTTAATACTTGCGGATTTTCGATAGCATAAAGTAAAAATCATTAAAATGCTTCTACGGTCCCTAAAATTTTTTTTTAATTTTCAAAAAAATTTTTTTCAAAGGTGGGCGATGCAATTTTATTACTCCAACAAATGCCAAAATGGAGAAGGACTTTTCCTAATGATTTTTCAACTATAAGAGAAGAAATTATTCAAGAAAATGAAGAAGAGAGGGAAGGACAACTTCCTCCTCATTGGCAATTAATTGCAGGGCAATTACCTTTAGTGGAGGATTTTACTTTTAATTTACTAAGAACACATTATTCTACAAATGAAGGAAAACAAGTTGTTTGTATTGAATGGGACTCTTTGGTACTTTTAAATTTAATTTTTTAATACCCCTTGGGGCTGAAAAGATCGTACTCTATAAGGGGTGTATATTAAATAGAGGGTATCTTTCTTAAATAGTCCTTTCAAATAATGGCTAATTAAGTTTAAAAAAGCATCTTAGATTGGAATGTATATGATTTCGGGGATAACTAAAGGCTTGATTGTAGATAGATTTTCAAGGCGGCTGGAGTACACTAAACTCTCATTTAACCTCACTCTCCACACCTAGCTCAATGTTACCCTATATTTCTGTCTGCATTTTTACTTTTGAAATATCCCATTCCCTTAGATATTACAAGCTTTAAGATATCCCCAGGCTCTAATGTCCACAATTTTTCAAGAAATCTTTCAAAAAATTTTTTTCAGAAATCCCCTTATGAATTTTATGCTTTTCCATTAAAACAAACATTACCAGAAGAAATTAAAAATAAAAATAAAGAAGTAATAATAGAGAAAAATCCAATAAGACGTCTCTACAATTTACAATCAGAATTAGCTTTTGAATTAAATAAATTTTATGGGGACCCAATAAATAGAAGGAAAGTTGATCCAGAAGAAGTTTTTGCAAATTTAGCTGTGGGGCCGTATTTTGGAATTTATGAGACAAATGATGAAATTAGGGATAGAAATTTTAGAAGAATTCAAATACTTGCAATGAGAAGTAGGAGAGGGCAAGAATGGACTAGTGAATTTTGCAGAATACGTTATTTGGATGTTGGGGGGACTGAAATTGTGCCTATTTGTTGTATTTTGCGAATACATACATAGTGAGGGGATTTTTGAATTTTTTTGAATAGAGATTGTCTATTAGAGTATTTGTCAACTTTTTTGGGTATATTTTAGTTTGGGAGGTTGGGAAATTCAAACGGACATCTCGAGTTTCAAAGGGGCTCTTCCATTTATCCAAAGTCCCACACATTTTTTTGTTTAGACTACAATTATATCACAAACACTTCATTAATCCTTTCTATGTATTTTGTAGGAGGTATCCGACTACAGAAATACATAAATTTTCAAGCTCGGTTTTTGTTTGCTTTATAGGTATATCTCACATTCCTGTTTGTCCTTCTTTCTTAGTTCCCCCCTTCTCGCTTCATCAATCGGTATACACTAGAGTCGTGATATATAAAGTCGAGACTCTATAGTGCCTAAGCGAAACTGATTTACTTGAAATATTGCCAGATAAGATCTCTATTAACATTAAAAATTTTTTTTCTTTTAGCCATTGCAACAAACCACCTCTATGTATTCAACTTTCTCTACAAACTATTCAACCAACAAAAACTAATAATTGGCATTTGGTAGCTTTGCAAGATTATTAAACTTAAAAATTTCTTTTCTTCTTTTTTTTCAAGGATGAAATACGTTTCTTTAAAAGTCAGATTCGTGTAGACATTCCAGCAATATGCAAATTGCGTTTACTCAAGTAAAGTTATAGTATACAGACTGACCTCTTTCTTAAATACCCCTTCTAGGCATAAATCATAGCTTATAATGAGGTTTTTCTTGAATAAGAGGGTATAGTTTAAGTAACTTTTCCAATCGGTAGCTAATCAAATTTAAAAATTGAGTGATTTATCTATTAGGGACCGGCACGATACGAAATCTCTAACAAAAATTTCGGTTATCGAGAATCGAGATTTTTCGAGATCGCGATTCTCGAACCTAGTATTGTGGGGGTATTTAAAAACGAGGCCTGATTAGTGTCAAAATTGACGGTAATTTTTAAATTAAAATTTCTTTTTCTCAGTCCTCACAATGCTGTTACCGACTACAATTCAGTTCCACAATCCTGGCCTGGCGTTTATGGTGCCTACGAACTTAATATGGGTAATGTCCATTTGGAGGCTAAAATGGTAGAGAGTGGAAATGCTGTTTTTACAGAAGCTGTTAATCGTAATGGAAATTGATTTTTATAAGAAAAAATTTTGGATTAGTTTTTTTAAAAATTTTTTTAAGTTTGGAAGGTTCCTTTACTCTTAAAAATTTAAACATCTTATAATAATATGGTCGGACCTCGCTATAAGATAAACCTAATATTAGAGATCCTTCTATTTAAAATAAACTTGAAATTTGGTTAGTGGGATGAGGTGCAGGGGTGAGCGTAAGAGACAATCTCTAAAAATGCAACGCAAGGCCAGAATTTAGCGAAGAACGCAATACACCTACCCTTGATGGTAATCGTTTAAGCGATACCCTCTATTTCAGAGACCTTTTGTTTAAGACACCCCAATTTAAGATACTCTCTATATAAGCATACCTTCTATTTAGGATACCTTCTATATAGGGTACCCTCCATATAAAATTCCCGCTATTTAAGATACGCCCTCATTTTAAGAGACGATTTAGTCCCATATCGTATAGTGAGGCCCGATTAATTTTAAAATTTATTCTTTTTTCCACCTTGATGACTTTCTTTTTTTAAACCACCTAAGATATACATTTACTTAATTCATAATTCCATTTTTTTATATTTTTATACTATAAAAAGATTATACAATCGAATTTCGCTTATATGACACCTCATTGTGAAAAAATTTTGATATTAAATTGAGGTGTCGTACAAGTAAATGTAAAGGTTAAATTTCGTTTTTTGTCACTTCATGCAGAATTTTTTTAAAGTAAAAAAACTTGACGTCAATGTAGAATTGTCGTGCAAGTGAGATCCGTTTCAATATTAAATTTTATTTTTAAATTATCTTAATAAAAATTTTACTGGTACTCTTGTGTTATATGCCCGCATTTTTTATGCCCCCCTTCTCTTTGCCTTTTTTATTTCCTCTTTAAGATTAAAAAATGGTCAAAGGCAATTAATGGGCAAGGATTAAATTCATTCATGTTTAAAAAGGAAAAATATGGGAACATAATCATTTTTTAGGCTTTTGTTTTTTAAATTTGTTTTCAGATCAATAAATATTTTCAATCTTCCACAGTGATATATAACACAAGAGTACCATTAGTAGTTATCACAGTATAAATCGCTCACATGATTTGGAGGTAACCAAATCGCTGCTCCTAAATATTACCCACACAAATCGCTCCAATTACCCATACAAATCACTCCGCTGAATCAGGTACCAAATCGCTCTTCTTAATATTACCTATATATATACACATGAATCGGAGGTAACCAATATAAAAATAAAATTAATGTAAATTTAATAAATTATAAAAACCTAATGAGAAAAATTAAAGAAACACTTAATAAAACTTAATTAATCTATAAGTTGAGAAAATAAAACAATATAAACCAGAATATTTAAATTATAATATAAGATTTTTTATTTAACGAGCTACTTTATAATTTAAATCAGAGAATATATCATCTTTTGTTAATACTATCATTTCTTTTTCGAAAAATTGGCTAAGTAACGTAGAAAATTTATAAAAAAAATGTCTACATTTTCCTCTGACAGCATATAATATTTGATCAGTTTCATTTAAACCCCAACTATAAAATTTTTAAATTTAAATTAATAACTAAAGTTTTTTGTAAATAACTTCCTATATAAGTATTTATTAAAATATAATCAGACATCGTTATAATAGAAATTATACGTTTTGATATAGTAAAATTGTCCGGCAACAAGATTAGTGTTGTTGCTGCTATAAGGTAAACAAATCGCTCACTCTTATTTTTAAAACCTCATCGCTCCCACTATTTAAATCCAAATCGCTCCCTTATTTTTAAAACCAAATCGCTCATTTTAATTGCAATTAATAATTGCGAATGATTTACTCAAAATTGTTACTATTTAATTAAAGCAAAGCTTAAGATACATCTCTTGCAATCAGTGCAGGATTTTTTACGAAAAAGTAATATAATATTTTACATTTAAATTTTAAATTTATTAACTAAATATGTACATTTTGTTCATATTTTCAATTATATTTTACATTTCCATTTCTTTCTAGTTGCGTTATAAATTCATTTTTTTTCATTACATTTTTAGATTCGTTCTAATTTTAACGTCATCTCCTCAATATTCGCCTTCCAGTCCGCAATACACCTCACCAAGCCCGGGCCCGCTAAATTACCAATCCAGCTCTCCACATTATTCGTCGCCAAGTCCGCAATACACCACATTGACCCGCTAAATAATTATTTTAGCTCTGCACACTATTCAACACCTAGTCCGCAGTACTCAAATAATTCGCCCCAATATCAAGTCCGACACTTAGAAATTTGGCAACAACATATAAAAAATTAGTAATAGAATAAATTCGACAAGAGCAACGACTATTAAGGATAAATTAAATAGTGGTTTATATGAAATATCTAAAGAATTATGCTTAGCTTTTATACGACAAGAGTAAATATTTATAAATCCAAAATTAATAGATTAATATCAATTTTAGTATCGTTTAACAATAATAATTCTCTGGTATATACGCTGAGAACCTCAAATCTGTTGCTATTTTTGAAAATAATGTGTAGCATAAGAAGATATTTGTGTAGATTAGATAAATACGTATGTTTATAGCAGCAACAACACTAATCTTGTTGCCGGACAATTTTACTATATCAAAACGTATAATTTCTATTATAACGATGTCTGATTATATTTTAATAAATACTTATATAGGAAGTTATTTACAAAAAACTTTAGTTATTAATTTAAATTTAAAAATTTTATAGTTGGGGTTTAAATGAAACTGATCAAATATTATATGCTGTCAGAGGAAAATGTAGACATTTTTTTTTATAAATTTTCTACGTTACTTAGCCAATTTTTCGAAAAAGAAATGATAGTATTAACAAAAGATGATATATTCTCTGATTTAAATTATAAAGTAGCTCGTTAAATAAAAAATCTTATATTATAATTTAAATATTCTGGTTTATATTGTTTTATTTTCTCAACTTATAGATTAATTAAGTTTTATTAAGTGTTTCTTTAATTTTTCTCATTAGGTTTTTATAATTTATTAAATTTACATTAATTTTATTTTTATATTGGTTACCTCCGATTCATGTGTATATATATAGGTAATATTAAGAAGAGCGATTTGGTACCTGATTCAGCGGAGCGATTTGTATGGGTAATTGGAGCGATTTGTGTGGGTAACATTTAGGAGCAGCGATTTGGTTACCTCCAAATTAGGTGAGCGATTTGTACAAGGGTAACTACCATTTACTTATTTTAGAAAATAAACTACCGTATTCTCTCTAATTGCGCGACGGCCTCTAGTTGAACGAGTCCCCAATAGAGCGGCTCTTTTCAGGGGTGAAAAATAGAGCGGCATGTAGTCAATTAGAGAATACGGTAAAAATACACATAAAAATTAATATACTAAGAATTTTTAATTTTTAAATAAATTTAAAATAAAAATTTTTTTAAATAAAAATCTCTCCCAGAAAAATTTTTCCATTTTATCACATTTTTAACATCCCAAACATCTGTTCCAAATCCTCACTTAACGAAATAGAATAATTTCGCTGTCGGTTATCAATAATATTTAAATGCCCTTGTTGTGGTTGTTGTTGCCTATTTTTAATTATTTTAAAATTCAAAATCTTTTAAAGGCTTGATGGCTTTCATCGAGAAGTCAACACCTTTATCTCTAAGTGTCCTCTAATATTAATCTTCGGTAAAATGGGGTCCAAAAAATTTTATAAAACCCTATTTTTGTTAAAAATTATTTTACAATCCACCTATCATTTTCCTCATCTCTTTCAATTTCTATTCCTCCTTCTGCTAAATTCTCTTCATTTTCATAAGACTGATGAGAATGACCAGAAGAGTCTAAACTTTCCTCTCTATCTTCCTCCTCTTCAGGAATTAAAATTTGTGGAATATTAATTCGCTCTTCCAACACATTTAATTCTTCATTATTTAAAGTCATTGGAAATACTCTAGCTTTGGGTATTTCTTTTTTATTATTTAATCTTTCTTCTTTGTTTAACCTTTTTTCATGATTTTCAGTTACTAGTTGTTGACATTTTTTATTTTGACGTTCCTCAAATTTCCCAACTAATTTTTCTTGTGCCTGTTCCAGTTTGTCTATTTTAGACTGCATTTTTTGAAGTTGTACAAGTAATTCGCGATTACAAGAGGAGGAAAAATCAGAAAAGCAGTGACGATCAGAATTTCGACGTCTTAAAAGTTTTTTTCTTAGGTTTAAAATATACGAAAAAATTTGGACTCGAAGGGATTCGAACCCACGACCTTGAAACCAACCAAACTGCGCTGTTAACCACCAAACCATACTTACATTCAACCAAATTAATTTTTCTTCGATCTAATATTGAACGAACAAAAGAGAAAAATTATCATCCACAAACGGGTTCGAACCCACAACCCTTGATGGCACCGAACTGCGCCTTTATCCACTAGGCTAATAGCACGCTTGGGCCCATTTAAAATAATTCCCTAATATAAATAACCTTTCCGGACAATTATTGTCTTTTAACCGAAATTTCCTTCTTGCCAAATCATCCATGCAATCTTCTTCAAAGTCTTGCAAGTCTCTAAGTTCATCCGTTCTTAGTTGGAATTCTTTAAAATTTATTTTAAAAATATTTATACAAAAAATCACCGTTTAAATTGGTTGATTTATGTTGTTGTTCATCATAATGGAATGGACACAACATTCTGGACTTGAAAAAAAATTTTTCAGGCGAACCTCATTTTTAGATAACCCCAAAATTTGATACACCTCATTATAGGTCTGTCTGGCCATGGATGCCCGAAAAAATCCCAGTCCACGGAATTTTTGCGGATAAAAGTATATGTCCGCAAATTTTTGCGGATAGAAATATCTGTCCGCAAAAATTTTTTCTCCCCAAAAAATGAACCGGTACCTCCAATTTAATGTAACCTCTTCATAAGATACAATATTTTTCTACCCCGACGGGGGTATCAATAAATAAGGACCATCAGGCTGTGCGCCACGGCGTTGCGTTTTGGCGGCCATTTTTGGCTGATTTTGGCATTACGCCGTTTGGCGTCTTTTAAGAATTTGAAAAATTGGCGGTTGGAGTGCCACGCGAAAATTTTGGCGCACAGCAATGAGGCCCTCCTACATTTTTTCCAATTACCTTACAAATCCTTCTAAATAACATAAAAATATGAGCTATTGGAGTAAATGGAGGAGGTAAAACTGGAGTTGATTTGTATTCCAAAACTTGTCCATATCTTTGAAACATCCAAACTTGTCTAGACATTGCATTTGTTACATTAAATATATTACTGTATTTAATGGAGGATTTTTTAAAATTAATCAAAAAATTACTTAAATATAGCAATAAGCATATTTATAAGCAAAATATTTGCAATTAGAAGAAATACAGTCATTAAAATTGGAGGTATCCAGTGACCGGGAACACAATTTGTACCTGAAGAGAAAATGGAAACGTTTTTTACTGGATATAATTGTCCGCAAAATTTTTCTGTCCGCAAATATTTGCGGATCGTCCGCATAAAAGTTGCGGATTTTTTGAGTCCGCAAATTTTTGCACAAAATTTTTAGTCCGCAGAAATATATCTTTACCTTCATCTCCACAAGTATCAATCTCTCCGGCATAAACTTCTCCATAAAGCATAAAATAGGGCTAAAAATAGATTTTCTTAAATTTATTTCTAAAACCGTTACAAACTTTATAAAAAATATTTCGTACAAGTATCCAGGACCATTTTTCATGTGGAAAAGTTATTGACTGGCGGGCTTAAAAAATATATTAGTGGTTTTCCGGAAGGTTTCAATAAATACTTTAAATTTGGAATTTTTACTATTTGAGTCCCAATAATTTAATCAGACTCAAGTGTCCTATCATACAAGTTGAGACTAGGGTAGCAATCCGACCCAGAAAACCCAGACGGATTTTTTTGGCAAAAATCCCGACCTGAACCCCGAAGGGTCGGGTTGCTACCCTAGTTTAGACTTAAATGACCAATCAACCTATAAGAACAATCCAGACTCAAACTGCATAAAACACCTAGACTCAAAACACACTCAGACTCTAATTGCACTAAAAACGTTCCAAATAAAAAGACACTACCTACACCAAAAGCCATTAGAGTAACCATTAATAAAGCAATAATATAAGACATTGCTAGAACCATTTTACCAGCCATAGTAATATAAGGCCCAATTCGGGGATGTACAGACATGTAATCAAAACTTGAAGAAAGAGTTCAGCAAAATAATTTATTCTCAACAAACGTTTTCATATGCCAAAGAACCGAATTAACAGCCAAAATCACTCTGCTGTGGCTGTGTACTCTAACAGGGTCAAAACGAAAAGCAAACCCAACAAAATAAGATAAAATGGCTACTGTAGTTAACATATTCCAATATTTACTGTAGAAAATTTTAATTTTCTCTAATATGGAAGAAGCTTCGAGTATGAGAAGCTAAAAATGAATTTTTGGGGTGGTTTTGTAATAAAAATAAGGGAGGGTTATTTGAGTATGGACTTATATCTTTATCAAGTGAGGAGCTAAAACAGTTAAATTATTCTCACATATCCTCAAGAGTGTTTACTTGCGTCACTCAAATTTTTAGAATTTTTGATTATGAATTTTAAAAGTTATGGCTAAAAATGTCAATGAGCATATGTACAAGATCGTATTTTTTCGATTAATTACCCTAGGTAACTATTCTTTTGTATGAACCAAGGGAGGCAAGTATACGGTAATTGGTCACTGGGCGAGGTAGCTATCTAAAAGACATCCTCTTTTAGGGTACACATCATTATAAGGTACGATTTCTCGGCCCCAGAAGTGGACCTACTAGTGAGGTGTGACTATTTATTTATGAAATTCTGTTAATTCCAGATTGTGTAGTTTACGTCCCATAAGCTCCGCCTTTTTACTTATCTCTTCTTCTTATAATGAGAGGAAAAAGGGTTGAAGTAAATAAAAATATTAACACAACTGTCACTTTATAAGAAAAAAGGAGAAGAAAAAGGGGGTGTGACTTATGGGGGGGGGGGGGGTAAACTACACAAGTACCAAAATTCTTCCTCCCACCTTTCTAAAATGTTCCATTCCCAAAGCCAAAACATAAGCAAAAATAAGCCATTCAATATAGGTAACTTGGGCTGGAAATTCAATTAAAAGAACATAAATCAGAAGAAACATAAAGAACAGAAACGAGATTGCCCAGACCCAAAAAGAGGTTATTGGTGCTGAATAAAACATTCCAAATTTTGAAGAACACAAACACAGAGGATTTTGATTTTTCTTTAGAAATAGAAAATAAATCATAAAATTGAACTGCAATTTAGCCTAGATGTTGGTCCCCCGACGGGGGGGGGCACAGGGATAACTTTTCGGGGAGGCAGCGCCACGGGGGGAGGGGGGGGGGGACGGAGACGGAACTTACAAAAAACACAAATTCCGCGACTTAAGGGACGGGGACCAACTCTACAATTTAGCTAGGAGTGCGTCCTTGATTTAGCCTAGAGGCCCTTTATCAGGAGAAACAACTTCCCAACAATCAGACTCGATTGGGTAGGATTAAACTTGCACGTTAAGCAAAAGGGCGACATTATAGAGTCTGATCTTTCTAACCATTTAATTTCAGAATCTAATGGCAATCCCCCCTTTTACCTTCTCAAAAGAAGCGTCTTCTACCATTTCCCTCAAATTATCATCGCCACAACAATCATCTCCCAAAAGAGGCCTTTCAGACTCTAATGAACCAATAAATGTTGAATGATTGTTTCTTTCTGTATTTGAGGTATACAGAGGCGTTTTGAAGTCGAGAAGAAGAATGCTTGGTGGCAATAAAAGGCCAAGTATTACTTTGATGTTTGATTGGCTTAAATTTTGGGAAAAACGCATTTCCTTGGCGTTATGAATTTTTTCGTTTTTATTATTCGAGTCTTGAGGATAGATTACGACTTTTAGTCATAGAGTCTTGGTAGCGGGTGCAAGACTCAATATTGAATCCTGGACTCTTATGAACCTCAAATGACTGAATATTGAATCACGGACCCTCAAAGAGTCGACTTCGATTCTTAGACTCAAATGAACTCAAGACAACATTGAATCCAAGACAATGTTGTAATAAAATATCTCATAATAAAATATCTCATACTTTCTAAGACGTAGACCACCATGCCACAATTCAGCAAGCAAAATTTGACAACAAGGATGGGCAAGAAATCTTTTATTGTTAGCAATAACAGCCAATGAAAGACAAGATTGTTGTCCCCAATTTGGCAATTCTGCACCCAATAACCTCATGGTCATTCTTTGGTCTTGTTCATGACAATGATTTAATAATTCCAACGAGTAATCACGAAATTCCTGAAAATAATCTAGTCAATCAATAGCCCCATTAGAGTCTTGGAGACCGAGCGATTTTGTCTCTGTTCAGACTCTAATGATCTCTTCAAATACTAGACTCTAATTGACGTTTATTTATTGAGCTTCTATTTGGTCTCGTATAGAGGGCGGTAAATCGCATTCCCAGGATCCCGCAGCGGGATTTTTTTCAACAGTTTGTTCGGGACGGGATCCCGCAGGATTAATCCCGTAAATCCCGGTAATCCCGTTTTCGCTGAAAACCCGGGATTCCGGGACGGGATCACGTAAAATCCCGTACGGGGTCCCGTTCCGTGTCGACCTCAAGTCTAATACACAAACATCGAAGTGACACTAGAGTCTAGCGATTAGAAAATGACTTAAGAAGTTTACTGCCCAGACTCTAATATCCCTATGATTAAATAAACAGAATAAACACCTGCGCGCACTCCCTCAACTGGTTACTAACTTCCATTTCGGCATAATCATGAGCCACCTCCCTACTCATACATTTATATAATCTAATAGCAGCTAAAGCTTTAGCCAAAGGTTCTTCTCCATGTTGCCAAAACAATTTAGCCATTTCGTGTCTTTTTGTTAAAACAGCCCAAAGCATTAATTCATTAAACGGAAAAGAAAATTCTGGGTGTTTTTGATGCTTATGAGTATTGCCAGAATTTGTATCTCCTTCTTCTTCCCAGCCAAGTGGAGGTATTGTTAGAGCACTTTTGCGCTTCAAAAAATCTTTTTTTTTCTGGCTTTTAGAGCCTAAGCCAGTAAGTTAGGCAAAAATTCTCTCTCCTTTCCCACCTTAGGCTGTTTGAGTCCCGCCTCGTCATAGTCATTACTCCCAGATAAACACATTTGCAAAGAAGAAAGTTGTTTTGATTGACTCATTTTAAAAAATTGTTTTTGTCCAGACAACGATTTTGCGCGTTCATACCGTAATTTAAACGTTCTGGTTGTGTAGGTGGAGCGAAAGGCATTTCCCATTAAGCGTTCTATAGCTGCCCCTATTTCCGGTAGAGAGAAGGCCGACTTTCCGCCTTGGATTGATCCGCCTTTAGGCTGTTGATTGCTGCTGGACATTAAGGGTATTAACAATGAAGGAACCTAAAATTTAAGAGAATAATGAAGAAGGGACATTAGAGTATGAGGGTTATTTGAGTAAAAGTCTTTATAAAATAGCCTATGACTATATAGACCAATGAAATTTTGTGTGGTGATGCCTGATAGTGTTAACTAGCCCTTCCGGAAAAATCAGAATTTTTTCAGAACAAAAACCAGAATTTTGTTCTGAGAATCAGGCAAAATTCAGAATTTGTTCTGACCAAAAATCAGAATTTAGTTCTGAAAATGAGTCAAAAATCAGAATTTCTCACTCAAATGGTTTGTTGCACTATTCTAATTTCCCCCCTTTTCTTAGATTTAAAAAAATTGGAATTTTCTGGTCTGTTATCAGAATAAAAATCAGAATTTTCGCAAGGTTCTGATTTAAAAATATTCAAAAAATTCCTAGTAAAAAACTCACAGCATTATATAAATATTCAAGTCGTTGGAAAGTTAAAAAGCGTCTAGGGGACAGACCTTGCTCTAAAATTAAACGAACAAATTCAACTTTAGAAGACAATAGAGCCTCCATCATTGGCTAAAATTTTTCTTTAAATTTTTGGCATTCTGTCAATTTAAAATTAATTTACTTGAATTAACCAATCAGGGTCTGAAGGGTACAAACTAGATTTATTAAATATTTCACTTTTGGCAATATCCTCACGTCCCCAAGCCAAAGTCAACAATAATTGGTCTACGGGGGTTAAGTCTTGTCCATGCAATAGAGCACGAAGTATAACTCTATCCATTTTGTGTTCGTCTGGTTGGAAATGCTGTAAATGGTTCTCTGGGACGCGGAAGACTGTTAACTTAAAAATTGAATGTTTTAAGAGTCTAAGACGTGAAAAATAAGACCCAAATAGGTTGGGAGAATTATGAGACTCAAGTGTCAATAAATAAAAAAGGTTGTTAAGACTCATGTGAACACCAAAACAAAGTACCTAATTTGGTATGAGACTCATTTGGTTAAAAGTTGAGGTAGGACAGTCGAGTATGAGAGTTGAATATAAATGGACATTTGAGTATGGGAGTTTCAGCAAAAACATTTCGGTCATAAGAGTCTAGTCACATATTAAAAACCTACCAAATTATTCCTTTTCTCTACACACTGAGAGATACGGTAAAGTAATGCTTCTGGCGAGTTACACGGATTCTTATTATTAACAGTAAGCTTTCTTGCCAAGGCTAACAAATGAGCACGCATTTTTGGAGGTAATTTACTGTTAAGGAGTTGAAATTATTTTATTTTAATTAAATACCCATTATCACCAAAATGGCGAACACCTAATGCAAGTAGATCACAAACGCGACCACTTCCTTCACAGACAATTACCTTTAAAAATAATTTAGAGGAACATGGAGGAATGACGACTAAGTTAAAGTGCCCCTTATGCTACGGTTAAATAGAATCGCGCACGTCTTGCGACAGACGCTCGACGACAAGACACATCCGAGACGCTGGTATTGTAATTACAAAAATCAGCGTTAGTTGCTTTGCGATTTTCATCTTAGCGGAAGACGTCGATTTTATTGTTACCACATCACTAGCGTCTTTCGCTCGCATCTTACGATTTTTATGTAAGCAAAGTATTACGGAGGGGAGGGAAGGGAGGAGGATGTTTATGGACTAAATAACGAGACTTAGAAGGGCACGTGTTATTTTCCGAATAAAGAGAGGGCTATCTGAATGGAAGATAGATGAAAATATCCCTCCAACAATCCCCGCTCCCTGGGACAGAATTAAAAAAAATCATCCATACAGGAATAGGCGGTTGTCCAAGCAGGCATCTATAAATAGCATTTAATGTACATATTCCCCCTTCTAAAGCAACACAAATTGTGGGTATTCTTCTTCTATTTTCTCCAACATTTTTAGCTAAAAATTCCTCCAATCTTCTCCTCAAAACAATTTCTGCTCCATAACGATTAGAAGTTCCATTATCGGCGAGCAAAAAATAGGAGCCTCTATCATTTAAAGGAACTCCCTCAAAAGTTGTTTTTGGCGATTCTCCTCTTTCGTTAGAAGGGGAAATTATTGGAGTATTTGTAGAATTTTGGCGGTCATAAACAACGTGGGTGTCATGCCCAATTAATTGTTCTCGACGTTGTAGCATTCCCCATGGAGCGATTCCGACTGTGACTATACGTGAACGCATTCTAAAAAGAGAAATAAAATGTTGGGGGAATGGCTCAGATTAGAGATAAGGCCAAGATGAGATCTTGAACAGAAATCTCGGTTATCGAGATAAATATTTTACGAGATATGTATCTAGATTTTTGTACGTCCCTCAGTCAGGTCTCTAATTTAGACCTTCTCTGAATCACCCTTTGATTTGGGTATGCGTGAGTCTCACAAAGAAAACTCCAATAAACTACCTAGCAGAAATTCCAGCTTCATCCAATGCCTTAGCAACATGCTTAACTACACCAGAATCCAATCCAGAGGTTAATACCCAAGCGCCAGTTGTTTCTGCTGCTTTCAAAAGACCTTCTCGAAAAACTCTTCCCAACTTTTCTGGTACGCTTTAAAGGAATACATGAGAGAAATAGAGACATTTTAAAATTACTTAAAATCAGAAGTGCCTCCATGTACAGAAATAACCAGTCGAGGCCTTTCCAATCCCCACAATCTTTCCATAAGGTTCATAATGTCGGCAGGGTCTGAATCAAAAGATAGACGCAAATAACGAGCTTTGTGAACGTGTGTTCCGCCCTTTAAAAATTTTTTAGATTGAAATACAGTAGGGGATCTAGGTTATTAAGGTCAGTCTCACACTCCCTCCTACTTGAAATTCCACAGTTCCATAAGCATCTGTAGGAGTACAGGCAGTGCAAGTTCCAATTGTCCAATTGCCTGAACTTTGACCAGCAGAGGACAAATGGAAACGCGCTCCTCGAGTAACCACAGAACTTGTAAAACGGGAAAGAGCAAGTTGGGAATGTTCGGCGCTAACTCTCCCACAACAACAACTAGAAAGAATGTTGTATTTAAACTTAAATTTTTCAATTTTTTTACCGATCAGAGTGATCATCGGCAGGTATAAATTTAATACATTCTCGGCGTTGAAATACCCGTTCTAGCCAAGTACTAGAAATATGTGCTCTTTTGTGGTGGTGAGAGTCTTGCTAAAGAATATTTTTAAAAATCCCTGCTTGTTTCTGGATAGAAATTGAACTTACCCTAGACATTCGCCTACCAACTGCACTAATTCCACTATCATTAAGATGTCTAGAAAAATTAAGATAAGGAATCTATTGGCTTTATTTAATTTCTAAATTAATCCAATCAAAGTATCCGACCGGATACTAGTTTTAGTCACGGCATCGGGGACTTTGGGGGAAGATTAGGGTGGACAGACGCGTTTAGGGGGACAGACTAATCCCCAATCTCAAAAAATGGAAAGAAGGCCCTGCCAAATCCAAATCTCGCCAAAAAAGATAGGATTGTTACAATATAACCTAGCAACCGTTGACTCCAGCGAGACAATAGACAATAGTCCGGGCTCCAACTATTGCCGAATTTTCCAAACTATTGAGAGTCTCCAATTATTGTCTATTCCCGAATATTGGTTTTAGCCCTTTTTTCAAAATCTGGATTTGGGGGAGGGAGTGAGGGAGGGAGCTTTTATGAGGGAGCCAAAAAAATACGAATGCCTTTCACCCATCCCTCACCGCCATATAATAAATGTGTCTCCCAAAATTACCTGCTCGACTGTAACTGCTCACATTCCCCAACTTCTTCAGACCCCATAAGAGCCGATGAGGGCGAAGTAAATAAATAAAAATCTAATGAAGGAATTGCCGTTAATCTACTAATATTTTGTTGTTGACTTTGTCCCCCAGCAATATCGCTAGTTGAAGATGCTGTAGAGAAAAGAAGGCCAGAACATAGGGAACGACTTCGGGGCGGGGATGTTAAATTATTAATTTCTTCATTTTCCATTATTTAAAATTTTGGAAGAATTTTATTTAAAAAGGGTGATTAATTAAGAAAACTAATTTTTTGAAAAAAATTTTTTTGGTTAAAATTTGGAAATTTTTTTAATGTCTAAAATTTATTATTAAATCTCATATATTTTAGCCTGAAAAGTTTTCCAAAATTAAAATAGTTATTGATAAAAATTAAAAAAAATTAGTTAATCAAAACACTTAATATTTTCAACACTGATAATTAAATAATTATTTTACTGATTAAATTTGTTAAATTTTATATTCTTATAAAAGGAGAGAGGGGGATTGTTATTTTCCCTTGTCCTTAAAATTAACGAAAGAATTTGTTGTTTTTCGAAAAAATAGCAAAATATTGATAGACAGATCAATATTTTCTACATCGATCTAATATCAACAATAATATCAATATAGAACCCAGAACAGGGTTGCCGCCCGAAACCCGGCCTTTTTTTGTATCCGAAACCCGAAAAGAAAATTTTCCAACCCGAAACCCGTGAACTGAAATGAAAACGCACTAACCCGATACCTAAAACCCGTACCCGAAGATTTTTTGTACCCGCGGCAACACTGATCCAGAACAACCCCATTTGCCCAACAAGTATGCAAATTCTCCTGTAAAGGGGAATGATCAAGTTAGGTGTCGTTATTTTAGGAGTAACTATGGATAGGTACCATTATAATAAGATAGCTCTAATATAACAGGCGATCGTCGTAATAATGTTGATTATTATTTTATCATTTCTATTACATAACAATTTTAATCAAAAAATTTTTTTAATGCGAGAAGGCAAGAGAAACTGAGGAAAGACCAACCGCAGTTTAACACAATAATCCCCCTCTCAAATATTGTCAAAAAAAATTTCGCAAACCGATCGATCCTTTCAATAATTATATAAATATTCTATCAATAAATACCCCTCCCATCTTTTTCTTTTTCTAAATAAAAAGCCAAGAAAAAAATTTATATATTTCTGATCGGAAGTGATTGACAGTTGAAAAATAAAATTAATTATCTTCACATGTTTTTATTACTTTTCCCTCAAGTTCTACCTTGAAGAATTTTTATTAATTGGAGCTTCTATCCAAATCGGCATAACCGATAAAACTTGGTTTGTATTAACATATTCTTCAATTATGGATCCAGGAGTATTTATTTTATTGTTTCACATTTTATTTGTGTCGATAAAGAAAAAAAAATTATCTACATTATTGGATCGGCCTCAAATGCACCAATACTTTCTATTAATAGGTGGTAGATTTTAAGTTAAAATAATTTTAAAATTAAATTAACAGTACTGACTACAGAGAGGCTTACTTAAAAGAATTTAAATTAATCAAATCTTTTTTCAAACGTATATTCAATAATTCAGTGACTCCAACAAATGTTGCACCGATAGTTAATATTCAAAAATAATCAAGAAAATTTTCTATCTTTTCCAATTTCTGGGTATTTCTTCCTCATAATTATTTACCCCTTTTTTGTAAATCAATTCCCTATTTTCTGAAATCCAAACTATCCCTTCAAATCAACTTTAAGGGATTAATAGTATATCGGAGGATCTTGAGTGATTAAGAAGATCCTCAGTTATATGAAGGGATATCAGAGGATTTGGAGGAATATCTGTGGATATAAGTAGATATGGTCTGGCGCCCAGATCCCCTGGCCTGGAGCCCAAATCGATACCCATGTCTGGATCCCAGATCCCCTGGTCTGGAGCCCCACTGTTCTGGAGCCCAAATTGATCCCCTGGTCTGGAGCCCAGATCCCCGGGTCTGGAGCCCAAATTGATCCCCAGGTCTGGATCCCAGATCCCCTGGTCTGGAGCCCCACTGTTCTGGAGCCCAAATTGATCCCCTGGTCTGGAGCCCAGATCCAGTGGTCTGGAGCCCAGATCCCCCAGCATCCCTCCAGATCTCCTGATATCCTCGGTATTACTTAAAATTAAGGCGTTACCTTTCGGGGCGGGTCAATTTTCGGGAAATCCATCGGTTACTTTGTCCAGATTCTTTATAGGCCAGAATCTCCCCTTTCTCAATATCAGTTAACTTTGGTCCAGTTGGCATTTTAATTTAAAATTTATACATATTCTTCTGAAAAAAACATTAATTCATCTTAATAAAAATCTGAAAATGTTCTCATGCCCTCTACATAGAAAATATTTTTGAGTAAATTTTGTTTACATAATATTTGAAAAATATGTCGTGAGACTTTTAATTTTATGTTTAAATTTTGATTTATTGTGAGAATACAGTAAATAAGCACAAATAAGAGCATATTATTTGGCGCTCCCGAGGAGCTGTCCCATCAAAAATGGGGAGAGTTGGTTTACAAATTTATTTTTTTATTATTTTGCCTCAACTAACCCTTGTTGAACCTACTTCATTTATTTTTAACAAAATTAATCTGACGACCAACAAATTTTGAAAAGTTACTCCGTGGTGGAAACGTTTTCAGTTTAGAAAGAAAAGGTTTTTGGAAGAAAACTTAATTCGATTTTCCCTCTGTGGTTTGGATCAAAATCATTTTTAATGGGATCAAAATCACTATTAATAGTCTAATTAAATTTGAAGAAACTTTCCGCTATGGCTATGGCCTTCTACATTTATTTTTGGTTTGCTTTCTTCTGCCTTTCAGGGCAAACCCCTAAAATTAGATTTTTCTTTCAAATTTTGGCAATGTTTTAAGCCTATTTTTAGCATTTGAAAACTTGGCGTTAGGTGTGCCACTCAAAATTTTGAACAATTTTTCTTGTGACAGTCACAAATGGTGTTGAGACAACAAAATGTGTTCTCACAAATTTTATTAATGAAAATAAAAATTTTTCTCAATAATATTTTTTGTATTTTAAAAGTTATTAGTGTGAAACATTTTAATAAGAATATTTAAATTAATTTTTGTTTGCTTTTAACTTTTAAAAGAAAATTATTTAAAATAAAATATGTATAAGAAAAATGTCTTTTGATTTACCCGATATTTTATTTAAATTTGATTTTTGGGGGTGTTTATTACTTGGTTATCCTCTAAACATTATTCTGATTATTTTAATTATTTTTAAAACACCAAAAGAAATGGAAACACACAGCAGAATTCTGATACAAAATTGTGTTTTGGATATTTTAATATTGACTGTTCAAGCGTTTGTTCAGGGGGTAATTAAATTGTCTAATAAGTTGAACTGGGCTAGATATTCTTAACGCCTATTAACTTTTTTAATTGGGAGGGGGCCAAGAAAGCCAAAAATTGGCAATATTCTCTTTACTATGCATACGCGATGGTACATATACCGTATTTTCTCTAAGATATCCCCATGGGGTTATTTTTCCCGATCACCTCTAGAGGGGTTATTTTAGAGAAAATACGGTAATTATTATTTAAAAATTTTTGGTAATAGTTAGAGTTGTTCCCTTATTAATACATAGTATAAATTCCTCTAATTACTCATATATCAGGGTAGTTCAGCGGGACGGGATCCCGGTCGGTGATCGGAAGGTTTTTTTCATCCCGATTCTTCAGAACCCGTCTCGAAAGGTGAATCCCGACTCCGGTTTTGAATGATCCCGAGCAGGAATCCGGGATCGTGATGTGCATCAAATCCCGATGCAAATCCCGATCATTTGAATCAAAATAAGTGAGCGAAAGAAAGGAGGTGTTAGAGGGAAAGAAAGTGAAAATTGAGATTCGAATTACAATTTTACAACGCCCCTTCCCAAAATTAATTTAAATCCAATTTTATACTCAATTCTAGTTTAAAATACTTGATGCAGAAGGGAATGCGATTGAGGTATACCCTAATGGAATTTTGTTTATTTTTACTGACAAAAATTTTAATCCAATCATATGTTATATTGCTGGGATTGTATGGGTGTATTTTGGCAATTCAAACTTACATGGATTGTGTGTTCAATTTATTTATAGATATTTGGTTTTGAATAGGTAGAGGAATAAAAATTAGTAGTGATCGGACAGTACCGTACTACAGCCGTATTTTTTGGTATTTATCGGTATTCCGTATCGGTTTTATGTAGGGTTACGGGGGGGGGGGTTGCACGGGGAAAGCTTTTCGTGGAGGCAGCACCATGTGGGGGACGGGGACGGGAACGGGGAAAATTTATTTCATTTTTCACGGGGGCGGGGACGGGGAAATTCAAAAAATCTCTCAAATTCTCCGACTTTCGTGGAGTACGGAAAATTTTTTAAAAAATACGGTACGGATACGGTACCGAGGAAATTCCGATCACTAATAAAAAATAATATTAAAAATCCTTTCTTTAAATATAAGGAATATGAAAATTAATATTCGTCGTTATTTATCCATGTTGTCAATTGCTTTAATTGTTCAACTATTTTATATTTTGGTTGTGGCTTTCTTTATTAACCCATACTCTTTTGGAGGCATTAAATATTTTGATAATTTTAACAAAACAATGCCATTTATTCAATATGGTCAAGCGGATAAGGCAATTTTCAGTTTAACTTTCATTTAAAAATTTTGCTTTGCGTATCGACTAGAGCCCTCCGGCCAGGCTCTAGTATCGAGATACGGTGTGTCCGATACGGATAGACTACCTAGATTAACAAACAAGGCTTTAACACGATGACAATAAAACAATCGAATAAGCGAGACCGTGTTCTGGGGCCTATTTTAATTGTCCACAGATTCTGCATTCTGTGCACAGAACACAGATTCTGTGGAAATTCTGTTTTAATTAAATTCTGTGTGCACAGAATCTGTGGTGCCCGCAGATACTGTGGAAACACCCACTGATTCTGTGGAAAGATTCCGCAGATTCTGTGGACGAAAATTTCTGTGGAAAATCAAAAAATCTGTGGATTTTTTCCACTAATCCACAGAATTCCTGTTTTAATTATTTTTCTGTGGTTCTGTGTATTTTTTCTTCTAAATTCAAATTTTTTATTTCCGCGTTTTCCAAAATAACAGTTTTATTGAAACGAAAAATGGTTTGGACGGTTCGGTACTACCGCATTATTACAGGTACCTGAATTTTTGAAGAAAAACTTTAGAATATTTTTAAAATTTAACTGAAAAATTGTAAAAATTTAGAAATTTTCCCTCCAAATTACATAACATCACTTTAAATCTCTTTGTTATACTTTAAATTCGCTGATTTCTTGATCATCCAATATCCTTCAAATCCCCGATTAGATTAATGTAGGGTTAGGATCGAAAAATCCAGAGATGTGGATCCGACATTTGGTGAGGCTATATCAATCTATTTATATCAAACAAATCAACATATCCCACGTTCTAATCCACATATATTTCCTTAATCATCGAAAGATTTTCGGGTCGGTTAGCCGAAAAAACCCACAACCATAGTACTGAGTAATTAGTGAGATATTGGTGATTAATTGAGATATTGGTGGATTAAGTGACACGGAGAGATATTAAAGGATAAATACTGTATTCTCTTTTTACTCATATTTATCTATACTTAAATCACTCCAAATATATCGATATTTTCCAAATCCACCAATATCCCCTTAATCCCTCCAATTTTTATAACAATAGATAGAGGAGAGTGTTTTACATACTATAAGTAAAAATCAGAATTTTAGCTTAACTTTCAAAAGACTTATAAAATTTAAAAGATGTTTGATTGAAATAATCAAAAAATAACAAATAAAAAATGCCTATTGGAGAGAATGAGTCCCTTTTTCTCCCAAAAATGGGGTACTTTACGCGAGAGCTTATAGCAAATTTATTTTTCAACGAAAATTAAAAAAAATTATGTCAAAAAATAGAGAATGATTCAAACTATAATAATCTTTGAAAATTTTAAAATTTGGTTAAGCCTAGGCCTAGAAAAAAATTTTTAAAGTTTTTTCACAGAAAATTCACAGAAAAAATATTAAGGTGGATTTTTGAATGAATTCTGTGTATTTTCCGCAGACCACAGAAACAATTAAAACAGAAATCCACAGAATCGTCGAAAAAGGCCACAGATCTGTGGATTTTTTTCTGTGCACAGAAAAATAATTAAAACAGAATTCTGTGGTTTTTACATGTTTTTGTATGTTTTGCAGAATCTGTGCATGTTTCCACAGAATCTGTGGATGTTTCCACAGAATCTGCGGACTCCTTTTTCCGCAGAATCTGTGGAATAATTAAAACAGGATTTCTGTGGTTCTGTGGTCTGTGCACAGACCGCAGACCGCAGAATCTGTGGACAATTAAAATAGGCCCCTGGAGTAGACTAATAGCTTGATTGCCAATAATAAAAGGCTGCGATTTTTATACTAAACTCGAATTGGGCGGGTGAGATTATCGGGCGAGATTATCCCGGTTTTTTTGAATCCATCCCGATTTTGCTAATCCCGTGACCGAACGATAAATCCCGGTTTCGGCCAATCCCGATATCCGCTATCGGGATCGGTATAAGGATTGGTCAATATCCCTAAATCCCGATCCTTATTTTATGTCAAAATCCCGATACCGCCCAACTCCATACTAAACACGCTCCCCTTAACAATATTTAGATGAGCAGTTACTTAATTATACCTGTAATTTTAATTGAATTGTCCACATATTTAATAATTATTATTTGTGGATTCAAAATGGTCAGATATGTCAATTTAAACACTAATATTGATGGAAATTTAAAAAGACTGAATAAACTTTTAACAAAAGTTTTGATTATTTTGGTAAGTAAAAATTATAATAATTTTTGTGAACCAGGTTGCTTTAAGTTACAAAACTTGTTAATATTTTTAATATTCCTCCTTACCTTATTTTTCAAAAATTACCTAGTTTAATAATTATTTGGATACGGATAATATCTGGATACCCGTGGATATATCCGGTTATAATGCTCCAATTCCGCGGCTCCAATTCCGCGGATATCCTTTCCCTATTTTCGGTGATTAAACATCACTAATTAAAGTTTAAGGGTACAGCCCGACTTGCCGCGGGCCGACTTGCCGCGGCCGACTTGTCGCGACCGACTTGCCGCCGGCCGACTTGTCGCGAGGCCGACTTGTCGCCGGCCGACTTGCCGCCAAGCTTTTTAATTAAATATTCTGATTTATAATCAATTAGAATGGTCCCAACGACCATCAAATGGGACCATGCTGAATTATAAAACAAAAATTTTACGAAAAAATTTTCCAAAATTTTAAAAAACCCCTAACTATAGTTTCCGTACCAGACTCAAAATTGGACAATTTATATGTCATTCGAAAGAGCTCGTCGAGCTGAGCTGAATGACACCAAAATCAGCTCGATTGGATGTTCTGAACAAAGTTATGATCAGCGGAATCTTCGCTGGAAAAACTGTTTTTGTGCTGCTACGGAGGGTAGGCCGGGCATGGTCTTCGCTACACGATGGCCGTGCTTCGCTGCGGTCGTGCTCGCTTCGCTCGCGGCGACCGTCGTTTCGCTCGACATGCCTGGCTTCCTCCGCAGCGGCAAAAACTTTCCGCGTAAGACCTTGTGGAAGGGGGGTGTTAATTAAAAAGCTTGGCGGCAAGTCGGCCGGCGACAAGTCGGCCTCGCGACAAGTCGGCCGGCGGCAAGTCGGTCGCGACAAGTCGGCCGCGGCAAGTCGGCCCGCGGCAAGTCGGGCGTGTCCCAAAGTTTAAAAATACATGTTACGAAGAATAATTTTCGCAACGCGAGCAGACATTGAGTTCCGCCTTTGAATGACTCCAAGGGCTCCAAGGGCCAATCATACCCCAGGAGAGAGCCTTTCAAATAGAGAGGGGCATTCTATTCTTCAATCATACTCCAAGAGTTTTCAATCATATTCCATCCAAGGGGGGTTCCATTCTATTAGAGAGAATAATATTTATTTTAAACTTTTAGGCTGTCGTGCCATTTGTTAATCAAGCTGGCCTTATATATAGCATGATAAATTCAAAAACAAACAACAATACAGCAAACATTATTCGAATATTAATTTACAGTTCCTTTCATTTAATACCTGTATTTAACCCAATTATTTGTATTTTAACAAACACCCCATATCGAAATGCTGTTTTTAATCGCTCACAAGTACATCCACAATAAATGAATAAAATTTATTAAAAAGGCTCGTATTTATATTGAAGTAGGGTACAAAACAGGGTTGCCGCGGGTACAAAAAATTTTCGGGTACGGGTTTCGGGTATCGGGTTGGAGCGTTTTCATTTCGGGTCACGGGTTTCGGGTTGGCAAAAATATCGGGTACGGGTTTCGGGTTTCGGGTTATAAAATTTTCATTTCGGGTATCGGGTTTCGGGTTGGCAAAAATTTCGGGTACGGGTTTCGGGTTTGGCGAAAAATTCGGGTTATTTTTGGGTGTTAG
The DNA here is from genome assembly GCA_036172955.1 of Meloidogyne arenaria. Classification (NCBI taxonomy): domain Eukaryota; kingdom Metazoa; phylum Nematoda; class Chromadorea; order Rhabditida; family Meloidogynidae; genus Meloidogyne; species Meloidogyne arenaria. The sequence continues at coordinate 643,390 of JARQAB010000033.1, read as the reverse complement.
GGTATTGGTGAACTAAATTGTAAGGAGACAAGCTATGTCGCATAATAGGATTTTGGGTGATATAGAGAGAAGCAAATTTGAAGAGATTAAAAAGACATTGTGGGATTTGGGGATTAAGAGGGATATCTTGGTAAAATCCCTTGATAAAATCCCACTATGTGCTAATATCCCTCCGCCTTATCTCCATAAAAGCCTCCAAATTTCTCCCGTTTTTAGCGCCGCAGGCGAAAATTTTGAGAATTTTGGAGGTCCTTAAGCCAGATTTCTTCCATTTTTTGCGCCGCAGGCGAAAATTTTGAGAATTTTGATGATCCTTAAGCTAGATTTCTAGCTTTTTCACCGCCTGAGGCGAAATTTTGAGAATTTTGATGATCCTTAAGCTAGATTTCTAGCTTTTTCACCGCCGGAGGCGAAATTTTGAGAATTTTGATGATCCTTAAGAGTAGTTACCCTCCCGTAACCGTAACAAAGGAAAAAGCCGCCAACCTATTGAAGGGTCTGGTTGGGGGAGGGGTCCGCCCCTATAAACGTCAGCCTATTGAAGGGTTTGGCGCGCGATGGGGGAGGGGGTAAGGGGGAAATCCAATCCTAATGGGGTGTTTTGAATTAATTAGGGGGAGGGGGCAAGGGAAAACAATTTGTTCTACTAATTGGTCGGGGTTGGGTGTAAGGGGATTTTAAGGTGTTAATTAGTTGACTAATTGACTGGGGAGGGGGTAAGGGGGAACTTTTATTACCAAGAGTTGCTAATTGTTTAACTAATTTTTGAGCAGGGGGCATATGGAAACAATTTGTAAAACAAATTGGTTTGAGGTAAGGGGTAAGGGAAATTTTTAAGGTGTTAATGAGTGAGTGCGCGAAAATTTGGTTGATGATGGACAAATGGTGTTGGTCTACAAAACCCAAAATGCTCTCTTTAGAGCAACAAATTTAATAAGTGAAACGAGACAATGACTAATTTTTCTTGTATAAACTTTTGTATTTTTTCTTTTAATTTCCTGGCTTCCTCCGCAGCGGCAAAAACTTTCCGCGTAAGACCTTGTGGAAGGGGGGTGTTAATTAAAAAGCTTGGCGGCAAGTCGGCCGGCGACAAGTCGGCCTCGCGACAAGTCGGCCGGCGGCAAGTCGGTCGCGACAAGTCGGCCGCGGCAAGTCGGCCCGCGGCAAGTCGGGCGTGTCCCAAAGTTTAAAAATACATGTTACGAAGAATAATTTTCGCAACGCGAGCAGACATTGAGTTCCGCCTTTGAATGACTCCAAGGGCTCCAAGGGCCAATCATACCCCAGGAGAGAGCCTTTCAAATAGAGAGGGGCATTCTATTCTTCAATCATACTCCAAGAGTTTTCAATCATATTCCATCCAAGGGGGGTTCCATTCTATTAGAGAGAATAATATTTATTTTAAACTTTTAGGCTGTCGTGCCATTTGTTAATCAAGCTGGCCTTATATATAGCATGATAAATTCAAAAACAAACAACAATACAGCAAACATTATTCGAATATTAATTTACAGTTCCTTTCATTTAATACCTGTATTTAACCCAATTATTTGTATTTTAACAAACACCCCATATCGAAATGCTGTTTTTAATCGCTCACAAGTACATCCACAATAAATGAATAAAATTTATTAAAAAGGCTCGTATTTATATTGAAGTAGGGTACAAAACAGGGTTGCCGCGGGTACAAAAAATTTTCGGGTACGGGTTTCGGGTATCGGGTTGGAGCGTTTTCATTTCGGGTCACGGGTTTCGGGTTGGCAAAAATATCGGGTACGGGTTTCGGGTTTCGGGTTATAAAATTTTCATTTCGGGTATCGGGTTTCGGGTTGGCAAAAATTTCGGGTACGGGTTTCGGGTTTGGCGAAAAATTCGGGTTATTTTTGGGTGTTAGGGTATTGGTGAACTAAATTGTAAGGAGACAAGCTATGTCGCATAATAGGATTTTGGGTGATATAGAGAGAAGCAAATTTGAAGAGATTAAAAAGACATTGTGGGATTTGGGGATTAAGAGGGATATCTTGGTAAAATCCCTTGATAAAATCCCACTATGTGCTAATATCCCTCCGCCTTATCTCCATAAAAGCCTCCAAATTTCTCCCGTTTTTAGCGCCGCAGGCGAAAATTTTGAGAATTTTGGAGGTCCTTAAGCCAGATTTCTTCCATTTTTTGCGCCGCAGGCGAAAATTTTGAGAATTTTGATGATCCTTAAGCTAGATTTCTAGCTTTTTCACCGCCTGAGGCGAAATTTTGAGAATTTTGATGATCCTTAAGCTAGATTTCTAGCTTTTTCACCGCCGGAGGCGAAATTTTGAGAATTTTGATGATCCTTAAGAGTAGTTACCCTCCCGTAACCGTAACAAAGGAAAAAGCCGCCAACCTATTGAAGGGTCTGGTTGGGGGAGGGGTCCGCCCCTATAAACGTCAGCCTATTGAAGGGTTTGGCGCGCGATGGGGGAGGGGGTAAGGGGGAAATCCAATCCTAATGGGGTGTTTTGAATTAATTAGGGGGAGGGGGCAAGGGAAAACAATTTGTTCTACTAATTGTTCGGGGTTGGGTGTAAGGGGATTTTAAGGTGTTAAAAGTTGGTTAATTGATCGGGGCTGGGTGCAAAGGGGAAGATTAAAAAATTAAATGTTTTACAAATTGGTCTGAGGGAGGGGGTACGGGGGGAATTTTTAATGTACTAATTGTTAACAAAATGATTGTGTGAGGGGTAAAGGAAAATTTTAAGGTGTTAAATTGTGCGCGAAAAATTTTATTCTACTTAAACATAAAAATAATTTAAATAATTCTTTCTATGTTTAAGTAGAAGAAGAGAAAAAGGGAGAAAAAAAGTACTCTGAGAAAGGACGCCAAGCGTTTTTCTCAGAGTACTTTTCTTCTCCCCTTCGATTGATTGCATAAATAATAATAAATAAAAATTTTTATCGTCATTTTATTAATTTTTCCAGATTTTTTAAACTTTTTTATAAAAATTGTAAACTTAATATTTTATATTTTTAAGGTTTTTAAAAATTTGTTGAAAAAATTTTTTTAAATTAATTTCTTCTAAATATTTATTTCAACAATTTTTGATTATTGGAACGTCTGGATCTGGAAAATCTACAACCTTTGGAAAATAAAGGTAAATTATATTATTTTCATTTAGTTTTTAAAAATTATTGACAACTAAAGGGTTCGAACCTCCCACCTAAAAAGTCCACATGTATTCCACTTAACCATGAAAAATTTTCCCAGAATTAAGATATTTCGATTAATTTTAATCAAAAAATTTATTTTTAACATTTTCTTTAAGCTATTTTTATTATTATAAGGACTCTGATCTGTCCTTGCAAATTGTTGCTGAGGCTTCACGACTTGCACATTACAACAAGCGCTCTACCATTTCTTCTCGTGAGGTTTAAAAACTATACACCACCAAGGGTTCGAACCTTGCTCTTAAAACCCCCAACAGTATACCACTTAACCATGAAAATTTTTCTCAAAATTAGATAAATTTTGGGAAAAATTTTTTCTTTTTAATAAAATTCACGCAACTTAATCAAAAATTTTTGATTTTTTGAGTTGTTTAGATTAATTTTAATTAAAAATTTCTTTTTAACAGTTTGCTTAAACTATTGTTGGGATTATTTAACCTGTTCGTACGAATTATTACTGAGACTTCGTGACTTACGCATTACAACAAGCGCTCTACCATCTCTTCTCGTGAAGTGCAAACAGCTGTTCGTCTATTATAAATAAAATGTCAGGCAGGTCAAGACAACTTGGTTTAAAAAAAAAAGTAGAGGAAACATTTGACGGCTTTGAATGTTAGTTTTATTTATGTATATAGATACATATTAATGTAATTAAATTCAGACGATAACGATCCGTACGAGAAACCTTATACCCGCTCCCAAACAAGTACTTTTTATTTTAATTATTTCAAATTTTCTAATGAATATAGGACTCCCGCATGGAAGTTATGTCCAAAGCTGTTCCACCTCAACACAACCCCCAGGTTTTAAAAAAATATTTATCTATATTTTTATCAAGTCGATCAACCGCGACGTCGAGTCGCCCCACCAACACTTTGCTCACTGGAATCAATTACTAAATCCGGTTTATATTATAATTTTTTATAATCCTTCATAATATTGTAGGACCTTTGAAAAAACCTTTGAAAAAAAAAGTTGTAAAAAGTGGAAAACGTGCAGTTCAGACTGAGACCGACTCTCAGCGGGACGCCGATGCTGAAGGTTTAAAACAAAGTAAAGGTATCTATATAATTTTTATAACCCTACATAATATTGAAGGACCTTCGAATAAAAAAACTAAAAAAATGGGAAAAGGTGCAATGCAGACTGAGACCGACTCTCAGCGGGACGCCGATGCTGAAGGTTCAAAACAAAGTGAAGGTATCTATTTATAAAAAATGAATAGTAATCAATAATTATAAGGAATTGAAGTTTCTTTCAACGAAACTATTGTTATTCTAAATAAAACTGTAGAAGAGGAGGAGGTTATTGTAAATGATGAGGGGGTTATTGTAAATGAGGTCGACCCTGAGGAGGAGGTCGTCATACAAGGTTTTAAAAACCCATAATATTTTCAAGCATTCTAAAGTGTATAATTTAGACAATGTTGCTCGTGGTATTAATGAAGCTGCTCGTACTTTACCGGTTGTTCAAAAAAACCGGTGTAAGCATCTGGATCATCTGAAATCTAAGTGTCCAGCTTTACTTGAAAAATACGGTGAAAGAAATGCTGATGGGGTAAAAATTTTTTATATTTAGCAATTAGGTCTATTTTTTTGTAAAATAAAAAAGTAAAATTTCTGAATTTCTGTATTATGGTTCCACACAGACGCAGTCATTTTGACTAGCGTTGAGTAGTTCCGTAAAGGAAAGGTGCAGACGCAGACATCTGTCTTGCGTTGAGCCTTTCCTTGTTTTGATTTTAATATTTTACTTTTTTATTTCAATAGTTGGAATTATTTAATTTGGGATTAGAATAGAGGCTTTATTTTGTAAAATAAAAAGTAATAATTGAATTTTTGGGAAATAAAAAAGTAATAAAAAAGTAAAAGCAACTTCTGTATTACGGTTCTATACAGACGCAGTCATTTTGACTAGCGTTGAGTAGTTCCGTAAAGGAAAGGTACAGACGCAGACATATGTCTTGCGTTGAGCCTTTCCTTGTTTTGATTGAACCTTTTACTTTTTTATTACAATAGTTGGAATTATGTAATTTAAAATTAGTTCATAGGTTTTATTTTAGGATATAGTTTTATAAAAATATAACATTATATAATTAAATATATTTACTTAAATAAAGGAATTGGTATTACCGGACAGAGTTGACCAAAATGGAAGAGCTTTTTGGATTATAGAAAAAATATTAGAAAAAGAATTTGGAGAGGATGGTCTACCTGTGAGGGCGCTAGTTCAGTGGCAAGGCTTCTCCTCTGACGAGGCTCAGTGGGAGCCAGCCTCAATTTTTGCGGATGCTCCGAGTGTGCTTTATGATGAGGGAGTAAAGGATGGCATCACTGATGCAGTGATTCATCTTGGAGGCTTTGCTAGAAATGAAAAAGTTGAAAGAATTATTACTAATTTGGCTTCGGCAAATCCAGACGTACAGATAGGCAAAATTTTTCCAAATTTGGCTAAACTAGGAAACAAAGATAACATGACTCAACAACAAAAACAGAATTTAAGGAAAAAGCTACAGAAACTACAGAAGGCTGCAGAGAAAAGGGGTTTAAATATTCCGGTAATTTCTCTAATTATTAAAAAACTGAAAATGTTATAATTACCTCAAACAATTTATATTCTAAGTTTATATATTTAAAGTTTTTATAGGGGTGGGGGCATTTTATTTGCAAAATAATTTTATTACCCAATATATAGTAAATATTAGTATTCTAAAATTTTCAGCGGAACGCAGATGCTGAAGGCTTAAAACAAAAATAACAATTAACGCTTATATTTGGAGGCTTAAAACAAAAATAACAATTAACGCTCAAAGCTGATGCAAAAACAAATAAAACACTAAACACAATACTTAATGGTACATTAATTATTGGATAAATGTTTTCAATTATATATTTTTATATTTATTAGTTTATAAGGTAATTATTGAACTAAAAATTAAATAATATGAATCTATCAAGTAATTTTATTTTTAAAATCAAAAAAAGTTTTCCGACATTAACAAGTTCAAGTTTAATTTTAATATCTCAACAAACATTAAACTAGGTTTGTTCACTAGTAGTTATTAACTGGTATCCATGTTTTGGTTAATCCAAATTTTAAAAATCCTGTCTTTGATTTCGAGTTTTAGCCAAATACCGGGTGTATTTTAGAGGAACGTTTTAGATTCGGTTTTTTAAATTTCATAAAAACGGTTAATTTTTGACAAAAAACATCAAATTTTTGGTTAAAAACTGGTCGTGAACAACCCTAATACAAAACATTAATTTTTCCAAATTTAATTTTTAAATTTACTGGTTGTCCATTGCAACCTCTTCTTCCTCACTCCATGTTTCATCCATTTCTACACCATTTACATGGTTTTCAGCCTGTTGTTGTTCTTCTTCTTCTGGAGGATCAACCTCCATTTGTTGATATTGATGAATCAACTCTTCATCTACAGCCGGAAACATTCTGTTGAAATTTCCAATCCCAATCTTAGAAAATATAAAATTAATAAAATTAAAAATTAATTACCTGTTCAGCCCAATACTCCACCATTTCTAGGCGAAATTGGAGATTTCTAATCATCTCCCTACCCACAAAATTTTCTTGGCGTTGCCTCGAAAGTTCAAAGTGGTGGGCCTCGACCATTGATCTCAAATCAATGGTGTCATCCCTCAAATTTGAAACTTTTAAACTTAATTTGTCCATCAATATTGATAGACCTAAATCTAAATCAATGTTGTTGTTGTCCTCCATTTTTTAGAAATAATTCTAAAATTAAAAATTCAAAGAAAAATAAGGATAACAATAAAAATTAAAATTAAAAAATAAGGATAATCAAGGAAATGTGTATAAAAGGAAATGTATAACATTATTTGAATAAAATTACAATAAATTTTCTATTCTCTCACTTACTCCCGCAAGGTCATAGGCGAAAAGTCAGTTACGCCAGCTGTTTTAGGAAAACGGCACGCAATAAAAAAGGCGGCTATTATTTAATGATCAAAAGGAATAGTATTATTTTTATTTTAATAATAGAAACACACAAATATTAAGGGACCATCACAGAAATTTTATTAACTAAAAAATCAACTAATTTTATATATTTATCCAAAATTATATAATTAATTAATCATTATTAACAATTTTTTAATCAATTTTATTCATCTCTATTCTCGCTCTGGCACTACTTGATCTATAAAAATATAAGTCTATAAAAGATAAAATTATAAATTACTCTATAAAGCTATAAAAATATTAAAATTTATTACCTGAACTACCCTGTGGAGTAGTTTGTTGCTGTTGTGGGACAACTTGGTCAACATGTCCTAATTATAAAAATCTTATTACAAATAAACTTTTTATGTCTAACCATTCTTTTTTGGTGCTATATTTTGTTGTTGTTGTTCATTAATTTGTGCTCTCGCTCTTATTCGAGCGGTTACAGCCTCTATTCTTGGCCCCAAGGGAAATAAAGGGTGAGGGAAATTGTGCTTTAAATAATAAGTTCATTAACCAAAATTCAAAAATTCAAACACCCTTTCCGCCCAATTTTCTATTTGTCGAAGACGTAAATACAATATTCCCACGTCTCGTTGAGTTTCGACAATATCACTAGTGAGATCTTGAATTTCGCTCATTTCAAAATTAAAACTAAATCACATAAAATAAAAAAATAAACTAAAATATATAAAATGAGTAAAAAATAAAGGTAAAGATATAAGGTATATTCAATAATCCTGTCGATTAATTTATTTTTGTATATTATTCTTACCTATTGACCGTTTACCAAGGTCATTTAATTTTTATTATAAAGTGTGAGAAGGAAAAAGGGACCATCTTAATTAAATAAAATTAAATCTTATTTAGAAACAAATAATTATTTGAGGTGTTTGGAGGGGTATATAAACCTGAATTTTTATAATTTTATTCATTCAATTCTCGAAATGCGTCATTTAATCGATGAATGCGCTGACATACTTAATTGCCACCCAAAGTCTCTTCGCGACCATTTAAACCACCCGTCAAAGCGTGCCATTCTACATTCGAAGCTCAAAGGAAGGATTGTCCGAACCCTTTATTCGGATCGTAACGACTTCCGCAAAACTTTCACATTCCACGGATTCACACATAAAGGTCATAATCATTACCAACCATGTACATTAAACTTTCATTTAGGAGCACATACATTAATGGCGTACGGTTCACTGTCTCGTCCTTACAATGTTTCGGTCACGGCTCATTACTATTCAAGACATAGGATCCGTTTGCGTTATCCTTATCTCCAATGCGTTGTAGAGAAGTTTCCACGTCGGTGCGAGGATCGCTACTACCCTCTTGAATTACTCGAGCTGGTCGACGATAAAGAAGAGGATTATATTAGCTTCCCGATTAAGGACAACGATAAACCACTATATGTAGATGTTTCAGACAAACTTCGAATCGACAAGGCAAATTCTGATTCGGACAAAAACGATGAACCATTAGAGTTTGATATGTTGGATGAGATGGAAGGTTGGTGAACACACATGTGCGTGAACATTGTCTGTGTGTACACAGAATATAATTTTTATGAATTTTTTTCAAATTTCATTTCCATTTTATTAATTCTGCAATTTTCCCCCTTAAAACGACTACTTCTAATTGTTAATTTTGAAAACAGTTTTTTAAAATTTTCATTACATTTTCCTTACACTAACTATGTAATTTTCCCCCTAAAATCTAATACTTCTTTTTTTAATTTTAAAATATTTTCTTCTCTAACTTAATTCTGTAATTTTATCCTCAAAACCAATTACTTCTTTACACTAATTTTGCATGATAATTTTATTAAAATAAATAAAAATAAAAAATATTAAGTTACAAAATAATAAATAAAAGAAAGAAAGATACAATAATTAATCAGAATTGAAACCATAATCAAGAATAGAAAAGTCGCTCGGGCGTAAAACACCCTTTCCTACAAAAGGAACATAAATTTTTTTCATAGGTTGGGTTAATACAGAACCTCTTTTTACAGTAGGCCTAAGAAAATTTGGGTAAACAATATTTAAAGGGGTACATTCTTCATTAGCAAAACTTAAAACTTTATCTTTAAAATTCTCATACTGCATTCCTTGGTTGACAACAACGTCCCAGTTCAAAGTAATCCCGCGAATTTTGAGAACATATTCTGGAGCAGCATCCATCTGGTCCTTGCGTTGTAACTTGAGTCCATATTGCTTGGCGCCGCCAGAGCAATACTCGAGAATTTCATGTCTCGGGTATTCATCGGTGAACATCCCCAGGTGTGGACCTAGTTGAAGTGGACAGGATTCAGTGGGATGTGCAAAAATTAATGAATCCGTGTCTAAATTTTACTATTTAATTAAATTTTATGTTGAATTTTTACCTGTATATAACAATGTGCATCCCGGAGACCGCACTACCTGCTGCATTGCTTTTAACAAATGAAGGCGGGCAGCGGACGTCGTCCACAAGGATATCACTAGAAATTTTATTTATTTTTTAAAACTTTTTCAAAAAAAAAAACATACCAACGTTGGAGCAGTCATGCTCCTCAATCCAATCCTTTTTTGTCAGATGGCTGATGAGCACAACATCCTGAGTTAGCTCATCCAATCCAGTCACCTCTTTGCTCTGGTCATCCATTAAATTTCTAACCTTCACAGGGTCATCTGTCACTGTACACTGAGAAAGTCCAAAATTTCTCAATGAAAACCTGCCCCCTAAAATTAAAATTATTTTTAATTTTATATAATAGAACTTACAAAGATTGTTAAGACACAGCTTGGCTTGTGTCCTTTTTCCCTTGTTTGGAACCTAAAATATTTAAAATATACTAATAAATTTTTAAATTTACCATTTTTTCCCGCTCGATCTTTATATTGAACATTTCATCGCATTCTTTGATGAAGTTGTTCTCCGCTTCAATATTACCCTTAATCGAGTCGTCAAAGCCGGAAGCATGAATTTTTTGGGCCATGAATTCGGCAATGTACGAATTGAAGAGCCCGCCATCAGAGGATGTATACTCCAGGACCCGGAACAATTTCGTTACAATGTATCCCTAAAAAATAATAGGTTAAATTAACCATATATTTAAAAAATACCTCATCAAGTGCCACGTTCAACTCCAGCGAAGTACAAGTGCTCACCCAGCCTCGTTGCTCGTCTGTATGTTGACAGTTGTAGTTCTCCTCGACTTTGCCTTTCGGATAAAGGCGAGCACAAGCTGCACACAGCGGGAAAAGTAGACGATCATCCAACTTTACAGGCAGGACTGGCACATCTATCTTGCGTGGGGGGATGACAAATACCTAAAACCTTAATATATTTTTAAAATGCATAAAAATACCTTCAAAATTGCCAAATCATATTTGTTGTCAGCAGAGCAAGTCCATGAAACATTTTCATTCAGAATATGGACAGTGGGGTGTCCGATTGGATAGTTGGTCGATACATTTATGAACGGGTATAAGGACGTTACATCATAGTAACTAATTCTTTCCCCATCCTTTGGCTTGTAGAAAAGTTTCAGTGGACCGGTTCTTCCGCCAAAGAAACTATTTCTAATCTCTATTGGTCCATTATCAACATAAGTTTCAAACTTGCGGCGCATTTCCCGATCTTTTTTCACCATATTCTCGATCTCGCACTCCCAATATACTTCAATGTTGGGAATTTGAGTTTTGATGAAAGTAAGTCGTTGATGATCCAATTCCCGTTGTTTTCCTGCTGTTTTACCATTGGGTAAAACAGTGTTGTCATCGGGGAAGCAATTGGAACATCCATGCCAACAGCATCCGTTGACTTCAATTCCAAGCTGCATATCCTCCACCCACCCGTCCAAGTGGTAATTGCCAACTCTTAAATTAATTATATTAGTTTAGTTTTCTAAATTTATTTTCTAATTTTACCTTTTTTCACCGCCCGCAGAGATGGCAGTCTGAACTTGAACATTATTTGCCTCTCCATACCATTCAAGGAATTTCAGGGCCATTTTGCTTTGGTTTTCGATATTATCATACCCACGTTCCGGAACAATGCCAACATGGTCGATTTTTAGATGGTTTGATCGGAAGTGCTTCATACAGGCCGACGCGATTGTCATGGCCTCACGAAGCACATCAATTCCCTCATGTCCCTTGTCCGATGCTGGTCGTTGTCCAGCTTCACGCTTTGAAACCTTAAAATAAAATATTTAATATTTTAAACTAATTTACTTCAATGAATTCATTGCGGAACGCAATGAGAGCGGCCATTAAAATTTCTACATCGTTGGTACAATACGCCGCGAGGGACTCCTCCAGGTTGAAAGGCTCATGGCGATGTTGTTGATACCATTCATCAAATAATTTCCTTTTATCAGGCATCATTCCATCTGCTATATAGTCTGATGGGGATGGGAAGATCTCCTTGCCGTAGTTGTTCGGGTGGTTAGCCAAGTGGGGGAAGAATGGTTTTTCCTCCACTTGAAGAGCAAATGCCGGAACAAGAGCAGCCAAGGACATTGGCATTAAATTGAAGGAGTCACGGAAAATGATGCTCCCTTTGTTCTTACCACGAGAAATGAGCTTCATTTCATACATTTTATTACCCTTTTTCAACATCTCAGGCGTGAAACCTGAAGAATTTTTTCTATTTTTTACTAAATATAAATTCACCTCTCAAAAATATTTCTTTGAAAACAAGTACCATGTCGAAACGTCCGCCAAAATGTGAAAAAGCAAACGTATCATATTCTTGAGGGAGATCATTAAGTATCCATTCAACAAAAGCTCCCAACGGGTCTGAAGTTACCACCATTTTGTCAACTGCTGTTTTCGTAAAGGGTTTATGGGAAAAGGTAATAGTCCTTCTATCCCCACAAACTTTACATTCCTTCTCCTAAAAAAAAATAAAAATTATAAGTTTTGAATTTAAAACCTACGTCCAAAATACATTCAGGGCAAGTAACTTTAGCACATATGAAGTTGGGTTCATGTTGTTTTCCATTACCAGAAGGTCGATGTTGCATTGTTTCTAGATCAAATGCAACGATGCGATAATTCTTGTTGTCCTTGGGATCTAGAGGCTTGATGAAACATCCTCTCTTTGGGATATGATAATCATTACAGGTAGAACAATGTCGTTCGCCGCATACATGGCCCTGACGACCTCTCTTGTTGTTATCCTTTACATTCCATATAACTCCACACTTCTCACATTGTTTCGATTTATTGCAGAATCCAGATTGAAGGTGATGTTGATAACAGTTATTGTTGAAGAAGATTTTGTTGCATACTTGACATAGTTTTCGAAAGCCATCTATGATGATGCAGGGGAAATTAGGTCCAACTCTTGAGCATTTGTTGCACCTGGACTTGCAGCTAATTGAATGATTGGTTGGCTTGTCGTATACCTTTTCACAAGACAAACAATATAGCCTTCCAAATATTCCCGAAGCACTCTTTACGCCATCAAAATGCTTGTTGTTGTAATAAAGGATGATGGGAGTATCAAAATCATTTGGTCCATACTTGAAGAGTGGTTTGTAGTGACCAAGGGAGCCGAATACAAATACTTTGAACTTATATTGCCCTCTATACTTGTTGTTCCAGTAGTCTACCACAATAGGCACCCATTCCTCTGCGTTGTATTCTTGTTGTGAATCTGGTGCTCCGATTTGTTCCATTAACTCAATAGTGTCCTCTTTAAATCGATTTGTCATTCCCCGCTCACTACGGAGGTAGCGAGAAAACTTCACTCTGTACCATTTAGATATTCCATGCATCAACGTTGCAGTTAAAGCATAGAAAAGACAGAAACTGTCTTGATTTTGAACCTAAAATAAATAAATTAGTATAACATTGTGTTTATACCCGACACTTATATTTCCCACTTTAATCTTCCCACTTTAATTTATCAATCTTAAGATATTTATATTAGAAATTTTATTTTTTAATCTCATAATTGTTTATAAACTTGATAAACTGGCCTTTATCAATGACTGCTCATTGACTCGATGGTGAACAGGTGGAAGATTTCGCCCGGCCCCAGGAAGTTGTCGTTGTTTCGGAAGTTTACTTTTGTTGACAGTTGTAATTGTAACTGTAAATGGTTGTCCCCAGAGAGTTACATCTTTCTGTCTGAAGCTCTGGGCCACAAGTAGAAAACGGTTGAGGATTGCCTCAACCGTATTTTCATTTCTATCTCTGAAAAATCACAATTTTATTGAAAATATTTTTAAAAAATCTAAGCCAACCTCACTGGTACCCATATATCATGATCCAATAACGGGCTGCTAACTACACATCCTATTTGCTCCGGTTCAAAGCCGCGTTTGCGACTCTCCTCCACAGCTTCATCAATTAACAATTGAAAAATTCCTAAAATGAATCAATTTACTTAATTAAAATAAATTTACCTTTTAATAACTCTTCCGGGTCCTCAGGCAATTCTTTTATTGAAAACTTTGAGTGGGCCTTAACAAAATTGAATTTAGAATTGTGGGTAATGTCGTTCTCAAGGCGTTCGACATACTCCTCGGGTTTCTTCTTCATGCCACTTCCAGATTGAAAAATAGAAAATAAGGACTGAAGTCCTAATAAATTCTCGATAGTAAATCGAGTAAACTTTTTCGGCGGTTGATCATCCATCTTTTAATATAATACAAAAAATTATTTAACAATAAAAAATATCAAAAATATTCAAATGAGGAGAAATTAGAAAAATACAGGGTTTAAAAAAGGATGCCAATTTATATTTGAATTTAGTGTTCCTTCCAGTTTTTCATAGACCATCTGGCGTTTGCGCGGCACTTTATAAGAACCAAAAAATTGAAAATTTCTCATTCTTCCCGATTTTATGTTTTCATTCTTTATTCTCGCCAAGGTCACTCTTCCTTTCATCTTAGTTTTCTTTTACTCGCTTTATAAATTTGCCAGCTACCAGCCACCGTCTCTTTTTCTTTTGTTTTTATTCAAACAGACGCTGCATGCATATTTAATTAGTATCCCTTTTTATTAATTTCCTTTCCATTTCCCTCGCGTGTTTTATTTTTTCTTTTATACCATATTTCTTCAAATACCGTAATTTTTTCAGATAAATTTTTTAACTAGCTAAAATGTCACAAGAAGAAGAAGGGACCAAATATTTTGAAATAGAGGTAGCCCTAAAAAATTTTTTATTTTTAAATTAAAAATATAATTAAAGGGATTTTGTCAATACAAATCCTGCTTACGACACGGCTATCTTACAGCTCTAAATTCTTCTCTGAAGAATGGGGAAAAGCTTGATAAGGGTGCTCGTTGTAGTTTTATTTATCATTATTTTTTGGGGTTTCACTGGTGTGAAGAATGTCTGAAGTTCAATCTTATGAAGAAACAACGAAAAACATTTATACCAATAACTAACAACTTATTTTTTTATTCATTTTGGCTTTGCACTGATTGTGCACTTTTTGCCACAACTCCTTTGTAATTTGACACTAATTTATTGTAAAAGTTTATTAACTATTTTAACTACAAATAAATCTGGATTTTGTTTTGTGTGCAATAATTTTAAATATTCTTCAAAAGATAGACCTTGAGATAGGAAATAAGTGAGAGAGATACAATGATGGGCGCAAGTTTTAGCTAAAGGGGATTGATATGGTTTAACATTACGTTTAATATAAGAATAATTTTTAAGAATAGAATTAAAAATACAATAGCTGGTAGGTAAGGCCAGACTATCAAAATAATATATTTTATTAAAATTTATATAAATTGTTATCCAATGAGATCCCTTTTTTCCTCCTGGATCTAAATTGACAATATAAACGGATTTCTTGAAATCATTCTTTGGAATTAAATCACACGGGAAGCATCCCTGAAAAATCTGCCTTGTCTTTTGATTCGAGTTCAATATCTGGGTTATTTTGTGCCCGTTCATCGATCGCTTAATTTAAAAATAATTTTAAATGTTAACTCAATTTACCTTCAAACTCTTTTGCCTTTTTTCTCGGTAATACTACTTTGAACCAAAGTATTGAGCGAAATTGAAAAATAAGTAGACTGATAATAAACAAAATGTATAATAGTATCATTCCCCAGCAGAAAATATGCCCATATATATTATTTTCTCCGGGACTTTCTTTGCAAAGTTGAATAGTGGGGAAGTTTGGAAAATCCATTTTAAAAGGATTTGATGTGGATGTTGTGGTTCTCTTTCCCAAATATTCAGAATATTCGGGTAGATTTTCCACTTTTGAAATATCATCTACACTTAGTGATTCGACAAGAGGAGAAAAAATACGAATAAGAAAAATAATAATTGAAATTTTATTCATTTTAAAATATTATTGAAAATATACAATGAAATTGAGTTTATATAGTAGTGTCACTGGCAATAGTTCTGTTTTTATCTAAAATAATTAGCGAGTCTGCTTCGCCCATGGCAACTAGCATAATTCCTCCTTCGGGTACAGGTTGACTAAATTTAATATTCACAGCGGTTGTTCCATTCTTTATTAAATCAAAGAGTCCTCCTTGATCATCGCCACTATTTGTCAAATTAAATATGTATATACAATGTGTTGTCCCATACTGTTGATAAGTAATTCCATTACTTTCAGAAGAAGTTGCTAGACCGATGGCTTCATTCATATCATTAAATGCACGAACATACTTTCCATTTTCATAGTCTAAATCGTAAAGAGCCTGGGGATAACTTCGTCCGTTCGCTATTATCGTAATTTCGCGGACATTAAAGTGTTGAAAATTGAAAGGACTGCGTCCTAAATGTCCAACATAGTCAGAGTTAGATACAAGTCCAAGAGTTATTCGTCTAGGTATTTGGTCCATAAAAAGGTTAGCGTTAAATTCATATCTCCCCATGCTAATAAAGAGAGGTTTCATCATAGTTTTCCTTATTGCATAGCGCGCTGGTTTAGTGTCAAGTTTTCGAGCAATGTCCAAAGCTAATCCATCCATTAGATCCATCTTTTTTACATAAAGTTTACAATTCAAAACTTCAAAATGGTAACGTGTAGATTGGGCTATACCAAGGACTGGAGGGGCAACTAAAACAAATTTTGCTTCATTGGGTAAGATTTCAATGTCAATTTCGCATTGATTAATTAGATAAAGAGGCTGATTAAAAATATCAGCATCAAGTTTTGCAATAAACTGAGCCGTATTGCTATTTGAAAATAATCTTTTCCTTGCTTCGTATCCTACACCGCTTTCTAAATTTACATCTGAACCAAAGTAATATCCTGCTGCATTAAGATGTGAACTTTTTGCTCCTTGAGAATACGATAGCTCATAAGACAAGTATGTTTTGTAAGCGTATAGAGAATTTGAATTATAAATTTCGCGTCCATTAATACCAATTTTCATATTATTAATAAAAGTTTGACCAATAAGCTGAATAGGTGCAATATTGTCCGTGGGTGCAAGATTTACCAAATAACCGTTTTCATTCTCTTTTCTTATTCTAAGTTCAGTAAAAAGGTAGCACTTTGACAAGTCAATATAATTTTGACTTGAATGGATTTTAAAATGGTAGGGAGTATCTGTAAGAGGATTGCTGGGGAGAATTTCAAATACTTTAGAAGAGGTTACTGTAACATTGGTCGGAGGAATTTGAAAGAAGTCAAGTGCACTAGTTATTGAATTTATGCTTTCATTATCAATTTTTTGAAAAGCCATTTTAATAGAGACCAAAAGCGTCTGATCTTAATCTTTTTTTAACTTTTTTTCCAATAAATGTTTGATGTGCAGGCATTGCATTCCTTTTTATACCCTTTTTACGACCACTCCCAAATTGTTTTGGTAATCCCCCTTTCTCCAATACGGTGTCTATACCTTTTCTTCCTTCTTCTTTGAGTGCTGCTTTAAGAGGTTCTCCTTGGTTTACTCTCTCTAACACTCGCTGTCCGGTATTTAATGCTTCTCCGGCTACAGTAGTACCCGCTTGTTTAATAATTGGTAGGAAAAAACGCCAAAGTCCTCTCATTACATCTCCTATTCCTGCACCTTTTTGGGAATTACCGAAACCTCTTTGAAAGGGTGAAGAACCCTTGAAATAATTGTATTCATCGGATATTCCACCTCCTTTCATAATAGAGGGAACAAATTCTTCATAACCGACTGATCTTGTATCAAAAACAATATGCACCATTTTAGAAAATTTTACTTCAAAAATTAAATAAAATTACAATTTTGAGGGTATTTATATAGACACGACACGTGAACATTAAAAATTAATGACTTTCTTAAAGATTAAAACAATCATCACTGTTCCAAATGCAAATGGAACAAGTCTTCCTCCATCCATCGTTCTTAATTCGATTTCAATCTCATTAATTTCCTTAGGAAGCACACGAATATAGATTGGCGAGTCATAGATTTTTTCATGATATTCTCCAGGTGTTGCTCCAGAAACAGAAACAACTCTCAGTAGAGAACTTAGAGAATTTCCAACTATCATATTCTCGGTTAGTCCTTTTGAGTAAACAGCAAAACTTGAGAAACCTCCTCTCAAGTCACTTCCATATTTTGCAATCTCATTATTCATAACCATATTCGAGTTTTCAAAGCCCAGCACATATCCAAGCTGAGGAGAAAACGATAGATATTTAATATTTGGGTGAGAATATTCCATTTTAAAACGTTTAAAATCTTTGTGAAAGGACAGAGAAATAGAATCTATAATTTGTTTCTGGACAGTAGCATCTATTTTATCTTTTCTTAGATAACTGTATTTTTTTAAAAGCCCTTCTATCATTGGTAAATAACTTTCTCTTTGAAAATCAGTAGGGGGTTTTCCTAGTACGTGGGTAAGAACTCTTTCCATATCATCAGTCCATTTTATTTTTTGTTGAACGACTGATTTATTTTGTTTTAATGGAAGAGCTTCAGGGAGTGGAGGAAGAGTTTGTATAGGATGGGGTAGTGTTTGAGTTTTTTGAGGGGTTGTAGTAGTAGGTTTTGGGAGAGGAAGTAATTTTTGATGAGCCGGTTGCGTGGGCAAAATTTGAGGAGGTGAAGACGGTAGTTTTTCGGGCAAGGGAAGTTGTGGTTTTTGTGGTGTTGAAAGAATCTGAGTAGGAGGGGGTGGTTGTGTAGTGGGATGAGGTTTTTGAGCAGGAGGTGGTGGAGGTGTAGTAAGTTTTTGAGAAGGTGAAGGAATACGTGGTTTTTGAGTAGGAGGAGGTGGTTGTGGAGTAGGAGGTTTGTAGGCAGGAGGTGGTTGTGGAGTAAGAGGTTTGTGTGCAGGAAGTGGTTGTGGAGTAGGAGGTTTTTGAGTAGTAGGAAGAGGTGGTTGTGGAGTAGGAGGTTTTTGAGTAGTAGGAGGAGGTGGTTGTGGAGTAGTAGGTTTTTGAGTAGTGGGAGGTGGTTGCGGAGTTGGAGGTGGTTGTGTAGTAGGAGGTTTTTGAGTAGGAGGTGGTTGTGTAGTAGGGGTTTTGTGAGCAGGAAGAGGTGATTGTGGAGTAGGAGGTTTGTGGGCAGGAGGTGGTTGTGGAGGAGGAGGTTTGTGGGCAGGAGGTGGTTGTGGAGTAGGAGGTTTTTGAGTAGTAGGAGGAGGTGGTTGTGGAGTAGGAGGTTTTTGAGTAGTAGGAGGAAGTGGTTGTGGAGTAGGAGGTTTTTGAGTAGTAGGAGGTGGTTGTGGAGTAGGAGGTTTTTGAGTAGTAGGAGGTGGTTGTGGAGTAGGTTTTTGAGTAGTGGGAGGAGGTGGTTGTAGAGTAGGAGATTTTTGAGTAGTGGGAGGAGGTGGTTGAGGAGGTGTAGCAGGTATTTGAGGTTGTGTTGTAGGAGGTTGTGGTAGTCTAGGAGGCGAGGGAAGTTTTTTAGAAGGAGTTGAAGATTTCTCATTTTCTTGAGGCAGAGGCACAGGTTTCTTTACTGGCGGAGTAGGTGAAGATGGTTTCGCAGGATCAACCCATCGCGGAGGAGAAGGTTGTATCCTTGGAGGCGATGGAAGAGTCTCCTCCAAGCTTCGTTTTGGGCGTCCAACTCTTGGAGGTGAAATTAGAGTTGGTCTATTGACAAAACTATCAGTTTTATTTTGAGGAGATTCTTCAAGCGATCCACTCTGGTGTTGTAAAGTAGATGTTAAAAATTTTAGTAAATCTTCCGGTTTATTGTGTGAGCCTCTTGGTACAGGTACTCTTATTATTTTAGCCATTCCTTTGAAATCTGTACAGTGAATAGCAATCCATTGTTCGTCAAGTGTACCAATCGTTGAAGGCCATGAATAGGGGTATGAAATGCTATGTAAACCACATACCCAGTCTCCAGAAAAATAAATTGGTTTCGGGAGATGAACTCGAAACTTATTAGGCTGATTATCGGGATAATCCGTTGTATTACTTAGTAAACAAACGTAAAAACTGTTTGACATTTTTATCTCAAATAAAATTATACAATGTGAAAATAAATGACTTTTATACTAATTGATTCTCGTGTATCCATTCTCTCTCTGGGTAACCTATATATTTTACAAGTAGTTCATATGCACCATCTGGTCGTTTTCTTTTTTGATACACCTTCTCAATTCTGTACTCGGTCCCCGCATCTTTTTTCACTTTAGTTAGTTCCTCATTGTAATACGATCCCTTGTATTTATCTCCTTTGTCATCTACTAATTTGTAACGAACGGGTCTTGATTGATCTTTGACTTTGTCAACCTCAGCTATTACGTCACCCCAGTTTGGAATATATCCCTTTTCAAACGTTCCTTTATTTATACTCATACGAACAAAATCTCCTTTGTTAAATTTTGGCTTGGATTTTTTAATTCTAGTAGAGAATACGTCTCCATAAATCTTCTCCCATACCTCTTGTGCATTCGCAAAGTTTACATCAATAGGACGCATTCCGTGAACCCGACTCCTTGCCATATTAATCCCGTCCAAAATTTTTGGTAAAATTTCTATCCAATTAAGTGTTTTATAATGAGCAAAATATCTATATAATCGTTGCTTAACATTTCTAATTGAACGCTCCGCAAGCGAAGCTTTGACTGTTGAATGGGTAGCTTCAAACTTTTCAATTTCTTCTTTTTCAAAAAATTCTTTTATTTGCCTATTTTTAAATTCTAGACCTCTATCAGAGAAAATTCTATGTGGTTTCATAGGCATCTGCTCGATTAATTGTTTAAATGCCTCTAAAATATCTTCGGCTTTCTTTGATTTTACAGCTACTCCAAAAACACGCTTAGATAGAACATCAATTCCCAAGAGTAAATATCTATTTCCTTTATTATGTCTAGAAAGTGTTTGAAAATCCGCCAAGTCTACTTGAACATCTGTCATAAAACCCGAGGCTACAGTTTTGCTGCGAGGAAAATGAATTCTCTTAGGACGCATAAGAGTATAAGTCCGATGTCCCTCAAGAAAATCTTGTACAACGCTTCTAGGTAAATTTTTAAGAACTTTGCGGGCTTCATACCATAATCTATCAACTCCTGAAAAGGCTGCAGGGGAATCTGGGTCATTATACAGATGTTGCAAAAGTTTTGTATAATCTGCCATTTTTCACCATAAAGATGGTTTAAATCTATTTATATCCTGTTGAGAAGGCTTCTTTACAGCCCATTTCTTTCCAATTAATCGCCCTTTTACACCGATATGTCGAGAACTTATATCTTCTTGGGTCGGCTTCTTCGTTGCCCATTTGTATTTTCCACTCGCACGCCCTTTTATTATATTTAATTTTTCCATCCATGCCTTTGATAAACGTTCTGATTTTTTCTTCGAAACAGGTCTTTTTATCCTTTTATAATGTAACAACTTGGTCCCTTCGGGAATTTCTAATTTTCTTTTTGAGCGCTCACGTAGTATTGAAGGAGAAGGGGATCTACCTTCTCTCAATACTCCTCGACGACGACGAGATCTTTTAGCTCTATCTAAAACTTCTGCCTCCTCATCTCGACGTATTTGTTGCATTACACTATGATCAAGAGGGACTTTGACATTTTGGGAAGTTTTTCTTCTTCTTAATAGCTCCTTCTTCTTTTGAGTTTTTGCAATTTGTTGACTTAACCTAACTTCCTTATTTTCATATGTATTTTTACTTCTCTTGGACGCTTCAATATTACTGGAATCTTGGTCTCTTTTTAATGCTACAGGATTAGAATCCATTAATGGGGCATTTTGTGATTCGATAATGGTATCTGTTTTATTAATTGATTCAACTGCTGAAGTTGAGGGTAACGGGAGACTTGCCGTTACCCTCTTCTTTTGTTTCTTTTTAACAGGAATTTTAGACTTTTTAATTTCTTTAGTGGTCTTCATCCTTTTTGTACCATTTAGATTTATTTTCTCTTTTCTTTTTACAAGTTGTCGCGGAGTCGGTGGAGTTGGGGATACTCTTTCTCTTTGAACGTTTTTATTTTTAGCTATGGAAGGTAAAGACGGGTGGTACGAAGATTCAGAGAGAGGCGGCACAACATTGTAAGCGTTACTTGGAGGTTCTCTAGGGTAAGCTGAGAATGAGACATCATCGCTCATCCACATATCATCATCAATATCGGCTGTAGATGGACGCGTTTGTTCATTACTCATAATAGCCCCCTTGGGTGAAGCGACCATTTCAACTCTAACTGGTCGATTTTGACTCTCATTGCGTAAGTGTAAGTAACGCCGTAATTCCTGATTATAATGAATGTTTTTAGCACTTGGGTGTTCTTTTCCTTTCTGAGTTCTATCAAGTGTACGCCTCACATCATCAAGATTTGGTTCTCCAGTATCGAATGTTGTGAGACCCCGATAAATTTCTTGAGGAACGAGAATAAATTTATTAGCCATAATTGAATAATTAAGTGATTGATTACATTAATTCCCGCTTTTTATAGAGCGCGCCAGTTCAATGAGTATGGGCGTAAGGAGAGCGGCAAACGCACCAACGCCATTTCCCTTCTGTAACGCATGTCTTGCTCCCCTTTCGCTTCGAGCCCTACTTACTTTTCGAACAAAACAGGCATAAGGCAATAAACGTTTCTTTTGACGAGTTGTCAATTGAAACCTCGATTTAACAATATTAAGACAAATTTCTACTAGTGTTAAAAGTTGATTATTACTAGCAAGTCGTAAAAGACGACGAATTTTTCTTTGAGATTTTGTATAACACAGAGTATTTAGAAAATTTGAATTTTCACTAATTAAATGACCGACCATTTTAAATGCCACTTTTTGGAGTGAAAATAATTTTTTCATCCTCCTTAAATATTCCAGTCCTAAGCCTTAAGGTTGGGTCAGAAGAGGCATGCATGTCAATCAATAAATATCCATAAGGTTGGTTTGTTGATTGATTGTAGGCGTCGAGGAAATAATCTAGCCTTCCAGGGAAGAGTTGGACTCCTATATTTCTTACTGCGAGAGCAGAATTAGGTGAACGCATTAGTACAATATATTGAGCATTTTGACGAGCGACTTTAATTTTTCGGTCGAACAAATTTTGTGTAACAAATATAACAGAAAAATTTTGATGGTGTGACTTTTTAGTAAAAAGTTCAGATAGATATTTTTCATCTATTGATAAAAGAAGGTCATCCAAAATTAGTAGAAGTGGCTTGGGTAGTGTTTTTATTAAGTCTTCAGGCGGGGCTCCGACAAACACATTGACACCAGATTTTTGAAGTATTGGTACAATACTACTCATTTCGCCAAAGCAATAAAGTATACTCTTTGGTTTTGGTTCAATTAACTCTTCTGCCTCTGATATAAATTTGAGTAGAAAAGTACTCTTGCCACTAGAACTAGGGCCTGAGACAATCATACCGAAGGGTAATTTTAATTTTAAATCTTTATTTGAAAAAGTTAACGCCTCCATAATAAATGATAGGAAAATTAATGGAACATAAGAAATTAATTAACTTAAATACTTTGTGATTTAAAGAGGTGGTTGTAAATTAATGTCTTCCATCTTAGCTATTACTTCATTCTTAACCTCTACCTCCGAAGACATGCCCATAGTGACAGCTTGCATCGAATCGAAAAATTCCATAATGACGGCATCATCTTCATTGGGTCGTTTCATAACATCTAAATCATTAACAGATGTCTCGGTCATAATAGTGTTAGGTTGTTCAATATTTTTATCATCTTCAATCAATGGTGGATCTACTACCTCTTGGAGAGGCTCATGTGGAGGAGATTGTAGAGGCGAGAGTTGAGTAGTAGCTTCACGTTTGCGAGAATTCCCATTCTCAACCGAGCGGACATCTTGTGAACCATATGGTATATTCAAGACCCGGCCTTTGTTTTTGATCTAAAATTTATATTTCGTCCGAAAATATTTTAGGAAAATGACCTTAAAGAAACAATGACCCGGAAGGTCATAAATGCAATCAAAAGGCACTAAACGAGGAGTTGACAGGCGAGTACAATAAATTGTCACTCCCTCCTTTGTAACAATAAAGTCTAATTCTACTTCTGTGCTTTTACATTCCCGGCACCGACCCCCGTGTTCAAAAGGAATGAAACGCGGAGTGGTGATTCGTTCACTAGTAATGGTTATCCCATTAGTAGTTACGTTGAAGTCGACTTCAGGGATAATCTGGGTGAATAAAGACTTCTTGTCATTCATGTTGAGGGCCATTTTATTAAAATTTTTCTCAAATTAATTAGATTTGTTTAAATTTTTGAGTTTATATACCCTTCTCTCGCTCCCGTAGGTGTCTATACTCTCTACCCTACAGTATCTCTCAACTTTATCTGCACTATTTTAAAGAATGAAGCAGACATAATTTTGAAAAAATGAAGCCAAGCCTAATTAAAAATGAAGCCAGCCATTTTTAAAAAATCGATATTAAGCCACGCCCACTTTTTACTAATAAGTCAATAATCTTTTATTCTTAAGATCATTCTATATAATTTACAACAAATTGTTCTATAAATTTAATCTTTTAATATTTTAAATATGGAAAAAAATAACTCATCCACTGAGAAGACTGGTAAATTTTCTTATAAAAATTTATTAACGTTTCTATATCAAAAGATGTGGATTGTGAGCAAAACAAGGAAATTTCCTTTACAAAACCTGTGAAATTAGAAAAAAAGAAGGAATCGAAAAACTCTTTAGGTTTAATAATAAAATAATTATTACCATACAAATTTTTAGAGTCAACTATTACTAATCCTCCCGTGGATCTAAATAAAATAAAAATTGTTGAAGAACAAGTTGTTAAAAAACAACTTCTGTGGAAACTAATTCGCGGAAAATTCTTAATTACATTCTACCTATGTCAAGGTAATAAAATATTAAATTTTATTCGAAAATTAAAATTTTAGACTGCCAAAACAAATTATTTCATTCAAAAGATAAATTTGAAGAGAATCCTTCTTGTGTTACTGTGAAGATAGGATTATGCGACAACTGTGTCAAAGCTAATAGCATTGCTACAGATGTTTTGGCACCATACAAAAAGATTGGTACCAAAAGAAAAGCAGAGTGAAGGGGAAAACTGACATTCATTTAAGAAAAAACGATCGATAACTTTAAATGCTTGAAAAATTTCATTGTAACTTTAAATGTTGAGTAAAAAATAAAAATTAAAAATAGAATTTGGATATTTTGCTTAAAAAATAGGAACCCAAAAAACCTAAACAGATGCGGTCCTTTGAATCTGGTTGCATCTGGTCTCTCTCTCTATCCCTCACTCTCCTCTCTCTCTCTCCTCTCTCCCTCTCTCTCCTCTCTATCTCTTTCCCCTCTCTCTCTCCCTCTCCCCTCTCTCTCTCATCTATCTAACTACTATTGTCTCTCTAAAAAACAAATATTTACTAATCTAGCTTATAATTCATTCTACTTCCTATCTAATTTTTGCAAGAAAAATTTAAAAACATATTTCATAATATTTACTTTACTTTAAATGTCGAATACAAATTAATTTTTTATTATCTATTACTTTTTAATTTTATTTTCTAAATCTATAAATTTTCTTCATTTTCTTCTTCTTCATCTATAATGATGAATGATGAGCCTCCTTGGCTACCAATTTGCTCATCTTCTCAAGAGTAGCCTCCTTTCGGGAAGACGAGAAAAGCTTCATCTCCGTTGCCGGAGTACGCTTCTTCTGATAAAAATATTTTCATTATATTAATTTTTTTAATTTATTAATTATTTAGTTCCTAAATCTATGAAGGAGGCGGCGTTGTGTAAAGGATAAAAATTCACCCGGAAAACTAAAGATGCTTATTCACTCCCAGCCACCAGTAACCTTTTGCACTAGCTTAGGGAAAGCTATAGCCCAGCTCTTGTCTATTATACTTATTAACAAATTAATTAATTAAAATAATTACTCGGCAGTCGACAACCAAAGGTGTCGGCTGTACGGTAGGCACCAAAAGTTGACGAGGCCCAGCAGCAAATTGACGCGTAGTCATAGGACGACTACGTTTTTTCATAATCATAAAGGCAAACGATGCCAGCTAAATATTATATAATTAATTATAAATTTAGTGTAGTCCCTGTATAACACTTAACCAACAGAGGGGTATTAGCTAAAAAATGGGGTAAACTTTTTTAGAGAGTGTAACAATCCTCTCCTCAGTTAAGTGAGAGAAAATTTAGAGAAATTTACTTGGAAAATCAGTGAAACCAAAATAAGGAATATAAGAGTATAGAGAATAGTTGCATTTGAACAATTTTTTGTCAGAAATTGTAACGGATTGGAAACATATTGCTCGAAATCTACCGGGGAGATAACTTCCGGTAAACAAAAAGTCGGCTTGGAGTAAGGACCAGGCCTTAAACATTTGAGTTTTGCCGGGCATGAACAGTTCGTTTCAACCCAAATCATTATTTATTTATTTATTTATTTATTTATTTATTTATTTAAAACCTAAAAAATCAGAACAAAATCAAAAATTTAAAGGGTTAACGTGACAAATTATTTTTAGTTATAATAACATATAACTGTCATAATCACAGTTTTTCACAAAAACATATGTTTCCAGGTCCTTTTCACTTTATTTTTATCCAAAATTTATTTTTACGCAACTTCCTTTTGTTCTCTATACAGCTCTATTAAATGTTTAGAAAAGAAAAAGCTACCAAAAAGACAACCCAGAAGATCAACTCTAAAATATTACAAATTCAGTGGGTGATCTTCTGGGTTATCCTACCGAGTGTGAATTATTAATAAAAAAGAAATTAAAAGAAAAAATACAAAAGTTTATACAAGAAAAATTAGTCATTGTCTCGTTTCACTTATTAAATTTGTTGCTCTAAAGAGAGCATTTTGGGTTTTGTAGACCAACACCATTTGTCCATCATCAACCAAATTTTCGCGCACTCACTCATTAACACCTTAAAAATTTCCCTTACCCCTTACCTCAAACCAATTTGTTTTACAAATTGTTTCCATATGCCCCCTGCTCAAAAATTAGTTAAACAATTAGCAACTCTTGGTAATAAAAGTTCCCCCTTACCCCCTCCCCAGTCAATTAGTCAACTAATTAACACCTTAAAATCCCCTTACACCCAACCCCGACCAATTAGTAGAACAAATTGTTTTCCCTTGCCCCCTCCCCCTAATTAATTCAAAACACCCCATTAGGATTGGATTTCCCCCTTACCCCCTCCCCCATCGCGCGCCAAACCCTTCAATAGGCTGACGTTTATAGGGGCGGACCCCTCCCCCAACCAGACCCTTCAATAGGTTGGCGGCTTTTTCCTTTGTTACGGTTACGGGAGGGTAACTACTCTTAAGGATCATCAAAATTCTCAAAATTTCGCCTCCGGCGGTGAAAAAGCTAGAAATCTAGCTTAAGGATCATCAAAATTCTCAAAATTTCGCCTCAGGCGGTGAAAAAGCTAGAAATCTAGCTTAAGGATCATCAAAATTCTCAAAATTTTCGCCTGCGGCGCAAAAAATGGAAGAAATCTGGCTTAAGGACCTCCAAAATTCTCAAAATTTTCGCCTGCGGCGCTAAAAACGGGAGAAATTTGGAGGCTTTTATGGAGATAAGGCGGAGGGATATTAGCACATAGTGGGATTTTATCAAGGGATTTTACCAAGATATCCCTCTTAATCCCCAAATCCCACAATGTCTTTTTAATCTCTTCAAATTTGCTTCTCTCTATATCACCCAAAATCCTATTATGCGACATAGCTTGTCTCCTTACAATTTAGTTCACCAATACCCTAACACCCAAAAATAACCCGAATTTTTCGCCAAACCCGAAACCCGTACCCGAAATTTTTGCCAACCCGAAACCCGATACCCGAAATGAAAATTTTATAACCCGAAACCCGAAACCCGTACCCGATATTTTTGCCAACCCGAAACCCGTGACCCGAAATGAAAACGCTCCAACCCGATACCCGAAACCCGTACCCGAAAATTTTTTGTACCCGCGGCAACCCTGTTTTGTACCCTACTTCAATATAAATACGAGCCTTTTTAATAAATTTTATTCATTTATTGTGGATGTACTTGTGAGCGATTAAAAACAGCATTTCGATATGGGGTGTTTGTTAAAATACAAATAATTGGGTTAAATACAGGTATTAAATGAAAGGAACTGTAAATTAATATTCGAATAATGTTTGCTGTATTGTTGTTTGTTTTTGAATTTATCATGCTATATATAAGGCCAGCTTGATTAACAAATGGCACGACAGCCTAAAAGTTTAAAATAAATATTATTCTCTCTAATAGAATGGAACCCCCCTTGGATGGAATATGATTGAAAACTCTTGGAGTATGATTGAAGAATAGAATGCCCCTCTCTATTTGAAAGGCTCTCTCCTGGGGTATGATTGGCCCTTGGAGCCCTTGGAGTCATTCAAAGGCGGAACTCAATGTCTGCTCGCGTTGCGAAAATTATTCTTCGTAACATGTATTTTTAAACTTTGGGACACGCCCGACTTGCCGCGGGCCGACTTGCCGCGGCCGACTTGTCGCGACCGACTTGCCGCCGGCCGACTTGTCGCGAGGCCGACTTGTCGCCGGCCGACTTGCCGCCAAGCTTTTTAATTAACACCCCCCTTCCACAAGGTCTTACGCGGAAAGTTTTTGCCGCTGCGGAGGAAGCCAGGAAATTAAAAGAAAAAATACAAAAGTTTATACAAGAAAAATTAGTCATTGTCTCGTTTCACTTATTAAATTTGTTGCTCTAAAGAGAGCATTTTGGGTTTTGTAGACCAACACCATTTGTCCATCATCAACCAAATTTTCGCGCACTCACTCATTAACACCTTAAAAATTTCCCTTACCCCTTACCTCAAACCAATTTGTTTTACAAATTGTTTCCATATGCCCCCTGCTCAAAAATTAGTTAAACAATTAGCAACTCTTGGTAATAAAAGTTCCCCCTTACCCCCTCCCCAGTCAATTAGTCAACTAATTAACACCTTAAAATCCCCTTACACCCAACCCCGACCAATTAGTAGAACAAATTGTTTTCCCTTGCCCCCTCCCCCTAATTAATTCAAAACACCCCATTAGGATTGGATTTCCCCCTTACCCCCTCCCCCATCGCGCGCCAAACCCTTCAATAGGCTGACGTTTATAGGGGCGGACCCCTCCCCCAACCAGACCCTTCAATAGGTTGGCGGCTTTTTCCTTTGTTACGGTTACGGGAGGGTAACTACTCTTAAGCTAAATTTCTAGCTTTTTCACCGCCGGAGGCGAAATTTTGAGAATTTTTTAAGGTCTTAGGTGAAAGAATTCAATTGTCAGAACCGCTGGCAAAAATTTTGGAAAAATTCCGTCATATCACCCGGAAACCGATTCGGACAAGTGATATGTCATTCGAAAGCTCTCGCCGAGCTGAGTCGAATGACACCAAAATCAGCTTCGGGACTCAACTGGGGGCCGAGATATAGGTCCCCGAAAATCGAAAAACCATAGGGGGGAGTAAGCACATTTTTGGGGTGAAAAATTCGATTTTTTGAGTGATAGCTCATTCGAAAGAGCTCCTCGAGCTGAGTCAAATAACACCAGAATCAGCTCGAGATCTTGATTCTGAGCCGAGATAATAAGCTCAAAATGGTCAACGTAAACCTATGGGGCGTCGGCGAGGCGCTTGTGCAAAACTCCGCGCTTCGCGCGGAGTTTTGCGGCACGCGCCTCGCGGGGAGTCTACGGTCGCTGGGCTCTGGGCTCGTAACATAATCCTATCCCTATTATCAATGAGGTGGGCATGCCTGGCTTCCTCCGCAGGAGCAAAAATTTCAACGGATGGCATAGGTAAGGAGCTAAAACAAACGGCCATAACTTTGTCAAATCAAGTCGGATTTCGTTGATTTTGGTGTCATTCGACTCAGCTCGAGGAGCTCTTTCAAATGAGCTATTATTTGCATATTCAAATTTTTCACCCCAAAATTGAGCTTACTCCCCCCTATGGTTTTTCGATTTTCGAGTGTCTATATCTCGGCCCATAGGTGAGTCCCGAAGCTAATTTTGGTGTCATTCGACTCAGCTCGGCGAGAGCTTTCGAATGACATATCATTTGTCCGAATCGGTTTCCGGGTGATATGACGGAATTTTACCAAAATTTTTATTTAAGTTTAATTGATCATGAACGTAGAACTCTTAATTTTATGCGCCGCAGGCGAAAATTTTGCAAAATTCATGACTAAATTAAAATTTTTAATGCTCTTTCAATTCTTAAAATATTAAAAAAATAAATTTAAAAATCTAAAATGAAAATCAAAGTTTAAAGGCATTTATTTTTGAAAAGAAAAATTTTTTAGGCCTTATTTCCAGACCTGGACTCGAACCCATCCCCAGAAAATATCGAGCCAGTCGCCTTACACACTCAACTACCGATCAACATAATGAAAAATTAAAGAAATTATAAATATTTCTTTCCCTTTTCCTTCTTTCTCTTTCTATAAATTTATTTTAAAAAATCGGGTAAGGCTAAGTTTTCGGGTATAAATTTCGGGTTTTAACCAATTTCGGGTCACGGGTTTCGGGTTGGAAAAAATATCGGGTACGGGTTTCGGGTTTCGGGTTGGAAGATTTTCAATTCGGGTATCGGGTTTCGGGTACAAAAAAAGGCCGGGTTTCGGGTTTCGGGTATCGGGTTTCGGGTTTCGGGCGGCAACTCTGGTACAAAAACGACCTTGGTCATGAAAAAGTCTTGGATGACCATCGAGTTCAGATAGAAGACACGGGCAGGGTCGCTTTGCGGGCAGGGCGCTTTGAGGGCAGGATCGCTTCAGTGATTTATTTAAATATAAATCCGAGACCTATTTATTAAAACCCGTATTAAATACGGCACACAAATTCTATTGATGAACTACATACCGTAAATCCTCTAATAGAAGCAAATAGAAGCACCCCCTATAAGGGAAGAAAAGCACCCCCTATAAGGGAATTAAAGCATACCCTACGAGAGGATCGAAAATTAGAAGCACTGTGCTTCTATTAGAGGATTTACGGTAGCTTTGCCATATTTTATTGAATTTAAGTGTTCAATAAAAAGGATAAACCTATTTACATTTTATTCGCTAAATATTTTTTGCATAAATGTCTTTTAAATTCAGGGTGATAAGAGCGTTCGGAGTGACCAGACTTGGTAATGGATAAGGATAATATGCGGGTACCTGCGGATATATCTGGATTCGGACGGATATGGATAGTGTTTTTTAAGTCGGCGGATTGCTTCAATTCCGCGGATATCCGTCCCTTATTTCTGCGATTAAACATCACTACTAAAATTTTAAAAATATAAAAAATAAAATTATAGCTCTGCGGTACCTTTGGCATGTGGTACCTTGGCCAGCTCCCCTTTTTATGATTTCCAACCCCATTTCTTTATTATCAAGACATATCATTTTTTGGCCCTATTCAAAATAACCTAGCAACAAAAAATCTTATGATTTATTTTGTCTGATAGTTTAAGGAAAATAAAAAAATTTTCTCAATAATATTTTTTTGTATTTGGAAATATTGTTAGTGTGAGACTTTTTAATAAAATTATTTAGTAAATTAATTTTTTGTTGTAGCAGAAAGAATTGGTTGAAATAAAAAAAAATAAAATTAACTAATTTTTAAAATAAAAATATTTGAAAAAAAGTCAAGAATTCCTCTCCAGTTGGACAATTTAATGCTGACATTGAAAGATTTGTCCCATTCTAGCTTTATACGATAAAAATAAGTCATTGGTTGAATCCATAGAAGAGTCAAATTAATCGCAAATCTTGGTCCATTCAGAGAAGATAAAATATACTACACAGTAGCGATCGAGATTTTTGAAAAGCCTGGACTTGTTCCTGGACTCTGGAGTTTGATTCTTGACCTGGACTGGATCCTGGGCCTGTAGTCCAGGAAAAACCCAGGTCCAGGAAAAACCCAGGAAGGGTAAAAAATGCCTGGACCTGGACTCTGGGTACAGGAAAAACCCAGGCCTTGGTCCAGGTCCAGCTCGATCTCTACTACACAGCTGACTCGTTATTTAGATTCACGATTTCGGGTATCCAGAATGCCTGGTCTAAAAAACGTTGGGAATTCCATATTTTCTGGAATCGGGAATTTTGTCGGTGCAATCCTCCCTAGTACATACAATGAAGGCGAAGGTGGAAAGAGCTGGAACAGACACGAGTACTTATGATCCAACTAGACTGACGCCTTCACTGGCTTTATACTATAGCACCACTACAGAACAGGGTTGGACTCTGTCCCCCAAATTCGGGGTATTTGAATAACTAAAATTGTCAGTTCTCAAAAATTTTAGTAGATTCGAGCTTTTAATTTAACAAATTTTTATTTCAAAAACAACAAAATAATTGTATTTTTATTCAATTATTGTGGATGTACTTGTGAACGATTAAAAATAGCATTTCGATAAGGGGTGTTTGTTAAAATACAAATAATTGGGTTAAATACAGGTACTAAATGATATAAAATGTTAATTAATATTTGAACAATATTTAATACATCTTTGTTTGGAATTGAGAAAAACATAAGAGAGAAGTCTCCTGCTATGACAATAAATGGTACAACGGCCTAAAAATTTAATTTTCAAATTTTATTCTGCAAAACTTTGATAGAAATATTATCGTTTCTCCCCACACATCTCTCAATAAATCCTTCTTACTCCTAATAATCGTCCTTAATCCCTAATAAGCACCTAAATTCTTAAATAGCATTTCTAACTCCCTTGACATTCCCTTTAATCATTCGTTATCTCATTAAATTATTAGAGCTCAACTGAGGTACTAATCATAGGTAATCATAGCCCTGTTCCTTTCCAAAGAAAATTATTTTATTCAAAATACCGTAAATCCTCTAAAATAAGCCCCGGGGCTTATTTTAGGGGGGGGGGCTTATTTTGGAAGGGGGACCTATTTTAGAGGATTTACGGTAGTAGTTTTATTCCCTCAAAGTTGAGTTTCTTACCAAAATTATCAAAACTTTTGTTAGTTGCTTGTTCAATCTTTTCAAATTTCCATCTAAATTAGTGTTTAAACTGACAAATCTGACCATTTTGAATCCACAAACAATTATTATTAAATATAAAAATATTTCACTCAAAGCCATAGGTATAAATGACATATTCTATTTTTTGTTTTACTTTTAAATTAAATTAATTTTAAAAATTACCGTCCCCACATTAGCATATTGAATATACGACAATGTTTTATTAAAATTATCAAAATTTTTAATCCCTCCAAAAGAATAGGGGTAAGAAAAAATAAAATCCAAAATTAAAATTGATGTTAAAAACAAAGCAATTGAAAAAATATATAAATAACGGCGAAAATTAATTTTCATATTCCTTTTAATATTAAATAGAGTTGGCCAGTATCGGGATCCTGATCGGGCATTATCCCGGCTTTTTGAATCCTGACCCGATTTTGCTGATCCCGAGACCGAAAGACAAATCCCTATCCAGATTTCGGTCAATCCCGATCCCGCAGTCGTGATCGGTATCGGGACTATCATCCCTAAATCTCGATTTTATGTCGGAATCCCGATACCGGCCAACTCTAATATTAAATAAAACATTTTTTAGTATGTATTTATTCGGTACTTTATTTATATCGCGCCCCCAGGTTGGAATTCAGCCGATTTAACTATAACTTTTTGATGCTTGATCCAATTGAAATGAATCTCATATCATTTGAACGCTCTAGATACGACGTTTATTTTTCTAGTTTGATCACTCATTAAAAAGTTATACCCGATAACTGTGAAGAAAACCAAATAATTAAAAGTTGGGGGTCCTTTATCGAAGGGTATATCACAGTAAATAATCGTTTCTTGTGACACTCAAATATATGTAGTAGATGGGATATAAACAAAATACCCTCATTAATTCATTATTTACCTATTCAAAACCAAATATCTATAAATAAATTGAACACACACTCCATTGAAATTCAAGCTGCTAGTATATTCCCAAAACATCAGAACAATATAACATATAAAAGGGTTAAACTTATCCTTCATAAAACTAAGCAAAATTCCATTTGGTAATATAGAAATTGTATTCCATTCTGTATCAGATATAAAATACTGTAAAGGGTAAAATTATTTTTTCTAGAAATATTCTAGAGAAATTTAGATAGTATTTCTTATGCACTAGGTTCATCATTTGGATCAAATTCATTTAAATTTTACAAAAAATTTACTCAAATAAATTTTATAACCTTTATTTTTGTGGTGCATATGTTTACGGACAAATTAAATAACATTGGGGTTTTTATGCCTTTGTCCGTAAACATATGCACAGTACCGTATTAAATCTGTTTTACCCTATTTTTTAAAATTCTGAAATTCTGATTTTCAATTTTAGTTACGGTTATATTGTTTTATTTTATTCTGATTTTAATTAAAAATATTTGAATTATATTCTGATTTAATTATTTATGTAGTTATGTTATTCTGATTTATATTTTTTATTTCTATTTTACCCCTTCAATAAACATTTGACAAGTCAACATTAAAATATCCAAAACACAATTCTGTAACAGAATTCTGCTGTGTGTTTTCATTTCTTTTGGGGTTGTAAAAATAATTAAAATAATCAGAATAATGTTTAAAGGATAACCAATTAATAAACAAACAAAATAATCCAATTTAAATAAAATGTCAAATAAATCTGTTGACATTTTTCTATAATAATTAAAAATTTGGTGTGTTATATCCCCGCATTTTCCTTCCTTTTTCCTAGTTTGATCAGCTATGACTTTTTTATTCTTGATCCAAATTGAATGACTCATATTATTCGAAAGCTCTCTATAAGCACTATCCTCTTTCCTACTAGATGGCTTGTTGTGTCCGCACTTGCAGAAAGAATATAAATGAAAATAAATGACCCAGCATTGGGTTGGATGGTGGCACAGTCGGTTGTGCTTCGGTCTGGGCTCATTCCATGATGGTTCAATTCCATCTCCCATCCACAGCATGAAAACATTAGGCATGACATGGCTCAAGTCTGAATAATATTTATATTATATTATTAAATATCTTTTAATCATGTTCTATGTTTTGTTTGTGTTTTTCTAAGGAATTTGTTTTTTAAGGAGATTGGATATCTCCATTGTCCGTTAAAACTAAGGAGCTAACCGTTCTAATCGAATCCCTCCTGTTCCTCCTCAATTTGAGTTATCGGGGTATTATGCCGTCGCCTCTTGGCACACGATCAAACTTGATCCACCCAGTTGGGAAAAAAGATAGCGCTTATCGAGAGCTTTCGAATGATATAAGATTCATTTGGATTGGATCAAGAATAAAAAAGTTATAGTCGATCAGATTCAGAAAAAAAGGAAAAAAGCGGGGATATAACACAAGAATACCAAAAATTTAACCAAGTTTTTTTTATTTCAGAATTTTTTTCATTTAAAATTTTTAAATATTTATTTAACTAAAAGTAAAAGACACGTCTAATTAATTTCGAAACTTTTTCACCTGGCATTTATTAACTTTAAAGACAAACAAAAAAAAATTTTTTCTATATAATTATTAGAAGCAGACTATTATTTCAGAATTTTTAAATTGTTTAAAGTTAATAAAAATTTAACAAATTCTTTTTTAATTGGCAGCTAAAATTTAAACAAAAAAAAATGACAGATGCAACATATATTATTCTTATAAGAAGTATATTTAAAAAAATATTTTTTTATTTAGTTTTTAAAGAGCATTAAATAAATACCAGGTGAATTATACGGGTTTTTTTTCTTTTAAATAAATATTAAAATTTGTTGACATT
Source organism: Meloidogyne arenaria (assembly GCA_036172955.1). NCBI lineage: Eukaryota > Metazoa > Nematoda > Chromadorea > Rhabditida > Meloidogynidae > Meloidogyne > Meloidogyne arenaria. Next base: position 608,063 of record JARQAB010000033.1, on the reverse strand, counting down.
CATGGGTAATACTCCCACTCAGTTTTCCTAAGGGGGTTCAAAATCTTCTATTTCTCGAAATCTAAATCTTTTTGAAAGAAATAAAAAAATATCCATTAGACTTATAATTCAATGGACCTTTTGAAAGACAAATCTTAGACCTCTTAACGGACAAATAAACTCTTGTTTGGACTCATAAAGGTTCTTTGGACTCATAAACTAGACCAGTGCCGAAAAATTTTTTTCAAACACCTTACACTAAAATTCATCAAAAAAATCTTAAATTTTTTACTTCAAGGTGTTGATTTTTAAATTTAAAAAAAAAACAATTTCTTTAAAATAATGTGTAGATTTTAAAATATTTAAAAAAAATAAGAAAGACATTGCACGTAAATGAGGGACTATTTAAATTAAATTTTAAAAATAATAAATTGCAAAAAAAAGTAAAACAGCTTTTTTAAAATAAAATGAAAGCATTAGTTAAAAATAGCAGTTATAACCGTTTAAATAAATTGTGGTTAAAAAACGAGATTAGATTAAGTTAAAAAATTATTTTTTAAATTTGCGATTTAAGAGAAATTAAAGGAAAAGAAAGATGGATGATTAAGGGTAAACCCCAATGTGCCGAAGAGCTATAACTTCGTTCAAAGTGGTCGAATCCGGGACGCCCTAGTATGATTCGATTCAGCCCGTCAAGACACATCAAACCATATCAAGGCGTTTCGGATCCGACCACTTTGAAAGAAGTTCTAGCTTTGCGGCACCTGCTCCCGATAATTAATTTATAATTCAAATTGTAGCCTTAAAAATTGAAAAGAAAATTTTTTTACTTGGCTAACTTAAAAGTCTGTGGTAGGTGAAAAATGCAAAACTAAAAATTCATAAAAAAGATTGTCGGTTCCAAACAAATTTTAAGAATAAAACCAAAATCAAACCAAAAATCCTATGGCCATCGGTTTAATGTGGGGGGATAGGCCAAAAAAAAGAAAAAAATTGGCAACAGGACCCTCTTCTACACGATGGTACAAAAAAGTACGAAATTTTTGGTGACAGTTCGGAATGTTCCCCTTGTAAGCCAACGATCTTCATTATAAAGTCAAAAAAGACAAAAAACTATTCCAAAAAATCTTTAAATATCCAAAATCGAACCGAAATCCCCTCAGTCAGATCATTGGTTAGAATAGAACAGGGATGTCACGGGATGAGAAAGAAGTCGGGTCGGGTTTTCTAAATTTTCTTAGGATTGGGTTTCGAGTCGGGTTTCGGGTAACACGTGACATCCCTGGAATGAACAGACAACCCTTCCTTATTATTAAGTCAAAAAATAAACAAAATAAAATCCTCACGTAAATTCATTTTAATGTCCACAATCCTCTCCACCACCCTCATTATTATCCTTTCCCTCTTCTTCCTCCTCCTCATTTTCATCAAAATCTTCCGACCCAAATTCTTCCTCATCTTCATCTTCACTATCTTCATGAATACTTTTTGAATTTAAAGAGCTTTCTTCGCTTTCACTTTCACCGGTACAAACACCAAAAAATGTGCAATTTAAAGTAAAGAAATGGTCTGAACCCGCTCGATGATTTACATATTTGGTAAAATTTAAAACGCCTGGTTCTCTTAAAAAAAGAAAAAAATTATTTAAAAATTATTTTTATATAGTATTTAAGAGTTTAGAGGAAATTTTCGGCTCCTTTTAAAATTAATCGGATAGGGAATTGAAAATATTCGTTAGAAAATTAATTTTAAAAAATCCGTTAAAATTCAAATTTTTTAAAATTCAAATTTGGTTAAGAACGGGGGGGTTTGATTTTTTTCAACTAAATAAAAAGTAAAATTTTACATAGAAAATTAGATTTTTCAATAAATATAGGGGTGAAAATCTTACAAATTCAACAAAAATTCGGAATCGAACCGAAAAGCATCGCTCGGTCCTTCGTTTCGGATAAGATACGGAAAAAAAAATACATAAAAATAAAATAAAAGGACTGATAACCCCTCATCACCTTAAGGATTTGAGTATTCCGAAAAACGCCAAAGAATAAGATAGAATACATAATGTGTTATTCAATTTAGATTAACCCAAATATTTAAAAAAAAACAAAAAATTTTTAAACCTAATAATTTTTAAAAATTCAAAAAAAACCTAAAAACTATTGCAGCAGTATTCAATGTTGGAATAACACGAATAATTTCATCTTCTTCCCCACTTGAAAAATAACTTATAAAACCTCCATTTTGCGAAGGCCAATTTTGTTTTCGACCAAAAAATAAAATTACATCCAAACTAAATCCATTATCTTCAGAATGAGCAATAAGTTGGTCATCAGCCATTGAATAACAGCCTTGATCAAAACGATTGATAAATGAAACAAGTTCAACATCTGAAAATAAAATTAAAAATGATTTTTAACAGTTTTTAACACAGTCTCCATAAAAGGATTGACGGCGGAAAAAAAAAGAAAAGTGAGTAGAGTCTTTCTAATCTAGAAAGAAAAATTCACATCAAAACTAGTAAATAATAATTTTAAAAAAGCAAATTTTTAGACAAGGAGCGGTAGGGGAGTCCGTCCTTCAAGTCAAAGGTCCATGTGCGGACACACGGCTGTCCGCAACTTCGGAATGTGCAAATTACATGTTTTTAGATTTGTGAAGTGCAAAAATAAAGTAAAAGTTACAAGCTCACGACTTTTTCATAATTAAATATTGCCGGACTTTGCGTTACGGCCGTGTAAATTTTTTCCCAATTGACTTATGCTAGTGAGACAGTTTCGATTTCAAATTATTTTAAATAAATGTCCCAAAAAATATTTAAACAAAAAAAACTTTAAATAAAAACCTCTATTAATTTCTTCTTTTGAATTTATTTTTGACTTTTTTGAAGGTGGTCCATTATCATTTGTAGTTGTCACCTCATCTCCTTCTCCATTATTCCCTTCATTTATTATTGCTCCACCTCCACTTTTTCTAATTTCGTGTAAATGTAAACCTGTCCATTGTGTTAAAAGTAAAGTAATTGCTTCAGAGCGGAAAACACGTAATAAACTTTTTAAATGACTATTCTCTTCAAGTTGAGATTCTACAAGTCTCCAAACATTTCTTTTATTTGGAGGGCCAATACAAGTAAATGAAGCTGTTTCTAATTCTTGTAAAGCAGAATTGTATTTGTCTGACTAAAAATTTTTAAGAAAAATTTTTTTGAAAATAAAATTTAAACAAAAACATTGAGAAAATGTCGCAAAGAAAGTTGTGATTTGTGTGCAAATATTCGTTTAATATTTTTGTGTTGTCCAGGACTTACATAATTGTTATTTAACCAAGATGTTACTTCAGCAAGCTTAAAATGTTTGAAATTAAGAGGTGATTAAAAGGAGAATTAACTTAATCAAAGAAAATTTAATTTTGGGGAGGTTAATTGTAATTTTGAGGATTTTTTTTGAATTTTCCAGAATTTTATGTAAATTATTTCCAAAATTAAAAAGATAACATAACCAATCTAACAATAAGCTCAATAAACTATTTTTTTGCTTTCTTGGCCCAGAAGGAACTCTCACGAACTGTATGTGAAAATTTTGTCTATTTTTTTGCACTATCGTGTAAAGCAGGGTCGATAACCTACTGACAATTTTTGCTTTTTTTGGCCCCGGCCCTCAAATCGAAAAGTTATAGCTGATTAAGTCTACTCTTTAATCTAAATTTTATTAAAAAAAAATAACCGTTGTATCCATAGATGGTTTTGAACGTGGAATAGGCTCTTCTGAAACAGGAGAATCCCCAACAAACAAAACTTCCACATCTTCAGGGTAATGAAACCATCCATTGAGTGATAAACGTTCTTTTCCTTCACTTAAAACTTCAGAGACAGAATGCCAAGAATTGTTTTGGACACGGAAAAGGCTGAAACTATTCTCTATAGGTCTAATCTTTTTGATAATTTTTTCAGGAAATTTTGTAGTTTGATCACAATTATAAAGGCAAAGATCGCCTCCATCTTCCACCGCCCAATCAGTGTTTAGATACAAAACAAAGGCAAAAGCGCGGCCCTAAAAACAAAATTCATTTATTTTTGGTAATATAATTTTTGTAAAAGATCACAAGAAATACCTAAGTGGAGACTTTAAGGTCTAGGATTTGAGCCTATTTTGGGTTCTAACTAGAACTTATTCTCATGTCAGTATCAAGGGCGTATCCAGGGGGCTGTGGGTGCGCTAGAGCCCTCCCCCCCCCCCCCCCCAAATGGGTGAAAGGGGGAAAATTGGAGGACGTATGGTCAAAAAACAACCTTCAAAATTTACAAAATTTTCGCCTGGCAAAAAAATGGAAGAAAATTATGAAAAGTTAGAAAGAACGTAATAGACGAAAATTTCACTTTTTCTTTACCCATTCTTCACCTATCTTTCTATTTTCACATTTCAAAGTATCCCCTCTACGTTCTACGCCTACGTGCCTGCTCCGTAAAGTTGGTCTAATAAATCAAGCCCCGATCCATATATTTAACTAGTCCCAAATTAAGGGATGAAAAAGTAAAAAGAACCTCAAGTTTATCATCATGTGTCAACAAGCAATCCCCACTTGAATAACGTGATCCAGTTAATGCCAACTTTTCGCCTAATTGAACACCAGTCATTAACATAAGCCATCTCCTAACATCATTAATCAAAAATTGACGAAAATTACTTAAATAAAAATTATTTTAAATTTAAAAAAAATTAAAAAAATACTATAAAATCGGGTAGTGTTCTTCAAGTAAATTAGCAATGTCAACAGTTTGATTTAAAGATAATAGATCATTACTTTTTGGTATCCAAGCGACAGAATTCAATTCGTTTTTGAGATCTACAAGGGAAAATTGATTTAAAGAGTCGGGCCAGATTTTTCAGAGCCATTTTTTCGGGCCTAACTTTATCGAGAGGGCCGGTACGAGTCTTTTTCGGGCCAAACATCTAGGCCCGACTCGATCTTTCGGTCCGAGTCGGTACATTCTGGCAACACTAGACAGAACAACTCTATAGAAGACTCCACAATTTTTGACACATTTTAGCTTTGGTAGGACAATGCAGGGATTTGTGTGCGGAAATTTTCTGTCTAACGGGATCATATGTCTCCCTCAGTAGTTTTTGTTTGCCGGTCTCAAATTTTGAGGATGGGACGGGTTAAGAAAAAAAGTCAGATCGAGTTTCAGGCCGGAGGTCCGAATTTTGGGTAACTCGACCCATCCCTGATCCAATGGGTGGCGGGAACTGTCCGAGCGATAACCCTCTATTTAAGATACACTTCATTATAAGGTACGACTTTTCAGCCCTAAGGGGCATAAGAGAGGTCTGATACTTTAAATTAAATTCCAAACCTCTAACCAATGATAAATTTGTGAGAAAATCTGTGAGATGAAAATGAGGGAATGGATGAGAGTCTTCATGATTTCCTAAAAGTAAAATTTAATTTTAAAAAAATTTAAAAATCAAACCTTCAAGAATTGAAATTATTTTATTTTTGAATTCATTATTTTTGTAATTTTCATTAATAATAAATTTTGGAGTTGTTGAACTAATACTTGATGCCATTCTACTTCAACTTAAACAGAAAATTAAATTTAAAAAATCTTTAAAAAGCTTAAGAACCCCTCAAATTTTGCTGTTGTGACAAAAAGTTTTGTGGCCAATTGTCCATTCAATACAAAATAAATTACAAAATACCTAAACGACAAAATGTCACATCGTTCAAAATCTTCCATTTTGCCTACAAATAAGAATTGTCATTTTTGTTAATCCTTTTTTTAATCTTTTCTGTTAATCCATAGGGCCGTTACAATTTTTTGACATTGTATTATTTGCATAAAAAATCCGTCCAGTTTTATAAATTCAATAAAACTAGTATTTATTTATTTATTGCTGTAATGGTTCTGTTAAATTACATCATTCTAAAGCAAACATTTTTATTTTTTCTCTCCAACTTTTTTTGTTTAAAAAAATTACTTAATCTCTCTTCTTATTTCAAAATTCTCTCAATTTTTATTGCAAAACTTTTATGATTTTTTAAAGTAAAAATTTATTAAAAATAACGTATTTTCGGTAATATGTTGGCTGATAGCCCCTCTATATTTTTTCTGTTTCACTGACCATTTTGTGCTTTTTTTGCTTGATTATTCGAAAGAACTTTGGAGCTGGGTCTCGATTAATCCCTTCGATTAATTCACTATTCTAGGGATGGTTGAAACAGTAATTCCCCCTCCCCCAGAGTGCTTTTCAGAACTCGAATAATTCCGGGTGGGCGCATCTCGCGCCGTTCCCCATCCTACAGATTGATTAAAATATTCCCCTTCCCCTTTTTTATAATATTCGTCCAACTACAATAATTCTAAACATGATTTTTTTTGACAAAAAAACATGTTTTGTTAACGTTCTTTTATCAATTCCTTAATTACACGTTCGCTTTTTTAATTTCTTTTTTCGTGTTTTTTTGAAATTTTTGTGTTTGTTTGTTACTTTTTTCCTTACAAAAATGATTAAAAAAATTTTTTTGTTCACATTCTGTTGAACAAAATTTTTTATCTTTCTTTTAAAATTAATTTATTAAAATTCTTTTTCAGATAAAAAAAATTTTTTTATTTGATAATTCTTCGGCCGACGCCCCCCCTTTTTTTTGTTCTATTTTTTTCAATTTCTATAAAATTTTTATGAATTTTTTATACGATCGTAATATCAATCTACCCAGCTCGGACAGCTCTTTCGTTTGATATATGATAAATTATATGTCAACAAAAAAGCTCAAAATGGTCAGGGAAACATAAAAAAGGCCTCCCTTTTTTTCAAGCAAAAAAGGCTCAAAATGGTCAGGGAAACATAAAAAAGGGGGGCGTAATCCGAAGAATTACCTTTTTTCTTTTATTTTTTCAGCTACATAAATACATGTATTTATTTTAATAAAATTTATTTTTTATTTAAATAAATTATCTAAGTCAACACACTTCTTACTTTAATTCTCTCAATTTTATTATCAATTTATCAATTAACCCCTCGGAATGCTTTCTACTCCCCAAATTATATTTTTTATTGTCTTCCTTCCATGTACACTATTAAGCATTAAAGAGGATTCAGAATTTATAGAAATTGAAAATGATAGGCACTTCAAAGAAGTTAATGCTAAAAAACTGAATTTGGAATTCCCTGAAGAATTAAATCTTATAATTGGTGTGAAAGAGGAAATTCAGTTTACTTACAGGTTTTTTTGGAAATAAAATAAAAAATTTAAATTGAAAAGACTAAATGTCCTTTCGGAAAATTTTTGGAATTTTAGATCATACAAAAAATTTTATTGGATTTTTATTCAATTTTAGAGCATAGAAAAAATCTTAAAAATTAATCTTTAAAGGTTTAACATACTTTTTGGGAGTTATTTTTATTTTTTAGAAAAACTTGTTTTACAATTTAAGGGATTTACTCGGGTAGAATTAAAAACACACATCAGAAAAAATTTAAAAAATATTAGCTCATAAATTATTATTTTCTAAAATAAAAGCAAAAATTGCAAAACTAAAAAAATTCCAAAATTCCAAAAAATCTCATTTTCCGACAACCCAGATTTTAAAGAAATTCTAATTTAAAAAATTTTCAAATTTTTCATAAATTTTTTAAAATAATTTTTAGAGGTCATCTAGACTCCCATTTGGAGCTTATTTTCGATTTTGATCACAATATACTCAATGTAACCCCAACTCGTCTAGTTCTCAATCCCGGTAATGATTCAACTAGCAAATTGTCAATCGTTGGTCTTTCACTTAGCAGCAGGACATTTATTGATTTGAAAGATTGTTTTCTTACTAATGGTACAAGACGTATTGGAAAATGCCCTTTCAAGTATATTTTACTTTTTTTTTAATTTTTAAAGAATTTTTTACCTTTTTTTGACTTTAATTAAGTCTGGGATTTTTTGTCGTGTCCTGAATTTTTTTTGAATTTCATATTTTTTTTAGCTTTTTACCAATTAGTTCACTTAAGTATTATTTTTACCTAAAATTAAGGTTCGGTCAAAATTACTAGAATCTTGACTCAAGTCTAAAGTCCAACCCCTAATTAAAATCCTGATTAATTCTCGGTTTCTTCCTCCTCCTCTCCTTCTTCAACTTCTCGTAATTGTCAGACTTCCTTTCTATCAATGAAATTTAATTTTTTTTAACCTGAGCCATACAAAAATAGAATTAAATTGAAAAAATAACAAGTCTGACCATTTTGAGACATTTGGGCAAAGAATATTAGAGTAACAAACCGAGTATTACCATATTTCTTTGTTTTTATTTAAAAAAATTCTTTTTTGTATTTTTTTATTATTAAAAATGTTGAAAATTCTAAAAAGAGTAAAAAATCACATTTTTTAATCCTATTAGTTTATGCAAATTTTATTAATGTGTTTTCGTTATATTCCCCATTTTGTTGAAGATTAACATATTTTTATTTTATTTTTGCAGCCAAGACGACGTTTTTGTTCGCTTAGTTGTTGCACGTAGTTCTATAATTTCTGTATTGGTAATTGTGACGGGTTGGATTTATTTTGGTGCATGGAGTATTTCTTTTTATCCACAAATTATTTTGAATTGGCAGAGGAAAAGGTTTTCTTGATTCTCTAAAATTTAGCTATAATTTAAAGAGGGTTTTTGGAGGGTTTTAATAAATTTTGACAGAAAATTGTCTTCTTGGGAGGATTTTCTCCTAGCTTCTTAAAATTGTTTTAGAATTTTTTTTGTATTACGGGAAGGGTTTGATTAAAAAAATTTTTTTTACGAGAAACCAATTTTAATTTCATAAATATGAGCGGAAATTTAGAATTTTCGAGTGACCTTGAATATTTTTTATTTAAGCTATAAACTTATTTTTCAACAGTCCCTGAGTGGATTTATATTTTAAAATAAGCTTCCGCTCTGATTTTTCTACTCTTTTCGGGTCAGCCTTCAACTATAAAACATTTGCACATTAAGTCTATTCCCGACTAAGGTTGGCGGATAGTTGGAAATCTTCGGATATCATGACTTTTTTCGGATCCGGATCCCCCAACCTTATTCCCGACCAGATAATTTTTGCATATATTTCAGGGCATTTTTTGGGGAATTTTAAGGGCATTTAAGCTGCCACAGGCAGAAAAATAACCGGTCATGAACACCCTAATTATTACATTATCTATCTAACCACTTCCAATTTTTTCCAGCGTTATCGGTCTAAATTTTGATTTTTTACTTCTCAACATTATCGGCTTTTTCTGCTACACAATTTACAATCTTTTGCTTTATTTTGACCCAATAGTTCAAGATATTTACATTGCCAGACATGGAAATAGAAGTCTTATACCTGTTTTGTTAAACGATGTTATATTTTCTGGACATGCTTTGTTTGCCTGTTTAATTACGGCTTTTCAATGCTTTATTTATGAGGTTTTTTTTTTGAAGAAAATTAATTTTTCCTACATTTTTTGGTTATTTTTTGAAATTGGGAAAACTAAACTTTTTATTTAAAAATTTTTTTCTACTTGAAATTTTTTTTCTTGAATCTACTATAGAAAATTTTGTTTTCATCGGAATATTTTTTATTTTTAGCAATATTTTTTTCATTTAAATCTTTTTTTTTTCGATTTAATTTCAATTTTTTTATTAATTTTTTTTGAAAGTAGCAGCGGTCCAGACCGGTTAATTTTCGCCTTTGGCGCCTCAAATGTGCGATTTTAGGATTTGAACAATCACAGGCGAGGATTAACCGGTCGTGGACAACCCTTAATTTTAATCAAAAAATTAAATTATTTTAAACAAAAAAAATAAATTTAGAGAGGCACTCAACGCATTTCTTACACATGTCGAATCTGGGCTTCAATTTTACTTGGATTTTCTTCTTTATCGCTTCTTTTAGCTTTATTTAGTTTTTTCAATTGGCTGGATTTTATTAATTATCTTTCTTATGTAAAAATGGGTGTTACACTTAGCAAATATTTTCCGCAAGCAATTCTTAATTTTAAACGAAAAAGCACGGTGAGAGTTAAAATTTTTTTTAAAAGAATTTTTTTTTGGAAATATTCAAAAATTTGTACAAAAAAATATTTTTTTTGTATAGATAAGAGGGATGAGAAGAAAAAAAATATATCCAATTTTGTGGAACCAATAAAAAATTAAAAAATTGACTTTAATTTTATTATAGAAAATAATTTTTCTTTTAGAAAAAAATAAATTAAACAAAATAATTTTTAAAAGAGGGCAGAGAAAAATGATTAAAAATAAAGAAACAAATCTTTAAAAGTTAAAAAAAAATTTCTATTCCTTTGAAAAAAATTTTTTTAGGAATTTTTTCGGGAATTTTTTTTTAATTTTGTTTTTCAATTTTTCTATCCTTTGAAAAAAAATTCTTTCAAATTTTTCTGTCTTTTTTAAAAATAATTTTATTTTTTTTTCTTTTTTAAAGATTGGTTGGAGTATTGGAAATGTTTTATTAGATGCTACTGGGGGTACAATGGATATTGTACAGATGATTTTACAAGCGAAAAATACAGGTTTATTTATGAAAAAAATTTTTTTTAATTTTTTATTTAGCTGATTGGAGTGCTTTTGTTGGTAATCCTGTTAAATTTGGTTTAGGCTTTGTTTCGGTAAAAATTAAAAAAAATTCGTAGTTTAATTAAATTATTTTTTTAAAGATTATTTTTGATGTTTTGTTCATCATTCAACACTATGTTCTCTACCCTCATAAAGTTTGTTTAATAAATGGAACAAAAATCAGAATTAAAGTCTTTCCGGAAAGTTCTGAATTAACTTAGTTTTTTAAATAAGTTTTAATTCTGATTAAATTAATTCTTCCAGAAAATACACTACGTATTAATTCTGGTGTATTTTCTATTTCCTTTTCCGGAAAGTTTTAATGATGAAATTTTTTTCCGGAAAAAATACATTTATTTAATTTTTCCGGAAAAATACAGCATATATTAATTTTGATAATTTTAATTCTGTTTATAGCCTGTGAGCAAATATTTTATTTTTCCGGAAAGTTTTCCGGAAAATATTTTTCTCGTTAAGTTTTATTCTGACATTTAATTCTGATCTATTTACATATTCTCGTAAAACTTTCTGATTTTTTTTTAACTTAAGAAATTTTTTTGTTAATTTTTAATTTCTCCCATTTTTAAGATAGACTCTACTTTTATAATATGTACTTTTATTTTTATAGGAAAGTGATACTTATGATCAGGTTTCAAATCCGGTTACACCCGTACCCGCAACACTTTCAGTTGTTGGATTGAATGCAAATCTAGAAAGAGAGGACGATAATACACAGTTGGTTGTATCCGACTGATTAATTTAAAAATATTTTTATTTTTAAAATATTTCCTATAATTAAAAAATCAGAGCTGTTATATTCATTCTGGTGCTTTTCTTGTTTTCCTGAAATGTTTAATTCTGATATACTATTTTCTTTCCTGAAGGTTAGACAACATTAAGACGACATAGCCTTCCGGGAAGGAAATAGTATATAAAAAATTAGACATTTCCGGAAAGTTTCAAGTATTTAACTTATATTTCCCAACACTGTTTTATTACAGCTCTGAAGGTTTCTTTAAAAATATTTTTTTATTTAATTCAGATTTCCAATTTCGGGCACTTTGCACTCTGCACATAAATAAGGGAATTATTAATTAACCTGTGATTTAATCTAAAACCAGTGGTTTTTTCTATTCTTTTCTATTTTTCTTTATCTGTACTTTAAAAGCATTTATTTTCCAATAACAAATCTTTAAAATTTTAATCTAACATTTAAAAATATTTTTCGTTTTCTAACTAACAGCTTTTATATATACTTACACTTTTCTAAAAATTTTTTCTTTTAATTATTTCACCACCTACAATTGATTCATTTCTTGTTTGTTTCCATGACTACAAGATTTTGCCTATTTTCCCTTAAATAAAAATATGGTAAATTTTATTTGATTTTTTTTCTCGATTAGAATATTTTTTCAAATTTGAAAAAAAATTTTTCTGAAGAAAATTTAAAAAAAATAAATGGATCGTCAAGGCGATGATGATTTTGCTAACCGTAAAGTATTTATTGACGACCTCAACCATATTAGACTTGTTAATCCAGGTGAAGGAAGAAAAGAAATTAATTTTAAGAATTATTTAGCATTACTAGAGTCATCTAGCAGTCTTGTAAAAGAAGGAAAACAGTTTATTGGACAATTTGATAATTTTATTAAAACGGTTCGTGATGTTAGAGAGGCTATGGAGAAGGTATACTTCTCGAAAAAAAATTTTTGAATTCAAATTTCCAAAAAAAAAGATTGGGCGAATCACGGATGGAGAAAGGCTTCGTTTACTCACACTGCAAAATCAGTTAGACAAAAGCGGAAATAGTACCTCTTCAGAGGAAACTCAACAACTGCAGGTGAATAGTTAGTTAGAACTTTCCGGAAATACAATCTTAGTGAGTCAGAATTAATTTCCGGAAATAAATAGAGAATAGAAAACTTTCCGGAAATAAAATTAAATCAGCCTGTTTCCGGAAAGAAATCAGAATAAAATTTTATTTTGGAAATATAAATTTTAATTTTATTAAAATTCAAAGCTTTTGTTAAACGAAAAACAAAAGGAATTGGAACGGCTATATGTGGAACTACAAAGCCTTAAAGAAGTTGAAGCTAAACAAAACGAATATTTAATGATCAGCAAAAAACTTTAAAATTAAAAATATTTTTTATACAAAAATAACTACAAACGACATAAAAATGTCCAAATATTTCGTGATTTGATTGAATTAAATTAAAAAATAAAAACTAAAAATATTGCATCAAAAACCTTAGAGACCCCATACTAGAGAAAAGAGACGAAAAGCAAGTATTGGGCATATAATGTTGGTGGGATGGGATAACCCGTTGATTTGTGCGTATATTGTGAGAGAGCTACATAGAAAATTAGAGAAATAATTAAAACTTTCCGGAAAGAAAATATAGGTAAATCAGAATTTTTCCGGAAAGAAAATATAAATCAGAATTTTTCCGGAAAGAAAATATAAATCAGAATTTTTCCGGAAGGAAATAGAAAACTTTCCGGAAAAATATAGTTTCCGGAAGGAATATTTACCCTTAGAATACAGCTTTCCGGAAAAAGTAATATACCTATAGGTATATCATAATTATAGTTTCCGGAAGGAAGTAGAAAATAGAGAACTTTCCGGAAAGTAACCAGAATCTATGCAGCTTTGTAATATATTAATTTATTGTTTCCCAGCATTCCACGCTCTATGATAGGGGCGAACAGAGCCGTAATAACTCAGCAAAAAATTGCGTGTTTGCCTTCTGCTAAAGTGTCCACCAGCATGGCATTTTGGACAAAGGAAAAGAGGAGGAAATTGGTATTTTGGAAATTGAGGGTCCTAAAAATGAAAAAATTTTTTTGGAATTTTTTAAAATTTTTTATGCCTCTGTATTTGTCCCGTGCAGACGAGCATTTACAATATTGTGTGCTCTCCACAAGTACATAAGCATGTCAGTGAGGCGGAACACTCTTTGTTCACTCATTGGAAATGTTTGCGTAGTCATTTTCATAAAATGTTGCCGACAATGTTCGCAACCAAAGAATGAGGTTACCCAACCTTGAATTGCTTTGAGGGGACCCAATGGATTTGGGGCGATACCAGCTGAATTCAAAATTAAATTTAACAAAAATAAGAATATTTTAATTACTATTTTTGCTATGTGTGATAATTACATTAGCTGTTAAAGCATGAAATGTAGTCCACAAGCCACAGGTGTACCCACGAAATTCTGAGCTGGAACCAGCGCAATGCTGCCAAGTTTCATTTTGGACGAATGGATAGCCGAAGAAGCCCTAGAATTTTGTTACTATAAAATCAGACTTTAAATATTTTCCTGAAAATATAAAACTTTGCATAAATACAAAACTTTCCGGAAAATATAGACCCTTCCGGAAAATATAATAATTTCCGGAAAATATAAAACTTTCCGTAAGATATAGAACCTTCCGGAAAATATAGAATTTTCCGGAAAATATAAAGCTTTCCGGAAAATATAAAACTTTCCGGAAATGTCTATTCTTATAAATACAGATACGCTGCTTCATATTCCCTTCATGAAATATTATTTCCGGAAAAAGCTTTCCGGAAACTTTATTTCTTTACCTCAACTCTCTCAAAGTGGTTTCTCCACTCTTCCACAGAAATAACGGCTGCCGTTTTCCCTTCTAATAAATGTTGCAGATCACCTATAACCCATTTTGCTCGTCGACTATTATGCAGTATATTAGGGTCATCTTTTCCAACCATTCGTTTATTACGTCGAATTGTTTCTGTTTCTGTGTTGAGAACTTTCATTGGAAAATACTAGAAAATTTAAATAAATTCTGATAATTTTCTCTCCTTGCCTCTTTTAATAAGGTAACAAAGGCATAAAGTTTTCGAAATCTATCGCCTTCTATAGGTATTCCTAAACGGGTAACTTCATCCAATAAAGCCATTCTCATCTGAAATTAATTTCTATAAATTTATTTTGATTTTGAGACATACAGCTTTAAGCATATCAGTCTCTGAGACATAATAAAGATTTTTGCACCTAGAAAAAAAATTTTTTTTTGAAATTTTTTGAAAATTTTTTTTGAAATTTTTTAAAATTAAGGACACACTTTTCAGGAAATCTTTCACAATCAATTAAATCGACGGGTGGTTTAGTTGGCTGTAAACTTTGTTGTAGTTCACTATCTAATGATAAGAAGTCTCCAGGTTCTACTCTCTGCATTGCCTCATCCAAAGTTTTGGGGCCTTGGAATTCATCCATGAATATGGATTGTTGATTGCCTCGTTTGAAAAGTGCAAGATAGGGGAATTTTGAAATTCCTAAAAAAATTTTTGAAATTTTTTTGAGTAATTAAGAAGTGTAAGGCATCGGGGTCAATCTAAGTCTGGCCTCATAAAAGAGCCAAATATAACAATAGAGCTGTAAAATTTTGCATGGATATCCAAAAAAGTGTTAATTATATCCTCTAAGAATCCCAGAATTTTAGGTTAAGTATTTCAAAAGTTGTGACCAAAAAATATTTAAAAAATGAGTAAATATAGTGCAAATTCTGACGTTTTAAATCAGAACTTCTGAAATATTTAGCCAAAAATTCTGAAATTTTCAGAAATGTTAGATAACACCCTTGAGGATAACTAAGCCAAATTTCATGTCTATAGGTTAACTTTCGGCAGTTATACAACTATGCAAACTTATGTTCCCTTCGCACTACCCCCATGTTCCTTACCAAGCATAGAAACTAGAGGAGAATTTGACGAAGCTCTTCTAACACCAATTTGTTGTTTATTAGGCCATAAATCCAGAATTGAGTGAATTACTGCGGGACTGTCCACTTTCTTCTCAAAAATTATAAGTAAAAAGTTGGAGGATTGGTCAATGTTTTCCCATAGATCCTCAAAGGTTGTTTGAGTATCGACTTGTAAAGGGTTAAGATTTGGCCAATCTTCGTAATTATTTTGTTTGTATTCGTTGAGAACCTGATAAAAAATTAATCTCGTTGATAAGAAGGTTACGGTAGCAATGATGTCACAAAGGTGGTGAGACTCTAATGGTACTTAGGGGATCCTTAGAGTCCTAAGAAGCGAAAAATCTAATGGCCCAATTATTAGGAGCCGGAAAATCTTTTCAGACAAAAGTATAGAATAACCATTAGAGTCCAGAAATTAAAATTAATAATCCGATCCAGAGACTCAAGTGACAGAGATAAAAATTTACAGTAGTCTCTAATACCCCCGGGCTTCTATTTTTCAATACCCCTCATTGGGTGGGCTTCTATTAGGGCATGGGCTTCTATTGGAGATGGGCTTCTATTAAAGACAATACGGTAATTAAAGTCCACCTTATTAGCGAGAATATCACGTAGACCAGTCCCAGAATGTGCAGACTCAAAAATCATTCCATCATTAACCCCTTTAGATCTCCTCGAAAAATATTTTAACATTGGAAAGTAGGCAACTCCATTTGAACGACATATTTGGCTGTTAAATGAATCAGCGCAGTTGACAGCACCGACTTTAACAACATTAGACCAGCGTTTAGTAAGAGCAGCAAATTGTTTAAATGAGGGGGCAAAAGCTCTACAATGGCCACACCTTTGAATTAATTTTTTAATTGAGAATTTTAAAGTCCCAAAAGATCACCTTCCAGAAGATCAAAATGACCCCAACTATATGCCAGAGTCTAATGACTAAGTAAATCTTTCTATACTCTAATGGTCATTTCAGACCAACGAAGTTGAGAATCTAATTGTACTCCAGACTCTAAAGTAAAGGGGGTTCCCGATAGAGGGTACTTGTGTAGTTTACACCCCATAAGCCCCGCCCCTTTTCCTCTCTTCCTTTTGGGACGTAAACTACACAATCACCACTCTAATTATACCCTAGACTCTAAAGTAAAGGAGTTTCCCGATATGACACTATAGGGTTCGCTTGTGTAGTTTGCCCCCCATAAGTCCCGCCCCTTCTCCTCTCTTCCTTTATGGGACGTAAACTACACAAGTACCTATTAGAGTATATCCCCCAATCCATCACTTACCAATCCGCATAAAACTCAACAACAAAAGAATGCCCTCTGCCTGGCTCAAAAACAGTATCAGAAAAAGTGTCTTGATCCAAAAGTCTAAAATGACAAAGAGATTTAATCAGAATTTCCTTAAAAACCAACACTATATGGTCAATTCCAGGTTGATATAAAAGAGGATTACTTCCTTGGGGGACAGAACTTATTGAAGCAATTTTTCCATTTAAAGTCCTCAAAAGCACAAAGAATAAAATATTAATAAAATAGGTGGCAGCAGACTTTCGGCTACTACCAATGCCCATGGCATCTGATTGTAATATAAAAGTCAAAATAACCAGAATTATATGTCTGCTAGAAAATCAGAAAAAAAGTTTAATTTAAAAATCAGAATTTAAAAAGAACAGAATTTTTAGAATAATAAAAACCAGAATTTTAAGAGTGAAAATCAGAATATAAAAACCAGAATTTCTGAAAGAATAAAAATCAGAAGAAAAGGTTAATTTAAAAATCAGAATTAAAAAAAAATAAAAATCAGAAGTTTTAAAAATAATAAAAATCAGAAAAAGTTTAATTAAAAAATCAGAATTTCTGTAAAAATAAAAATCAGAATTTCTGAAAAAATTAAAAATCAGAATTTCTGAAAAAATTAAAAATCAGAATTTCTGAAAGAAGAAAAATCAGAATTTCTGAAAAAATTAAAAATCAGAATTTTAAAAGCATAAAAATCAGAATTTCTGAAAAAAACATTTTGCTTTAGTCAAGCTTTTTTAATATTGACAATGAGAGTAGCGACAGATACATGCTTATAAAAAATTCAAATAAAAACATAGAGCTTTGAAATTTTGTACAGATATCTCCAATAGTGGTATCTAACTCTTCTAAAAATTTCAGAATTTTCTGATACTGTATTTTAAAGTTATTAACAAAAATGTCAGAATTATAAGAGAAAACGCATATTTTTTGCCTATTTTCGCCCATAACTTTTTAAATACAAAACCAAAAATTGCTAAATTTATAAAACAGTTAGTTAACACTATCAACTATATCTGTGCAAAATTTGATAAATTTAGGTTCTTTTTTGACTATTTTATAAACGCTGCTCGGTCAGGTGTTACACCAAACATTTTCTTGGGGGAGAATTCATTTTTTGATCAAAGATCCAACTTATTACGTTTATATATTTATTTTTTTAAATAATAAATCATTCTTACAAAACCCTTTTCCTATCTAGTTTTGGCGAAAAATGCAGAAATTTTAATAAAAAAATAAAATTACGTAAAGAAAAAAATTTGCATAATTTTAACGTTTGGTCTTCTTCCTCTACCTTTACAAAATCAGAAAAAAAATTTTTTCTGAAATAAAATTTTTTATAATAAATTCAGACAAGAACTATGCAAAAACGTTTAAAAAATAAAAATTTTATTTTCTTATAAGGAGATTTTTTTGATAATTTTTGCATAATATTTTCGGAACTCACGTTCCGTTCTATGACGAATTTTAAGTTCATAGCTTCCCCAAATTTGAAAATTTTTAATAAATTTGCATCTTTCGAAAGCTAAGATTGTCCAGAATATTTTTCTTCTCCAAATCCTTCCTTTCAAAATTTTTTAAAAATATTATACCCTCAAAATTACTAAAAATAACAGAAAAATACCAATTATTCTCATTTATTAACCCATAACTTTTCAGAGAATAATCGGATTTATTTCATCTCTTCACCAAAAATATTCTACACATTCACAGCTTTCGAATGACACCAAAATCATCCAAATCCGTTCACGGACAAAAAAGTTATAGGGCAAAACAGACACCCGGTTCACGCGATGAAAACTTGGCGATGAAACGGCCAAGTTGCTTTTAAAGTTTATTTTAGAGATTAACAGAATGAGTGGAAAACAAAGAGAAAGAAAGATTAAAGGATTAAATTTCATGTAATTTAAAAAAAAGTTGATGCTCATTTTAGTAAAATTGATTGTTTAAAAAAATGTAGGTCGTCAGCAGTTGACTGACCTTTTTTTCCAGAAAAGAAAGAAAATGAGTAAAAAATGAGGAGAAAAAAATTAAATTGACAAAAGAGCGAAAAATATAAGAAGAAAAATGTTTTAAGAATAGAGAATTTTTGAGAGTTTAATTTTTGGCCAGAAAAAAAATTTTTTTTTTATTTTATTGTTTTAAAATGATTGTTCTTCCCTTCCTTTCTCTTCTTTTTTTAATTCTCGCCTTTATTTTCTCACCTCTTTTTTTTAAAATTATTTATTGCTTGCTTAATTTAATTTTTTTTAAAAATATTTAGAAGGAGAGAGAGGAGAGTTAAAATGAATTTATCATTCGTTATTGAGGACAGAAAACAATAAAATCGTATTTGTGGCTGATAGCCCTAATATTGCCTCAAGTAAGGGGGGATAGAGATGTCCAAAAGTCTGGGTCTTGAGCCTTGATTCTGAATCTTTTTGGGGGATTTTCTGGTCGTAATTTTGGGGTCAAGCCTTGAGTCTTGGAAAATTTTCGGATTTGAATGTCTCAAGTAGGGGAGGAGGGGGGGTAGAGACAAGACTCTCTCTACGAGGAAGCATTCCCTCAAATACTACAAAAATAAAAGAAAATTTAATTGTTGAAAAATAAAATATTTATTTAAAAATTGAACACAAAATTATGAAATTGATAAGGAAAAGTGAATATAAATAAACAACATTTATTAAAAGCATACATATTTATATGTGACAAAATTAAACAGAAAAAAATTTTATGACTCATAAAAATTACACATGGGACCAGGAATTAAAAAAAAATTTTTTTTCTCTTTTTAAATAAAATTGAAAAATTTTGAAAAAAATTTTATATGAGAAAAGACATGTCTTTACAAAAAAAATATTGAATTAATCACCCCTCTTACTAATTCCGTGTAATAAATAAATTTTAGAATAAGGCGAATAAATGGGCATTAGCGACTAGCGACAGGCGGAAGCTTACAAAACAGCCTAAAAGCAACCTAAAATTCTGAAAATTTTAGAGAATCCAATAGACACCCTCAACAATAAGTATACAAAATTTCATAAATTTAGAGGCCGATTTGGCCAGGTTACAGGCCTGCGAATAATTGGCACTAGCACCCAGAATAAGGCGAATAAATGGGCATTAGCTACAAACGAAAGCTTACAAATCAGCCTACAAATGCTCTAAGATTCTGAAAATTTTAGAGAATCTAGTAGACACCCTCATCAATGTTTCTACAAAATTTCGTAAATTTAGAGTAACATTTGGCAAAGTTATATGCCTGCGAATATAAATGGCTCGAGCGCCCATTTAATCGCACAGAAATTCAAATTTTTTTGAAAATTCTGATTTTTCAGAATTTAAATAAAAAAATATTTTGGTTATTTTAAATGACTTTATTTTTAAGAGAAGAGTACAAAATATTTAAAGCAAGAAGAGTGGAAAGGTCGGAAAAGCAATTTAGCGAAAACAACCGTTCAACGGGATAAGAGGGCAAATAAATATTACAAATAATATGTAGACAAAACACTTAAAAATTTATTTTTAGGATAAAATATGAGAATGATATAAAGGAAAAGCTAAGGAAAAATTTATATTTAAGTAAAGTTTACGAAGACTGACCATTTTTAACATTTTACTTTTTGACCATTATGAAAAAATCTTCCCTTTCTACCGTTTTGAGTTGATGAGGGGAGTTTTGGCAGTTTTTCTGGTCCTAAAATTTTGAAAATAGATCCTCGGAGATGTTAAATACAATCTCTGAAAATTTCAGAATTTTTGGTTGAATAATTCTGAAATTATTAAAGAAAATACCATAAGAATTATACCATAACAAAAATACCATAACAAAAAACTAAGAGTCTCTAGATTTTCTATCATAACTCGAGAACTACTGAACCAAAAATTCTAAAATTTTTAGAGGAGGTAGCTAAAACTTTTAGGGTATTCTAAAAGAAAATTCAGCTCCATAGCCCCATTTTATATGCCAATATAGAAGCGCGCGCCAAAACGTCACTGCGCCAAAACAACCCTAAAGAACACTCTTAAATACCCAAAAATGCTGTGAAATACCCTTGTAAAAATCGTTTTTTTGCAAACAATTTTCGAAAAAGGGCTAAAATTGAGAAAAAGGAACGACAAAAATAAACACGTAAAAATAGGCTTACGTAAAAAAAGTATGTAAATATTTGCACAGAATGAACAGAAAATATTGCAAAAAATATAGGAAAAATTGTAAAGAAATAAAAATAAAATAAATAAAAAATTATTATTTTTAATGTTTAAAAAAATTATCAAGGTCAGAAAAGGATGTAAAACATAAAAAAAAATGCCATAAAAATAAAAAAAAAGTTGTCGTCAAAAAATAAATTTTTGAAGGTCGAAAATGAGAAAAGCTTCAAACGAAAAATACCGTATTTCTCCAAAATAGCCCCCGGAGGGTATTTTATAAATGAAAATTCATTTGGGGATATTTTAAGAAGAAGAGGCGATTTTAGAAGGAATTTAGAGGAAATGAGCTTTCAATTTTCGAGGATTTTTTAGGTTCGAACACAGTTCTGGTGTAGTACGGTGAAGCTTTGAAGTATTAAGTATTGCTAGAGGGTATTAGAAGGTTTTCAGCTTCTACATATACTTAGTTTTAAATAGAGTTCGAAATTTGAAAAATGCCGGACCCGGTCTATCCGGACCGGATTTTCCGGATCGAAATCCGGAAAATCCAGTTTTTATCAAAATATCCGGATTCCGGACCACCGGATCCTGATCCGGATCCAGTCCGTATTCGAACTCTAGTTTAAAAAATATTTTTTAAAAATCAAAATTAAATTATTTTTTTATTGAATAAGCTTTTGAATCGAAAACAATAAAAAAAGAGAAAAATTCCAGTCCAATTCTCGCTTTTATTTATTCACAATAAAATAAATAATATCCGACGATCAATGACAAAACAATGGCCGATTAATGCGAATAAATAAAAATAAAAAAGGGAAAAAGGCCGATTAGCTCGCTTGGAATTTTATAAAAAAAAGAATTAAAAGTAAAAATAAAAGGATAATTTTATTTAAATGTTGAAGATAGTATTTAAAAATTAATTTAATAAAAATTTTGGGGTCAACCCTGAAGACCTACACCCCCAAGACCTACAACTTTTTGATCAAATCAAATTATTTATTTTTTTTCTTTACAAGTTTAATAGGAGACCCTCTTTATCCCGATAAATCCCTCTATCCATTTTAATACTCAAAATCCTCGATATCCCCCTTAATCCCTTCTAGTTCCTCTCTACCTCCTTTAAATCCCCCAATTAGACTTGTAAAGAAGTAAAAAGTAAAAAATTGTGTTGATCAAAAAGTTGTAGGTCTTCAGGTTAAATAGGTCTTCAGGGTGTAGGTCTTCAGGGGTGGACTCAAAATTTTTGTAGTGAAAAAAGGTTTTTAATTTTTAAAGAAAATAAGAGGTAAAACGTTTTAGTATAAAAGCCATTTTATTATTTAGTCTGTGCATTGTTCTTTTATTCCGTTATGTATTCTAACTTGTCTCCAACATATTCATCGCTTATTGTTACTTATTCGTATTGTAGTAGATTGTTACTTTTATTATTTATGTCATATCAGTCAGCAGAGGCGGGTTGGAGTTCCGATTTCCGAGTTCCGACTTTTGAGCCAGTTCCGATTTCCGGCTCAACTGATTTCAGACACCTCTGACTGTCCGACCCACCTCTGTCAAGCAGTTTATTATTTCCGTCTTGTCTCTATTGTTTTGTTTATATTAAGGAATTGGAATTCAGTATCTAAGAAACTGCAAATTTTCAAATAACTTTTAAAGTTAATTTTTAGTGCCTTAATAAATTTTCTTCAAAAAAATGTTTTATTCATTACCAACAGAAACAAAGCTTGACATTTTTAAATGTCTCAATTATGAAGATTTATGTTCAGTCAAACAAACAAATTTATATTTTTATGAATTTATTAATAAATATGAGGGGGAACTTGCTCGAGAAGAATTTTATAATTTAGCTATTGTAACGTTTTCTAAATTACCGTATTTTCTCGATTAATTCCCCCGGGGAATTATTTTTTCAACCCATTCATATCAGGGTAAATTATTCAAAGGAGGGGAATTATTCGAGTTTGAAATTTGAACGTGCAGTAGGGTATTTGCGTGAGGGGAATTATTGTTTCAACTAGGGTTGTTGGCGACCGGTTTTAAAACCGGAATTTTTGAAATTTTTTGCCAAAAATTAACCGTTTTTAGAAAATTTTAAAAACCGAAAACCAGAAATTTGTGAAAATGAGTGATTTTATTTAAAATTCCCCCAAGATAAAACCGGTATTTGCTTAAAACTCAAAACCGAAAACCGGGTTTTTAAAATTTAGATTAACCGAAAACCGGGGGGACCGGTTAATAACCGGTCGCCAACAACCCTAGTATGAACCTATCTTTGGCAGGGGGAATTAATCGAGAAAATAGGTAGTCTAAATTTTTAAAATCCTTTAGGACTATCTTGATCAATATAAAGGACACAAATCAATTAGACTGGAAACTGAAAATTTTGATTTTACATTGAATGAAAGGCTTGAAGAGATGGTAATTAAAATATTAAAAGTCCATATTATTTTTCATTTTAGTGGAAAAATGGACTAGAGAACCCAATATCTTTGTATTTACCTGGTCAAAATTCAAACAACAATATTGCTATTAGGTTAATTAAAGGTGGAATTTTATTTACTAAAATTTTTTAATCTTGATATGTTAGCTTCGACTTTTCTTAGTAGTTTTAATTAGTGACCGGCACGGGACGGGATACCGCGCGGGATTTTGCGGGATTATTCTGTTGAAAAAGGGGGATGTCATTATTAGGGACAACCAAAACATGCAAATGCATGTTTTGTATGTGGATATGCCTATTGTATACGAGCATTCATGCTGTGGAAAAATTCAGTGGATGGGAGATGGAATTGAACCATCATGGAAAGGGCCCAAACCGAAGCACAACCGACTGTGCCACCATCCAACCCGATGATGGGTTATTTATTTTCATTTATATTCTTTCTGCAAGTGCGGACACAACAATGCCTGAAGTGTGAAGCCCAAAAAATGGTGTTTTTACATAGGTTCGAGCACTTTAGGACCCGGTTCTTAGT
This sequence comes from Meloidogyne arenaria, assembly GCA_036172955.1. Taxonomy (NCBI): domain Eukaryota; kingdom Metazoa; phylum Nematoda; class Chromadorea; order Rhabditida; family Meloidogynidae; genus Meloidogyne; species Meloidogyne arenaria. The sequence goes on along the minus strand of JARQAB010000033.1, from coordinate 584,379 downwards.
GCATATTTTTGCATATTTCGACCATTTCGTGCATATTTTGGCAAATTTTGACCATTTCGTGCATATTTGTGCATATTTTGGCAAATTTTGCATATTTATTTGCATATTTTGTGTTTTTTCGGTGCATATATATGCGCATATTTGGCGATTTTCTGTGCATATTTTGGCTGTCTCTAGTCATTATTAAGCATGGCTTTTTGTGTTTAATTTTAGAGTAAGTCGAGTACCGAGTAATTGGGAAAAAACCGAGCTCGAGTAATCCGAGTTTGAAAAATCCGAGTTCGAGCTCAACTTTTTAGGCCGAGTTCAAGTTCGAGTAGACGAGTAATCGAGTAATTTTTATAAAACAGTATTTTAAAATAATTTAAAAAAAACAATAATTTTACTAAAGACTATTCATCATCAGTAGGGTCCGGATTTTTATTGAAATAAATATTTTTTTCAATCATACTTTATCGATAGGAGCCCAAATATGCCATTAGTTTTTCGATATTATGATTCTGAAAAAAGTTCTATTTCAATATATTTCAATATTTTTGCATATTTTTACCAAAATTTTGGGATTTTTCATAAATTTTAGGCAAAAAGTGAAGAAATCTTGCCCCTTGGCTCGGCTCGCTCGAACTCGACTTACTCTATTTAATTTCCTAAGTTTTTTTACATATAATTTTTTAAAATTTTTTAGCCTATAGCGCTTCACACCGTTATCTTTTTCTACAACTTCCAATCCTTATTCAAAGCAAAAACGAAATCAAAATTGTTTATTATTATTTAAATAAATTATTTAAATGTTCTTTCAAAACTAGTAATTTTGAAAGAGTTATATTCAATCCACAATTGATCCAAGTATTATTTGGAAATTCCAAACAATTTTATATCCAAAAATCTTGGCTGTTTATGGATTGCGTTATTGGGGATAAATTAAAATTTGTTTTAAATCATCTAATTGGAACCCTTACAATTATTTTTCCTCAAAATCTTGGCGCGACAAATTATACAATTACTATTTTATTTAAAATTTTATTGAGTGGAGACAAGTTTAATGAAGTTTGTTTAAACTTGACTAATTTACAAGCAATTTTTGATAGTATTGTGGATGTAAGTTTTTGTGGTTGTTTTCAGGGCTGTGCGCCAAAATTTTTCCCAAACGCCACTTTTCCAAATTTTTAAATCACGCAAAACGTCAAAAATAGGTCAAAAATGGACGCTAAACGCCATGACGCACAGCCCTGGTTGCTTTTACCCCTAAATTATTTTTAAATTTTCCTTTCATTTTAGCATATTGAAACTTTTACTGAATGTCCAAAAATGGTGGCTAATATTGAATTAAATAATTATTTTACACCTTTTACTACATTAAATGAAAGAGCTGAAAAGATTGGGGAGGAACATGAAAACGGACATTTAATAACAACAAAATACCACCTTTCCAACAAATTCAATCCAAAAATTAAATTCTCTATTTTATATAAGAAAAGTTGTACAGAAGTAGAAATTAAACGAATTTATTGTTAATTTTTTTTTTGTTTGATAATTTATTTTCCGAATTGGACTCGATCTGCCCAGATCTTTTTTTTCTTTCCAACATTTCCTTAATTGTACTCACCAGAGACGGGTCGGAATTCCGAGTTCCGACGTTTTTTTCCTTCCGATTTCCGAAAAAAATTTTTATTTCCAATTTCCGAGTTCCGACTTTTGAGCCAGTTCCGATTTCCGGCACCTCCGATTTCCGACACCTCTGACTGTTCCGATCCATCTCTGGTACTCACTAAATCTTTTCCAGTATGAGTTAAAAATTTAAAAATCTGGGCGGATCTGGAAAATTTATTTTTTGAATGCATATCACTAGGGCTGTCAATTATATGGAAATCCATATTTTTTTCCTGAATTGCTTAGGGTCTGAAACGCACGAAAAACACACTTTCCGCTTTGTTTGCTTTCAAAAATGTGGACTTTCATTTCCATATTTTCCATATTTTTCCATATTTTGGCATTTCGTCCATATTTTCCATATTTTGTCCATATTTCGTCATTTTTTGTAAAATTTTGGCAAAAATTGGTTAAAATTTCCAAATTTATGAAATTTCTGGTCAAAAATTTTCATAAAAAATTTTTTTGAAAAAATTTTTTCGAAAAATTTTTGTATAAAAATTTTGACAAAAATTTTTCAAAAAATTTTCGACTCAAATATTATCCAAAATATTTTTAGAAACAAAATAATTGCTATTAATTGGTTTATTTGTAATCTTTGCATCGAAATTAACTTATTTAACATTTTCTGCTTAAAAATAAAAATTTTTCAGTTAAAATTTACAGTTTTCGGTCCATATTTGATCCATATTTCGGCATTTTTTCCATATTTTCATCCATATTTTGAAAATTTTCATCCATATTTTATGTGCATATTTTCGATTTTCTCGTCCATATAATTGACAGCCCTACATATCACATTTAATTTTTTGATAAACATACATATTTTTACAATCTTTTTTCCAACAATTTGTTGAGACCTAACAACTAATATTTGTTAATTTTTATTTTTAACATGGGACGGACCAAAACGGCGCGCGGCCATAACGGCGCATAGCCATAACTTGCTTCAATATTTCCGAATCTTTCCAAATTTAGTATTAAACGATTCCTCTCGTCGAGCTAAAGAGATTGGTACCAAAATTGATAAGGGCCAGAAATTTTCCAGCAAGTTATGGCTTTGCGCCGTTTTTGGCCCGCGCCGGTTCGGTCGCCCCATTTTGGCCTTGTTTCCCCGAAATTATATTGCACAGATCTATTTTAGCTTTCTTTTATGTAGCTTTTTAGAAAATTTTAATTTATTTAAAAATGTTTATTCTTCCAAAACCTTTTTATCTTTTAATTTTATTAATTATTTCAACAATTTTCCTATTATTTTTAATTCTTCGGTTGCCTTCAATTTCATACCAAACAAATCAATGTCAACATTTATGGGACTCTTCCGAGTGCAAAAATTTAAATAATTCTTTTAATTGGCATCCAATAACTTGTTTTATTGACGGTTTGATTTTTTTCTTTTTTTTTTAAATTTCTGTTATCCTCTTATGCCACACCCTCTTATTATTTTCGACTTTGGATGAGCTAGGAAAATTAATAGCTCCTCCTATGAGGCTTGAAATGCTTAATCGAAGGGGCAAAAGTTGGTGGGATTGGGTAATTTTTCGAACAAGTTTTCGAACAACCTATGCCCAATTAATGATTAAAATTTGCAAAAATCCACAAATTTTGTCCGCAAGTTTTGTCCGCAAATTTTTTTTCATTTTTTTTTCAAAATTCCGCAAATCAAAATTTCCGGGAATTTTTAACAAAATATCAAATTGCTGGAATTTTAACATATAGAAAACCTATTTTTGTCAATCTAATTGCCATTTTCTACAGACAATTAATCATTTAATTTTTTAGGAAAGCAAAAAAGAGTTCCCTGTCTTCAACAAAATGATTTAAAAGAAGTTTATCTCCCATTCAATTCATTTTTGAAAAAACAATTTGATTTGTATGGAGAGACGGACAAAAGTATTTTTTTAATTTAAAAATTAATTTTTAACAAATTTTGCGTTTTTAACAAATTTTGCGGACAGATAAAATTTGTCCGCAAAATATTTGCGGACAATTAATTTTTTTGTTGTTAGGCTGTTTCGTGGTTTTTTTCTACAATTTTTTGGAGTTAATTTTAAATTATAATTTTACTATATTTAATAAATTTTAAATTTTTTTCAAAGAAAACAACTCTTTTGATTATTTTACTTCAAACATTCCTCCACGTCTTTTTAAAAATAAAAATAAAATGGTGGCTGCAAATCCGATTGAGCAGTTTAGCAATGTGGCTATTCGTCCAAGAATTAAATGTTTAAAACCTGAAAATGGTTTGTTAATTATTTAAATTTTTTTTAAAAAATTTTGGGGAAAATTAATTTGCGGACAAAACTTGCGGACAGAATTTTATCCGCTATTTTTTCTGTAAATGAAATTTTTATGTTTTGAAGATGAAAATGAAGGAGAAATGTAAGAAGTATTTAATAAAAGAAGTTTACTCGTCTTTGCAAAAATTACTTTCGGAAAAAATATAATTTGCAATTTTGTCCGTAAATGAAGAGGAATTTTCTTATATTTCTTATTTCCCATTTTAAGGAGTTTTGTTTGTTTTTTTTTAATTTTTTTCTGAAAATTTCTTTGTGATTTTTTAATAAATTTTTTAATAAAATAAAAAATTAACAGAAAATTAATTTGCGGACAAAACTTGCGGACAGCTGTTATCCGCAAATTTTGTCCGCAAGTTTATTCTAATTTTTTTTTCATTTTTAGGATTGCCAATGAGCGTTCAATGGAGTCCAATTCCCTACTTCTATCCTGTTCAAATACTCCAATTTGGCTTTGATTATTTTATGAGAAATCGAACAGAACAGAGGGAATTAATTGAAAGAAGATTATCAAACAAGGAAGATTTGTTGGTACTAAAAAGTGGAGAAAAAGGTTTTTATAAATTAAAAAGGGGATAGGAAATGATTGTGAAGAAAGGTTTTTTAGACGGGATGGTGAACATTTAGGTAAAATTTTTGGGTTTAAACGAATTTTTTAAGCTAAAAATTTTTTGATTTTTGCGGACAAATTTTTTAGCGGATAGTCTTTGCGGATTTTTTTCTTTTTTCCTCTTGTTTGTGTTTTTGACATCGAAATCATTTGAAATCATTTACTCAAACATTTTTATAGTTAAAAAAATTTTTTTTGATGTCCGCAAGTATTGTCCGCAAAAAATACCAACCCAATCTTTTCTTAAATGAATTTAAAAATAAAATTTTCCAAAAGTTAGCGAATTTTCAACTTTTTTCTGACTTGCCAATTTTACTCTTTTCTGCAAAAATTGAATCGATGGACGGTTCTTTCGTATTATTTTTTGAAGAAAAAGTTGGGGGGAATTTAAAAAGAAAATTAAAGTTGGAATTTCGTCAATGGGCTAATGGAAGTGAAAAATGTGTTTGGAATTTAAATAATGATTTTGATGGAGAAAATGAGGAAGAAAATGTAAGAATTATAAAAAATAATTTTAATGTCTTTTGGATTCTAAAATTAAATAGAAATCTTGTAGAAAAATTTGAGACATTTTATCCCACCCTATTAGAAATAAAATTTTTTAATTATTTTTTCTCTAAATATATTCGGAAAGGCCATGATTTCGGAAGAGCCCATGCCCTTTCCGAAATCTATTTAATCTGACCCACTGAGAAAAGTGCCAGGGCCTCTATTCGACATTTGCGGTAAATGTTAAGGTTCGAGCCCTTCTGTGGTTTTTTATGTTTTTCTTTAATTTGGGAAAAATTTTTTTTCACAGAACATTTTCTGGTAAAAATTAAAAAAAAATTTTTTTTCAGTTACATTTTGCCTATTTTCTTGAACAAAATGATGATTTTGTTGAATATCTTTTGGATTTACCCATTTTTGTTTTAAAAGCTTTAAATCTCTTAAATTCCAAATCAACGCTTTCTGACGCTTTAAACTTTATTCCAATTTCTATACAATTTTCTGGACCTTTACAACTTCAATTAACTTCAATTCGTCAAAAGAATTATGCTCATAAAGAAATGTTTGAGGGTTTTTATTTTTTTAAATTTAATTTTTTTCAGATCTTTGAGGGTAGCTGAATGGCTTTTAAAAAATCAAGATGACAGAGGAGGATGGTTATTTTTATTATTTTTTTAAATATTTTTTGGTTATGTTGAGGGGTACTTTCCAAAATTTACAAGGGTCCAGATTCTTGTTCAAAATCTCGTTTCGATACGGGGTCGGCGGCTTGGGAATACAAAAATGTTGGAAATTCATGATTCCTCAAAAAATGGGATTAAAGATTTTCTGTCGGAAAGACTCACAATCAAACATGAGGGAATTGTAAATTCACGCCCTAAAAAAGTTTAACGAACTTTTGTGAATCCACAGCAAATTTTTAAGTTAAAATAAATATCAAGAAATACTCATTAAAAAAAGGCAGTGGGGGAAATTTAAAATTTTTCAATTTTTTTCAAAACCTTTTTACTTTTATTCGAATTATTTTTCATTTAAAAATAAAATTAATTTTTTAGGCCAATTCCAGTCGAAAGAATTTTTAATAAAGACGAAGAGGAAAACAAACTTTTTCTGCCTGCTGGTTGGTATAGTGCAATGGCACAGGGTTTTCTTTTTTAATTTTTTAAAGAATAATTTTTCAAAAAAAATATTTTCTAGGACATGCCCTCAGTTTTTTGGCTAGAGCTTTTAATGCTACGGGAGACGAGCGATTTCTGTTGGCGGGGGAAAGGGCTTGTGACCTTTTTGAATTGGTATTTCTTTTTTAATTATTTTTTATGTTAGTAATCTTTTCAAGCTAGTGAGCTGATTTTTGGTTCTTGGTTCTCTTAAATAATGGGGGAGGGGACTAAACTGTGCTTGACTCTCATATCAAATCCTTCCAAAAAAACAGCATAAACTGGCACCTAAAAAAGGGAATTTCCCAGAAGGGTACTTTGGTTTTATCCAAAATAAAAGTTCTGCCTACACAAAAATCGCATTTTTTCCCGGCTTTTTGTTAACTGGGAACAAGCCCGTAGCTGTGTATTTGGTTTGGGGTCTAAAATCAGATAGTAATTCTTTTTATAAAATAACAGACATTTCGTCCCAACTTATAAAAAATTTTTTTCTAAAAAAATTTTTTTTTCAAAGCCAACATCAAAAGGAGGAATAAAAAATCAATTATTTGGATATGATTGGTATGAAGAATACCCAACTTTACCCTCAGGAACTTTTGTTTTAAACGGCTTTATTTATGCATTAATTGGCCTAAATGATTTTTCTTCTTTTTACAACAACAACAAAAATTCTTCAAAAAAATTATTTTTTAATGGACTAAATTCTCTACGTTCACTTTTACCCCTTTTCGATACTGGACAACGTTCTCTATATGATTTGAGACATGTCCAATTAAAAGGAAAATTGAGGCCTAATATTGCCCGTTGGGATTATCATTCTTTACATGTTAGCCTTCTGGATTGGCTATATTTTATTACTCAAGAAAATTTTTTTAAAGAAATTTCAAAAAGATGGGTAGATTATTCTAATGGATTGAAAATTAAACATAATTAAAAATAAAAAAAATTTTTTTTGAATATTTTAACTTCCAAAATAGGGGGTTTCGATTAGAGATCCCGACGGGATTTTCCGGGATCCCGATCCCGGATTTTTTTGATTTTCGGGAGCATTCGGGATCCGGGATTTTTTCGGGATTTATCCCTCGGGATCCCGTCCCGGCATCGGTTAAGGGAAAAAAATCCCGACTCGGGATCCCGGAAATGCGATTTTGCCGACCTCTAGTTTCGATCTCGAATTTTTAAAAAACCGCATTTTATATCAAAAATCCGCAAAAAATTAACAAACATTAAAATTGAATTAAATGTATATTGCCTTATTGGTATTGATAGATACTTTATGTTTGGAGTAATTTTTGTGAATTTTTTGTTGTGAATTTTTTGATTGACAAATAAAAATTTTACGATAATTAAGTAAATATAATAATTATTTATATAATTAAATATTTATACATATATCCAATAGTTTAGTCCAATAATCCAATAAATTTTAATTTAAAAATTTTTAGTAAAACCTCGACCCCAACCTACCGCCGAGCTATAACTTTGTTCAGATTTGTCGAATCCGGGACACCCTGGTATGGTTCGATGCGCCTCGACGAGCTGAATCGAATCATACCAAGTTGTCCCGGATTCGACAAATCTGAACGAAGTTATAGCTCGGCGGTAGGTTGGCCTGCTCCCATCCCCGACATGTACTCCCAGACTAACGCCAATCCCTGACCCTTCCTATCACAAAGGCTTTCGGAGCTACCACAATTTAAATAAAACCAGAATTAAATTGAAACATTGAATTAGAATCAAAACTTGTCAAATTAATTAATTCTGATTTTATTATTTTAAAAAAATTTTTTATTTCAAAAAAATTTAATTTTCACCTGCAAATTAAAAAGTAAAATGTAAATATTATTTATTATAAGTGTTACATTTAAATTAAAAATTCTAAAAAAAATTTTTTTTTAAAGTTGGCATTTAAAATTTAAACAATCTGCTTCTAATAATTATATAGAGAAAAAAAATATTTTTTTTTGTTTATCTTTTAAAGGGTATTTGGATAAATGGCAGGTGAAAATTTTAAAATTAATTAGCCGACTTTTTCTTTTAAATATTTAAAAAATTTATTTAAAACTTTCAAATGAAACAATTTAAAAAAAGGAGATATTACACTAAACATTTTTAATTTTTGAAAGTAAAAAATGTCCAATTTACTTGATATTTTATTTAAATTTGATTTTTGGGGGAGTTTATTACTTGGTTATCCTCTAAACATTATTCTGATTATTTTAATTATTTTTAAAACACCAAAAGAAATGGAAACACACAGCAGAATTCTGATACAAAATTGTGTTTTGGATATTTTAATATTAACATTTCAAATGTTGGCACAAACGGTAGAAACTATGGGTACTTATTTACCCCCCCCCCCCCCCCAGTCAATTTTCTCGGTAAATATGTAAAAAATGGTCAGTCTGTCAAAGGTATAGAACTCGTTGAGCTGTGTCAGATGTCACCAAAATCACGTCAAATCAACAATCAACGGACAGGAAACCCGAACCTTTCCGACACGAAACCCGAACCCAGGAAAATTTTCAAAACCCGACCCAACTTTTTTCTCAACCCGTGGCATCCCTGTAATAACAAAAAATCAGAATTATAAATTTAAACATTAAGTTTTATTTAAACATCAATCAAGTTCCTGGCTTTATCTTTACTAATGGCATTTTCTTTGAATTTATGAAAAATAATTTTAACAAAATTATCTGTACAAGTTTTATAATTATTGGACAGTTTTTTTTAATTTTAAATTTGTATGGATTGTGTGCCCAATTCGTTTTTAGATATTTAATTCTGAACAGGTAAAACTCATTTCAAATCAGAATTTGTTTTGAATAATCTAAATCAGGGGTGAGCACCAGGGGGTGCCGAAACAAATTTTAAAAAGCGAACGGCGAAAGTCTAAAAAAAGGCGGAATTTTGGACTTTCGGAAAATCTGATTCAGTAGATATCCCAAGCATCAGTTTATATGTCTGATACGGAGAGGTCTTGGAAAAATTTTTTGAAGAAAGCCTGTCTTTTAAATTAGCGCCGCGTGACATCAAGACATTAATAAGTGGATATCGGTGGATTATGAGGGATATAGAGGGATATAAGTGGATTTTAAGCGATTAAGTGAGATATCGGTGGATATCAAGAAATTTAGAGGATGTGCCGCTTCCACGGTTCCAGTTCCAGACCCGTAGCTGAACCTTTCCATCGCTGTTCACAATTGTTTCTTGCGCTCACCCCTGATCTGAATTAATTCAAAAGTGCTAATCTTAAAATAGTTATAATATTTCAAACATAAATTGACAGAAACATGAAAATTAACTATAAAACATATATTTTGTATATGTTTTCGACTGTTTTAATTGTTGGTATGGTTTATAATCTGATTTGTATTTTTTACGCTGTGGAATATGTTGAAGGGGGTATAAAATTGTTGGATCAAGAATATTTAAACGAAACTCTTCCTTATGTTATACTGAAATTTGTATTAAATTTAAACATTATTTTAATAAATTTATTAATTTTTTCTGTAGCAAGATCCGTCCGCGTTGATTTTTAGCCTCTTTATAATAATTCCATACGTTATAATTTTTATTTGTGGATTTAAAATGGTTTATTATGTTAATTTACATACTGGATTTGATCAAAATTTGAAAAGATTGCTTAATTACAAAAACTTTGATAATTTTGGTATATAATTTGCGGGAACAGCCCAACTAGGCGCGCGGCCATAGCGGCGCTTAGCCATAACTTGCTTCAAGATTTCCGAATCCTATCAAATTTAGTATTAAACGATTCCTCTCGTCGAGATAAAGAGATTGGTACCAAAATTGATATGGGCCAGAACTTTTCCAGCAAGTTAAGGCCTTGTGACGTTATGGCCGCGCGCCTAGATGGGCGTGTCCCATAATTTACTTGGTAATTTAATTTTAACTAAATTTTAGGCAATTATTCCATCTATAAATCAATTGTTTGTCTTATTAATTATGTTTTTTAAATATACTGATACAGACGATACAACTAAAGTAAATCATATGAATCTAGTTGCTATATTTTATGCAATGTTCACTCATTTTACACCTGTTTTTAACCCAATTGTTTGTATATTAACTAATAAGCCGTACAAAGAAGCTGTTTTTAATCGTTTAAGAATACACCCACAATGATTAATGTTTTTGTTTGACTGACTGATTTGAGCCAGAATTCCCGTAAATATCCTAATAGAAGCCCTGGGCTTATTTCTCAGTACCCCTCATTGAGTGGGCTTCTATTAGGGATGGGCTTCTATTAGGATATTTACGGTAAATTAAGCATTTAATTAAGACTGAAACTTGCTTTAAATTAATTCTCGTCTCTATAATCTTATAAATAAACTTTTTAAAGTAAACAAAGTTATATTTCATGTAAAGATATCTCATGATTTTTATTAAAAAAATTTTTTTGAAAATTGTATTTTTAAAAGTTATTAGTGTGAAACATTTTTAATAAAAATTTTACATTAATTTTACTTTATTTGACTATAAAACTCTGAAATTAATAAATAAAAGAATGTCCAATTTACTTGATATTTTATTTAAATTTTCGGGGTCGGGTTGCTACTAGAGATCGGAATTCTGAAAAAACCGGGACCGGGAAACGGGAAATGAAAATTAACCTGCCGGGACCCGAGCCGGGAAAACCGGGAATTCCCGATCCCGGTTTCATCCTGGCATCTTCAAAAAAGCCGGGAAAAAGGACCGGGAAACGGGACCGAGTCCCGATCTCTAGTTGCTACCCTATAATGTATTTAACCCTTTATATTTACATAAGTTTGTTATTCAAAAGTATTTTCCAAGATTTCAAAAGTATTTACCAAGACTGTCGTCAATGTAACAATATCTCACGAATTTAATTAAAATAAAAAAAATTTTCTCGAAAATATATTTTTTGTATTTTTAAGACAAATATTATTAATGTAAATATTTTTAAATATTATACACATTTAAAAAATATTTAGTGTGTGAAACTTTTTAATAAAAATTTTCAAATTAATTTTACTTTACTTTTTTTAAAATAAAATAAATAAAAATGCCCCTAGATTTACTTGATATTTTATTTAAATTTGATTTTTGGGGATGTTTATTACTTGGTTACCCTCTAAACATTATTCTGATTATTTTAATTATTTTTAAAACACCAAAAGAAATGGAAACACACAGCAGAATTCTGATACAAAATTGTGTTTTGGATATATTTATGTTGACTGTCCAAATGTTCGCACAAGCGGTAAAGCTTTAAAAAATCAGAATTAAATTCGAAAATTCAGAATTATAATTTCCTAATGGGGGGCACGCAGGCGCACGAACTTGCTGGAATAACTTGCTGGAAAAGCCATAACTTGCTGGAAAATTTCTGGCCCCTATCAATTTTGGTACGACGGCAAGGAAAATTCATTTTTTATTTTTCCTAACGGCATTTTCTTTGAATTTATGAAAAATAATTTTGACAAAATTATCTGCCAAAGTTTTATAATTATTGAAAGCTTTATTAACTTTATAAATTTGTATGGATTGTGTGCCCAATTTGTTTATAGATATTTAATTCTGAACAGATAGAGAACAAGTGAGAGAGAACCGGCCAAATTATTAATTCATTTAGTTAAGATTTCGGACATGTTGACCTGGCCTCTCTCTTTCCCTCTCGTATTAATTTAGCTTTCTAATTGGTGGATCCGGCCCGCCCAGAAGTGTGGATATATATTGTGAGCCACTCTAGCCGACTAACCCATGAATAAAGAGAGATTGGGATATTATAAATTAGGTAGCACCCCGAGCCTTCGGGGTGGGGTGTGTTTGGGATCGGGGTTTGCCGGGGTGGGCATGTCGGGGCTTCGGGGTCGGGGTGCTACCCTAATATAAATATAAACTTAAATTATCAGGAACATGAAAATTGACTTTAAAACCTATTTATTGTATATGTTTTCGACTGTTCTAATTATTGCTTTGTTTTATAACCTGATCTGGTTTAACTTTGCTATGCACTTTATTGATGGGGGTATTAGACTGTTTGAAGAAGAATATTTAAACGAAACAATGCCGTTTGTTACAACGAAATTCGAGGTTTATATTAAAGCCTAGACCTCTACTTAGAACTAGAGATCCGACAGTGCCGTACGGATTCCGTATCGTATACGGCACGGAATACGCTAAGGAAAAAATATAAAAAAATTTTCCGTGCCATAAATATGATATTGATGTCAGTATTTTTCGGTATTCATCGGTATTATGGGCCGTAATACGCTATGGTAAAATTTTGAATTTCATCGGTACTTATCGGTATTACGTATGGCACCAAATTCCGATCTCTAGAAGAGTTCAGCGGTAATGGGATCCCGGCCGGGATCGGGCGGGATCATCACGGGTTTTTTGAACGCCGATTCCGATTTTTCAATCCAGATTTGAGATCATGACCGGGATCCGGATCTCTATTCCAAATCCCGATCCCGCCAACGGCCAATCCCGATCCCGTGTCGAGATCCGTGATCGGTACCACCATTCCGCTGAACTCCCCGATACCGCTGAACTCTAATCTCTACTTTTTATTTGAAAATTGCCCCCCCCCGTCCCTATTTATGTATATCTTTTTTTTCAGTTTTATTCTCTACCCTTAAACCTTTTTGCAGTACTACTTGCATTTTTTATAATTTCTGTTTGTGGGTTTAAAATGGTTTATTATGTTAATTTACATACTGGATTAAGTCAAAATATGAAGAGATTACTTAAACAATTGACAAAAACTTTGATAATTTTGGTATATAAAATTTATTTTATAAATCTGAGTCATGTTATAGTGTATATCAGGGAACGAGCCGTCCCGATTTCTTATTAGACCCCGATATCCCTCTATTCCTCAATATCCACTTAGGCATTTCTAATCCTTAGGTACATCCATGTTAATCCCTAAAACTCTCTTTAGGGAGTACCTGTTTGCATTGACACTTCTTGAATGTTTAGATAATAGCATCCTTCCTTACCTCAGCCTCTGCATTGACCCCCCCCCCGACATTGACTAACAAAAATCCCGAAATTCCTGAAATTCCCTAAAATCGTGAAGTTCCCAATGTTTTGATCAAAATATATAACGAGCAAAAAAAGGCTGGTACGAAGTACTAGGTACGAGGCTAAAATATAGCAGGTATCCACGATCCTTCGAGGCAGGGGCGCTTAAAAAGGAAGAAATTGAGAGTCAACTATTTTTAATTTTAAATTTCAGGCAATTATTCCATTTATGAATCAACTTATAGTTTTTGTACATGGTATAATTTTTGCAAAAACAGACAATTATTATGAAGAACTCAGCATAATTTACATATTACTCTTAATTATTACTCATTTTACACCCGTTTTTAACCCAATTGTTTGTATAATAACTAATAAGCCATACAAAGAAGCTGTTTTTAATCGTTTAAGAATACACCCACATGATTAATGTTTTTGTTTGACTGACTTGTTCGAAACATTAATTAAGACTAAAACTTGTTTTAAATTAATTCTCTTCTCTATAATCTTATAAATGTTTGAAAAAAAATTTTTAAAGTATCCATTTGATGTTTAAAATAATATTTAACAGAATTTTAGGACCCAGGCCTGAATCGGGATTCCGTAAATTGGGAATTTTGATGAAATTTGGTTGGCCTAAACCTTTAATTGCTACTTTTTTAGAATACATAGTTTATGTATTTATAAGAAAATCAAGGCTATGGTCTAGTTTAGTAGTCCAATGAAGGTTTAATAGTCCATTGAAGGTTTATGAGCCCCATGAAAGTTTATTGGACTCAGAAACTTTATCGGACTACTAAACTAGACCAGAGCTGGCAGGAATTGATGTGACTTTACTCCCAAAGTTTTTGGCGTCTGAAACGCCTAAAGATGAAAGAAAGTTGAGAAAATGCCGAATTTTTAAAGCATTATGAAATAAATTATTTATTTAATTAATTAATTAAGCCTTTATTTTATTGCACTTTTATAAATGACGATAAAAAAAATGGCGGCGATTTACTTAAAGAAAATTTCTTTTCATCTTTTTTAAAGAAAAAAATATTTTTTATTTGGCATTTTTGCAATGAATCATACGTCTACATTTAGAATTCATCACTAGTCTGGATTAATTAAAAAGCCCTTACTAATGCACTTTTATAAATAGTTTAACCTTACTATTTTTAATTTCACTAATTAGTATTTCTTAATGCCGACAAAAGAATTTTTTTTAATTTTTTTTGTCGGTAATTACATCATTATAAAAAATATTTTTATAAAAAGTGCAAATTAAACTGAATAAATACCCGTTAAAATTAATTATTAATTTATTACTAAATTAAAAAAAAATTATTTCTTCAAAGCATGTTTAAAAATTTATTTTTAATTTTAATTTCTCTCTTAATTTTTTACTTTTCTACGGGATATTCTCAAGCTATTAAAGATTATAGATATATAGAATTTCCGGCAAAATCTACAGAGTTTATTTTTTATTTTTAATATTCGCCCAGCCCTAGTAGACATTAAGGTTAGCGGTCCGAATGAGAAAGGGCATCCAAAAAATTTCGGTTCGGATATTGGACCACACTATTTGAAGCACACTCCCTAATATAGGCACTAGAGATCGGAAATTTTGGAAAGCCTGGGTCTGTTCCTGGATTCCGGGTTTGATTTATTGACCTGGGCCGGATCCTGGGCCTGTAGTCCAGGAAAAACCCAGGCCCAAAAAAATCCAGGAAGGTCAAAAAATGCCTAGGTCTCTGGGTACAGGAAAAACCCAGGCCTTGGTCCAGACCCAGGTCGATCTCTAATAGGCACAACCTACGAGGGGATAGAAAAATAGAAGCAGATGTGGTTCTATTAGAGCATTTACAGTAATTTTAAAGTCGGTATGTTCTACAATCACACCCTACGAGGTTAAGAAATAGAAACAGATGTAAATATTAGAGTATTTACTGACTTCCAAGCTTTTTTTTCAAAATTAAATTCAAAGTATTATCAATTTTTAGTCCCGAATACCCTGAAGGATATTTAAAATTGAAAACATTGAAAATCAGCAAAAGTAATGAAATCGACAAAATCCATATGGAATTAACTATCGAGTTTAAAGATTTTGTTGAAATTCTTTTGTCAGATGACAAATATAAAGACAAGAAGACTTATCTTTTTGAAGATGTAAAAGCTATTGGAAATGGGATAGAGAAAATGAACATTAGTGATGTTTTTGATATAAATTATATGAATGGAATTTCTATTGCGGGAAAATACCAGGATGAAAAAATATTTACTGTAAAAAATTTTTTGTATAATTTAAAGCAGGGTTGTTGTATGGGATGTATGTCAATAGCTATAGCGGGGGTACACCCAACTTACCGCAGAGCTATAACTTTGTTCAGAATTGTCGAATCCGGGACGCCCTGGAATTGTTCGATTAGGCCCGTCGAGGGCATCGAGCCATACCAGATCGTTCTGGGTTCGACGATTCTGAAGGAAGTTATAGCTCTGCGGTAAGTTGGCCTGCTCCACGATAACGGATACGCAATTCCGGAAACGAAAAATAAAAGTGTAAGTGTGGACACAAACATTAATACCAAAAATTGATTTAAATTTCACATTGTCATTTAAAATTTAAAAATTTTTACAGACAAAAGTTTTAATAAAACCTCTCTTCGTTCCACAACTAAATCTTGTGCCGATCCCATTAGAGAATAAAGGAGAGGATTTATTGACAGAATTAAAATGGTATACTACAAATTGGGAAGGGAAAGGATCAACTTTTTTAAAAATTTGTATTCAATTTAAAAATGGAGGAGAATATTTAATTGCTGTATTTACCAATGGCCATTATGTTAATGGCTATCATCATTTTCAATTTTTTGTTAAAATTAAAAATGGGGAAGGGGAAAAATGTTTTTTTAAAAATTTTAAAAATATGTCTGGGGAGGATTTGGAAATTCTAGAAGATTATAGAAAAGAAATGGAAATTGTAGTTATTCCAAAAAATGTGATTGAAGACAAAGAACGGGGAATTGAGAATTTTGGTTTGTTAACAAATTTTTTAAACGTTAATTTAGGGTTGAGCCCCGATCCTTTGAGGCCGAAACTCGGAACTGTCGGAAATTGGAGATGGCACAAACTTTGGAAGGAAATCAGAATTCCAATCGACCTCTGTCTTTAGGTCGCAAATTTTGTAGTCGGAGTCAGGGCTGAGCGTCATGGCGTTTGGCGTCCATTGTTGGCGCTTTACTTTTGGCGTTCCACGCGAAAATTTTGGCGCACAGCCCTGGTCGGATTTTTGAATGCGTAATCAGAGGTGGAGCTAAAAGTTTCAGGGTCAGTGTCTTTCGGGGTCAGGGTTTTAGCTAAATAAAGGTTCGGGTTTGGCCTCCTAACAGGAGGACCTACATTTGCGAAGGTCCGTCCCTCCGACATCCGTTTCCCAAAAAAATTCCCTCAGACATCTCTCCGACGAGTATCAATCAAATACAAAACTTTAAATAATTTTAATTTTCGTTAAAGCACACAACGAGAATCAACATAAAAATTTTGTTAAAAGTACTGCATTAAATGACTTTTTCCACAAAAATACTCATTACGATTACGAGAAAAAGGAATTTACTTTTTATAAAAAAATTTCTGCTTTTCCAATAATTGAGCCTTCTTTTGAATACAAAACTTATCAAATTGAAGGCTGAAGAGAGAAAAAAAGGGAAATATAAAATTAAGAATTTAAAGTTAAAAAACAATTAAAACCAAAAATATTTATTTTTAAATATTATCTTTTAAAAGTCCTTAGCTGTTATGGGAAATTTCGATTTTAACTTTTATAAGCCTCTAAAGCATTTAAAACGCGGTGTCAGGGGTGAGCGCATTGTATTTTGCGTTGATTTTTGGCCTTGCGTTGCGTTTTTCACAATTGCGTCTTGCGCACACCCCTGGGCCCATACATAAGAACTTGATTTGTAGTAAGCAAGAAGAAAAAATACCAAGCAGTGCTGGGTATAGCTCCGGAGCCGGAGCTAAGATTTTGGAAACCCCGGAGCCGGAGCTGGAGCCAAGAATTTGAAGTGACCGAAGCCAACAAATGGCAAATACCCAGCATTGATCTTATATGCCGTGCTTACATAAAAAGCGTCTTGCGTTTTGCGGAAGAAAATAGCATTGAAAAGCATGAGAGACAAAATCGTGTCTCTTTATTTTCAATGCTATTTTCTTCCGCAAAACGCAAACCGCTTTTTATGTAAGCACGGCCAAATTACCGCTCGTTATAGGTTAAATAACCTGGACCCAGATTCTTTTAAGTACCAAATCTAAGACTCGTTCGCCTGCTGCACAGAAAAGCCCCGGATGGGGGTTAAACTATCTAAAAGTACTAATGCCGTTTCCTCACCTCATTCAGTTTTTTATTTACGTAAAAATAGTCTAGCAAGCGGAATTTTTTGAAATTCGAAAAAGCTAATCGGACTTATCGGGCTTTATCTGTCTTGAATTTTTTTCATTTTCTTCTATATTTTTTTAAAATTTACACAAATGGATTAACATTTTAACCAATTTTAGTTTTTAGAATAAAAATATATTAAATTTTTGGTTTATCAAACTATTCGAGTATAGACATTAGAGTACCCCTCATTACTTGAAAAAATTCTTTTAGGCACTGGTGTAATTGTGAAATCCCGTTAAATTTACTACAAGAAAGTTTTAAGATTATTATTAGAGCTCGACATTTTCACTTTGCCGGGCCCGGTATCCGGGTTTTTTTCTTCCAAGTTGACCCGGGCCGGGGTTTTCCGGGCTAAAACCTCGAAAACCCGGTTTTTTCAAAATTTTAAAAATTATCAAATTTTAGTTTTTTTCGCTGAAATTTTTCTTATTTTGAATTTCCGGGCTACCGGGCCCGGAAAACCCGGTTCCGGGCCCGAGCTCTAATTATTATATCCAAAAATTTTGATATAACTTTAATCATTGTTGGAATATTTTATAATTTAAGTAATTAATATTAACAATAGAAAATTTAAAAATTTTTTTAAATTAAAGCACTTTGAAAAATTTAAAATTAAATTAAAATATTTTTTAAAGTCCATCCAAAACATTACGGGGCGCTTCCCATTTAGTATCATATCCATTCCATTTTGTTGAATTTGAGGGAGCAATAAATATTCTACTGCCTTTGAGAAAAAAGGAAATAATGCCTAAATAAGCTGTTCTGGGTACACCTGCCTAAAATTAAAAAATATTTTTTTTGCGGACAAAAGTTGCGGACAATCCGCAATTTTTAATCAAAAAAATTTTTTGAGACAAAATCTGCGGACAAATCCATAAAAAATTTTTTGCGGACGAATACGCAAATTTCTGATAAAAAATATTTTTTTGCGGACAAAATTTGCGGACAATCCGCAAATCTCTAATTAAAAAACCTTTGAATCAGCCATTATTCCAATTTTTCTAGCAATATTTAAAAAATTATCCATAGACTCGTATTCTATTCTAAATTCATTTTGTTCATTTTCCTCAACATTTTTCATCAAGATTTCATTTAAGGAAGCATTTTTAATTGAATAAACTTTTGTCAAAAATGAAGAATCGTATTTTTGTTTTAATAAATAACTCAAATCTAACTGGTTGAAATTGGTTGGGTGTTGGTTGAGAAATATCCTTTTTAAATGACGATTGAAGAATAAACCCCTGAAAATTGAAAAAAAAGTTTGCGGACGAATTTTGCGGATAATCCGCAAAATTTTTGCGGACAAAAAATTTTTTCGGACGAAAAAATTTTTTGTGGAAAAATTTTCATTTCTGCGGATAAGGACGTAAAAACTAAAATTTAAATTAAAAAAATTTTTTAACAAAAACTAACCCACTAGCCCCCTTCTGTCCAAAATTAGTCATTCCAGTTCTTGACAATTCCGGTCTAATACAGGATCTATTTTTGCGTTGTGCAGGTTCTCTTATAAAATCATCCCAAAAACCAGGAGGCCATTTGGGGCCAATTTCTTGCCAAAAATCTCTATTGAAAAAAAATTTTTTTTTGGACAAAAAATTTTTGGACATTTTTGGGGTTTAGGGGTTTTTTTCAATTTTGGTCCCAAAATTAACAGGAATTGAATTTTAGAACACGGAAATTTTTTTTAAAGTTAATTAAAAAATATCAAATTCTAATGTCTATCCTGGGGAGCTTTCTAAAAATAAGAACGAAATATGTATTTGATTTTTGGACTAAAAAATTAATCCCAACAATTAGTCGACTTGAGGTCAAGTCTGGGGCAGTTCCATTATCCTGATCAGAGCTGGGCGAAAGTTTTCTTTTCATTTTTCTTAATTTTCGTGGATTTTTCAGGGTTTTAGTCTCGTACATTGATGATCTTATTTTTTTGTTTCATTAGGGGCAAAATTTTATTTTCGCCCAGCTCTAATCCTCATGTCCACAGAATATTCCGTTTTGAAATAAATTTTTTTGGTATTCCCCAAGCCTAAAAATTAATCCAAAACTTAAAATTCAATCTGTTAATGCTCCAAAAATAATTAAATTTTAATCAAAAAACCTGGTCATCATCCATCCTAGCCCAGCAAAAAAGTCTGACCTATACAACAATTCATTGGCTGTCTCATCAATAAATTCGGGCACTCCATTATCATTCCAAGCAGAAACACAAAAAAGTGTTTTGTCCACCTCTAGAAGAGGTCTAGTAGCCAAAAAATAATCAAAAAAGTCTGGGGCGATGTTTAAATCGTCTAAAAAAATTTTTTAAAGAAAAATTAAAAATAAAAAAAACCTTCAGTAATTATAACAGAAGAATACCCCATTTTATCAAAAATATGGCTCAAAGCCAATTTATAATGCCTAGAAATTTTGTAATACACGGCAAATTGTCGATGCTCTTTAGGTACTTTAATTCTGGCTGTTTCGCTGCTTATATGCTGAAAAATTAAAAATTTTAGGTAGAAAAAAGACTAGAAAATTAATTTTAAAAAATAAATCGAGTGATTTCAGAGTCAGATAAATTTTTTAGACTTAACTAATTATTTTAAAAAGACAAGAAAAGCACAGGATTCGAACCCTCGACCCCATCCCCCACAAGTCTAAAACAGTACCAACTACACCAAATAGGCTTAAACATAAATTTTCAGTAAAAAAGAACAAAAAATGAATTCAAAAAATAAAAACAATCCAATTCAAAGTCAAAAAAATATTAAAAATACTTTTTTGGCTTAATTGAACATTTAGAAAAAATAGGGAAGGCAAGGGATTCGAACCCCCACACAAAACAAAATCACTACTAACTACACCAAACCAACCATTACGTAATTTAAAAAATAATTCAGATTATAGTCAAAAAAATATTCGAAATGTTTTTTGTCTTAATTGAACATTTAGAAAAAAATACGGAAGGAAAGAGATTCGAACCCACAACCCTTTCCCCCACAAAACCCAAAACACTACCAACTACACCAAAACACTTATTACCAAAATATTTATTTAAAGCTTTTAAATCAAATTTTAACCTTAATATATTGCACATTCTCCCCAAATTCCACCACTACCGATTTAATTTGTGTATTATCACAGTCTTGACTGACAATAATTGGAAACTGATTAATATCCTTTCTAAAACTAAAAAACAAAAATTTTAGAAAAATAAAAGGAAAACCTAATTAATTTTCTCAAATGTTCCCTCAAAGCAACAGGTCTATTACAGGCAAAGACAACAATCGGAATGGGTTCTAGCCACGGTTTTAAAGGCAAAACTAAATTTTTTAGTATTTGAGCATGTGGATGTTGAGCAAATTTTCTGTCTACTTCAAGCTGTAAATCTTCCAATTCTTCCCTTTCTTTGATTAACGAATTTTCGAATTTATTTAATTTTTCATTTAATTGCTTAAATTCTGAAGAATCCAAGGATGTCTTGAAGGAAATTGAAAAAAAATTTTTTTTTGGTTAAAAATATTTTTTAAACACCTTTGGGACTTGTAGAGAATTATGTATAACAAGTATAAAAGAACAAAAAAATCCAAATGTTAAAATTATTAATAATCGCCTTTCAATCCGTCGATTCATCCAACATTCTAAAAAATATTTTTTTTACATTTGTTAGACAAAGAAAGAATAAAAAAATACAAAACAAATACGAAAATGGAAACGAAAAAACAAATCTCGTACTCAAATGGAAAAAATGACAAAACGCCAAAATTTGTGCCAAAAAGTTTTTTTGTTAAAATTCAAATCAATAAGGGGGTTATTCCTTCCTCAAAGTATTAAAATGGACAGGCTTAAAATGTGTTACCAATCTTTATAAGTTCGATCTCTGCTTTTTAGAATCAATGGTTCGGTATTTAACAGGGGTGTGCCATTTTGCCTTCCGTCTTTCGCCAAAATGCCGCCTTTTTTGGACTTTCGCCTTCCGTCTTTCGCTTTTTAAAATCTATTTCGGCACATCTTTGGTATATAATTCTGGGTACTACAAAAAAATCTGGTCGGGGTATTTTATGTGTTTCTTTCCGGAATGTGTTTCTTTTTTTCAATACAAATTTCCTTCAATTAATTATTTTTTTTATTTCCGGAAATTGAAATTCTGATTTATTATTAGTTTCGTTTGTAAAATTAAATTATAAATTAGGTATTCTGATTTAATTCTGGGTTTGTTTTAAAGGTTTTACCACTTGTGCCAACATTTGAAGTGTTAATAACAGAATATCCAAAACACAATTTTGTATCAGAATTCTGCTGTGTGTTTCCATTTCTTTTGGTGTTTTAAAAATAATTAAAATAATCAGAATAATGTTTAGAGGATAACCAAGTAATAAACACCCCCAATAATCAAATTTAAATAAAATATGAATTAAATTGGACATTATTTTATCTTTGAATTAGTTTTTAAAATTTAATTGTAAAACAAAGTAAATTACTTTGAAAAATTTTTTAATTAAAATTTTTTTATTAAAAGCTTAATAAAAATTCTGAGAAATTTCAAGAAATGTTGCCACCTGCCTATTATCTTCACGCACTAAACTAACTAATAATTTATGAAATTTATTAATTATTGGATAGTCTCTATTTAAAGTATAACAACTCTTGTGATTTTTTGAACATATCTTTCTATACATTTGCATAATTGATGAGAGGGAATAAATTTACTGATCATTAAAAAATTGAAAAAATCATCAAGTGTCAAGGATAGGGTTGCTAGCTCGCTCGACCCGAAACTCAAAAGATCGAGCGAGCCGAGGCTCTTCAGCCAGAAAAGCTCGAAAACGAACCGAATCGAAAAACGAACCGAATCGAATAAATGCACCGAACGGCAACCCTAGTCAAGGACATAAAAGTGGCACGGTTGAGCTGTCATTTTTTATAATTAATTTTTAAAGTTATATTGTAAAATAAAGTAAATTAATTAAAAATTTTATAAAAATTTTCACACTAATAACTTTTAAAAATATAAAAAATATTTTTGAGAAAATTTTGTTTATATTTTCATTTTAATTTCAACAAATTACTGGGAAAATTTACAGAAAATGTGAGTATTTTTTGTATCCAAAATTTTCCCATAATAAGCATATATAGTGATCGGAATTTCGTACCTTACCGTACTCAATTATTCAAAATTTATAACTTCAAAAATAAGTCAAGATTCTAGTATTCATTGCGGCTATTCCGGAAAAATCTAAAGATTTGCGACAGATTAGTTTGCGACAGATTAGTTTGCGACAGATTAGTTTGCGACAGATTAGTTTGCGACAGATTAGTTTGCGACAGATTAGTTTGCGACAGATTAGTTGACAAATTTTTTTAATATTTAAAAAAAAATTTTCTCAAAATTGTTATTTAATCATTTTTAGTGCAATATAGCCAAATGATCTTCTTGTTTAAGATCAGGCATAAATTAATGGTCCTAGTTGAGCTACAAGGAAAAACAAATTAATAGGGCAAAAAGCTATCGAGATTGAGAGGTGTTTTTGTATTTTATAATAATTTGTGCGAGGAAGAGAACTTGGTAAACTTACAAGGAAATCTCTGAATACTGCCCCTGAACTTGAGAATTTTTTATAATCTATCCTTAATTTATTAATGTAAGGATGATTACCTATTTAAAATGCTTAGGCGGGGGTTAAACGATCTAAAAAGAAAAAAGAAAAAGCATTAGTCGAGAGCTCAGAGGTAAAGCTTCTGCATATGGTGAGAGAAAGCGTTTAGCAATAACTTCCAGCTAGTCGCAGGTTCGAATCCTGCCCGGTGGCTAAACTTTTGCAAACTCTTTAATAATTTGTGTTTTATATTTTATAAGACTACATAATTTGTATTCAATTTTTGTGCAAGTTTTACTAAATAATTTTTAATTTTGTTCTATAATTAACCCCAAAATTTTAAAAATTTATAAAGAATAATTGACAAATTTATTTTAAATATTAAAAAAAAATTTTTCTCAAAACTTCTATTTAAATATTTTTTTAAATTTAATTTAATTAGATATCTCTCTAGCTTTTTTAGTGTAAATATGTTTAATAAACTACGCAAATTAAATTTAATTTTCTTAGCAGCTGGCGGATATGTTTACATAATAATTTTATTTTAAAGCATATGATTTTAATAAAAAAAATTTTTTTTTATAATTCAGGTGAAATTTTTTTGTTATTAACATAAGTAATTTTTGAATAATAAATAAAGCTTTTACCTTAACCTTGCCATTTTTTTAATATTCATAAAAATTTATATAATTAAATTTTAAAACATTTTCTTACCTAAAAATCTTCTGAAAAATTAAAAAAAATTTTTTTTAATTAAAAAAAATTTTTTTTTTTAATTTCTAAAAAATTTATTAAAAATAAATTATTTTATACTTCATAATGGAAAATAAAATTTTTATTAATGTTTGTTTTAAATTTAAATTTATTTTTTTTATAAATTAATTTAAGCCGATCTACTCGACTTACTATAATAACGTTTTCTACCCAGAATTATTTTTTAATGCTTTGGTTAATTCAGTTTTTACTTATATTGCCATATTAATGAATTCAAGCATTTGTTATATTATTATAAAATATAGGTAATATTCGTTTAATTATTTGTAATTTTTTGTCGTGCTACGGCTTTTCTAAAGGGTGACCAGAAAGAAATGGGACAGTTAATTTATAGCATAATTTTGTCCAAATTAAAGATAATCAGATAAAATAAAGCTTAAATGATAGAGAATTAAATAAGGAACAAATATTATCAAGAATTTTTAAGTAACAGAGTTAAAGGCACGCGGAAAAATTTTGGACAAAAGTTCGCACCACCCCATTACATTCAGAAGTAATTGGTTCATAGACCACTCCACCCTTATTATGTAGAGTTTCAGACTAATTTTTCTTTTATTCTTTTTTTGCCCCGAAATGGTCTCGTCTCGGTCCATTCTCTAATTGTCATTAATAAAATGAAATATTATTTACTTATTTATTTATTTTGTAATACTTTTAGTAATATGATTAAAATTTAAGAAAAAAATATTCATCATTAAAAAGTAATACAAGTGTTATGCTTTTTATTTATTCATTTAATGAGATTTTGTGCAACATTGTAGAATTTATTTATTTGATAATGGCAGCAAGTGGGATGAATTATATACCATCTTGGGCAGTTAATGGTGTTATATTTTACTCTTATGCTGCATATCTCACATCACATTTAATACTTGTTTTGCTTAGT
The DNA here is from genome assembly GCA_036172955.1 of Meloidogyne arenaria. NCBI lineage: Eukaryota > Metazoa > Nematoda > Chromadorea > Rhabditida > Meloidogynidae > Meloidogyne > Meloidogyne arenaria. The sequence continues at coordinate 559,503 of JARQAB010000033.1, read as the reverse complement.
TTTGACAGATTAATAGCTATTTGCTTGCCTATTATGTAAGAATTAAGTAGTTGCGTAAGGCTTAAGAGGGATATCGGGGCATATACATAGAGTGGGATTTATGATTATTAAGTGAGGGATTATAAAAGAGATATGGTATATTTGTAAGGACTAAGAGAGATATCAGAGGATTTGGCGGGAGGAGAGGATTCCTCTTAATCTCTTTAAGTCTTTCTATTCCACTGAAGTTTTCTACCTTATATGAAAGTTAGGGTTGTTCCCCGACGGGGGGGGGGGGAGGGCCACGGGGAAAATTTTATATTTTTTTACGGGGGGGGGGGGGCGCGGGGAATTTTCAAAAAATCGACCAAATTCCCCGACTTTCGGGGACGGGGTACAACCCTAATGAAAGTTCTCTGAGAGGTCTTACCCTAATTTCAAGTTAACCCCAATTTCTAGAGTTTGAAAGATTTTCTAAGAGGTCATGCACTCCATATTCAACGACCCGATGCGGGATTAGTAAACTAATTGAGTTAGGCTATCCATAATAATTCTAACAATTCTAACTTAGGTATACATATGTATTTGATACTAACTATTAGAGATCGGACCGTACCGTAATACGGCCGTATTTTTCGGTATTTATCGGTATTCCGTATTGGTAGTACGGTACGGAATACGGTACGGAACAAAATTCCGATCTCTACTAAATATAATATAAATATAAGTAATTAATAATTATTTTTCAGTTACAATAACATAAAACTTAAACATTATCTTTCTGTTCAACTATCAATAATTTTGATTTTTAATTTAATTATTTTTTGCTTATTTACTTTGCCAGCTTTTAGCTATTCAAATTTACAATTGACTGGACATCCTTTAGATTTTATATTATTAGCTTCAACAATTTACAAATTTGTTTTTATACCTTTAACTCTAATTATTATTGCTATATTTATTTATGTAATTATTTTAATATTAGCCAAATTCTCAACAGGTTTTTATAAAAATAATTGGCTCAACGTGCTTGTCTCCTCCACTTCCTTTTTCTTCTAATTCCATATTTTGTTTCTCACGATTCTTGGAAAACCTTTGGAATCCGGAAATCAAAAAAATCCAGAAAACTTCTCCAAAATCCAAAAAATTTTTTGGGGAAGAGCAGTTTGCTAAACTCTTTCTGCTGCCGCTAGCAGGGAACCACACTTGCTGCTATGGTGAATCAGCCGATCCACGGTCAAAGGCGCTTGAGAGGGACCGGTCTGATGTAGTGATGGGTATGTTAGGATGATTAACCTAGGATAAAAGAGAAAGCATAAAAGAGAAAGCATTGTCGATGCCCCGGTAGCTCAGTGGTACTGACTTTGACCATTTCTCAAGAAGAAAAGGAGAAAGAAAGGAAAATAGGAGGAGATTAACGCCACATACCTTCTAATTTTCAAAATATTTTTTTAAAGCTTTGAACGATGAAACACTTAAAAAACTTGTACGGTCTTTATTTCTTATTGTATTTTTTAATATTGGTTCGTTCTTTATTTATATTGCTGAAGTAGTCATTATAAAATTTTCTGTTGATTATATTTCTGTCAAATTATGGTTTTTTATGACATATTCTGGAATTATTTACACACTTGGTTCAGCTGCAAATGCTCCAATTTTATTTATCAACAGGTAAATTTATATGCTTGACGGCAGTTTTTGAATGCTACTTTATTGTAGTAGTATAACAGGGCTGGGCAAAATTTAAAAATAAAAAGCGAACTCCGAAAGGCGAAACTAGATCCGAAATGCGAAAAAATACGAAACACGAAATTCGAAATTAGCCCAGACCTTTAGTATAATTAGTGGTTTTCGAGCAAATGATCGGTTTATTATACCAGAGCATTTAGTCTGTAGTTTACACTTAATATATGAGAAGCACTTTTTGGTTATTTAAACCCTATCAAGCGGTAAAAATAGCACTGCTCTATAGCAGTATTTGCAAAAATTTCAAGGTCTATAAGCAAATTTTCAGCTCGTTTTTATAATATACCTAGGTTCAAACGGCACGCACAGAGCGGGGAGGCAACTGGGCCTAGCTATGCTGTTAAATCCCTAGGCCTCTCTACATTTAAGCGCATAAATATCCCTTGTTGATTTAAAAAATAAAATTTAAAATAAAAATAATAATTTATTTTTAAAGTTCTGATTACAGAGAGGCTTACTCAAAAGAATTTTATTTAATTAAAACACTTTACAAAAAAATGTTTAGTAATTCTGTTGCTCCTATAAATAATGTCGTACCAAGGGTTAATAATCAACAAGAGAATCAAATTGTTCCAAGTTCTATATAATAATTTCAAATTTTTATTGTTTATTTAATTATTTTACATTAAGACGTGTTTTAATTAATACAAATTTTTAACGATAAATTTTTCAACAAAATAATTTTGCTAAATTAAAGAAGAAAATTTCATGCATAAGTGGGTGGTATTAACAGACTTGCACATGGACATAGACTTTGCTATCCGTACTTGGATATATCCGTATTCGTTTGACCTGATTGGTTAATTGAACAGAAGTGGGCAAAAAGTGGCCCACAAATTACATAATCTTTGTAGATAGTGATTTTTGGTTTTTTGGTGGCCCACTTTTTGGTTTGGCAAATGGGCTATGTTTGATAAGATTTTAGCCCATTGCCAGCCGAAGTGTTCCAAAAAGGACCTGTTGGAATTTCGTTATAATATTAACACATACATTAAAAAGGAAAACAAAATAATTTGGTTTAAATTTTTATAATGTAAACAAAAATGGGCTATTATAAGTAAAAATTATTTTAATAAAAAATTATTTAAATTCAAACGACAAAAAACGGTCATAATTAATTTTGATTCGCGACTTGTGGATGTATTCTTAACCGATTACAAACAGCTTCTTTGTATGGCTTATTAGTTAATATACAAACAATTGGGTTAAAAACAGGTATAAAATGAGTGAAAATTCCATAAAATATATAAGTAGTATTTATATGATCTTCTTTACTTGAAACATTTGTATCATTATTGAATGTAAAAAATATTATTAATAAAATAAAAAATTGATTTATAGATGGAATAATTGTCTAAAATTTAATTAAAATTAAATTTAAAATTAAATTATGGAACACGCCCATCTAGGCGCGCGGCCACAACGGCGCAAAACCATAACTTGCTGGAAAATTTCTGGCTCTTATCAATTTTGGTACCAATCTCTTTATCTCGACGAGAGGAATCGTTTAATACTAAATTTGATAGGATTCGGAAATCTTGAAGCAAGTTATGGCTCTGCGCCGTTATGGCCGCGCGCCTAATTGGGCTGTTCCCGGAAATTATATACCAAAATTATCAAAGTTTTTGTCAATTGTTTAAGTAATCTTTTCAAATTTTGATCAAATCCAGTATGTGAATTAACATAGTAAACCATTTTAAATCCACAAATAAAAATTATAATGTAAGGAATAATTATAAAGAGACTAAAAATTAATGAGGAAAAACCTTCCTACAAAAAAAATAATAATTTTATTGAAATAATCTTTAATTTCAATACCACTTTCATAATAAAATAAGGAAAAGTTTTGTTCAAAAGGTCTTGGTCGAACTGTTTGATGCCCCCAACAATATATTGCACAGCATAAAAAATACAAATCAGATCATATAACATACCAACAATAAAAACAGTCGAAAACATATACAAAAAATAGGTTTTGAAGTTGATTTTCATGTTTCTGTCAATTTATGTTTAGTATATTATAGAGTTCGAACTTTTCAATTTACCGGGCCCGGTATCCAGTTTTTCCCTGCAATCCGATCCGGGCTTCCGGGCTAAAAACCCCGAAAACTCGGATTTTATCAAAATAGTTTCCGGTCCCGGTTTCCGAGCTGCGGGCCCGGCCCGGGTTCGAACTCTACTATATTTTAATTTTTTTGAGATCAGCATTTTTCTGAATTCAGTTTATTAAAAACAAATTTTAATTAAATTTACAGTAAATATCCTAATAGAAGCCAATCCCTAATAGAAGCCCACTCAATGAGGGGTATTGAAAAATACAAGCCATGCCCTAATAGAAGCCCGTGCTCTATTATAAGCCCACCCGATAGGGGGTATTGAAAAATATAAGCCCAGGGCTTACATTAGGATATTTACGGTATTTATGTTTTACCTGTTCAAAATTAAATATCTAAAAACGAATTGGGCACACAATCCATACAAATTTATATTCACAAAAAATAGTTCGATATATAAAAAAGTTAGGCAAATGGTTTTGTTGAAAGTATTTTTTATAAATTCAAAGAAAATGCCATTAGTAAAAATAAAAACCAAATTTTTTTCAATGTCGTTTAAATGAAACTTAATGTTTAAACTTATTTCTGATTTTTATTGGCATCCATCAGAATGGGCTATTTAAAAATTCGGAAGGGATGAAATCCTACCCGTTTTGTACATTATTTAAAGTTAGAAGCAAAACCAGTCTTCAATGGGGACTGGTCCCCCTTGAAGGGGGATGAAGCAAAACCAGTCTTCAAGGGGGGACTGGTCCCCCTTGAAGGGGGATGAAGCAAAACCAGTCTTCAAGGGGGGACTGGTCCCCCTTGAAGGGGGATGAAGCAAAACCAGTCCTGTCCCCCTTTTTCCTCCCAAGTTTTTTCCTATAATTTGTAAAGAATGGACAGACTTTCCTTTCAATTAACTTCCCTTCTTTCTAAAGAACAGGATAAAAAATAATAATTTTTGATTGGTTGTAGGCAAAATATAGTAAGGCAATTGCGATCGAAGAAAAAATCCTTCCCATTTTGTGCAAATTTATAGGAAAAAATTTGGGAAGGAAAAAGGCGGACTGGCAACGACACTATTACCGAAAAAATGATTTTATTAAAATTGCTCGTATTTAATTTTATGTTTTAAATTAATTCTGGTTCTTTAAAAGGTTTACTTGTTGTATGAACATTTGAACAGTCAACATAAAAATATCCAAAACACAATTTTGTATCAGAATTCTGCTGTGTGTTTCCATTTCTTTTGGTGTTTTAAAAATAATTAAAATAATCAGAATAATGTTTAGAGGATAACCAAGTAATAAACACCCCCAATAATCAAATTTAAATAAAATATCAAGTAAATCTAAGGGCATTTTTTATTTTTTAATTAGCTTTTTAAGAAGTTTTATAGTCAAATGAAGTAAAATTAATAAAAAAAATTTTTTTAATTAAATTGTCTCACGCTAATAACTTTTAAAAATACAAAAAAATATTTTTGAGAAAATTTTGTTTACATTTTTATTTTAACAATTTTCTAAGAAATTACACAAAAATGTGGCTAACTTCCAGATATACCCACGCACTTAGCTAATTAATAGTTTATAAAATTTATTACTGTTTAAATTATTATCGAAATTACAAATTTAGAGATTAAAAATCAGAATTAATTTAAATCGAGTTTTAGTTCTATTAATTTAAATATTATACAGGGTGCGTAAAAAGTTTCCGCAATTAATCAAAATGGATTTATTTTCCTTTACATCAAAATAAAAATAAGTTTACACATACAAAACGTTTATAAGAATCTTGTAAATAAATAATCATAGCAACTTTTCAAAATGAGATCCGACCGCTGAGATACACGCACTCAAACGCTACCCAAAAATTCCTCCTATGATCGCGCACTCCTTTTCTGTTATTGATGCCCAGAATATTCTAAATCTGTTTTAAGTGCCTCTGTTGACGTGTGTTGTGTGCAAAAACGTGTATCGTTTATTTCTTCATGTTAGATACTTCTTCATAATTATTTTTTTAAAATTTAGAAATAACTAGAGCTCGAACCCGAGCCAGGCACGTGACCGGGTTTTCCAGGCCCGTGACCTTAAAACTGGGTATTTTGATAAATCCGGTTTTTCCGGGTTTTCGAGGTTTTTAGCCTGAAAGCCCGGGCACACTTTTACAATCATTGTGGAAATATTTTTATACTTTTAAAAACAGCATTTCGATATGGTTTATTTGTTAATATACAAACAATTGAGTTAAATACTGGGGTAAAATGAAACCAATGAGAAAAAATTAATCGAACAATGTTTGCCATGCTGTTGTTTGTGTGAATGATTAATATAAGTATTATAATTTCTGCATGTTTTACGAGTGGAACAACAGACTAAATAAATATTGAATTATTAAGACATCTTTTAAAAGATCAGAAAAACTAAACTCGAACCCTAAACTCGAACCTTTTTTGATCCGAAACCCGACCCGAGGAAGTGTCGAACCCGATCCGAGACATTTGACATTTTAGAATTTTTCTTATTTACATGCATATTTATCAATAAAATTTTTTTTAATGAACACGACCCGACCAGAGACCCGGACTTTTTCTGACCCGAAACAGACATGACATTTTTCTCAATCCTCTCATACTGAATTAAACATCCTTTAATTTAGCATTTTAACGTTCGTTGCTATGACACATACATATATACGATAATTATTCATATTAAATCTTTTAAATTCTAAAAATGTGTCTGTTTTTGTTTCACGTCTATTCTGCACCAACGTGTTAACAAAAGTCTGTTTCTCAAGGAACCTTTCTCATAATAAAAATTCAGAATTAAATTAAAATATACCAGAATTATTAATGTTTTTGTTAATTGTTTAACCAATATTTTCAAATTTTCATCAAATCCAGTATGTGAATTGACGTATTTGACCATTTCAATTGTGCAAATAATTATTAATAAATATGTAATAATCTCGATAAAAGCTATTAGGAGACTTGCAAAAATACTCGCCTTTTAAAAAATTATACTAAGAATAATCATTAAAAATTATACATTATCCATTCCGCATTTGAAGTAGGGCAATGTTTTATTGAACTCTGGAAATTGTTGAAAACCTCCTTCAAAATATGGTATAGTGAAGAATCTAATAGCCAATGTGTAAAATACGTCAATTATTACAACAATCGAAAACATATAAGAATAGCGACGAAAGCCAATTTTCATGTTTCTGTTAAAATGAATGTTTATAAATTAAAATTCAGGGGTGTATTCAAAAAAGCGGGTAGGAGAACTTAGTAAATCTATTAGGCTCTCTTGGGTAATAGAATTCTCAATTGAATGTTAACTCTTATTCAAAAAAAATCGACCCAGAACTCGATAATGATGATGTTCTAACTCGATAATGTTCTATTACCCGAGTATCGAATCATAGCTCGGGGTTACCCTTACCCTCATTCTTGAATAAGGGTTTTGGGTTAACCTACCCGCAGCTGAGGGTTGGTTACTATGTAGGTTGTTCCCCGACGGGGGGATCGGGAACGGGGACCAACCCTATTGGTTACCTCCTAACTCTTGTGAATACTGACAGCCCCAGAAATTTAAAAATTCAAAAGTTCTGTTCAACTATGTATTAGCGATTTTCTGTTCGTATCTGATATTCTTTATTTTTAGCTCGCCCAAGCGAATTTTAAATTTTAGGAATAGACCGAAAATCTTTATTTTGATTTTTTCATTCTTTTACCTGTTCAAAACTAAATATCTATATATAAATTGAACACATAATCCGTTCGTATTTAAATTGTAAATAAATTGCCAAGTAATCTGCATATAATAGAAAAATAATGGGTCAAACTTTTCTTTCATAAAATAAATCAAAATCCCGTCAGTTATGATATAAGCTGAATTTCCATACTTGTCGGTTATATAAAACTTAAAATGTTCAGTTTTATTAAATTATATTAAATTTTTTGGGCTGGTTAAATTTAGGTGTTTTTATTAACTCTCTCTAAATTTTAAAATTTAAGAGAATTCAACTGTACTCTTCCAGGAAAGTTAAATTCTATTTTAATTTAAACATTTCTAATTTAATTCAGGGTTTATACCGGGTTTGGTAATGGATACGGATATATACCAGGTTTGGTAATGGATACGGATACAGATAAGTTCAAAATGCTTGCGGATATAAGTCTGTATCCGCCGTAAATATCCAAATACGGATACCAAAATCCATATCCATTACCAAGAACGTTTTTACTAAGATCTACCGTTTGTAAAAACATTTGAACAGTTAATAAAATAATATCCAAAACACAATTTTGTATCAGAATTCTGCTGTGTGTTTCCATTTCTTTTGGTGTTTTAAAAATAATTAAAATAATCAGAATAATGTTTAGAGGATAACCAAGTAATAAACACCCCCAAAAATCAAATTTAAATAAAATATCCATTAAATTAGGCATTCTCTACTGAAATTAAATATAATATTGTCGGTTTTATTACAGAATTTTTCATTTGAAGTTTTATATATTAATTCAGAGAGAAATCCGGTAAAATCACCTGGTATATATTTAATTGGTTTTATAATTAAATAAAAGACATTAATTTTTTAATTTTATTTATTATATAATTATTACATGAATAAATGATATTGCTTTAATTTTAAATTTATCTGCCCCAATTAAGTAAAATGTCAACTTTTTATTTGAGTAAACTTATGTACGTTCTTAAAATTATAGACAATAATATTTTCTTATTTTTAGAATTTTTTTTTTAATTTTCAAGTGAAATTTTGTTTAAAGTTAAATATGACAATATTTATCATCTTTAATGAAGTATATACAATACAAACATTATTAACAATCAGAATATTTTTAAAAAGAATATTTTAAAACCCTTAAAAACTAGAAGACCTTTGAAACATTCAAATAATAAATGGATTCAAAGCTATATTCATTCTAAGATAAATTTGACTTGGATTTCTATAATATACATGAATTTCTGTAATATATTTAGTGGGGGTTTATAAAGCCAAGGAAACGCTGCTATTCAAATTTCTAATACGATCAAAAAGTTCTTGTCTTTCGTCTAATCTCAAACAAATTTTTAAACAGATAGAGAAACTTGTTTTACTATAGAATTTGTATAGCTATACGTATTTACAATTATTTTAGAGTTTTACATTTTGTAAATTTTGTTATGTATGTGACTCTGTGTCTACGTACTAACAAAGAATAACTAAGACATAGCTAACGACTGTGTTTTATCACGATAATAATATACCTATACAATAGTTGAGTATATAGAATATGGCTTAGACTTGAATATGATGGAGACAGAATAGATTAACACTGCATAATAAGACTGAGACCATGACTGAATAATAGTAGGGATTTTAAACTTAGCCATAACCCAACATATTTAATTTAAATTACAATCTTTATTAAAAATTATTGTGTGTAATTGAGGTAAATATCTGTTGATTATTGTGGAAATATTTTTATACTTTTAAAAACAGCAATTCGATATGGTTTGTTTGTTAATATACAAACAATTGAGTTAAATACTGGGGTAAAATGAAACCAAATAAGAGTAATTATTCGAATAATGTTTGCAGTATTGTTGCTTGTGTGAACAAATAATATATGTATTAAAATTATTGCATGTTTTAGTAGAGGAACAACAGCCTAAATATTATTAAAACATGTTTTGAAAAATCAGAATTAATTTAAAACATACCATAATTAATTTAAAACATACCAGAATTAATTTAAAACATACCAGAATTAATTCAAAACATACCAGAATTAATTTAAAACATACCAGAATTAATTCAAAACATACCAGAATTAATTTAAAACATACCAGAATTAATTCAAAACATACCAGAATTAATTTAAAACATACCAGAATTAATTCAAAACATACCAGAATTAATTCAAAACATACCAGAATTAATTTAAAACATACCATAATTAATTTAAAACATACCAGAATTAATTTAAAACATACCAGAATTATTAATGTTTTTGTTAACTGTTTAACCAATGTTTTCATATCTTCATCAAATTCAGTAACTACTTCGACGTATTTAACCATTTTAACCCCACAAATGATTACTACAAAATACGGAATAATTTCAATAAATACTATTACAAGAGTTGCCAAAATACTCATTTTTTTAATAAAAATTATTTAAAAAATTATTATAAAAATACATCTATTCCACATTGAAAAAATCTTTGGCCAAGCATGAAGAGCAATCTAATTCAATTAATTATGAAATTTTATCCTATAAGCAAATGATGTCACACATAATCACAATATACACTTCATTTTGAATTTTTCACATATTTTTATCTGTTTATTTGCCTAGTTTAAGTTTATAATTATTGTTAAGTCAAAGTCTGATCTTCAAGAAACAAGCTCACAATACATAATTGTGCTACTAATAAAATATACATTCAATAACTAATAAAACAGATAATCACTACTCAAGAACAATAAATCATTTCCCCGACTACTTATATTTTATAATTAATCCCGCCTATATTATGCACTTATGTATAATAAAATCCATTTCTCCCATATACGAGTTCGTTAGTTTCTATTGTGATTGAATGTGAATTGTATTTTAAATATGAAACAAATACAGTTGATAGTTTAGTTTTATTTATAATTATTGTTTATCTCTTTCAACAACGAAAGAATAGGTAAGTTGACCGTTTGGTTGGTGAGTGCGCATGACATGCACAATGTAGCCCTCTACCCCAACACCTTTCAACTATACTATAGATTTATAATTATTTTGACTTTACAAATTTTATATATTTAATTTGACAATAAAACTTGATTAATGTTTAATTAAGATAAAATATAAAAAATTAAAAAAATCATTGTGGATATATTCTTAAACTTTTAAATACAGCTTTTCGATATGGTTTGTTTGTTAATATACAAATAATTGCGTTGAATACGGGGGTGAAATGGCACCAACTGCCAATAATTATTCGATAAATGTTTGGCAAACTGTTGTCTGTGTAGTCATAATATATAAGTATTAACATTGCTGCTTGTTTTATGAATGGAACAACAGCCTAAATATTATTAGGTACAGCCTAAATATTATTATTAGGTACTACCCCCCTCCTCCTCCAAATTAAAAAGTTTAAAAAAACAATTAATTTAAAACTTCAAGAATTGAAATGCAAGAGTGGGAAAATCACAGTACTAGATTTGTAGTGATATCGTAAATTTAGAGGCCCTGATATATGACTCCCGAATTGAGGGGATTACTAGAAGAAATTGAGAAAATAAAAGGATTTTGAGTTTTGTGCAAGAGTTTTGAACCTCTATCGGAGAGATCAGGTGAAACTGGCTTCGGTTCTTCGGTCCAGCTCTGGGATTTTCAAAATCTTAGCGCGCTCCGGAGTTGGCTTCCGGAGCAATGCCCAGCACTGATAAAAAATAAAAATTCTGGCGTTGTAAATTTCTGCCGTTTCGGCGCGCCGAAAGATGAAAATCACGCCAAATGCCAGAACGCGATATCGGCCAAAAATCACACTAAAGCGTCATGATGCACATCCCTGACCAGAATTAATTTAAAACATACTAGAATTATTAATGTTTTTGTTAATTGTCTAAACAGTTTTTTCATCTTCACATCAAGTCCAGGGTACTATCGCATTATACCGCCACATGTCCGCAAATGTTTGTCCGCAGGTTTTTCCTTTTTCTCCCATCCTCACTCTTCTCATAAACATTAAAAGAGCGGTAAATATTATATACGATGTTCGTGCTCTGGAAAAATTCATTGGATGGGAGATGGAATAGAACCATCATGGAAAGGCCCAAACCACCATTCAACCCGATGATGGGTTATTTATTTGTCATTTATATTCTTTCTACAAGTGCGGACACAACACTCCTTCCGCCTTGCGAAACCAAGCGTCCAATAACTATCTTTCCAGTTGTGGCATTTTTTTCTGGCTCGACACAGCTCGTCGAGTTCTATAATATAAGACTGACTGACCATTTTTAATACTTTGAGGAAGGAAAAAGGAGGGGGAACGAACTTGAATTTTACCATCCTTGTCTAAATCCAGGTGGTACATTCGTTCTGCAGTCTTTACTTGGGTCGAAACTTTGTTAGAAGGAAGTCGTATCCCATTTGCTTGCTCCCTTTATTTACGCGTGGACTTTTTTCCTAAAAACCTTTTGAAAAAAGTGAAAAGGAAAACTTGTCATTAACATTTACCGTTCTTTTAATCTTTATGAGAAGAGAGAGGATGGGAGAAGAAGGAAAAACCTGCGGACAAAAATTTGCGGACATGTGGCGGTATAATGCGATAGTACCAAGTCCAGTATGTGAATTGACATATTTAACCATTGTAATTGCGCAAAAAAATATTATGGGAAATGGAATACTTTCAATAAAAATTGACATTAAAAGTGTTGCAAGTCCAACCTTTTTATAAAAATTATTTTCAAATATTAGTTAAAAATACATCATTCATTTCACATGTAAAAAGTGGCAATGTTTTATTAAAATTATCATCAACAACTTGTCTAATACCTCCCCCAGAGTATGGCATTCCGTAAAGATTAGTATACAATACATAAATCAAATTTATTATTGAGACAATCAAAAACATATGTAAATAGCGACGGATACCAATTTTCATGTTTCTGTTAAAATAAATGTTTTTTAAGTATAAACTATTATTATTAGTAGAGACCGGACGGTACCGTACTACGACGGTATTATGTTTTCCGTATCGGTAGTACGGTACGGAATACCGACCGATAAAATTTTTTATTTTTTCCGTAACGTAATACGGTACCGATGAAAATGTATCGGTATTGTTCGGTATTTTGCAGTATTTATCGTACAGTCGGTAATACGGAACGGTAAAATTTTGAATTTTATCGGTATTTTTGGTATTTCAGTACGGAATACCGTTCAGTACGAAATTCCGGTCTCTAATTATTAGTTGAGATATAAATAATGAGCCCCCTTGAGTTAAACGGCTCCCGAACTTTTTGAACAAACTGGTCCGGAGATGAGTCAAAGTACAATAGGTCCGTGGTCGGACAATGCGTCAGTTTCTGGCAAAAATCAAAAGCATAAAACTAATTTTTCGAGTGTTAGAGGTAAATACAAAAATTCGTATTCTCGACACTAGGCAAATTCTAAGTGATTTACCCAATTAATGGTTAAAAATTAAAATTTAAATATATTATGATTAAGGCACGGATTAAAAAACCGCTAACTGACCATCGCTGACCACTGTCTTTTGAGTTCAACTCATCACTCATTCAAGCTCATGTTTTTACTAGGGTTGTTGGCGGACGGTTAACCGGAACCGAAAACCGGTAACCAAACCCGCGCTGATTCCCGCGCTGATTTCGGTTTTAAAAATACACCCCTAAAGATAAAATTTATTTTAAAAAAATTTTACTTGTTTAAAACTAAATATCTATATATAAATTGAATACATAATCCATCAGTACTTAAATAAAAAGTAAATTGGTAGACAAGAAACAGAATATAGAGAAGTAATGGTTTAAAATTTTCTTTCATTATATAAACCAAAATTCCGTCAGTGATAATAAAAATAGCATTTCCATCTTTATCGGTTATATAGAACTTAAAAGCATTGTTGTTATTAAATTCTGATTTTAATTTTATTTCGTGACTGTTTCTGGTTGGCTATAGTATAGGTCCACAGAGTTCCGAACTCAACGGTATATACCATTCGATTCGTCTCGCCGAGCTGAGTTCAAATATGTAAGAATTTGATACGAAAAATGAAAACTCGCAGCGATACAGGCGATTGAAAATCGAAAAACCATGGGGGGGTGGGGGGCAAGCTCGATTTTGGGGTAAAAAATTTGAATATGCAAATAATAACTCGTTTGAAAGAGCTCGTCGAGCTGAGTCGAATGACACCAAAATCAACGAAATTCCGACTTGATTTGACAAAGTTACTATCGTTGTTTTACCCCCCACTTAAGGCCTACTTTCTATTTCCTTCCGGAAAGTTTTAATTTTTTAAAATTTAATTTTGGTTTTTAAAGTTTTACATTTTGTGCGAACATTATATTTGTTAATACTAGAATATCCAAAACACAATTTTGTATCAGAATTCTGCTGTGTATTTCCATTTCTTTTGGTGTTTTAAAAATAATTAAAATAATCAGAATAATGTTTAGAGGATAACCAAGTAATAAACTCCCCCAAAAATCAAATTTAAGGAGAATATCAATTAAAACTGTCATTTTTTATCTTTGAATTAATTTTTAAAAGTTTTATTGTAAAATAAAGTAAATTACGTTGAAATTTTTTTTATTAAAAGTTAAAAGTTTAATAAAAATTTCTGAGAAATTTCAAAGAACGATGCCACCTGCCTATTGTCCCCACGCACTTACCTAATTGTTTATGAAATTTATTAATTATTCGATAGTCTCTACTTAAAGTATAACAACTCTTATGATTTTTGTATATAACCAACCCATCCTGGGAGGAAATACATATCGCTCCTTTGACTCCAAAATGCTCAAAATTTGCTTTAAGAAAGGCTCGAAGTGACTCAAAGTGGAAGAATCGGGACCAACGTTGGAGGGGAGAAGGGCGAAGACCCGAAGTGACCCAGAGTAGAATGAATCCCAACGGTGGGGGGGGGCTGAATTTTTGATACAATAATAGTTTTGATGTTACTACGTAAAATAGATCAGCATTCAAGGTTGAGAAGGAACTTATATGGTTTGGGTATCCTTTTTTAAGCCACGCCCTTTTTCTCCTTTTCCATCATCAATCAAACTTAATACGTTCAGAATGGTCAGCCTTCCCTCTTTTCATTCTACTCTCTTCATTTACCTTTTCCCGTGGCTTAAAGCCAATGTGGCTTGTGGCTCCCGTGGCTTTTTAAGCCAAGGGGGCGTGGCTTAAAAAGGGATACCCAAACCATATAAGTTCCGTTGAGAACAGGGTAACAATGCCACCTTAAGTAATGGCGAGGGCCGAAGGCCCAACGCGGTACATCACTAATGAAGGGAAGAGCCTGACTCGCGCCCATCTAAAAAGGAAGAGCGAGGGCTGAAGTCCGGAAGCCAAGTTCATCTAAAAGGATTTCAGTCCCAACTTCCCCACAGACTCAAGAAAAGTCCCGAAAAAGTATATAGTATCTTCTAAAAGCCACAAAAAAGCTTTAAATTAAGCTAAATACATTTAACGTAAATCTCCAAGCAAAACATAAACCTAGCACAGTTTTAAAGCGGAAGACTTTCAATGCGCGTACGTGAACGCTCTTTTTTCATATGCATTGCTGTTACTAAACCCATAGCTGGTTTATATTTGAAAATGTAAAAAATTTTTGTCTTTGCTTTAAGAATTATTAATGTTTTATAGTAAAATAATGTATAAAATTAATTTAAAATTTTTTTTCTTATTAAAATGTTTCACACAAATAACTTTAAAAAATACAAAAAATATTTTTGAGACAATTTTGGTTCATTTTATTTTAACAAATCTCTGAGCAATTTTATGTACTTTTCTGTTACTTAGACTAATGACTTATTTACTTATCTAGGTATTTGTTAACGTAAAAAACTTATTTCTACAGTAGTGGAACGGAGAAAATTGGGGAAGGAGAAAGTCTAATTATTCTTGACATTTAAGTTCGCATTGGTGACCGGCGCGGGACGGGATATTGCGGGATACCGCTCCCGCAATCCCGCACTTTTTTCGATTTGCGGGATTTTGCGGGAGTGCGGGATTTTGCGGGAGTGCGGGATTTTGCGGGAGTTACTCCCGCAGACAATTTTAAAAGTTACTCCCGCATGCGGGATCCCGCAAATACGATTTTGCCGGTCAAATGAATTCGCATATTAATTTCAACAAAACTGGTTGTGTTTACCTAGGGCGGGGTAACTAAGGGAAAACTTTTAAAATACAAAAAATATTTTTGAGAAAAGCTACTAGCTTTGTTTACTTGCTCAGAATTAATTTAAAATATATTGTAAATTATCAGAAAATGTTTGATAAACAAGTCTAGACATCAAAATTAATTTAAAATACTAGGCAGAATTTTTTGGCAGAAATTTTTGAAAGCAAAAATCGCAGACGAAAATTTTAAAATTTTAGGAGTATATATAGAATTTTGTAACGAATTTTTGCAACGCAAATTGTTACAAAAATTCGAAAATCGAAAAAAAACCCTCAAAATCGAAATTTCAAACAATTCTCCTCGTGTACAAAATGAAAAATAAAAAATTTTTTTATCAAAAAATTTAAATAATATACATAAAATGGAATATAAAAAATTTAAAAGAATCAAAACAAAAAAATTTTGTCTTTCGTTGTTCCTTTTTTGCAAAATAAAAATTTTAAAAATTTTGGGTAATATATAAAATTATTTTTTTAATAAAAAATATTCAAGAAATATTAATATCGGTAGTAATTAAACGTTGAGTAGAAGCAAGTGCATCCACCACAGTTGGACGAAATTTTTTATCCGAAATAAAAGAGATTCCAGGTATTGAATAAATTGATTCCTAGAAATAAAATTTTAGTAGGCGAGAATGGGGAGAGGGCATAGGTGAAACGTTAAAAATAAAAATTTATTAGTGTTGGGGAGGATGAGAGTTCTCAGAAACTCATTAGTAGGGTTGGTGGCCGAATCCGGCCCGGTCCGAAAGATCGAGTCGAGCCTCGAATTTTGGCCCGAAAAAGACCGGGCCGGCCCGAAAAAATGAGGCCCGAAAAAAATGACTCGAACGTCGGCCCGACTCGAAAACCCCAACCCTACTCATTGTAGATGGATTACCTCTAATCTGGTTTCGGGTCGAGAAAAGTCCGGGTTCGGTTAACCCATAACCCTAACCAGAAATTTTCTTCTAAAAAAAGACGGGCTGGGGTCTTCCATTAACTCCACAAAAACTCTCAAATGATCTCAAAAACTCATATATTCTGTATTAGAGACTTGTTTTTATTCGACTTATTTTTAAGTGTCTTACACTTACATTGTCTGAAAGCCTAAACAATTGTTCAGGAAAGTCTTGAAAGAATGGGTGTCTCATTGCTTTAATTGCTCCAATTCTTTTATTTCCATCATACTAAAAAATTTTTAAAATTAAAAATTTTTTTTATTTTTGGCGTAATATTTATTTTTAAATTTTTTGGCATAATGCTTATTTTTAAAATTTTTATAACCCTAAATATCAACACTAAAAGAGATCTAAAGGGTAACTTGCCTCTGGAATAGGGTTGGAGCCCGGTCCGAAGTTCGAGTCTCGAATTCGAACCATCGAATTTTGGTTCGAAAAAGACTATCCGGCCGGCCTGATAAAAATGAGGCCCGAGAAAAATGACTCGAACGTCGGCACGACCCGAACCCCCCAACCCTATCTGGAATAAGCGGCCCCTAGAGACTTATTCTAGTGCGACGGCCCTTTTTATCAAAATTAACCTTTAATAACTTCAATAATAAATCAACAGTAATTGTATCCAATCTTGGAAGGCAAATTAAACATTTTGGGGAATGCTGCCTAAAATTTCTGCATTTTTTGAATCCGGGCAATTCTCTCAATTCTGGGTGTGTTTCTGAATTTGGAGTTCCCAGTTTTTGAAAAATTAATTTTAATTGTTCTGTTGGGGAACTTCCAGGGAATAATGGGAGGTTTGTCAACATTTCATAAATTATACAACCAACAGCCCACATATCTATATGTGTTGTATATTCTGTTGAACCTTTAAAAAAGGATATTTTAAAATTAATTAGGAGGATAGATTATGGGTCAAAATGTCCTTGAAATATTATTTAAATTTTTCCTTGAAGGAAGCCCAAGATTCCAACCAAATCAAAGCAAACTTTGTATACACCGGCGTGACTATATTTCAGACAATAAAATTTTAAAAATTGGGATTCGGGAAATTCCATGTTTTTAACTTCATGAGTGCGAGAATTGTGATTTTTGACCCAAAATGTCGGGAATTTCCGAGTTTTTGGGAATCAGGAAGTGGGCTTGCCATATCCCTGATACATACAGTACAAGGTGATCTTTCAAACATCACCCTTGACTATTTTAAATTGCAGTATAAGTCGGAAGGGTACACCCCGATGTACCGTGAGCTCAATGTACCGCCGAGCTATAACTTCGTTCGAAATTGTCGAATCCGTGGCGCCCTGGTATATTTCGATGAGGCTCGACCAGCTGAATCGAACCATACCAGAGTGCCACAGATTCGACAATTTTGAACAAAGTTATAGCTCGGCGGAACACTGGTCTTCTTCCAAGTCGGAAAAGTGTGACAACATAGAGATTCTCGCAAATCCGATGGTTTAAGGTCAACAAGGCTTGTAACTTAGAGATCCCCTCCATAATAAACAAAAAATTTCTTTACCAAGCAAGACATCTGGAGGTCTATACCACAGAGTAACAACTTCGCTCGAGTAACTTTTAGTAGGTATAGATTGTGCTCTAGCCAACCCAAAATCAGCCAATTTAAGTTCCCCTCCTTTAGTCACAAGTAAATTTTGAGGTTTTAAATCTCTATGTAAAATTCTTCTAGAATGGCAATAGGACAGCCCTCTGAGTAATTGAAAGGCAAAAAGCTGGACGTTTCTTATGGACATTAAAGTTTCGAGTTCTTCCATATATTCTCGTAAATCTTGTTCAACAAATTCAAAAACGAGTGTTAAAACGCTGAAAAACATAAGAGAGAATTTAAAATTAAAATTAATATTTAGTTAATCCTAATAATTAGGTACCCCATTAGGACTAAAAATCGCATAATAATGAGCCTCTCCACACCCTGAGGCCAACCAAAAATTGGAAAATGATCCTAAATTGAGGATATCTAGTTTGGATAAAAAAGGAAGACCTTAGGGGGTGAAGTTAATTGAAAGAGAGGTGTCTCTTAAGAGGGAGGAGGTGACTTTTAAGAGGGAGGAGATGTCTCTTAGGAGGGAGAGGTGTCTCTTAAGAGGAAGGGGTGTCTCTTAAGAGGGAGAAGGTGTCTCTTAAGAGGAAGGGGTGTCTCTTCCAAAGGGGGTCTCCAAACCCCAAAGGGGTACCCGCAAGAAAAGGTCTGTATCGAGTCCATCCTACAGCAAAGTCTGGCCGAATTAATCTAGATAATATCCACCTGTCTGTATGTACAACATCGTGTAACGTAACAATATTAGCATGCTTCAAATTTCTGAGTAAACTAACTTCCCTTATCCTTTAATTTAAAAACTTTGATTAAATTCCCAAAAATAAGTCAAAGTTTACGCTGTACACGGCGCCCCCTCTTCATGTTCTAACCGAATTTCTTTCATTGCCACACTTCTCCCAGTTAATAGACTTTGCCCCAAATAAACGGTTGCATAAGTTCCTTCCCCCAAATCAAAGATTTTTTTGTAGGTTTCGGCTCTCCCAAAACCAATTTCGTTGAGGGATGCTCGGCGACATTTTCTGCTTATTGGGTTTTCGACTGCTGGGATTCTACTCAAATTTTCTACAACACATTGGGGGATGTTTATATAGGCGGGTAGTGAAAGACGTTTTTGGATTTCTGCCTGAAAAATTTTAAAAATTAAAAAAAATTTTTATTCAGTACTCTTATGTCTCCATTACAATATTTGTTTCCCAAAATTTGGGGATTCCAATAATGTCGGACCGCACTTAAAGGTATAATGAAGTGTATCTAATCCTTTACCCAAATCAAAAAAAAGTAGCCAACCCAATAGCCAAACAAAGTATAGACACGAATCAGCTCGTCTATCTCTTTTGAATGTCGGTTTTGACTATTTTGAACCCAGTAACTCAGTACATTATCAAATAGAAGTATCTAGCCTTGGATTAATCTTACATAAAGGAGGTTCGAACATCGCATTGAACCGACCAACGGGAGAGTTATAAGAGTACAGTACCCAAAAGAATGGAAACAATCAAAAAACCCCCCACCTCCAATCTTCTCCCTTCCCCTCCTTTATCAGCAGCAGGATTATTATTATTAGCTGTAGCCATTGCCCCATTATTATTTGCTCCTTTTTTCTTCCTCAATTTAACATTAGGCACATAAATAGCAGTAATTCTAGAATGTGGAGATGTTGAAGAAGAATTTGTTGTTTCTCCAGAAGAACTTGGAGAAACCTCAGCAGCACTTTCACCGTCAGATCCCAGCCTTCCATTTATTGTTGTTATAGAGGAAGTTGAGAAACTTCCGAACCAGCGGGGGGCATGCCAGCTTTTTGTTCTAGAGGAGGAAGAAGAGGAGGAAGAATTTTGTTGAGAGGAGTTTTGTTGTTGAGGGAGTTGTTGAGAGGGTTGTTGTTGTTGTTGCTGACGCTTTTTTGAACGTAAAGTAATTTGTGGATGTTTTTCTTCTATTGTATTTGATGAAGAATTTAACTGGGTTTTCTTAAAAATAAATTAGCAGTAACAAGAAGAATTTCTCGAATCCTACTACTACTCCCCTCTCCAATAAATACCCTCCGAGAGAAATCTTTCACAAGAATTTAAATCCCTAGGCGTTTATTAGAATACAGTAAAACTTTTTCCTTACATTATTCCCCTCCTCTCTGACACAATTTTGTTGCTGACAAGGCTGTACTCGATTACTAGGTCCTTCCTCTTCAACAGTCATTTCCGCAATCCTCTCACCCAACTGCGAAAGGGAATCTGACAAGCTCCAACGATACCTATGGGAGGAAAATAAATTTATCTTATAACCTTATTTTAATGTCACTATTAATTAGGTGACCGGAAAAGCCCTGAATGAATTTTTACAAAAATAATTTTTTTCCATACTAAGGCATGAGAGACTCACATCTAGGGTTACTAGAACGGACCGACACGGTCCAAAAGATAAAGTCGAGCATAGGATATTTTGTTCTAAAGTGACTTGTATGGCCCAGTTTAATAAAAACATGCCCGAAAAATGCCTCAAACGTCGGCCCGACTACGAAACGGCAACCCCCTCCTCTTCTCTTAACTGTCAGTGACTCCCCTACAGGATGCAAGGTCACAAGAATCCTTCGACCCAAAAAATTTTTTTCTTTCTCACTTTGATTTCATTTTATTCGTTTCTGTATCTCTATTAGAACGAAGACTATAATTATTATTTATTCCAATATCTGATATTGTTGGGGTTATATTTCTTTCTTGTTGTTGTTGCTCAACAACAATATTATTACCACCCAATACACGGCTGATTCGTTGCCTTATTTTCTTCATTTTTCGTTGTTTAAAGAAACTAAAAAACCTTAAAAAAGAACAATTCAGTAAAATAAATGATGTTAATTTTTAGAAAAAGAGAGAGAGATGGGTGGCGGTTGTTCGCAGGTTTTAATTAATTGCGTTGTGGTCGATTAATCATGTTTGGGCGCGGTAATCTTTGGGCGCGAACGCTTGTAATGACAAATTGGGAAGACTTAGAGGCATGAAATTTTGTGAGTATGTCCTTAATAGTGATCTCTATCTCTACTAAAAATTTAAAAATTTTCGATTCAGAAATTTTACTGTTATGGGCGAAAAACTCAAGAAAATAGGCATTTTTCAAAAAATCAACATTTACTACAGTAACCCCATAAATGCATAGCCAAAAAATTTCAAATTTTTAGACAAGTTAGATAACACTATTGGGTGCATCTGTGAAAAATTTCATATCTAAAGGTGACCTTTAGGAGCCGTTTAGGGTCGCGCCAAAACACAACTGCGCCCAAACATACCAGAAGAAAATTGCCGCCTGACAAGAAAAAAAGTGAATTTTTTAGTTAAATTAAATGGGGTTAACTAGATCATTTTATTTGGTTTGGATGTATAAATATAAATTGGTTAAAAGAAATAATAAATAAATATATAAATTTTATTTTTATAATTCAAATGGACAGCTGAATGAAAATTGCGCGCGCATTGGGGAGAGGAAGTGGAGGAAAAATTAGTGAAATAAATAAATATAGAAAATTGGGGAGAGAAAATGGGACAGTTCTAAAGCCTCGGGCATTAATTTGGAATTATGTGAAGCCTAAAATGGAGCGGAAAATTGAATAATTTTTTGGCTAATTTTTAATGGTAAAAATTGAATGGAAATTAAAAAAAATTTTGAAAATTTCAAAAATTTTTAAAAATTTTTGAGAAATTTTTAAAAAAATTTTTTAAATTTTTTTGAAAAATTTTATGGAGTCTAAATCTCATTACAAAACATTTTGCAACAAAATTTTTAAATTTAGTTACTAGTAATTAACTAATACTTAATCCTAACTATCGTCGATCGTGTTATACTAGTGTAAGCCTTGGGGCTGTAAAAAGTGTCCACAATATTAATGTATAAATTAAAGTAATCACTGGTTAGGTAAAGCTGCCTAAGCGATACCACCCACATATTTCAAAAAATTTCAACTCAATATTGTGTACAATTTTTAGCCTCAAGGGGGTAAAAAAGAGGTCTGACTAACCCAAATCTAATAGAAATTTGATCAAAAAAATTTTCTCGATCTTTTGGATTTTAACTAAAAATTTTAAAGGGCAAAAGCATGTAATAATAATTAAAATATATCAAGTCAATTAAGGGCGGTCAAAAGAAAAAAAAATAAAATAAAAAGGGGGTTAATGCGCGCCACACACTTCAACTAACCAAACACAATCACCCCTTCCCTTCCTTTCCCGTTCTTTTCCATTCTTTCCAAAATTTTTCTATTTTCAGCTCGTCATTAAAAGAGCTGTGTGTCATGTCAAAATAAATTAAAAACCTGATCAATCGTTGAAAAAAAAATTTTTTTTTAATTTTATAGAGGGCGGTCTTTTCTTCTCCTTTCCCAATTAAAGTAACCGCCGACTGAAGAGGTTAGCGCGTGTGGGCGCGCGAAGGGAGATAAAATGGCGGTTGAAGGCTATTTAGAGAGACAATTTGTGTGAAAATAAAGGCGAGAATTGTGAAAATTATTTTTTTTGTTTTTAAATTTTGGGGGATTAACGGAAGGATAAATGAAGGGAAAAAAGGATTTTGGGTAGATTTAAAAAAATATTTTTTTAAATTCAAGTACTCTTAATGAGGAGACAATGTACTTAATATTAAAAATAATATTTAAAAAATAAAAATAATAATTAGAGAAATTAATACTACCCAAAAGATCAACAAATCCTTCAGTGATCACTAGAGTGTGTCATTTTAGGTCCAAAAAATCGTGAAATAGGATCCTATTTAGGTCCAAAAAAAGTTAAAAATAGGTTCAAAAAAATCCAAAAAAGGCCAAAATAGGTCCAAATTTTGATTAAATAGGTTCGAATTTTGGCTAAAATTAAAGCTTTTTCGGATCAACATTTAGTAAATTTGAATTTTTTCTGCAATTTTCTTGTTTTAAACAGAAATTTATCGAAATTTTGAGCCATCTCTCAATGTCTAATGCTGTGGTTACATAAAAGTCGCTTTGCGTTTTGCGACAGAAAATAGCATACAAAATGATGAGAGACAAAATCGCGCGCGATTTTGTCTCCTCTTTTTACATTATCTTTTCTGTCGCAAGACGCGCGCGATTTTTATGTAACCGTAGCTTAACTCTGAATACTAGAGTTGGTCGAGGTGATTTTTGAAAAAGCAGAGGCCGAGGATCACTGAGGCTGGAAAAGCCAAGATCGAGGTCGAGGGGCAAATTTTGACCCGAGACCGAGTCTCTCCCCGATTTCTCAAATGAGAAGTTGGATGGGACAGGGATTTGTGGGGGTAAGGGATTTGAATAGGTAACGGGGATAGCGATTAATTTGGATTTTGAGGGAATAAAGACAAAGAATGGTGTAGTACATGGAGATATACCAGAATACTGGCCTCCCTGGGCAAAAGTTTAGTGATTTTACAGCAAAAAATTTATTTTATTAGCGCCGCAGGCAAAATTTTTTAGATTTTTGGATGTTCAGGACGATAAAATTTACGAAAATTTGATTGAAAATAGTCAAAATTTAAGAAAAATCTTCAAAAACCTAAAATAGGTCCAAAAAAGGTAGAAATAGGTTCAAAATAGGTTTTAGGTCCGAAAAGGCCGAAATAGGTTTTTTAGGCTCTAGTAACTCAAAAAGTACGCAACCTCCAGCGCTAAAACAGTGTTTTTTCGACTTATCTCATCATGGGCTGCTTGCAAAAAAAATAGGTAAAAACCTAAAATGACACACTCTAGTGGTCACCCACAGGCTTTTAGGGAGGATATCACCCTCAGTCTCCTACTATCCTCTTTTCTTGTGAGGAAGGGTCAAGTAATTACCGTAAAGCTTCTAATAGAAGCACATGTCTTCTATTTTTCGATCCTCTCGTATGTTGTGCTTATATTAGGGAATGTGCTTCTATTAGAGAGTGCTTTTATTTTTCAATCCTCTCGTAGGGTGTGCTTCTATTGGAAGGTGTGCTTCTATTGGAAGTTTTACGGTAATCGGTTTCTTTCTTCGGTTACTACAAAAAATAATTTCTGAAAAAATCACAAAAATATCTTCAATCTGTTGATTTTTTATTTTGTTGATCTTAAGGGTAAGCATAAGACCAAGACAAGAAGAGGGAAAGAAGAGGAGATTTAGAAGTAATTATGGGATCCTTCAATTTTTAATAGGTTAATCCGTTGTTTTTTAGGTTACCCGTTAAAATAAAGGAAGGATTGTTTAATATTAGAGATCCTGAATTTCCACGAGGTTTTTCCTCTATTTTGGTTCAATATCAATCTTATCCAGAAGATTAACAGAATAAAGAAACACCTTTGAGATAGTGGCGGATCCGGATATCCATATCAGGGTTGCCGCGGGTACAATAAATCTTCGGGTATCGGGTTGGAGCGTTTTCATTTCGGGTCACGGGTTTCGGGCTAGAAAGAATATCGGGTAAGGGAATGGGTTTCGGGCGGCAACCCTGATCCAAATCCCAAAAAGTCCGGTATCTGGAAATTTTCTATTCGGATATCTGATCCGGAATTTCCCAAGATCCTCCAACCCTATTTTGAGATTTTTCATCGTTTATCTTTTTGAGGTCGATCTTCTGGACTTTACCTAGTTTGGAAGAGATTTTG
The DNA here is from genome assembly GCA_036172955.1 of Meloidogyne arenaria. Taxonomy (NCBI): domain Eukaryota; kingdom Metazoa; phylum Nematoda; class Chromadorea; order Rhabditida; family Meloidogynidae; genus Meloidogyne; species Meloidogyne arenaria. The sequence goes on along the minus strand of JARQAB010000033.1, from coordinate 534,720 downwards.
AAGGATTTGCCCCCAAATATTAAAAATAATTTTAACTGCTCGTCAAATGCACGAAAAACCTGCTTTTTCTGTGTTACATAATATTAATTATTTTATAAATCTAACGGGAATATCATCAACCGGATAGAAAAATAAAAACGGAAAATTAAAAGAAAAATGTGTGTTTGTTGTTGGTTAGTCAATGGGAAAATAGAATAAAAATACAAAAGAGAATTGCAAATAGAAAAAAATTTTATTTGTGTGTGTGGATTACGGAAAATCTGGTAAATTAATGGAAGCGGTAGGAGAGAGAAAATGAAAAAAATTGGGTGGTAGAAGGGTTGATGGAATGGAAAGGGGGCTATACTCTACCACAGACGGTCTACCGCAAAAATTTGTGTGACAGGGGTACTTAAGGCAGGGTAAAGTCAATTTCAATAAGATTTGAGGCTTCTAGTCGAGCTGAGAAGGTGTTAGAAGATATCGAAAAGTCTTGGTATGGCATTACGGTAAAAGGGAGAGAGAGAAAATGAAAAAATTGGGTGGTAGAATGTTGATGGGAGGAATGGGAAGGTTGATGGGAGGAACCACAGATTTGTCTACCGCAAAACTTGTGTGGGGGAGAATGAAGCCCGGTGTCGAGTCAATTTTGACAAGATCTGAATGTTCTAGTCAAAAAGTCTTGGGGTATGACATTAAAGAAAAATGTGTTGACTTTGTGAAAGACTGGGCTAGCGGTAAACTGGCCTGGAAAAGACTGGGCTGGAAATTGTTGTAAATGAATGGATGTAAACATTTATTGATAGAAAAAAGGAAATGGGGAAAAAAGTTGATTTAAACAAAAAATATATCTACGAGATTATTTTTAAAGAAAAATTGTAGAAGAAAAATGTGTGGATGTGTGTGAGAAAATTTTTATTTAAAGAGCAAAGATTTGGTGTAAATTAATAAAAGCTGTTGGACTTTATAAAAAATAAAAAATAAAATATTTTTTAAATAAAAAATATTTTTTTCCTTTCTCTATATAAGAGAAAAACATGAAAAAATTTCGAAAAAAGAACAAATCTTTCTTTAAAATTAATTTAAAAAGCTGAAAATTGGTATACCTATGTAAAAATATATTTCCGATCGACTGTCGATCTCCGATTTTTGAAATTTTGACTTTTAAGGTCGAAAAGTCGAAATTTGTCGGAAATTGTATTTACATATAGAATTAAAAGCGAAAAGCTAATAGTTGCTTGGTGGTATAGTGGTGAGTGTGTTAGGTTATGGTGGTGGGGTTGAGGGTTCGAATCCAAAGCAGTGTAAAAATTTTTTTCAACATTAAAAAATAATATTTAAATTAGTTTTATGATTAAAATGTATTTAAAAATTTTTTTTTGTGTTTGGAAGGCATTTTATGGATTAAAAGGTATATTGAGTGATTAAATGCGATATCTAGGAGTGATATTAGGAATTTGAGTTTAAGTGGATAAATGATTATAGAGGGCGTACTTTGAAGGGATATAGAAGGATTAGGTTGATTATTTGGATTTAGAGAGATTAAAAGATTTAGAGGGATAAGTTGGATTTAGAGGGATTAGGTGGATTTAGAGGGATTAAATGATAGAGAGATTAAAATATTTAGGTGGATTAAAAGTTGTAGAGAGATTACGTGGGTTTATAGAGATTGAGTGAATTTAGGGTGATTAAAAGACTCAGAGTGATTAAATAATAGAGAGGTAAAAATATTTAGAGGGATTAAAAGATTAAAAAAAGATTCAGAGGGATTAGTTGGATTTAGAGGGATCAAAAGATTTGTAGGGATTAGGTGGGTTTAAAGAGATTATGTGGATTTAGGGGGATTAAAAGATTAAAAAAAGATTCGGTTAGGTGGATCTAGAAGGATTAAAAGATAGATGTAGGGGGACTAAAAGATTTAGAGGGAAGTAAAGGTTTAGTGTTTAAAAGATGTAGAGTGTATTAGAAAAAGGGTTTGTAGTGGTATTTCCTATATGGGGATATAGGATTAACAGAGATATTTGTATTTGAGATTCCAAACTCCAACTTGCCTTCCAAACTCCAAGGAATTCAGAGGGATATATGGAATTTTAAGTGATTTGGAGGTATATCTGAGGATAAAATGGAGATAGAGGGATAATAAGTGATTTGGTTGGATAATATTTGTCATAAGGTGAGTTATATTTTATCGGGAGTATATAGGATTAAAAGGATATTTTTTTAGAAATAAACAGTAATGTATTGGGCTTGAGGGATTAACGGATATATCTATGGATCTAGGGAGGTTAAGAGGTATAAAGAATCAACAAAGATAAAGGGTGTTTGAGGTTAACTGAGATAGGGGTTGAGGGATTAACAGGAATGTCATCGGGTTTATGAAATTAATCATTAATTTTTATCTGAATACTTTTCAAAAACCTCTTTGGAATAACTTTTTCTGGGCTCCGTGTTAAATGCGCCTTTGGCGCATTCAATCCAGTGCGCGGAGCGCGCTGGTTACTTAAAATAAAAATAAAGTGTTTTACAAAGAAATAACTTTCAAAGGAATCGAACCTTGGACTAAAAATATGTTAACTAAAACAAAAATTTAACCAACTAAACCAGCACATTTCAACTGGTAAAAATAGGGGAAAATAACGATGAGCGACACTTAAACGGCTCTAACTTTTTACAAAGTTAGCAAATATTCTTGGTCATTTTTACTAAAATAAACTAGAAACTCAGAGCTCTCGAATAGTATAATATACCTAGGTTCGGATTGGGCAAAAAACAAAAAAATTATAAAATTAGGAAAAAATCCACTGTGATACATTTTAATTAAATTAATTTAAATTTGTTTATTTTTTAATTTGTTTTGGCGTTCCGTTTAATTTTATGTCCCTCCCCCTTTATTTTTCTCTTTGTTGACCCTTCTATAAATAATCCTCCCCCTTCCCCAAATTTGTTCATTCTCAATTTATTCATATATTTTTGTTAAAAAGCATCTTCTGAGAAAACCCAAGCGCGTGGGAAAATCAATAGTGAAAGGATTAATTTTGCACAACCACATATGCAATACCCGCCACAACCTTTTCAAGTGCAAGGAATGGGTCCGTATTGGGGTTATCCTCCTTTTCAACAAATGTACCCATCACCTAATTTTGTTATGAATACACAGCAATATCCAAATTATTTCCCTGGAAATAATCAGATACAAGGTGTAAATACAAATCAATTTAACCAAGCACATCTAGAGGTTCCACAAGCACAAACTCCGTTAGGACTCGAAAGTTTAACTCAAGCTCTCATCCTTGATAAGGTCCCTGAATTAAAAGGAAATGAAGGGTCTGATGGAATTCGTAGATTTTTCAAAAAATTTGATATGGCAACTGAAGGTTGGGTTGAAAAGAAAAGAATATTAGCTTTAGAATCTAAATTGTTTGGTCGCGCAGAAAGAGCGTATAATGTCGCTTTAAGTACTGAACCTTACAGATATGAATCTATTAGGCGTTATATTCTTTATCATTTGGAAGAAACTGACTCTAAGGGTATGGAAGCGTTTGATAAGTTAATGAAAGGAGTTCAGCGTGGCTATAATGAACCAATCGATGAACTAGCAGAGAAAATTGCTGGTTTAGTAAAAAGAGCTTATCCTGGAATTAACGCACACCTTATTGATGAGTATGCGATTAAGCATTTGATAAGAAGTCTTGGAAATCCCGAACTTGCTTTAAGTCTTGAATTGTCACGTAAACCTGGAATGACACTTGATGAATTTGTTGCACTTACAGCTAGAGCCGAAGCAACGCAAAAAGTAGTGTCAACACGTTATAATCGTTCTGAAATTAGGGGAAATAATTTTAATAAGTACCCACAACAAAGATCGACATTTTACGAGCAAAGTTCGAGCAGGCAGCAGGAAATTAAATGTTATACTTGCGGAAAACCTGGCCATACTTCTCGGGAATGCAGAACAAAATTCCAACCTCAAAATACACAAAACTTCCAAAATAGGACAGTCCCCAATCAAAATTTCAATCCCCAACAAAAGCCTTTTGCAATTCGAGAATTTGGGACAGCTCAACAAAATCGAAACCATCTTAAACAAAATATGCTTAAGATTGAGCAAATCGATAATTTGAACACTCCCCAAGTTAACGCAGTACACGCAGCTGAAACCGCAAAATTTTTTGAAGGTGAAATTCAAGAAAAAGAGGTGGACAAAAGTGGTTTAGTTGGGAAAATAATTGCACTTAGTGTCACTGTTCTAGGAGAAAAAGCACTTTCAATAATTGATCCCGGAGCACAAATTTCGCTTGTTGATGCAACTTATTTAGCGAATCTGATAAAGTTGAAAGAAATTGATCTTCATGATCCTAAACTTAAATTTTCTAAAGCAAGTGAAGAAGTATTAGATGTAAATGGGAACAAAGTAAAGGCTTTAGGAATTATAGATTTACCTATTTTACGAAGTGGATCTAATGAAACAAAGGTTAGGGCACATATAACCAAAGCTCCATTTGGTTATGATTTTCTCTTTGGAACAAACTGTCTTGAAGACCTAGGGTTTAAGCTCTATGATGAACCCAACAATGAAATGATCAACTTTCAACAAGTTGAAAGAGAAAAAGCTGGAACCGTCAATATTATTTTCCATACAACACTACCCCCTAGATCAACAAAACTTGTTGAAGTGAAAATTGGCAAAGAATTTGTAAAGGAAGATGTGCTTATTTTTAATGATGATAAGGCCACAATTCAAGTTGAGCCAACTTTAGCTTCCGGAGAAAATGGAAAAGCTGTAGTCCCAATAACAAACCTTTCAGCATTATCAATTTCTTTAAAAGAAAATGAAGAAATAGGCAATATTGAAAAAGTTGAAGAATTCGGGGAAGCAGAAAATTTCCTTTATTATAACTGGCAACCTGAAAATACAAAAATCACTAGCCAGGAAGAAAATGAGGAAATTGAAAAAGAAATTGCAATAAAGTCACAGCTCGATAAAAACACAGGAAAATTAACTGAAAAGGAAAATGGAGAATTAGGGCTGTTAATTAAGGAATTCTCAGAAATTTTTGCACTTTCTGATGAAGAATTAACTCAAACAAATCTTGTCAAGCACCAGATTCAACTAGAAAATACACAACCAATAAGGGCTAGAGTTCGACCTGTCCCTTATGCATACCGCGAAAAAGTTTCTGGAATGATACAAGACTATTTGGGTCGCGGAATAATTCAACCTTCACATTCTCCATACGCAAGTCCTATTGTAATAGTTCCAAAGAAAGATGGGACCTTGAGATTTTGTGTTGATTATAGAGGAGTAAATTCTGTAACGAAAAAGGATGCTTTTCCACTTCCTAACATAGACAATACTCTTCTAATGCTTGGCGATAAAAGAATTTTCTCGACTCTTGATTTCATGTCGGGATATTGGCAAATAAGTATGGAAGAAGAATCGATAGAGAAAACGGCCTTTATCACTGAATTTGGACTCCATGAATTTTTAGTTATGCCATTTGGTTTAGCAAACGCAGTTGCGACTTTTCAGCGATTTATGTCTGTTTTATTTGAGGGTCTAATCAATAAATTTGTTTTTGTATACATTGATGATATTTTGATTGCTTCTGATTCATTTGAAATTCATAAATGTCATTTAGAGCAAGTTTTTGAGCGAATAAGAAGTGCGGGTTTAAAATTGAAAATAACAAAATGTAAATTCGCAGCTGATGAAATTCCTTTCCTTGGTCACACTCTTACACCTCAAGGAATTAAAAAGGATGCTGAAAAAATTAAACCAATTCTTGAAATGCCTTTACCGAAAAATAGGAAAGAACTGAGATCTTTCTTAGGATTTATGGCTTACTACCGAAAATTTATTTATTCTTTTGGCTCCATTGCAAAACCTCTTTTCAATCTTGTAAAGGAGGACACAAAATTTTTAATAGGAGAAAAAGAAAAGGACGCAATTGAAAAACTTAAAAACAAAATAATTCAAGACGTTCTTTTACATTTTCCTGATTTTAAAGCTGCGATCGAAGATGAAAAGAGAAAATTCTTAATAATGACTGACGCAAGTAAATTAGGAATTTCTGCGATACTTTGCCAACCAGACCAAAATTATCGTATAAGACCTATCTATTTTGCATCAAGACAATGTAATAAGCACGAATCGCGTTACTGTCCGACAGAATTGGAAGCCTTGGCAGTTAGATTCGGGGCTAAAAAATTTGCGCAATTTATTACAATGATTCCGACACGTGTTTTAACCGATCACAAAGCTTTAGTTCCAATGTTCCGAAGCAAAAATGAAACCGGAAATTCAAGAGTAGACCGTTGGATTATGGAACTTAATGCACGTTTTATTCTTAAAGTTGAGTATAATCCTGGAAAATCAAACATTGTCGCTGACCTTCTCTCTAGGACACCAACTCAAAACCCAAAACTTTATTTAATCCAAAATGAAAATGTTGAGGAAGAAATTGTTGAAGATGAGAATAAAGGGAAAGAAAAATCAATAAATGTCCCTGAGTTTGAAAATGAAAAGAAAGAAATTTGGAAAGAGAAAACGCGCGAAAGTGAATTAAAAACAATTTATGAGTTTTTGGAAAAAAGACTTTTACCAACTGACCAAAGAGAAAGACAGATAGTTTTGGCCCGATGCCAAAATGTTACATTAATTGAGGGACTTCTTTATTTCTTTGACTCTCAGACTGGGGATTTAAAACTCTTTGTTCCTAGGGAATTTAGGAATAAAATTTTGGAAGAAAGACATGAAGGAGTTTGCGCAGGACATCAAAGCGGGAAAAAGCTATTCCGCCAAATAAATGAAAAATACTTTTGGCCCAATATGAGAGCAGAATGTAATGCAATAGCTTTAAATTGCAGAATCTGTTCGCATGCGAGAAAATCGCGAGCAAATCAACCTGAACTTCAAATGCGCAAAACTTCAGAACCTCTAGAACTAGTTTGTATGGACATACTTGAAATAGGAAGAAGTAATGCCGCGAATCGTTACATACTAGTTATTGTTGACCACTTTACAAAATGGGTCGTGGCAGAACCAATTCCAGATAAATCTTCCGAAACGGTTGCGCGTATTTTTGTGGAAAAATTTATTTTAGTTTATGGAAGCCCGAAACAAATTCACTCTGACAAAGGCAAAGAATTTGTGAATAAGACTCTTGAAGAAATTTCCAGAATACTAAAAATAACTAAATCTACAACCTTAGGATACGACCCGAATGCAAATGGTTTAGTCGAACGAATAAACCAAATAATTTTGGGAATGCTTCGAAGAAATACGGGATCTGTTTGGGAATGGGATTTACGCTTACCTTTTTGTGTTTTTGCAATAAATATAACCCCCTCAGAATCGACCGGATTTTCACCTTACCTTCTTATGTTCGGTCGCGTTGCAAATTTTCCAACAAATGAGACTGTTAATTTTCCCTACAACCCTGCTTACACTATTGATGAGGAAAGTTATCTTCAACTTTTCCGTGAAAATTTAGCACAACTAATGAAAGAAACTAACAAAAATTTGGAAAAGTCGAGAGAGAAAATTTCGGCTTACTATAATGCTCAAAAGAATGTTACCGCGAATAAATACAAAATAGGGGATAGAGTCATGATAAACTTCCCTGGAAAAAATTTGCGTAACGAACACAAAAAGCTTTTATGGAACAATTTTGGGCCTTACAAAATAATATCAATTGGAAAAGCTACTGTTTCTTGCGTTCCAACTGATAACCCAAAAGCAAAAGAAATTATAGTTCCTATTGAGCGACTTACTAAAGTACCTATTGGCGTACCCGACATTGCGACACTACCCTCCGGCAAAAATCCTTACAAAAATATAATAAATTTTATGGGATTAAAAATTGAAAAAGAACTTAAAAATCAAGGGACGATTTTTATTTCAGGTTCGGAGGCGTTTGAATTTGACTGGACCGAAACATGCAACAAAATGGGAGAACATAAAGATTGTTTGACACTTCTCGCAGCAGATCTTGACCCTGTTCTTGACAATTCTTCAAATCTTGGAAAAGAAGAAATTAAATCTGCATTACAAGCTCTGTTTACAATCTTTATTTTGAAAAACGACACGACAAATTCCCTCACTGCAGCGAAAACTTTATTGACAACAATTCTTCAAGGAGACCCCGGTCTCGAACTAATTTTATTTTCTGGGAAAAGAGGAGATTTAATTTCTACAGGAATAATTCCAAAAGAAGAAGACATTATTCTTGCTTTAGAATGTTGGGCAAATTCTTGTAATGTTTTGAAAAAGAAGCTTGAGAAATTAAAATATGAAGAAATAAAAAGTATTATTCCTTCAGTCGTTAATGAATTGCCTAAAACTGAAAAAGAAGAATGGAAAAAGACTTTTATTAAAACTAATTGGCTTTTAGAGAAAGTGAGAGCTAAATTGGTGTTTAATGTAAAGAAGTTTGTGGAAGCTCCACGAGTTTTAATAGGAGATTCAACAGCTGAACAATTAAATGAGGCAATGCCAAAATCTGAATTTATAGGAGGAGAAGGAAGCGTTAATGAAGTTATAAGGAAGTTGAACGGCACCGTGCTTTCCGGCAAAGTACAGGGTGTATTAATTGTTGTAGGAAGAGATAGTTTGCTAAAAGGAGAAACGCCTGAATCGATTTGTGAACAGACTGAACGCCTAATCACGCTGATTAGTTGCTTCAAACACGTCCGTTTATTCATTATGGCACCTCCTTACATCCACAGAAAAAAAGAAGAACACGCAGTTTTGTATTCTCTCCTCAAGACAATGACAACTAAATTAAACTTGTATTTCGTCTCGGTGACGGAACAAGACAGAAGTATTGTTGAATTATTTAGGAAGGGAACTACTTTTAACGACTCACACATCACAATTTGTGGTAAATTTAAAAACGCTGGTCTGAGCATTGTCAGATCATGGATTTTTACCCAGGTGCCTAATTTTCCTGGTGATGAAGAAATTGGGATATTCCCTCCAACAATTCGATCTCAAATCGTCGTGCCTCAACAGAACATCAATCGGGGGCATGGTCTCGGTGACCGTGTTCGCCACCACTACTCTCCTTACCAAAACGACTACCGTCGGAATGAACGATTTAGAGAAGACCGCCACCGACAACATCGCCGATATTGACTCCTTTCAGCCACCCAAAGACCTTTCGAAGAAGCTAATTAAATCGGCAAGGGACGCCTCTCTTTAAAGAGCTGGGATGTGATACATTTTAATTAAATTAATTTAAATTTGTTTATTTTTTAATTTGTTTTGGCGTTCCGTTTAATTTTATGTCCCTCCCCCTTTATTTTTCTCTTTGTTGACCCTTCTATAAATAATCCTCCCCCTTCCCCAAATTTGTTCATTCTCAATTTATTCATATATTTTTGTTAAAAAGAAAAATAAATTGATTTATATTCTGTGGTAACTTTATTTGTTTGGACTCTTTAAATAAACAAAAATCAATTTGTTTATTACTCCACATTAAAAGAAGAAATAACGATTGACGTCACTTAAACGGCTCTAACATTTTTTGCAGTGGTCAAATATTCTTGTTCCTTCTTAACATAATAAACTAGAGACTCGGAGCTTTCGAATGGTTTAAGTTTCATTCAGATTGGTCAAGAAATAAGAAAGTTATGAATTTTTAAAAATTACGTCCAAAATGGCAAAATCTTATATTTAGTTAAATTTAAGCCTAAAAATATTAACAAATTGGCATAATGTCTTTTTTGACGTTTCGTCTCATTTTTATATCTACTGTAGTATTTTTCTCTTCATTTCCTCAATTTCAAAATATTTTCAAGTTTTTTAAGGTTTAGTTTAGAAATTTTTTCAATGTCTTTAATATTTTGGCCAATAACTGACCAAGCAGATGTCGATTCAGAAGAAGATTGGGTCTGTTGTGGAATAATGCATGCCTTTTTTGGTTCGATGCTTTTTATGTTTGGGGAACTTACAAAATTTCCAACAATGCTGTTTATATATAAATATATTTATGAATTTGTGAGTTTTCTTTTTTAGATTATTTTTATAAAATGAGGAAAATGTGGGAGGGGAAAACTGAGAAAGAGAGTATAAATTGGGGGAATTTTCGTTAACTCCTTTGTCAAGTTAAAAATGACTAAAATCCTGATATTACCCGGGGGTTATTCCTTTTAGACTTTTGCATCTTTAGGCCTGAACTCTGAAACTTTATAGTATTTGAAATTTACGGACTTTTGTTGTTTTTGCGGACAAAACGTTTTGTTTTGTCCGCAAAATATTTGCGGACAAAAATTTATGGATAATTGTCCGCAAAAAATTTGCTGACAATTTTGTTGAAAATTTGCGACAAAAATTTGCGTCATTTGCGTCTCGATACTTTATATTTTTGTCCGCAAAAAATTTGCGGACTTTGTTAATTCTTCGGAAAAAGGGACTTTCGAGTCTCATATAGACATTTGATAGATAACCTAGTAGATGTCCGCAAATTTTTCTCATTTGCGGACATTCCTTTTCTAAACTTTTTTTTTATAATTTAGTCAATTTTGCCTACTGGATTCTTCAAAGTTGGATTCATAAATGACGAGTTTATTCAGTGGATAATGTTTATTACTGTATTGCCTGGAATTGTTGCATATTTAAGAATTGTAAGGAAAAAAGAATTTTTTTCATATCTTAAAAATTAATTTATAAATCAAAGTTATTGTGTTTATATTCACATGTTTGTGCTGAATGGCATCATAAATTGGCTATTAGTTGTATGGCAATTTATTTTATTAGGCAAGTTTGTGTCCGCAAAAAATTTGCGGATTTTGTAAATTTTTGGGAAAAAGGGACTTTTGAGTCTCGTATAAAAAACGATTCAGTATGCCAATTCAATATCTGGTGCATGTTTTGTGCCATAACTTTTTTTGATATTTAACCGATTTAAATAGTTTATGTTCTCGATACTGAATCGTCCTTTACATGGGCAAACATAAAATAAACTTTTCCTTCTCTATAAATAGGTATTTTCCGGAATTATCCGGATTCTGATTAAACATTGTTTTTTCTCCTAAAAATGTGCATGGGGACTCTTTGGATATCCCGGCCTTTAATTTGAGTTTTATTTATTCTTTTCTCCATGCTCATCATCTATTTTCCCCAAGCTATGTATCGGCTCACAGTTGAGTCCTCGGGCTAATTCTGGTGTCATTCGACTCAGCTCGACGAGCTCTTTCGAATGACATATAAAACATCCATATCTGGATCAGAACCAAAAATGAAGGAAAGAATAACTGATACTCAAACTGGGGGAGGGGAGATATCCAAATAGACCCTTGCATGTTTCTAGTTATACAAAAATGAGACACTTTACAGCTCTTTTGCATAAGAGAAAGAGAAAACAACAAAAAAAGTTTTCCGGTTTTTAATTTTTTCAAACATTTTTCAGAACCTTATTATTCACTCTATACGCCCTTATAATCACAATTAATGCATTTCAACTTATTTGGGGAAAAGGCTTTATTGACGGGTTTCAACAGGCTGCCACTTACGCAATTTGGTTAACCATAACTTTTGATTACGCAATTGGAAGTTATTTGAGTTATTTATCTCTTGATTTTATGATGCTTAGATACAGGCAGCCTTTTTTTAAATTAAAAAAAAATTTTATTTAAATTTTAGAGGCTATTGGGGAAATATGCCAAAAGTATACGAAGAAGACGTTTTTCGTTTAAAATGTGAATAGTTAATTTTTTTTTTGAAAAATTTTTTGTGATATTTTGATGATATTTTAATTATAAATAATTTCTGGGTTTAAAATAAAAATTATATAGTGTACTATATTTTCTAATAATACTTCTCGGTTAGATATTTCCACAATAATTTTTAAAGTTAATGTTTTATGATACCTATACATAATCTGCTTTTAATAAAAGACAAAAATTCTGGTTTTAAAAAATTAGAACAAAAATATTTATATAAATAGTATAATACATAAATTCTATATACAAAAATTATAATATAAAATTGAGAGATCATATATTAAGCAAAATAAAAAGGGGAATGCTTTTAACGTAAATTCTCTTTTTTCTTTCAATTCTTCCGAAAAAATTCCTTCAATTATTCCAATTAACAGGCACATTTTCTATAAACTACAGCCATTTGTAAACTTCCATTAGAATGTTGTGTTGTATATAAAACTGAAGAAGCTGTAGTTGTTGAATTACCAGAACCTCCGCTTGCATTTCTCTCACTGTTTTTGAGTTTTTTGACCTTCAAATTTTTATGAAAATTTATCATATCTAATTTATCTTTATGCCATCCTTCTATGACATCCAAAAATTTAAAATCCGGGTTTTTCAAAATGTCAAAATCCAATATGTCTATTTTCAAAATGTCAAAATCTAAAATGCCAATTTTCAAAAGGTCAATAATTCAAACTGCTCAAAAATTAAATTATTTTAAAATGACAATTTTCATAATGTCCATTTTTTAGTAAGTTTATACTGTCACCGTAATTTCGTGCCGTATTCTGACTGTAATACCCATAAAGAATACCGATAAATAACGAAAAATACGGCCGTAATACGTCAATGTTCGATCACTAGTTGATGCAGAAAGAGTGACAGTTATTGCTAGGAGCTTTCGCTCACCACATACAGGAGCACTGAGCTACCGGGGCATCGACTAATGCTTTCTCTCTTATCCTTCTAGATCATTTAACCCCTGCCTAAGCGTTTTAAATGCTGCTAGGTGAATCCTCCTTACACTACCTTAAAGCCTCAATTCTTTTAAAAGTACCTTTAACCAATTAATTTCTTCCCCTTTTTGATTAGCCCAAGGAAAGTTTTTTTCTCCGTGTATTGAATTTATTTCTTCTCCTTTTGATTGATCTAACAAATTATTGTTTCCATTATTATTTAATCTATTTAGTGAAGAACAATCTGACAGGGCAACTCCATCCCCTGAATTAACGGCACATAGGACGTCAGAATTTTGTGTTCGAGTTTTGGTTGATTTTCGTCTAATGTGTCCTCTTCTAAAATTTCTTTAATATTATTTAAATTCTAACAACAGTTAAGTGAAACTATCTCTCCCTTTTTAAAAGATCACATTACCCCCTTTAGAGTCTTAGAAGATTTTTTAAAAACCATAAGTCAAGCTCAAGATTCTAATAACATTCTGAACTTCAACTAACAGACTCCAATGTCAATTAAAGTAGAAAAGCAAATTCTAGAAATTCAAAATATTGGTACCCATGACCAGAGGTGAATCGGAATTCCGATTTCCGAAAATTTAGGCTGGTTTCCGAGTTCCGACTTTTGAGCTATTTCCGATTTCCGACAGTTCCGATTTCCGCCACTTTCGTCATTTCCGATTCACCTCTGCCCATGACCTAAAAAAGGGGAGTATCATGGCACTAACAAATAAGGCTCTAATTTAGCATTGATGTTAATTAAGGTGATCTTCTGGGTTATCCAAAAATAAATATTTAATAATTACCTGCACTTAAAAATGTCACGTATAGCAGAACGAAATCTTTGCGACATAAAAGCATATAAAAAGGGATTACAACTACTTGAGAGGAATAATAACAAATAAGTAACTGGTTGAGTAAACACCTTGAAATTTTCAAAAAAATTTTTCCAAAATTTTCTCGAGAAATACCTCAAATCCCCCCAAACAAATTCTTTCTTCAGAATATACCTAATAAATGCCTTTTCTTAGGAAAATAATTTTTTAATTAAATTACCGCAGAATAAAGTAAACGAATATGGTTGGGAAGTGTTAAAACAGCAAAAGAACAGACAATAGCTATTAGAAGGCGGATAATCTGTCAAAATAAATTTCTAAGATTTTCTGAATTTTAATCATTTTCGGGGTTTTTTAACTTGAATTTCACTATCATTTATTGGTGACAGGATCCGGCCGGATTTTTCCGGAGTCCGTGTCCCCCATGTTTTGGCTCTGGTCTAGTCTATGCGTCCAATGAACTCTTAATGAAGTTTTTTTCGCAATCTCCGGATTAAAACCGGACCGAATTAATCCGTAGAAATCCGGCTGGATCCGGTCCGGCTCGAGTTACAACCCCGGAATCCGGATCCGGAAAAATCGATTTTACCGGTTATTTATCAATTTAAAAATTAATTATCAATCAAAATATTTTTTGGCCAGTTGAGTCTTAGATATCCACATTTTCATTTTAATAAATTCTTGAGACTCAAATGGTATGACATCTGAGTCTGAGCTTTTAATTTAAATTTTTACCCTCTTCCTCGATTCCACAGTACTAACAAACACTGTAGATGAAGAAGGTGCCGAATTTCTCTGTCCTAAATGTGCCGGACCGACAGAACCATTGCCCAAGGCCAAGCGACATTTTGTCCCATTTTCATGTTCAGCATCTTCCTCCTCCTCATCATCATCCAAATCCTCTTCCAAATGACTTCCATTAGACTCCTCTTCCTCCTCTTCCTCATCCTTATCTTCTTCCTCCTCCCTTCCTTCTTCTTCTCTCCCAAAATCTTCTTCCTCCCCCTCACTTTCACTTGCCGTGTTTGGAAGGGGCGAAGATTTATTAACCAAAATAAGCGGGGGAAGATTATTATTTGTTATTTTAGAATAATTATTGGGTTGTGAATTTGAACGTTTTGAAGGAGTTTTAATAGTTACTTCAGAAACTATAGTTGCCGAGCCGTTATTGTTAGTTATTGCACTTAGGCGACAACTGGCTACACTTCTCTTTTGTATTCCGGTCATTGTTGTTGTTTCTAAATTTTTTTAGAAATTATTTTAAAATTTTTGAAGCATTAAAAGAAATTTATTTTTTTAAAGTTAATATTTTATAGTGGGATTTAGGATAAATACCGTATATGTTCGAATACCCTCATAAATAATTTCCCCTCGATTAAGTACTCCCTCCCATCAGCGAGAGGTTGAAACAATACATACCAGGGCTATGCGTCATGGCGTTTTGCGTTTGGCGTGACTTAAAAATTTGAAAAATGGCGTTAGGCTGTGCGCCAAAACATTTTGGCGCACAGCCCTAATACATAACAGGGTTGTGCCAGTTTTGCCTTTTGAGTTTCGACTTTCGCGGATTTTCGCATCTCGATTTTCGCACTCGTTTCGCCTTTTGCCGTTCGCGTTTTAAATACGTCCTTCTGATACATTTTTTAAAAAACCTGAAAAAGACCCCTGATACACCCCCTGGCTAATTATTCAAGCATATACGGTATATGGTATATAAATGTGTCATTAATGTTAAAAGCATAGCTTGTGCTCCCCATGTTTTGCTCCCCACATTTATTTGCCCTAAATATGACGTAAAAGTCAATATCTCAATCTTAGCAATATCCAAAAAATTCGAAACAAAGCCAAATACCTTCCCAGATCTCCCGTTTTTCAATTTAAATTACAAACAAACCGTTACTATTTGTTCTCATCTGTGTCAGTTTCTTTAACGGAGCACTGTGCCAAAGAACAAAACCGATGCGTGTATAAAGAAAAGCAATTATACACAAAGGAATACAATACCAAACAAGAAAGGAAATGATTAACTAAAAAATTAATTTTTTATAACTAAGCAGAGTAATTTTCTGTTCCAACTAGGATTGTTGCCGATACTCTTGGTACCACTGGATAGATAATTAAATACACTACAAGATACCAAAAAATCAAAATTCTCGACTTTAAGTTTGTCTTTATTATTTTTTCGGGGTCACTTTAGTACGTGGGTGCAGGCTTTAAATTACAAATGTTATATCATTTGAAAGAGCTAGTCGAGCTGAGTCGAATGCCACCAAAATTAGCTCTAGGAAAAATTTTTGAACCGAGATACAGGCGATTGAAAATCGAAAAACCATAGGGGGGACCAAGCACTTTTTTGGGGTGAAAAATTCGAAAATGCAAATTATACCTCATTCGAAAGAGCTCGTCGAGCTGAGTCGAATAAAACCAAAATCAACGGAATCCGACTTGAATGAACCGAGATATAGACTCCTAAAAATCGAAGGTCCAAAAGGGCGATTTTTGGAATAAAAAATTTTTTATACAAATAATACCTCATTCGAAAGAGCTCGACGAGCTGAGTCGAATGACACCAAAATCACCGTGATTGGACAAGTTTAGACAAAGTTATGACACAAAAAACCTAAACCTATGGAGCGTCGGCGAGGCGCTTGTGCAAAACCCCGCGCTTCGCGCGGGGTTTTGCGGCACGCGCCTCGCGGGGAGTCTACGGGCGATGGGTCTGGGCTCGTAACATAAACCTATTCCTATCTCCCTTGCTCTGGACGTATTTGGGGCCTCCGTAGCAGCAAAAATCTCCACAGATGCCATAGGTAAGGAGCTAAAATAAAAGATCATAACTTTGTCTAATCAAGTCGGATTTCGTTGATTTTGGTGTTATTCGACTCAGCTCGACGAGCTCTTTCGAATGAGGTATAATTTGCATTTTCGAATTTTTCATCCCAAAAAAGTGCTTGGTCCCCCCTATGGTTTTTCGATTTTCAATCGCCTGTATCTCGGTTCAAAAATTTTTCCTAGAGCTAATTTTGATGGCATTCGACTCAGCTCGACTAGCTCTTTCAAATGATATAACATTTGTAATTTAAAGCCTGCACCCACGTACTAAAGTACAGCCATTTTTTCCGAGTCTAATAAATTAAAAAAATTTCTCACCATGTTCCGCGTGCTCACAAAACTTAAATAAAAAATAATTTAAAAAATATTAATTGTTTTAATTTTATAATCAATTTTCCCAGTGATTTTTATTTATTATTTTTCCACTATTCTTTAATTTAAATTTTTCAAAAAAAATTTGTTCTTAATTTATTTTTCCAAATTTTTATTTTTTCCTCTATTTTTAGAATTATTTTCTTATGCAACATTATATTAATATTTCGTAAATTTCATTATTTAGTTTTTCTAGTCTAACTAAAACTACACAAAAAAAATTATTTATTTACTATAAGACACAAAAAAATATTAATTTTTAAACCACGAGGTATTTCCTAAATTAACCAAAAATTAATTTATTTTTAATTCCCAAATAAAACAAAAGAAAGACCACCACCAAAAAAATATATTTTATGGTCCCATTTTCAGCAACACTTTTATGATAATTAAATAAATAATGTTTTAAGAAGGAAACACGAGGTAAACGTGATATTAAAATGATTGATTAATAAAAATAAAAACATTTTGTCTAACAACTTGTTTTTTCTCTAAAAATGTTTGTCTCTCTTTTAAATAAACACTCTTTTCTATTAAAAACATTTGTTTCTTCCAACATGTTTGTTTCTTGTTTTCTAAAAATAAACTTGGAAAAAAACATGTTTTTCTCTTAAACATTTAAAAAAAAATATTTTCTTCAAAACATCCAAACAAAACATCCAAACAAACATCCGAACAAACATTCAAACAAGACATCTAAAACTTTTCTCTAATTAATCTTTGTCTCTCTTCTAAAAACATACTCTATCATCAAAAATAAACTTGAAATTACAACTTGTTTGTCGCGAATTGGTCGCGAAGTCGGAATTACAAAATTATCTTTCCCACAAATTTTATTTAATTTCTATAAACACATATTTGTTGTACTCCTTATCGTCTAAATCTATTTAAAGGAATTTTCCCATCCTTATTTTTATTTTATTTATATAAACTTTGGCCTGTATATATATATATATATATATATGCTTATTCTTCTCAGTTAATCGGTTTTTGTATATTCTTCTTCCTATTACCAATTATTCTTTCCTTTGCTTCACATTAGCAAGATTTCATTCCTGATCGCTTATTCACCTTTTTCCTACCTGACTTTAATATATTTAGTTGTGAAATAAATTTGATTGAAAAGACTTTATTTGTTTATTTGTTTTACCCTTTGAGAGATTAGACCAATATCTCTCTGTCGCTGGATTCAGACTACCCTCATTAGAGAAAAGAATAATCCCAATTCATTTCTCTACATGTTTGTCACAACTTGTTTCTAAAAACAACAACAAACTTAAAAATAAACTTGTTCGTCTATTAAACTTGTTTTGCTACAAACATGTTTTGATGTTTTACGTTAAAATAAACTTTAAATTAAAACTTGCTATCTTTTCTTTTTTTCTCTAAAACAACTTTGTTTCTTACATGTACATAATATTTTTCGCAAAAACTTTCAAATTTAATCTTTGATATAGATTACAACACATAATTTTATATTTATTATGCAGCTGCAAATTTTATAATTAAAAACTATTAATTATATTTTTTTAATTCTTATTATTTTTCTCTTACTTAAAAAATTAATTTTATTTTAGAATTAAAAATAAATTATATTAATTAATTTACCCATCAGTTAAAAGCCCTCTAAAGCATGCCGAATTTCCTCCTTCCCATTCACGATATTTTGAAGTTGTGTAATATGGCAAATTTGCTAACAACCTTTTTTTAAAAAATTATTTTTAAAAAGAAAATTAAAAAAAAATTTTTTTTCAAAAATTTTTTTAAAAAATTTCAAAAAAAATTTTTCAAATATTTTTTCAAAATTTGTGAAATTTTTTCCATTTTTCAAAGAAAATTTTTTTCAAAAAAAAAAATTAATTTTTACGAGCATATCCAAACAGCAGCCATCATTAAAGAACGAAATTTAGGCGTTAGCAATTTTAGAGCCAACAAAGGATGTAGAACCGCTATATATTTTTCGACTGAAACACACACGAGAATTCCAATCCCGGTACATGGGACAAGGTGTAGAATGAGTGCATACATTCTACATAGAGTTTCTCCTTTAAAAATCGTAATTTTTATGAAAATTTTTTCAAAAAAATTACAAAAATTTTTCAAAAAAATTTTGAAATTTTTCAGAAAATTTTCTGGAAAATTTTAAAAAATCCCAAAAATTTTCAAAAAAAAAATTTCAAAAAATTTCCAAAAAAATTTTTTTTTAAATTTTCAAAAAAATTTCCAAAAATTCACCCAACGGCCACTGGGCATCCAAATGAACCAAATGTAACATATTTTGTAAAATACAAAATATGGCAACCAATAAATCTGCCAATGCCAAATTGGCAAGAAAAAAATTTGTAGCGGTTCGCATTGAACGGTGGGCACAGATCACAACAATTGTGAATAAATTGCCTGAATTTTTTTTTTGATTTTTTAAAGAATTGAAAAAATTTTTATGGGGTTTTCAATGTTTTCAATACGGTCTGACCTCACTATAAAATACACTCGATATTAGATACACCTCTATTTAACGTACATTCTTTAAAATTTGGACAGTATTGAGTGTGGAAGCTAATTAATAGATACCCATCAATTAAGGAACCAAAATATAACATTAAAAATATTGGCTCTAGTTTAGGACTTTTTTGGGGTGAAAAATTCGAAAATGCAAATTATACCTCATTCGAAAGAGCTCGTCGAGCTGAGTCGAATAAAACCAAAATCAACGGAATCCGACTTGAATGAACCGAGATATAGACTCCTAAAAATCGAAGGTCCAAAAGGGCGATTTTTGGAATAAAAAATTTTTTATACAAATAATACCTCATTCGAAAGAGCTCGACGAGCTGAGTCGAATGACACCAAAATCACCGTGATTGGACAAGTTTAGACAAAGTTATGACACAAAAAACCTAAACCTATGGAGCGTCGGCGAGGCGCTTGTGCAAAACCCCGCGCTTCGCGCGGGGTTTTGCGGCACGCGCCTCGCGGGGAGTCTACGGGCGATGGGTCTGGGCTCGTAACATAAACCTATTCCTATCTCCCTTGCTCTGGACGTATTTGGGGCCTCCGTAGCAGCAAAAATCTCCACAGATGCCATAGGTAAGGAGCTAAAATAAAAGATCATAACTTTGTCTAATCAAGTCGGATTTCGTTGATTTTGGTGTTATTCGACTCAGCTCGACGAGCTCTTTCGAATGAGGTATAATTTGCATTTTCGAATTTTTCATCCCAAAAAAGTGCTTGGTCCCCCCTATGGTTTTTCGATTTTCAATCGCCTGTATCTCGGTTCAAAAATTTTTCCTAGAGCTAATTTTGATGGCATTCGACTCAGCTCGACTAGCTCTTTCAAATGATATAACATTTGTAATTTAAAGCCTGCACCCACGTACTAAAGTACAGCCATTTTTTCCGAGTCTAATAAATTAAAAAAATTTCTCACCATGTTCCGCGTGCTCACAAAACTTAAATAAAAAATAATTTAAAAAATATTAATTGTTTTAATTTTATAATCAATTTTCCCAGTGATTTTTATTTATTATTTTTCCACTATTCTTTAATTTAAATTTTTCAAAAAAAATTTTGTTCTTAATTTATTTTTCCAAATTTTTATTTTTTCCTCTATTTTTAGAATTATTTTCTTATGCAACATTATATTAATATTTCGTAAATTTCATTATTTAGTTTTTCTAGTCTAACTAAAACTACACAAAAAAAATTATTTATTTACTATAAGACACAAAAAAATATTAATTTTTAAACCACGAGGTATTTCCTAAATTAACCAAAAATTAATTTATTTTTAATTCCCAAATAAAACAAAAGAAAGACCACCACCAAAAAAATATATTTTATGGTCCCATTTTCAGCAACACTTTTATGATAATTAAATAAATAATGTTTTAAGAAGGAAACACGAGGTAAACGTGATATTAAAATGATTGATTAATAAAAATAAAAACATTTTGTCTAACAACTTGTTTTTTCTCTAAAAATGTTTGTCTCTCTTTTAAATAAACACTCTTTTCTATTAAAAACATTTGTTTCTTCCAACATGTTTGTTTCTTGTTTTCTAAAAATAAACTTGGAGAAAAACATGTTTTTCTCTTAAACATTTAAAAAAAAATATTTTCTTCAAAACATCCAAACAAAACATCCAAACAAACATCCGAACAAACATTCAAACAAGACATCTAAAACTTTTCTCTAATTAATCTTTGTCTCTCTTCTAAAAACATACTCTATCATCAAAAATAAACTTGAAATTACAACTTGTTTGTCGCGAATTGGTCGCGAAGTCGGAATTACAAAATTATCTTTCCCACAAATTTTATTTAATTTCTATAAACACATATTTGTTGTACTCCTTATCGTCTAAATCTATTTAAAGGAATTTTCCCATCCTTATTTTTATTTTATTTATATAAACTTTGGCCTGTATATATATATATATATATATATATGCTTATTCTTCTCAGTTAATCGGTTTTTGTATATTCTTCTTCCTATTACCAATTATTCTTTCCTTTGCTTCACATTAGCAAGATTTCATTCCTGATCGCTTATTCACCTTTTTCCTACCTGACTTTAATATATTTAGTTGTGAAATAAATTTGATTGAAAAGACTTTATTTGTTTATTTGTTTTACCCTTTGAGAGATTAGACCAATATCTCTCTGTCGCTGGATTCAGACTACCCTCATTAGAGAAAAGAATAATCCCAATTCATTTCTCTACAGTCCTACCCAGATCGAACTTACTACCTACTTACTATTTTTACTCTTTTTTTTTGTGAAATTATTACTCCTGTTATTTTTGTGTTTGATTCATATTTATATTTTCTTACTGATTTCGACATTTCCAAATTTGTTTGACTTCTAACTATTATTATTCATACCAAAAATGTCCCTCCCGTTCAGAAACCAGATAAAAAGCCTATATCCGGAAATTATCGAAATTTTGGAAGCCAATAAAGCCTTTCCCGTCCCTCTTCGAAACCCGGGACAATCGGATCATATATACTTTTCCCAGATCCGTGCCTACCTCCGTGAATTGGATGTTACACTTTCCGAGGCTTCCGATAACCTAACCGACCTTTCTAATACTCATGACCAATGGATGGGCCTTCGCGAAAAAATGACTGGTACCGAACGTACCCACGACAATGAAGTTTATGATGAATTTACTAAAACCTGCCCTTACCCTTCCCTTATCGGAAAACTTAAAAAATATGTCCGATCATTGACTGCCCAAAAGAATGAACTAACCGCTATTTTGCCCGGAAATCATTCTAATACCCCTCCACCTACCGCTAACAATTCCTCTACCTCCTTGGCCCATCTTCCTAGAATGGCCTTACCGCAATTTGCTGGGAATTGTGTTGAATTCCCCTCATTTTGGTCCTCATTCCAGGCAGCCGTTGGAGATTTACCGAACATTTCCGACTCAGTAAAACTGTCCTATCTTAAATCTTGCCTCCGTTCGGCTCCCTTAGCCGTTGTTGAATCCTTCCCTCTTGTCGACCAATCTTACCCCCAGGCTGTCGATTTACTAAAGCAGAAATATGAAAATCCTACCGAAATTTCCCGTTCCTTATGCCAATCCCTCAAACAACTACCAACAGTTAGAAAAGGCGAAAATTTTTGCCGTGATTTATCTTCCCTAGTTAATGAATTTGAAAGCCTCATCTGCCGATTTACACAACAAGGAGAAAACACCGACAACATACATATTCAACTAGAAATCGAATCAAAACTACCGACCTTTGTATTGGAAGAAATTTATAGAGCTAAAGAAAATACTCCCGCCTGGACAACCGAATTATTAAAGCAAAAATTGAAAGCTATATTGAAAAGAAAAGAAGATATCTCAGCCATGAACAACAGCCCTCCAAAACCGCAAGTTCAAATTTCCCCTCAAAATTTATACCCACCTAGAAATGACTCGCCTCCTTTACCTCAATCCTCAGTAACCTTCCATACGCAGACATTGCGAAATTTTCCCACCAGAGAACCCAAGCTTCCCTGCATATTTTGCAACGTCTTTGGCCATTTCTCCCCCTCCTGCCAACAATTTCCCGACCTATATTCCCGCCGAAATAAACTCAGAGAATTACGGCGTTGTTTTAGCTGTATGAAAGAAGGGCATAAATCCCCTCAATGCCGAATGCCCATGAAATGCTCTTCCTGTGGTGGCCCTCACCCCCGGGCACTTTGCTCCCACCTACTATCCTCAAAACCTCAATTTACACCGAGGCCTCCCCTACCTTACCGTTATAATACTGCCAACGAAAATCCTCGCCCATTCCAACATCCCACGAAAATGCCAAATTTTTCTCATCCCACGCCAACGCCCGATTGTCATTTTTCTCAATCCGCACCTTATACTAGACTTACTGAACCACCTCAGCCTCCTTCCTCTCCAAACCATTCAAATCCCAACCAACAGACCTTTTGTTCCCAACTGATAGCACCCCAAGTTAAAAGCCTGCCTGAAAACCCCACTCCAACGAAATTCGACAACACCGTCAGAATATGCAAACTGCCTATTACCAACAAAATTAATGTTAAATGGAAACAACGCCCAACTACACCAAAACCAAAAGCCTTGCGGGAGTGTCTACTGAATATGCCAGCAACCGAAAGAAGGGAATTTAATCACCGGCCAATAAAGGTAAAAATAAAACCTAAACTGATTAATCCTCCCCACATATTTCCATGCACAACTTTTCCAAATTGGTATGGTGGTTCCTGTTCTTCTTATACACTGGCCTACGTGCCCATCCACAGACTACCTGGACCCATACCATTATCCTGCCTAAACTTTGTGATGCGCAGTCCACCAACACCTTTGAATATGCTCGAACGAACCTTTAACGATGCCCCTTGTTGCAGCCATCACCCTTACGTCCATTAAGGCCTGGCCCGGAGTGTCGCGAATTGGTCGCGAAGTCGGAATTACAAAATTATCTTTCCCACAAATTTTATTTAATTTCTATAAACACATATTTGTTGTACTCCTTATCGTCTAAATCTATTTAAAGGAATTTTCCCATCCTTATTTTTATTTTATTTATATAAACTTTGGCCTGTATATATATATATATATATATGCTTATTCTTCTCAGTTAATCGGTTTTTGTATATTCTTCTTCCTATTACCAATTATTCTTTCCTTTGCTTCACATTAGCAAGATTTCATTCCTGATCGCTTATTCACCTTTTTCCTACCTGACTTTAATATATTTAGTTGTGAAATAAATTTGATTGAAAAGACTTTATTTGTTTATTTGTTTTACCCTTTGAGAGATTAGACCAATATCTCTCTGTCGCTGGATTCAGACTACCCTCATTAGAGAAAAGAATAATCCCAATTCATTTCTCTACATGTTTGTCACAACTTGTTTCTAAAAACAACAACAAACTTAAAAATAAACTTGTTCGTCTATTAAACTTGTTTTGCTACAAACATGTTTTGATGTTTTACGTTAAAATAAACTTTAAATTAAAACTTGCTATCTTTTCTTTTTTTCTCTAAAACAACTTTGTTTCTTACATGTACATAATATTTTTCGCAAAAACTTTCAAATTTAATCTTTGATATAGATTACAACACATAATTTTATATTTATTATGCAGCTGCAAATTTTATAATTAAAAACTATTAATTATATTTTTTTAATTCTTATTATTTTTCTCTTACTTAAAAAATTAATTTTATTTTAGAATTAAAAATAAATTATATTAATTAATTTACCCATCAGTTAAAAGCCCTCTAAAGCATGCCGAATTTCCTCCTTCCCATTCACGATATTTTGAAGTTGTGTAATATGGCAAATTTGCTAACAACCTTTTTTTAAAAAATTATTTTTAAAAAGAAAATTAAAAAAAAATTTTTTTTCAAAAATTTTTTTAAAAAATTTCAAAAAAAATTTTTCAAATATTTTTTCAAAATTTGTGAAATTTTTTCCATTTTTCAAAGAAAATTTTTTTCAAAAAAAAAAATTAATTTTTACGAGCATATCCAAACAGCAGCCATCATTAAAGAACGAAATTTAGGCGTTAGCAATTTTAGAGCCAACAAAGGATGTAGAACCGCTATATATTTTTCGACTGAAACACACACGAGAATTCCAATCCCGGTACATGGGACAAGGTGTAGAATGAGTGCATACATTCTACATAGAGTTTCTCCTTTAAAAATCGTAATTTTTATGAAAATTTTTTCAAAAAAATTACAAAAATTTTTCAAAAAAATTTTGAAATTTTTCAGAAAATTTTCTGGAAAATTTTAAAAAATCCCAAAAATTTTCAAAAAAAAAATTTCAAAAAATTTCCAAAAAAATTTTTTTTTAAATTTTCAAAAAAATTTCCAAAAATTCACCCAACGGCCACTGGGCATCCAAATGAACCAAATGTAACATATTTTGTAAAATACAAAATATGGCAACCAATAAATCTGCCAATGCCAAATTGGCAAGAAAAAAATTTGTAGCGGTTCGCATTGAACGGTGGGCACAGATCACAACAATTGTGAATAAATTGCCTGAATTTTTTTTTTGATTTTTTAAAGAATTGAAAAAATTTTTATGGGGTTTTCAATGTTTTCAATACGGTCTGACCTCACTATAAAATACACTCGATATTAGATACACCTCTATTTAACGTACATTCTTTAAAATTTGGACAGTATTGAGTGTGGAAGCTAATTAATAGATACCCATCAATTAAGGAACCAAAATATAACATTAAAAATATTGGCTCTAGTTTAGGACATTCGTTAACAAGTTCTTGATCCCCAAGATAATGACAAATAAGTTTAGGGAATGAGATAGAGAGCGCATATATCCACGCATAAAAGCTCATGGGGCGCATGCCCTAAACTAGACAAATATTTTTTAAAAATTTTTAAAAATTTAAATACTCAAAAATTTTTGAAAAATTATTTTATTCCCCAAAATAGTAAGGTCCGACTTTCATAAAAATTAAAAAAAACAAAGAAGTGTCCATTAAAAAATAATAAAAATTCTTTGTTAGTCTGCCAAAAACAAATAAAAAGTAAACTGTCAGTCACTCTTTTAATTTAATCACAACGTTAAAATTAAATATTTTCTTTGACAAGTTAATAAATTTCAGAGAAGTATTTTTTTGTAAAAAATACTTGGAACTTATAAAATAAGTTTAGGGAATGAGAAAAAATTATTTTTTTTCTTAAAATTTTTTAAAAATTCAAAAAATTAATTAAAATATTTAATTAGAAATGATGTCAAATTGGGACGAAAAAATGAAAAAAATCATCGGAACTTGAATTTAAAAAATTCTGCGAACTTCCAGGATAACGTGGCGGCAGACACCAATAATCCAGAAAAAATGACATTTTGGTTTAGTGGGAAAGTGTTTGGATTTACCACTACCAAAGGGTGGAGGTTCGAATCCCAGTGAGGGAAAATAATTTTTATTTGAGAAAATAAATAAAAATAAACAAAGGGGGTTAATTAAAATTGTTTTTAAAAATTTGATGAGGAGATTTGGCCAAAAAAATTATTTTTTACAGTAAAAAGGGAGGAAATGAGAGATAAAAAGGAGAATAATTATGAATAAATTCGCGCGAAAACAATTAATTTAATTAAAATTTAATAAAAAAATTTTTACCTGTTAAACAAAGAAGAAAAACGGCAACATAGGCAAAGGTAAAAGGAATTTTAAAAATTGGTCTGTCCAACAAGGGTTCTATTAATCCTTGATTACAATCTACCTCTCCTTGATTATTAGCGGTAGTCATTAAAAAATTTTTTTTCCAAAAAATTTCAAAAATTTCAAAATTTTATTTTTCTGTTTTTAGAGTTGTTTTCCTGTTGTTTTTCAATTAAATTAAATTTTTATTTAAAGTTGGGAATGTTTAAAACAAAAATATTTAAAAACATTCAAGTGTTGGTGATGCGTTGTTGATCGCTGATCTCCTTCTAAATATATTTTCTGTTTGCTCCTCCTTTCTAATTTTTTTTCAACGATTTCTTAGTTGTTTCTTTTAATAGTTTCCTTTTATAGTTACTAAATTAGAAAGGAAAAACTATAATATTTTTACTAAACCTCTCATTAGAGTAAACGAACACGGGTACATCTGAGGCTCATAACTCAGGAATGGTGGAACCTTTTTAATCAATTTAAACGCCATTAGATAGAGAATTAAATTCTCTACAAAATATCCAAAAACCAGAATTTTTGGTTGAAGAGGAGGAAAGTTATGGTCAAAAAAGCGACATTTTTGGGACAAAATGTCGCTTTTTGTAAGTTTATCAAGTAAAACTTTTTCATTCTCATTTCAAAAATTTTCATTTTAGGCACATTTTCTAGCCCTCTTAATTCTCTATAAAAACTCCAAAAATTATTAAAAAAGCTCTATCCGTTCGAAAGTTATAGTCGCTGGAATAGTCAGTACTCTAATTAAGAAAAATACCTCTGTCTAATAATTTTTTTAAAAAAATAAAAATAAATTGGCGAATAAAATAAGAAAAGTATATAAAAAGACGACAAAAATAAAATAATTAATTAAAAGAAAATTTAAAAAAAAATAAATTTGCTTATCAATTAATTTTTTTTAATTTAAAATTTATTGCTAAATAAAGACAGAAGAACCCCCTTTAAAAATGGCCAGAGAGCACTAGATGGATGGGAGGGTTTTTTTATTTTATATGATTTATAGAAAATATATTAGCATATACAAAATTATAATTGAGAGAAAATAAAAACTGATTAGAAAAAAATTTTTTTTTTCATATAAATGATGACACGGCTTTTTTTCTGTATATGGTTAATGTTAAAAATAAAATAAAAATTAATTTTTTTCCTGCCAATTTTCGGAAAATTAATTATGAGAATAATTATAAACTAAAAGATTTATTTTAAATATATTTTTAATAAAAATTAGGGTTGGGGGCACGATCTGGCCCTTTCCGAAAGATCGAGTCGGGCAGTGAATTTTGGACAAAAAAAGACTCGGTCTGTTTGGCCCGATAAAATGACTCGAACATCGGCCCGACTTGAAAACCCCAATCCTAATAATGATTCTAAATAAGGGCAGAAATAAGCACCCAAAAAGACTTGGCTTGTTTTTATAAAATTAAATCCGTCTTTAGTTCCTTTTCTTTAAGGTGCTTAATTTAATCTAAATTATCCACAAATGTCGCGTCAACGGATTTTTAGTAGCTTGATTTTTAAAAATACAGAGATCTATTTAAAATCCTTCTAAAATATTTTTAAGTATTTTTATGAATCATTTTGTTAATTTAACTTTAAAAATGATAGGAATTTTAGAAAAATAAAAGTACAAAGTATCTTAACAAATAAACGTCAAAAAACTAAAAATAACATTTTTGCACTTAATAAATGTACTTAATAATTTAGACATAAAGCGAATTTATTCTTTCCTTTTTTTAAAGCTAACTTTTAATTTTTTTTTCATAAAAATATAATCGTTGGGTATGTAATTGGCGTTTGTATTAAATGAAAAAAATTTTTTGGCGTTTTTTTAAATTTGGCATTCTGTTTTTTGGCGTTTTTAATTTTTTAAAATATTTTTTGGCGTATTTCTTTTTTGGCATTATTCTAGAATTATTTTGGCATTCTGTTTAGTTTGGGAAAAATTTTTTGGCGTTTTGTATTTTTGGGGATTATTTTAGGAATACTGTAGTAGTACTGCTTGAGGATTTTTTAAAAATGTTTTTGGCATTTAATATTTAAAAGTTAAATACCAAAAATATTTTAGGTATCTAGCTAAACCGATTCTCGAAAATCGCGAATTATTTTTTATGTCGGCTGAACCCTGGTAAACCTCAAGTTAGGTATTTTTTAATTTAATCAACTACTAGGTGGATCGGGGGAGCGATACCTTCTATTTAGGGTACGCTCATTAAAAGTAAAAGTGACTAACACAAGGGTATAAATAAAATCGAGGTCTGACTGAAATTAAAAATAGATTAAGTATCTATAAAAATTTTTTGGCGTTCTGTATAAAAAAATTTTTTTGCGCACACCCACCCTCCTAAAAGTGTTAATGCCCTTTTCTTTTAATGCGCAACGTTAAAGTTTTATTTTTTAACGAGAATTAATTTATTCATGAAAAATTAAAATGAAAATGGTAAAAGAAAGTTGGAGGGGAAAGAGAAGAGAAAATTACAAAAAAATTTTTTTTAAAAAGCCAAAAGTCAAAAGGCCAAAAACCATCAAAAACCTTGAAAAACACACATTTTGGCATACATTAGGGTAATTGAGGGGTAAACATTATGAGTAAATAAATGAAAAACTAAAAAAAGAAAACCAATGGGATCAAATGTCCAAAAATAGTGAAAAAATAAAAAATGACAAAAGGTCCCAATAAATGTCTCATTTTTCGATGATATTAAAAAAGGTATTAAATGAAGGAAAATATTAATATGGAAGGAAAGTTGTGAAAAAGGAAAATTTAATTTTTTTCTACAGTAGTTAGACAAGTTACTGTAATTCTTGTTACCGTAGTTTTTGTGATGCGATTTATTTTTTAAATTATTCTGGCTAAATGAAGTAACCAAATAGAGTAGTAAAAAGTGCAGAATGTGAAGATCCTTTGTCCTAGTGTAGATTTAATTGATAAAAAGTTGATAAAAGTTAAGGACTGAATTATTGATGAAGATTGATATACCTTTAAAAAAGACTGATACACGCGATATGACGCACTTAAAAGGCTATAACTTTTGAATAAATAAACGGATCAACTCACTCTCTGAAGGAAAAAGAATCTACAAATCCTAAGCTTTCTAATGGTGTAAAAATTATCCAGAAAGGTCGAAAACAGAAAAAGTTATAGAACAAAGAAAGCAAGGGATTTAAAGTTTCATAGACTACCGTATCCTTTATTTAAATTAAAAATAAAT
Organism: Meloidogyne arenaria; assembly: GCA_036172955.1. NCBI lineage: Eukaryota > Metazoa > Nematoda > Chromadorea > Rhabditida > Meloidogynidae > Meloidogyne > Meloidogyne arenaria. The sequence goes on along the minus strand of JARQAB010000033.1, from coordinate 505,150 downwards.
TAAAATAACTTTCAATTAAAAATTGTTTTAACCTTTAATTTATGTCTTATTTTTAAACTAAAAACGTGGCCTTTGGCCATTAATTTAGTTGAAAAAAAAATAAAAGGAAAAATAAATTAAATTAGGAAGTGAAAAAAGAAGTGAGACAAGGTTATTTTAAATTTTTTATGATAAATTGATAAAATGATAAAAAATTATTTTTAATTTTATTAAATAGAGAATTAAATTTGCTACAAAATTTAATAAAAATCAGAATTTCTGATTTTTAAGCAAAAAAGTTGTAATCAGAAAACCAACATTTTGAGGCAAAATGGACACCTTTTCGAAGGTTTTTCGAACACAACCTTTTTTGAAATTGAACCAAAATTTTTTAAATTAAGCTTATTTTGTAGAGAAAACAATTCTCTATCCAACAAAACAAAAAATAAGTAAATCCGTTCAGTTATTACAAAGTTATGCCTTTCTAAAGGACGCTGGTCGTGAAGGGAACGCTTAAGTAAAAAATAAAAATAAAATTTTCTTTTAAAAGTCTTAGAGCTTTATAAACTATTAAAAAATAATAAATTTAAATAATTATTGTCTACATAAAATATTAATCCCTCTTATAGCAACTAAAATTAACTATAGAGAGTCTAGTTTACTTTTTTTCGTGATAAAAAAATTTTCGCTTAAAATTATGCAAGCAACGTTAGAAATTAAATTGTTTTAATAAAAAAAAAGAAAAAAATTGTGAGACAAAATAAGAGACGGAAAACTCCAAAAATGTGTTTTAATCATTAATTATTTAGGAAAAAAAATTTTGAAAAAAAAATTAAAAAAAGTAAGGGTCACTTAATTTAAATAAGAGATAGTACGTTTGGGCGCAGGAAAATTTTTGGCGTATTTATAAATTTGGAAGATTAGGGCAATGAAAATTTGTATAGATGTCTTTAATGTTGTCCAGATTAATTAAATATTTCAGAAATTTTGTGAAAAAATTTCAGAATTTTTTTTCAGAAAAAATTCAGAACTTTTGGAAAATTTCAGAATATTTAACAAATAAATTAACGCTAAAATGACTGTCTTCCTCAGTCTTTGATCATAAATTCAGAAACAATAAACCAAAAATTCTGAAATTTTTAGAGATGCTAGTTAACACTATTGAGAACCTCTATACAAAATTTCATACTTCTATCATTCATTTAATATTAATTTTATATGCGCGCGCCCAACCATACCCGCGCCAAAACGTTTTTAAAATTACTATAATTTGCGTGTCTCGACCAAAAATATTTTTATTTTAATATTTCCGGAGTTCTAAATGCTTTTTAAAAGAATTTACGATTTTCTTAGTGAAAAAAAATATAAAATTTAAAAATTAATTCAAACAAATTTAAATATTAAAACAATTTGTAAAAGGGGAACATGTAAAATTGAAACATAACTCCATAAAAACAACAAATACATATGTAGTAAATATTTGCAAATTTTTTGAAATAAAAATGACGTTATCTAAATATTCATAGTCGATTTTTTTTTTATCTTATTTATGTAACGCATGCCGTTTCGCCTTTTATCTTTTGCCAAATTTTCGACTTTTTCGGGGTTTCGTCTTTCGCATTTCGTCTTTATAATTTTAAAATTTGTTTCGGCACATACCGACCATCACTAGCGTATACCGAAAAGTTGCTTCGGCACACGCTAGTGATGGTCGAGACTTTCAATCTTAGTTCCCGAGTCGGGAAATTTTCCCGGGTTTTTTGAGCGTCTCGGTATCGATCTCTTTTCTCGACTCTTGGTTTTTTAACTCCCGTCCATCCCCTTTTAATATATGAAAAAATCGTATATTAAAATGAGGGCCTCTAAAGTGGAGTGTATCAGCTAAAACAAAGCTACGACTGTTTTAGCTGGTTAATTTTAGCTCGAGTTTTTAAAGAGAGACTATATAATTTTTGCACTTTAGCGCCATTTTTAATACAAAAATTATAATATAAAAAATTTATTTCTTTGTGTGTTTTTAAAATTAAGTATAAAAACTCAGAAAAAAAAGAATTTTTTTATTACTTATGTCTCTCAACGTTAAAACCTTTCCCCACAATCCCGTCAAAATTGGCTAGAAATGGAGTATTACACCTTCTTTTTATTCTTAAATTTTGCTTTGCGCAACAAACATTTTTTCAACTAAACGCAATTTTTGGCGTTTAAATCCCCCCAAAATTAAACTTTTGCGCACACCTAGAATTGGTTTGTTCAGCCATCCACGCATTAATTTAAATTTATTTTTTTAAGCTTTTCTTTTTTTGACAAAAAAAAGAGACAGAGAATAAATATTTTTTGGTTTTCTTGGATTCTTCATAAAGCATTTTTAGCTATATTTTTTATTTATATTACTAATTAAAATTGAGGGATAATCGAAAAAATGGGATTTTTTGTCCTGAAAATATTTTTTGTCTGTTCTAAAAATAGATTTTTCAGCAGTAAACCGGTCTAGTTATTAAGTCTTGGTAAACCCTCACTTTAAACGGATTAAGCAAATTGTCTCGATTAAAAAAAGAAAACTAGGAATTGCGGATTTTAGCGATTTCAGAGATCTCTCTAACTTTAAGGGGTGGATTCCAGTTCGTGTTTCTCCCCTTTTAAGGGCGATAACTTTGGGTAAGAATTTTTAATTCTTGAGGTTTATTGTTCGATTTAACCCTTTGAGGTTCATCAAAATATACTAGATGGCAGGTGTGTGCCGAAACGATTTTAAAAATCGAAATGCGAAGCACCCAAAAGGTCGAAAATTGGGCGAAAAATGAGAAATCAAAAATATTCCCCATTAGGTAATAATGGATTACCCAAAGAAACCCCCAAAAAGACGAAAATTTGGCAAAAGATGAAAAATCGAAAGCACACCCCTACTAAGTTATAATGAATTTGTTTGTGTTTAATCCAAAGTTATAGCCTTGTGCCAGATTGCCGCCTGCTCTAAATTAAAATTCTCTCAAGAGCTGATTTTATTTTGTTGAAATTCCAAAATAAAAATAAAAAGAGAGAAGGGTGTTTGTTGTTTTTTCATTGTTTCCGGCTAATTAGCATTATTCCTATATTTTTTCATTTCTGTGAAATTGTTAAAAGAAAATGACTAGTATGTGTGTGTGATGCACTCTATAAGCTTATTTTTGTTTTTATTTTTTAAAAAGAATTTTTGGTGTTATAAAAATAATTGCAGGAAAGTGGTTGAAGAAAATTAAATTTTAAATAAAAAATAAAAAAAAATTAAAATAAAGAAAAATAAATTTTAATTAAAACAATGGTAGTCTGTGAAGGTGAACCATGCGAGTGTCAACTAATATAACTTTTTGATTTCTGAACGGATTTTTATGTTTTTGGTATCATTCGATAGAGGATTGAATTTGCCACAAAATAAGATAAAAATAAAAAATTAAGATTAATTAATATAAATGTTATGGGCGAAGGACATGATGGATGCTTACATGGGTACCGTTAACTACTATAACTTTTTGATTTCTGAACCGATTTTTATGTTTTTGGTATAATTCGATAGAGGATTGAATTTGCTACAAAATATGATAAAAATAAGAATTTAATATTAATTAAAACAGAAGTTATGGCCGAAAGACTTGATAGATGACTACATGGGTAACGTTAATTCTTACAACTTTTCGAGGTCGGAACCAATTTTTATGTTTTTGGCATCATTCGATAGAGAATTGAATTTGCTACAAAATAAGAAATAATCAGAATTTATGACTAATTAATATAAAAGTTATGGTCAAAAGACTTGATATAATCATGATTTTTTAGAAATAAGGTAAAAACTTTCTATTTTTAAAAAGCTAAAATTTCCATTTTTTTCATATTTTTGTAGCAAATTTATGTTCTGACTAAAAGATAAGGAAGAATGGAAGAAAGGTTTAATCTGATAAGTTAATGGAGTTTAATTCGACTTATAGAGGCGCATACTTTGTTTTAAGTTAACCGAGCTGCGAAGAAACATATTTTAAGTTCTCCAAAGATTTACAGTGAATAATATCCCTATCTATATTATTTTGGTGATTATAATAGGTATATGTCTCAAAAAAGGATTTTCAAAATAAAATTTAAAAAATGGAAAAAAAAATTTTTTGATATGTAAATGAAGGCTAGGCTAAAATTCTCTTGCCCCATTATTGCTTTCTTTAAGAAAAATAAAATATAATATTTATTTTTTTCTACCCCTCAGAAAGGGCATTATTATTAAAATCGAGAATGTGTGAAGAAAAATAATAAAAAAAATAATAAAATTGTCCGGAAAAGGCGGCATTAAAGGAAGTGGCGGCGGTGGAGGAAATGCGCATCCCTTTAGAGAGCAATCTCTCAAAAAAATCCTTGCCATATTATAGCCCTAGGGTCCACACATTTAATTACTATATCCTTTCTATTTTATCTTCTCAAGTGGCACAAGAGAATTTTTAAAATGCCAAACAATTTTTAGAAATAAAAAATTAAAAGATGTTTCGGCGCCATTCTTTTGGGCGTCGAGGAATATTTTGGTCTATAACTTTTTTTTGATTTTGAATCAGTCCAGGCAAATAATATATCATTCGAAAGCTCTGAATGTGCTGAATATTTTATATAATTGGGCCTTTCAGATGTGAAAATTATACAAAAAGTTGTATCCTTTTGATTAGGTAAAATCGTGATTTTCTGTGATTATTGGACTATATCTTTTGAAGAAATAATAAATCCATTAAAAAATTTTGTTGTTAAGAATCAGCACATTTAGAGCTTTCGAATGATACCAAGAATTAAATTAAAACTTTAAAATAAAAAAAAGTTATGGATAAAAATAGCTTAAGAACTGTTCAACTAACGCCTAAACGTCCCTATTTTACCACAAAAATAATAAAAGAAAATAAATAAAAATAAAAAGGTTTTAATTACATAAAGCTCTCAATAAAAATATTCTTAAAATTAAAAAAAAAGAAAAAATAAACTTTTCTATTATTATCCTTTAAAAGTATCCCTCTCATTAAAAGCAAATATTTGCCTACTTTGAGGTTTAGTTTTATTATTATTTTGCTCCAAAAATAGTAATTAAATAATATTACTTGCTGGTAATATGGTAATGTTAGGGTGGAATAATAATAGCAGGATTAAATTATTTTTATTTTAGAGGTTGGGATTTAAGGAAAAATTTTTTGAAAGAATAATTTAGAGGGAAAATATAATGGCTAATATTTAATTTTAAACTTGTTTGCTTTGATGTTTTAAATATATTCTGATTTTGTTAAAAATGTTTTGACAAAATTCTGGTTAAAATAAAAAATTCTGGTTTTTGTTTGAAATATATTCTGGTTTACATAAAATGTTTTAAATAAATTCTGGTTTTTAATAAGTTGTAAATAAAATTCTGAATTTTAATGTTTTAATAATGTTCTGGTTACTAATGTTTCAAACGAATTCTGGTTTTTATGAAGATTCTAAACAATTTTGTTTTAATGTTTTAGCTAAATTCTGGTTTGAATAAGATGTTTTGTTCGAATTCTGGTTTTTATGTAGATTTTAAACATTCTGTTTTAATGCTTTAACTAAATTCTGGTTTGGATAAAATGTTTTTAAAAAATAATGTTTTAATCAAAGATGTTTCAAATAAATTCTGATTTAAATTAAAATTAATTCAGTATTGAGTCATATTTAAAACTTTGAAAATAAAATTTTATAATTTTATATCTAATAAAAAGGGAAAAATTTTATTAAAAATTGAAAAAAATTTTTTTAAAGATTTTATTGTTCACATATTTAAATAATATCATAAATGTAGTAAATGTTTCAATTCAAAGTCACCAGACAGAGCTTTAAAAAAAATTTTCCCTTCTTTAATATTTTTACACATGCTTTTTATTGTTTTTAATACATGGTGACAGACACATGCTTTTTTATAAGCCGATTTTTTCTTCCAAAAATATTTTAAAGAAGAGGGAGAGTTTTAAAATAAAAGTCAAATCTATAAAAACATAAAGAAAAACAGAAACTTTTAGGAATGTTTAAAATAAATTCTGATTTGTTTTAATTAAATTCTGGTTTTGTTTTAATTAAATTCTGGTTTGTTTTAATTAAATTCTGGTTTTGTTTTAATTAAATTCTGGTTTGTTTTAATTAAATTCTGGTTTTGTTTTAATTAAATTCTGGTTTGCTTTAATTAAATTCTGATTTATTATTAAAAACAATGAATAAACAAATAAACCCCGTTTGGTACCAAACCGATTACACGTGCAAATATGAAAGTGGTCGTGTATGTTTTGTTCAAATAATATTGTTGGGGGAATTTTATAAAGGTTTAAAATAAATACAAGTTTGTTTTCTTTAAATTCTGATTTATTATATAACACGCATGAAACAATGAACAAATACATACACTAAGAAATCATAAAAAATACAGTATGTACAAGAAAAAAATTTTTTTACAACATATGGAATTATTTTTATAGATATATCATTTACAAATTATCATACAAAATTTTCTTATCCTTAGCTGTAGTACCCTTCGTTTTAGTATTCGCCTTAGTCGCTTTAGTCTTCTCAGGTTCTTCTGGCATTTTATTATGCCAAGCACGCTGGATTCCCCTACGACGGTCCATTTCGACATACACCTCCATCAACGTCTTATTCTTCGTTTCTGGCACGTACTTCCAAATGAATAGGCTGAACAAGCCGACAAGACCAGTGAAAACAAGGAAGGAAAATTCGTGCATTAGACCCTGAAAAATAATTTTTTTGGAAAATTTTTCAAATTTTTTCGAATTTGCCTCAATCCACGGGAAAGCCATTCCAACAGCAAACGTGCAGAACCAGTTGGTGAAGACTGCAACTGAGTTAGCCTTCCCACGAGCGTTTAAGGGAAACACCTCGCTCACGAAGAACCACGGAATTGAGCCTTAAAATGAGCAAATGATTTTTCAAAAAAATTTTCAAGTATCACCCGCTCCAGCAGCAAAGGAAATCACAAAAGCAAGTACGGCTATTACTGACACATAGGCGAACCAATGAAGGAATGCAACATGTTTAGCGGAAAGTATAGAAATTGCAATAATTGCCGTGGTGACGAACATTCCAATAAAGCTACCAAGCAGCAACGTTCGACGTCCTTGTTTATCAACCTGAAATCGAGAGTCGTTAAAATATTTTCAAGGACACCAAGTTTTCTCACGAAATAGACAGAAGCAATAGTCATCAGAACATTGATGGCACCCATAGCAAGCGTTGCATAATTTGGCCCTAAAAATAATTTTGAAAGTTGGCAAATTTTAATTTTTAGAACTGACATTGATCTTGAAGACCGGCACTCTTGAATATATCAGTGGAGTAGAACATTACTAAAATTGAAAGAAAATTATTTTTTAAGACAGATGTTCTCTGTGAATTAGGGTGGCCATTTTACCCTATTTGTAGAGGATTTTCCCTATTTTTGCCCTATTTTTGAGCGATTTTGCCCTATTTTCTCCACATTTTTGAGTTGCTGCGCCCAATCCAAGTGGTTTGAACCAGGCCACCCTGCTTCCACCCTGATCAAATCTCACCAGCATTGATCCCACTAAGCTGCTGAGCAAACATCAAGAAGGTGGATAAAGCCAAAGGCCAGAAAAGGTATGGGCCAAACAAATCAGCACAGTTAATTTGTTCAGTCTTTGCAGCTTTTGCTTCATCCGCAATTACCGCCAACTCATCTTGGACCTGCCAAAATTACAAAAATTCTTAGAAAGGAAAAATTCCAAAATCACATTTGTGTGGCCTCGCAATTTTATCAAATCCTGTTGTGCCTGGAAATGGTTGTCGCCGACCTTTATGGTGTACTTGGGACTTTCGGGGCAGAGCATGAGCGTGGAAAGTTGCAAAATCGCAGGAACCTGTTAAAGAAAAATCCAAATTAAAAAACTCCTAGGCAAATTTCTAGCAGATAAAAAATGCCTTACACATATGGCATAGAAGATCCAAGGCCATCGATCAGCAGTCCCCAAGATGAATGGAAGTCCGACAACTTGCGAGGCTAGGATTGAGATGGTAACGAATAGCTGTGCAAACGAGCCGATTGTTCCGCGGAGGTTTGCTGGAGAAATTTCTGTCAGATACATGGGCACCAGACCGCTATTCAACCCTATAACGAAGGAGATTATTCATGACATTACAGTCAAAGAATATTCACCGGCATTCACTCCAATGATAAGTCTGCCCGCGGTGAACAAGTACCGAACGTCAAACAATTTTGCGAAGACGAAGAAGCCTGTGGCGACGAGCGCAACGACATTATTCATCAGCAAAGCAGTCTTCCGTCCAAGTTTATCCGCAAAATATCCACAAGAAAGGCCTCCGACAATTCCTCCAATGGCGAAAATACTGACAGCTATCGACCTTAAAAAAGCGTTGTGTGAAGATTTAAGCCTTTAAAGCCCTCACCATGCCGTTTTCATATCATCAACTGTCGCTCTCTTTTGATGGATGGCGAGCCCTTTATTGTACGATAGCGCGAACCATTCTTTGATTAGATCAGCTAAAGAACAAAAATTGTTAATCAATTTTTAGCAAATTCTGTTGCATACCAGGCATATTGATACAGCCAATGTTGTAGCCAAACTCGAAGGATCCGATCGACGCCGACAACACTGCACCGACGAGATGACAAGTCCAACGTCCCTCCTAAAAAACGAGAGAGATTAGATGTCAAATAAAAAGAGGACAACTAACCATTTTTATTCGGGATATGTGTAGAAGTGAACTGAAGCGGATTGTTAAAACTGCTTTTATAGTGCGAGTGCTTATATAGGAAAATTTATAAAAATTCGGTACTTTTATGTAACACGACCGCAAACTGAGTGCCAGACGACCTTGATCGGCTATAACTTTTTTGTGCTTGATCCAATACAAATGAATTTTATAGCATTCGAAGGCCATCGATACACGGAATCTTTTTCCTAATAGGATAGATCGAATCTGATCACTCCTTAGAAGTTATAACCCGATAAGTTATAAACGTTGTTATATGTGTTTTTGAAATTTACCTTGATTAACTCTTAACACTTAATCAGACCTGACTCTTCAAATTGGTAAAAAGTTGGGAAAAAACTGAAATTTTTTAGGTGCTAAGAAAGTTCTCAATAGTTTAGTGACCCTTGCTTCTTTTATTCAGAAAGCGTCAGGTGTGAAAAAAACACTCTAAAGAGTTGCTAGTAGACGTTTTAAAAATTAAGGTAACTTTTTTTGCAAAATTATTCTTTTGCAATGCAAACTTTTTTTTTATGACTCAGCCTATTAAATAAAAATAGAGGGAGTTGATTAAAACACAATATCAGTCTCTTTTTTGTCTCTCATTTTTTCTACTTTTTTTAAACAATTTAATTTCTTCTCGCAATTAAAATCTTCTCGCATAATTTTTAGCGAAGAGAATATTTTATATAGACAATAATTACTTAAATTTATTATTTTTAATTTGTAAAGCTTTTAAAAAATTCCTTTTCTTCCCACGCCTTCTATCTTTTGCTCACTTCGTTTCTTTCACCAATTTTAGACGTGGCTAGCTTCCTTTAGAAAGGCCTTTTTTCACCTCCTAATTTAATTAATTTTTTTCAACTAAATAAATGTTGAAACTTAAGTTAAAGTTTTTAACTGGAAGTTATTTGCATTCATTTTTAATTTAAAAAGGATACTGTAGTCTCTGAACCTTTAAAACCCTTGCCTTGCCCTTCTTTTGTCTGTAACTTTTTAAGTTTTTGACCAATCCGAATAATTTCGGCACCATACGAAAGCTTAGGAACTGTAGATTCTTTTTCCTTTAGAGACTGATTTAATCCGTTTATTCCTTCAAAAGTTACAGCCTTTCTAAGAGCGTTATATACTGATTTTTCTTTATCAATATTTTCGTTCATGACGTGACTATTTTTTATTTTCATGTTTTTTCAATTTTTTTTCAGTTGATAACTTTTCTCTATCATTTTCACTTATTTTGAATTATGTTAATTTAAAACTTAAAATTAATTTGGCTCCATGGGCTGGTGCAAATTCAAATTTTTGTTTTGTTTTCGTCTCATTCTTGCAACAATTGCTCACTTTAATTGGTTTTTAATTAAGATTAAAAGAAAAATTTAATTTTGGCACTTTATCGTATTATCTCACAAAAAATTTTTTTCGTTTTCCGGTTAGGTCAGTGAGCGTGCCAGTAAGACCATGACCAGTAGATTAATTAGCCAATAAGATTTAACTGACCATAAGTACCGATAAGTATCAAGCTGCATTTTAGAAACAATGGTTCGTGGAATATTCTTATCACCATAGATCTTGGGAGTAGGTCGGGTCCCTAAGTGGACCCAATGACCGGGTCCACAAAAGTCGACCGCTGCCCAAAGTACCGCCGACAATTCTACAAACCAATAGATGAAAATATTCGTTTCAATGGTGGGAGATAATGCGATATTACCTAAATAGTACGTATTAGGGTTTCGCCGGAACCGAAATTTTGACCGGAACCGGAACCAGATCCCATTTGAGTTCCGGTTTCCGGAACCGGAACTTTTCTGAGTTCCGGCCCGGAACCGGAACCGGAACCGGAACTTTAAGAAAAAATTAAAAATTTAAAAAATTTGCAAAAATTTACAAAATTTTACAAATTTTTAAGAATTTGTATTTTAAGTAGCGTTGTCTGTTCCCCAAATTATTCGGTTAACCGAAACCAAGCCGAAAATCTGTCGGCGATAAGTGATATATGTGGATTAGTGATATATGTGGATTCAAATCCTCCGATATACCATACAACTTTTTTTACTTTACGCGCCGCAGGCGAAAATTTTGAGAATTTTGGAAGGCCAGGAAGCCAGATTTCTTCCATTTTTCAGCGCCGCAGGCGAAAATTTTGAAAATTTCGGAAAGCCGTAAGCAAAAAATTCACTTTTTATTGGCCAAACGAAAAATTTTAAGAAATTTAAGGGCCAAAAACCCATAATTCCTCCATGTAAAAATAGAATAATTTTTAAAACAAAATTAAACTTATAAAATAAATTATTTATGGGAAGAAAAATATGAAAAATTAGTTTCTTTTGACCAAGCATCGAACTCACCTTTAAATCGTTAATGCCGTGGGCGAAGTCTAACCTCTTAACCACTCGGCCACATACTTACATGAGGGCGATTGAAAGAAATTAAACCTATTTCTTTCGATTTTTCTATTAATACAAAGTACAAGAGTACGAGTACTTCATTTATATTTCAAAAATATCAATCCTTAGGGGTGTAAAAAAGTTCCGGTTTGGCCGGAACCGATTTTTAAACCGGAGCCGGAACCAAAAAAACACCGGAACTTCCGGAACCGGAACCGGAACTTCCGGCGAAACCCTAGTACGTATATCTTCAAAGGTTAACAGCAATTTATGTCAATTGTATTTTCTTTACTATATGGAAATCTTATGATATTTTCTGGTTTTGGTTCCATTTGTTGTTATGTATTTGCTTCCCTGCTTTGAGGCCCGAAAATTATTTAATTGTATTTATTCGCTTAATTCGTGCAAAATATGGAGAATATTCTGACAAATCTTTTAAAGAAATTTATGAACAATTTTATATCTATAATGATAGGCAAATAAATACAGAAGTCGAAGTGAGAAGAGTTGAGAGTTTAAGACGAGAAAAAAGGAAAAGCAGAAAGGAGGCAAATAAGGTATTTTTACTTTAAAAAGGGTTGCGGATAATGCTTCTGGATTTCTAGGCAGAGGAGCGAGGTGATTCGTCCTCTAATAAAGAGGAAGATATTGAAATTAGAAGAGCAACCTCAGACCCAAATTTGCTTGAAAATGAAGAACAAGCTATGCCAAATGTTCACTTATTAGATGGTCAAAAGGAAACAAAGGAGAGTAAACAAGAGCACTTGGAAGGTTTATATTTTAAAAATGTCAAGGAAAAGAAAAATTTTTATCTGTTTTCTAATCCAATTTTTTTTCTTGAACTAATTTTGGTTTTTCTTTTTTCATCCCAAAATTTAATTTTTCTCTTTCCCCGATTTTCTTTGTCCTTTCAAATTGATTCTTTTAAGTTTTAATCACTTATCGAGAGCCTCCAACAACTGAACAAAATGGGCTGAAAAATTTTATTCCTTCGTTTCTAACTAAAAAAAGTGATTCACAAAAGCGAGTTGCGAAAATTGAAGGTTTGACTGTAGTATACCGGTAGTAAAGTTTCGATATAAAACGCATACCTTTCAATTCGTCTCGACGAGCTGACAACAAGTCGAAAGGTACTAATCATTTAGGAGCTATAGGTCTCCGAATAGTTAATGGTTGCTGTGTTTTGGACTTAAAAACCTATTACTTTATATCGATTTTCAGTCTTGAAATGCCGACCTAACCTCCGTAGAAGCTTGTAAATTTGTTCAGAATTATCACATTTTGATCTATTTACCTATTATTTACATATTCGAATTTTGCCCCCAAAAAACTGATTCTCCCCTCCCTCTTATGGTTGTTAAATCCACAGGTATCCTTGGAGTCTTCGGCTCATCTCGTCGAGACGAATCGAATGGTAGGTGTTTTGCATCGAAACCTACCGGTATATTAACTATATATATTTTTTACTCTCAAAAAATTATTTTTAAGAAGGAGAAAGCCTTCAAGAAACTGACAAAGAAAAAGCTGAAAAATTATTAGCTAAGCAAGAATGGAAAGAGAAAAAACGGCGAGAAAAGGCGTTGTTCTCGGTGCTAAAAGAAAGGGCGAATGTTGAGAAATGGTTTAATTTTTTAGATTTTTTTTGATTTTCGAGAGATTAAATTTCTAATTTCTCTTCTAAATTTCGTTAAATTTTCACACCATTTTCCTGAATCTCTTTGCGGCATCTGTTATCTTGTTATGGCTAATTATATTTATGTCATGCGAAAGAGCTTTTCGATTCGCAAAGTCAAAATGCTCAAAGTAACCCTATTGAAGTCGGCAAGACGCTTGCTCCCGGGATTCGACGGTTGCTTGGTTTTATGCAGAGTAGTATGGGTTTATTGTTAGCTTTCGAATAAATGGGGTGTCTAGTCGAATAAATGAGTTAAATAATGGGTTATCTTGCGAATAACTTGAATGGGCCCTAAAGTAAGAAGCTCCACGATAATTTTTTAAATTTCTTTAAGGCGCAAAAATTTTGTTGATTCAGTTGAACTATTACTAAATCATTACCGTTTTATAATTTCTTTCATTGAACTTTATGGGAATATTGCCAAATATAGTGCCAATAAAATTTTTACGTTTGTTTTTTTTAAATTTTTCTGTTTAATTTTAATCTTTTTTTCAAGAGTTACATTAGCAATTGATACAGTTTCTTTTGAAATATACGGTCTTTATATGTAAGTAATCAAATGATTTTTTAAATTTTTATTTGAAATGTGTAAGAATGATCCACCTAGAGTATTTAAAACGCTTAGGCTGGTGTTAAATGATCTAAAAAGGAAAAAGAGGAAGCCGCCCTGGTAGCTCAGTGGTAAGCACCTGCAATTGTGTGAGCAAGGCCGAGCGAGCACTGTCAGCGTTGTCACAGGTTCGAATCCTGCCCGGTGGCTAAGCTTTTGCTAAACTCTTAATGATTTAAAAATAAATTTAAAGAGTGTGGCCTAGTGTGGTAGACCTTATTGAATTAACATATTTTTATTCAAAAATCTTTATCAATTAAATCAAATTTATTTAAAAAAGATATTATCAACACATACGACTTTGTTGTCGCCTTGGTTGTTGCTATTTTACCTTGTGGAGTTATCTTCTTGGATTTATTGCAAGTTATTTTATGTTTTCTCCAATGTTTTTTTTTGAAAAAGAACTGCTGGATGAGACTTTGTGTCATTTTAAAGAAGGGAAATCCTTAAATAATTTTTTTGATTTTCTTAATGAAACAAATCCTTATAATGGCTAAACCTCACTTTATGGGCCTGAGCTAGGATGATTTATGTGTCATTCGAAAGAGCTCGTCGAGCTAAGTTGAACGACACCAAAATCAGCGAAATCTGACATGATTTGACAAAACTCTTAGGGGTGTTAAAAGTTCCGGTTTAACCAGAATTGAGGGACCGGAAACTGAATTGAACAACCAAACCGGAACCGTAACCAGAAAATCCCGGAACTTCCGGCGCAACACTAGCTTAGACTCATAAAGTGAAGTTTAGCTCTTTTAATTCTGATTTGATAAAAAGTTGTTTTAAATTAATTTTGAGATTAATATAATAAAAAAAACTATACATAATTTAAACATTTTTTTAATAAAATCATAATATTTTAAAGCATTATTATTAGTTTTCGTTTTTTAATTTTAATTATTCATCTCAAAAATGTTTTAAGTTAATTCTGATTTTAGAAATATTTGTTAATTGAATAAATGGATAATTGCCTTAACTAAAATCATGATCCTGAATATTTTATTCCGTATTGTAATACAGAAAAGTACTGATAACGATAAATACTGATAAGGGATATTCATCTATCATGGTTAAGATATCTCCCATTTTTTACTCTGTTGGACATTTTGAGTTGGGACGAGTTAGGCGTTTTGTTAAGTGGGACGAATCGAGATTCATGTTCATTGGGACGAATTGAGGCGCAGCCCATATAATTGCCTAAAAAGAAATGAAAGAAAAGAGGGACACTTAATCGCCACGACTTCTATTCCTTTAGATTTTCAATCTTTTGCCAATGGACACCTCGTCAACATTGTTTTGGTATCCATTCTTCTTTTTAATTTTTTCAGTTTTTCTTCATTTGCTAGTTTTTCTCTACTATTTTCCCTCTATTAATTTTAAAGCATGTTAATCTAAAATTCACTATTAATTTGCCTTCATGGGCTGGTTCAGCTTCAAATTTTGGTTTTGTTTTCGTCTTATACTTGCTTCAATTGCTCATTTTAACTGGTTTAGTTTAACAAAAAAAAATTTTTTTTTCTTGATTCCCAAAATTTCCCCAAAGGTTAACAGCAATTTATGTCAATTGTATTTTCTTTACTTTATGGAAATCCTATGATATTTTCTGGTTTTGGTTCCATTTATTTTTGTGTATTTGCTTCCCAGCTTTGAGGCCCGAAAATTATTTACTTGTATTTATCCGCTTAATTTATGCAAAATATGGAGAATATTCTGACAAATCTTTTAAAGAAATTTATGAACAATTTTATAAATATGAGGGGAAGACTAAGGCTGAAGTTGAATTGAAACGAGTTGAGACTTTAAGAAGAGAAAAAAGGGAAAGCAGAAGGGCTGGAAATAAAAAGGTTTTTTGGTACTTAAAAAATGTTTTTTGGATTTAAAGAATTTTTGCGGACAATAATTGCGGACAAATTTATAAAAAAAGAAATTTTATCCAAAAGCCTAACAATTTTTCCATTCATTTTTTATTTAATTTAGTGAAATTAAGGGTATAAGATTTTAAGAAGACGTTGAGGTAAATTTTTAACAATTCTTGTGAATGCATCCCTGTGAATTGAATTTTACCTATCTATCTTTAGTGTCAGTTAGGAACTGAAACTAAGATTTTAATAAGACCTGAGTCGTAGCTAAGAATTGAAAAAAGTCAAAACCTTTTTTTACACTTAAGCAGAAATGACATAATCCCCCAATAATTTTAAGTTTATCCGCAAATATTGTCCGCAAAAGTTTTGTCGTATAAACTATGAAAGTTGTTTTTAAATTTTCTGAATTTTTTTAAATTTTCTAGGTGGATGATTCATCCTCTAGTGAAGAGGAAGAAAATATTGAAATTGGAAGGCCAACTTTGTACCCAAAATTGGTTGATAATGAAGAACAGGCTATGCCAAATATTCGATTAGATCGTCAAAAGGGAGCAGGAAAGAATAAACAAGACCAATTAGAAGGTTTAATCACACATCAAGAGCCTCCCAAAAATGAAGGAAATGTGCTGAAAAAATTTATTCCTTCATTTTTAATCAACAAAAGTAATTCACAAAAGCGAAAAGAAAATATCGAAGGTTTTTAAATTATTTTTAATTAGAAAATTTTAGTTTTTAGAAGCAAAACGTCTTCAAGAGCGAGACAAAGAAAAGACTGAAAAATTGTTAATCAAGCAAGAACGAAAAGAGAAAAAACGAGCAGAGTTGGCATTGCTAAGAGAAAAAGCGAAAATTGAGAGAAGGTTTTAATTTAAATTTTCTAAAAAAATTTTGGAGAGAAATGTTTTGAAAATTTTATATCCGGAAGTGTTGTCCGCAATGTCCTACCGCCAAGAAAAATTGGAAAAAAATTAAATTTTTTGTTTGGGATTTTTGTCAATTTTTAGGAATATTTTTAAAAATTTTTTATACTTTAACAATTGAAAAAAAATTTTTTTCAATTTTCAGACGCAAAAATTTTGCTGATTCAGTTGATTTATTACTAACATATTGTCGTCTAACAACTTCATTTGCTGTAATGGTGGGGAATGTTCACAAAATGTTTTTACCTAGATACTTGGCTCCTCCAAGAAATTCTGTTTATGATAGTCCAGATATTCTGATGGTTTTTGGTTTTACTTTATTAATTGATGTTGGGTTCTTTTGGTTATTAACTATTTTGAGGTAGAAAAATGTTTTTAAACATTTTATAGGGGGTTTTAATAATGTTTTAATTAAATTCTGATTTTATTGAAACATGCTTTCAAAACATTCTGATTTTAACTTATTGTTAGTTCATGTTGTAATTTAATTCTGGTTTTTGTTAGAAATGTTTTAAGTAAATTCTGATTTTTATTTTAGAATGTTTTGAATTAATTCTGGTTTTTATTAAAAAATTGTTTTAATCTAGAACATTTTTAAATCAGAATTTTATTAAAACAGGTTTATAAAAATCAGAATTTATGTAAAACATTATTAAAATTAAAACCAGAATTAGTTTAAAACATTTAAATTAATTCTGATTTTTATTTAGTTTAATGTTTTAATTTAATTCTGGTTTTATGTAATTTATTTAACCCTTTAAGTATAAGCTATGTTTTAAAAATATTCTGATTTATTAAAATTATTTTTCCAATTAAATTTATTAAAAAAAGTTTTTGTCAACAAATTGGCCTTTGTTGTCGTCTAGGCTGTTGCCGTTTTATTTTTTGGTGTTTTGGTCTTTTATTTTTCGGAGGTTTTTGTATGCTATATCCAATGCATTATATTCAAGAACAAATGGATGAGACTTGGTGTCAATTTGAAGAGGGGGAATATTTAAGTAATTATTTTGATGGAAAATAGACTAATTTTTAATTAGATTTTTTAAAAATTATTCCATTTGGGTTGAGGTCGCTTTGGCGCGAGACTCAAAATTGACTTCAGCCGAAGCCTAAAGTCGTGAAAATTTTTTCTAATTTCCTTAACATCACAGAATACCTTCTCCAGAAATTTCAGAATTTTTTATCAAATATTTTTAAAGTTATAGTTAATAAATATCCAAAAATTAGGCATTTTTATTTTTCTTGCCATAGTTTTCTGAAATTCTCAAAAAGCTCAAAAATTCTGAAATTTCTTCCATTTGGCTGCTTTAAAAGGAAAAGAAATGAGTGAGAAAAATCAGAATTAAGAAAAATATTAAAATAAATGTTTTAAAATAATTCTGATTTTTATAAAAATTTGTTTGAAATTAGTTCTGATTAAAAAATATTTAATAAAAATCAGAATTATTTTAAAACATTAATATTTCTGGTTTTTTATTTAATCATTCCAACAATGTTTTAAATTAATTCTGATTTTAGTTACTCGATTCAATTAAACAAATGGAATAATTTTAAACGCCTTAACTTTAATTACCTATATTTAAAAAGCTTAAATCTTAGCCATGTATTTACCGATTCTATTTTTTATATTTTTGTTTCATTCCCACTTTTCAACTTTTTCATTTCCCGGTTACCTACCAACGATAGTCATAAAATTTATATAAAATTTTTAAA
The DNA here is from genome assembly GCA_036172955.1 of Meloidogyne arenaria. Lineage (NCBI taxonomy): Eukaryota > Metazoa > Nematoda > Chromadorea > Rhabditida > Meloidogynidae > Meloidogyne > Meloidogyne arenaria. The sequence continues at coordinate 487,265 of JARQAB010000033.1, read as the reverse complement.
TAAAAATGAGAGCTGAGTTAAATTTTAATTTTTTTGGGGTAATTAGACCAACCACAAGGGATATTTATAAAGGGGAATTGAGGGGACAGATTGAGGGTTACCTTGCTATTTTTGTTTGCGATTTTCAATTTTAAAAAAGTATAATTCACTGCCCAAATCACTCAAAATTATTTTTCCTTTTTTTAATTTATGTTTACTGCCCATATCACTCATTGCCCATTTAACTCACTGCCCAATTCACCACTGCTATTTTTACTAGACACGGAACGCAAACCGGAAATAGGGAAGGAAAAGCAGAACTAAAAACGGTGGAAAATGGTTGAGGGTGAAATTGGGGCTGGTACAAAAGGGTTAGGATATAAAATATGTAGGATCATTTATTCATCTTTTTAATTCAATACAATAACATAAAACAATCATTGTGGGTGTATCTGTAGACGATTAAAAACAGCTTCTTTGTACGGCTTATTAGTTAATATACAAACAATTGGGTTAAAAACGGGTGTAAAATGATTGAAAAATGAAAGTAATATATAAATTGGATTTATATCAATATCTTTGGCTGCATCATTTGTTTTATTGAACGTAATGAACATAGTTAATAAAATTAAAAATTCAGTAAGAAATGGAATAAATACCTTAAATTTAAATTAAATTATATTCAAAATTAAATAATTCACCAAAATTATCAAAGTTTTTGTCAATTGTTTGAGTAATCTCTTCATATTTTGATCAAATCCGGTATGTAAATTAACATAATAAACCATTTTAAATCCACAAATAAAAATTATAACAAACGGAAGTATTATAATAAAAGTTACAATTAATGGTGGTAAATCCTTTTATTCAAAAATAAATTACATTGGAAGTAGAGGGTTGGACACAAACGGTTAAAATTGGACCGGAATTGAAGTAAGCAGCTGGCTATAGCTATTTCTCTCCTTTTGCTAGTGCAAAAAGTTCCGTGACTTTTGCGCCGAGAACATTTTGCGCCGCCACTATCATTAATAATTATGAAAAACTACAGCCGGACCTCACTTAGAAGATGTAGGATAGTTGGAGATCTTCGGATATCAAGATCCGGAGGACTCCGCACAGTGCACAGCTCTAGAAATGCTTTACACTAATAACCCAGAGTTTTTGGAGAATTAACAGGAATTGTGAATATAAGGGGACCGAAAACCGGCGATAAAATAATTCAGATACCTTTACTTTAGTAGAAATAAAAGGCAAAGTTTTGTTTAATGCATCAAACTCTTTAATACCTCCATCATACACCGCGGTTAAAATAAAAATCAGATTATAAAGCAAAACAACAGGTATCACAATTGAAAATATATATAAATAGCGTTTAAAACTTGTCTTCATGTTTCTATAAATTTATGTTTTTATGCTTTGTTTTAAATTAATTCTGATTTTGTTTTAAATAAATTCTGGTATGTTTTGTTCTCTACCTGTTCAAAATTAAATATCTATAAACAAATTGGGCACACAATCCATATAAATTTATTATGAAAAAAGACTGTCCGATAAATAAATAACTAAGGTAAAGATTCATGTTAAAATTATTTTTCATAAATTCAAAGAAAATGCCGTTAGTAAAAATAAAAATTGCATTTCCATTGCTGTCACTTAGATAAATCTTAAAGTTTAAATTTAATTCTGATTTTATAAATGTTTAACGATTTGTGCGGTCATTTGGACAGTCAACCCTAAAATATCCAAAACACAATTTTGTATCAGAATTCTGCTGTGTGTTTCCATTTCTTTTGGTGTTTTAAAAATAATTAAAATAATCAGAATAATGTTTAGAGGATAACCAAGTAATAAACACCCCCAATAATCAAATTTAAATAAAATATCAAGTAAATCTGGGGACATTTTTTTTATTTTAATTTTTAACAATTTTATAGTAAAATAAAGCAAATGAAAAATATTTTTTTAAATAAAATGTCGTAAACAACTTTTAAAAATACAAAAAAAATATTTTTGAGAAAATTTCTTTATTTTAATTAATATCGTGAGATATTCATTTACTTTAAAAAATACTTTTTATTAATTAACAAAATTACAAAGCCAAACTATATTGTAAACAATAAAAAGGGTTAATAAAACAATTACAAAAACGTTTACAAAAAATATACTCCACGCTTGCCTAATCCGATACAACAACAACCACTTTGCAACCACTTTGCAACGGTGGTTCAGTGGTAGAATGCTCGCCTGCCACGCGGGCGGCCCGGGTTCGATTCCCGGCCGTTGCACCACTTTTGTAGCGGTTATATAAAAATCACCACAAATTAATTTAATTAAAAAATATAAAAAAATTTTTTTATATTTTTATTTATTTAATTTCCAACAAAAAAACAAAGGAGAAAAATTATATTTAATTTAAAAAATCTTATATTTTAATAAAAAAAGCTAAGCGAAGAACAACTGAAGACTTTAAGTAAATAGCTGAAGTGAACGACAACCTCCAATCCGCGACACACCCGCCTCCGAAGGCTCGGGGTGCTACCTTACTTTAGAAGCGGAAGACTTGTACGACTGTTTACCTGGTATGTCACACACTTGTCAAATCAGCGTCAGAAACATTTCCGCTCGAGACTGATTATTTAATTTCCTTATTATTTCATGAATATTTATGAAAAGTTTAATTATATTCCTCATTACCAGACTATAAGTGCATATTTGTTAATAATATTTTTTAGACATTAAGAAATATTTCCTCATAACTTATTTTTTCTCAAGTCTAAATGAATTATGTAACACTTAAATTTAATTAAAAATTAGAGGATTCTCAGTCTAAATTTTAATATATTTTTTTGACAATTTAATAAATCTTTCTGAAAATTTTATTTTATTAAAATGTTAATAATTATTTTAATATTAATTTTATTTCCAACAATGGAACATACATTTCCAATAACAAAAAGTATATATTTTTATATTTGGTACCCATAAATTGCGTGCCAGTCGAGTGATTTTGATAACTCTTTGATGCTTGATCCAATATAAATAAATTTTATATTTTTCGAAAGCCCTCGATAAGCGACATCTTTTTTCCAACTTGATGGATCAGGTCTGATCACTCATTAAAAATTCATAGACCGATATATGTGAAAAACACCAGTTAGCTGGACATCGGGTTATATGTGATCACTTCTTAATATGTGATCAGGCCTGATCTATCCTATAAGAAAAAAAGACAGTAGATAAATGTTGATAGGTAGAATATAATAAAAAAAGAGGATTAACCTGGATTGCCCATTTAATGGCTTTTTTCCATACTCAACAGTAGAGACCGGACCTAGACGAGATCTGGATCGAAAATCACGGTTATCGAGATCGAGAATTCTTCGAGATCTCGATTCTCGCACGACACTCCTATTCCGGTCTCTACTCAACAGCTCATTCATGAATTAGAGCCCCACCCTAAACTGATCTGCACTTTGGAAGATAATTGAGAAATAAAGGCCCATGGGGCTTTATTGCAGGAGCTTAATTGTAGGAGCCTCATAGGCCTTTATTGTAGAAAATACATTAATTTACTTGTTTTTTAGCAATTGGTGGATGGTATAATGAATTAAGATTTATATGGAATCCTCTAAATACTGAAAAATTTCAAAATATACTAGAAAGACAATATATGGATTTATTAACCTTAACAAGTAATGATACTCTTAGAATGAAAAAGATACGTCAAATAACTGTTGTATCTTCCTTATTTCTGTACAAAAAAGCTCAAGAGAAATATGTGATACAATCAAATTCATGGAAGGAGTTTGTATTTAATCATTTAAATATCGTGGAATCTCATTTCACTTCTCTCGGTCTCTCTCTCTGTGTAGTATCAAAACTTGGAAAGAAGGGGTGGGGGCTAGCTCGAGGGATTCAACTCACGGAACAGACAGGTCGCGGAACGACAAGTACATAGCAAGGCGACGATACCTAGCAAAGGTTGATCGGAAAACCGAAGGTGCCGGAAATAGGAATCAGTCTAAATCTTCGGAAATAAAAAGGATATCGGGAATTTGGTGGATTAAGAGAGATATCAATGATTAAAATTAAGAGGGTTGGGAGAGTTACCTAAGGATTAAGAAGGTCGCCTGATAAAAAATCTCCTGATACTCCTATTTAGTTCAACTCTCCGATATACCGAAATCTAGGTTTTTTCAAAATTTGTCAAAGATTAAGAATTTATACATACGAAATAAAATTAAAATTATTTTAGAACTATTAGCAACTCATTTGCTTATTATACTTATAAAATGCCTGCCGTATGTCTGTTATTTGAATTAAGAAGGAAAATTGGAGAAATTATAATATTTGAATTAAATTATGATAAGAAAATTTTTGATGATATAAAATATAAAAGGAAACCAGAATTAAATTGTTATGAAGAAAATGTTTCTGAAAATGTAGTGGAAGAATATATTGATGTAATTTATGAAATTAATTTTTTAGTTTTTGATAAATACTTGATGGAAAAACGGAAATCTTTCAAGGATTTTTTAATGTAAATTTTTGAATATTTATTTTTAATCTTGGAGGGATTCAAAATTTTAATAAAAAAGTTTACAGTAATTGAACAGGCCAAACTTATATGAACTCGAATTTGGCATATATACACGAGCCTTTTTATTTTTTTCATTCCTCCCAAAATTCCCCTTTATTTGTTCTGGCACTAAATCAAGGGAAAAGATCAAATCTACATTTTATTTTAGTTTTATCCCGTACCTCTATCCCGCTCTTGAACGATTTTTTCACATTTATCCCCGACATGACCCCATCCTGATACTTTTCTAAAACCTGTACCCTACAATCCCGCCCTCGTTCGTCGGACTACAACCCTACTTTTACATAGACACATCTCTAAAGAAACGTATCCAATCCACAAATGCATAGTTTCAGTATCAGTCAGTACCTCAAAAAAAGGTTCGGCCAGACATTTAAAGGTCCAGCTAATTTTATTTAACAAATTAATCAAGATTAACTCTTAAAATTAAGTAAACTTCGAATGAAAGATCCAAACAAGTATTTAATATCAGTTTGTAATTTAGTCGAGGTAATTGGAAAAGCAGGTTCGGTGATATTAAACGAGAAGTATCCAAATATATTTCTAAATTTAAGTAATGATTTTTATTTTAAAAATTTTCAAAAATAACTCGAGATAGTCAAGTTTCAGAGCTTAGTTGACTCATAACAGTCGATTACCTACTGGCAGAACTTAAAACATAGAAAAAGCATTTCTTGCTCGATTTTATCAAGGGACCAATGTTCTGCAGGATTAACATTTTGGCTTCTTATTCAGCCTCATTGCCAAGATTGCTATTCGAAAATATATTCATTTTTACTTATATTTTTTGAATAGGGTTATTGGTTCTTGAAAAATCTTCGGGTAGCTGGAACCGAACCGAAGAACCACAGCGAAAAATTATCGGTTCTTTGGTTCGGTTCGGTCCAGAACCGACAACCATATTTATCAGTATCAAAAACTTTTCAGACCTAGCACAGTCTCCTTTTCTTCTCCTTTCCTTTTTCTCATTTCTAGGAGCATAATTATCTAGGATCATAATTATATGTAAATTCCACTTTAAATTTAAGATTTTGAATTAGTCATTATTCCAATATACAACCATTATTTTGAATCAAAAATTGTTGGAAGATGGCAATCAAAATTGTTTATTGAATATTTCTTATATAAGAAATGGTTCGATGAATTCCAAAGAAGTTTAAAAAAATTTGTTAAAAAATTATTTAAATATATTTTTAGAAAATAATTTAGACACAAATTTAATTGCAAACTGGCAATTAATATTTAAAAATTATTGGAAGGGTGAATATTTTCAACAAAATTATATTTCGTATTTTACAATGCCAAGTGAAGAGGAAATCGAGGGAGAAGTTTTGGTAAATAAATTTTGCTTGAAAATATTAGGTTACATAATTGCCGTACCTCTAAATAATAAATAGTCATTAATGGAGTCATTAATAGGGACCGGATTTAGATACTTTCCGTTATCTCCCCCCATTTTCTATCTTTTTTTCTCCTTTCAAATGGTCAATGACTAATAGAAGGACAAACAGAATTCGAATTCCTTCTATCCAATTTCTGTTTCAAATATTAACTTCCGAATGACAATACGATCTTCGGCAACATTCATTCTGATTTCCAATACTTGACTTCATTTCTGTATGTCCGAAGGTTGTCCGATATATCTACAAAGGACATATATATAGGAAATAGGAGATAGATATGTAGAGGCCTTCATGCCTTCAGATATATCTTTCAGATTATCTTCAATAGACAGACCTTCAGGCCTATCTAAGAAAAAACAGGCATTTGTTTAAAAATCATAGTTAGTATACCTAACCAACAGTATATTTTTCCCCATATTTTTCAGAAAACTTATCTATATACAGAGGAATACTATAAAAAACAAATTTCTTCCCCAATATATTTACAAACAGCAAAGTTTTGTACAGAACTTAGTTTAGAATTTGGATCAAATCCAGACTATAATAACAAAAAATATTTTGAAAGAATGGAGGTTATAAAATCCCAATTTAATATCGAGCTTAATACAAATTTATTTGTTGCTTCTTGCATTCAAATCGAGTTAGAAGGGGGAGATAAATCGGTTAAAATTAAAAATCAAAAAGAAATGCATTTAAATTATTTGGTTAATTTATTTGTTAAATATGAGGATAAGGAGATGAAACAATTAATGAATAAAGATGATATTGAGACATTTGATAAATTAAAGAATTTTGTTAAGAATAGTAAAGGTGAAAATTCTTTTGTCCCATTATGTAACCACACATTTGAAATGTTTTAAATGTCTTTAAAGGTCCTAAATATGGACAAAATACCGTATTTATTCTAATAGAATGGCAGCCATTCTACATATATTTCAATACCTCAAAAAATGCCATTCAATTGGAAGTGCCATTCAATTAGAATAAATACGGTATATGTCATTCGAAAGAGCTCGTCGAATTGGTTAAGTGATACATCACTAAAAGTATGTGGGCCCAAAATGGTCAAAAACCAGGCTTTATTTAAAATGAATTAAAATGGTTTAAAAATGCCAAAATACAATTAATAATAAAAATTTTACATTTTTAGGACATTTTTAGACATTTTAAATGTGCGGCCCCATAATGGGAAAGGGACAGTACCGGTAAAATTATTTGTTGAATATGTGCCTATAAATATTAGAGATCGAACCGAGACATTTCAGTCAAAAATCTTTCGGTCAAAAATCCTCTGACGAGACTACCGGACACGGGATTTTCATACTACAAAAAAATTTTTTGAGATTGTTTAAGTGGCACTATTAAATTATAAAACTTTTTAAATTTTAAAGATTTACTAGAAAATTTAACTGGTACAAATCCAACTAAATTTTTTTCGTTGGTGAAAAATTATAAACACAAAAATAAAAACAAAAATAAAAAAATAATTGACGGTAAAGTGGAAGAAATTGAAGGAGTTCAAACTGAAATAAAGGTAAGGAGATATTTATAAATTATCGTCAGTGTCCCAATTAGTCTATATTCTCGTCCCATATTCTTTTAGGGATCGCGAAGATCCCATGTTCTCTAACGGCCTTTGCCTTTCAAAATCCGTTTCCGATCTAATCATAATTTATTTTTAATTAAGAATGACATAGCTTCTACAAGTGGAACTAAAGTAATTATCTTAATATTAATTTGGGGGTTTTTATTATTTATTAATAGGGCATATATCATTTATTGAGCGACGTTAGAGTTTGATCGACTATAATATTTTGATGCTTGTCCAATACAAATTAATTTTATATCTTGGGAAGCTCTTGATAAGCGGTATCTTTTTTCCAGTTTTTCAGGATATTTATACATATTTATAATATTTTCTCACTATATACTTCCAAATTAAACTTTTTGTACTTCAACTTAACATTTTCTCGATCAAAGCCCTCTTTATAATCATTTATTAAAAGGAACATGATCTGGTTGAAAGGATCTTCAATAATACAGAGATTGATATTATAAAGAAAGATTATTCTGACGAAAACGATGAAATCAAAAATTTAGATAAAAACAAATTAATATATGAAACAGTTGAAGATAATATCGAAGAAAATAATGCTTACGAGCAAATTAATGAGGGTTTGTATTAAATATGCATTACAGCATTTACTCTAATTGAGCGATGTCTCTATTAGAATGGCGGCCTCTAATAGAGCGGCCCTTAGAGGGGATCGAAAAATAGAGCGGCGGACTCTAGTTGAACGTCAGTCTCCAATAGAGCGGCACTTCGACAGGGAGTTGAAAAGTAGAGCGGCATGTCGCTCAATTAAAGGAAATATTAATAATTTAAATATTCTATATTAATATTTAAATTATTTATTAGACTAATCACACTCTCATAAATTGACTATATCATCAGAAATATCCGATGATAAAAGCTGAAATTTCTGGAGAATGTAGTCATGAATGTTAAAGAAATTTGAGAAAATTTTCATAAAATTAGGCTTAACCCAGGCTTAAGTTTCGAGTCTAGCGCTTAAACGCCCCCAATCACAACACTCTTAGATATCTCTAAATTAAATAACAATCTACCTATTTTTAATAGATAATAATAATGATATTGAAGATAAAATTGAACGTAAATTGATGATAAAATTAGAAAAGAAACAAAAAGCTTCTGAACTTATTGAAAATAAAAGGAAAGAATATTATAATAATATTGAAAATTTTGCCAAAAATGTTGAGATATTAAATTCGAGAAAATCAAAAAATAATGATTTAGAATCAAGAAAAAATTTTTCTAAAGAGGAGAAAGAATGGGAAGATATTGCAAATTTGAAAAGTAAATATTTAAGTTAATTTCAGATATAATTTTTTGAATAGAATGTCAGTAGAGAAGAAATATTTATTTGATAATCCGATATAAAATTATTGATGAATCTGAACCAAAGATACTTTTTCCCCCTCAAAATCTAACAATATCTCGATAGTCAAAATTCGGATTGACTGGGTTAGAATTGTTGGGTAAGATCGAGGGAAAGGATGTTTAGCTAAGAAAATCTCGATAGACAAAACGGGGGGGGGGGGGGGAGGCACACACAATCTTGATAGTCAATTCGAGGGGCACATATCCATAAAAGGCTTCTGCAAATTTTGAGAGCTGTAATAAATATTAAAAGTTCAATGATTTTTTTACTTCCTTTATTATTGTACGACTATCCGCTATATTTGATTACTTGCTAAAATTAAGTGAGAGATGGAAAGGAGAGCCTTTGTCTATAAATTAATATTTAATTTAAGATATCTACCAAATTTTAAAAAATCCGTCTGCTAATGATACCATAGAAGATTACCTAATAAATCTATACTCAATCCGTCTAGAACACTTCAATAAATTAAAAAATGATGATAATATTTTATTAAATAAAGAGGAAGAATTATTTTTAAATTTATTTATTTTAATTAAAAATATTGAAGAAAAATTAATTAGTTCAAGTTTAATTTTAAAAACAAACATTTTTGAAGAAGGAGAAAAAATAAAAATTAAAAAAATATTAAAACAATTTGAAAAATATTGGATAAAATTTAAAAAAGATAATTTAATTAATTTTGAAGAGGGGGATAAATTGGAATTATATAAAATATTAATGTTTAAATTAATTAAAATTGATGTGATTTTAGCAAAATTGCCACATTCCTTTTTTAATATAGACGAAATTGAACAAGTTTTTACAGAGGAATTTAGGTAGTATTTTAAATAGAGACAGGCAAAATCGTGCTTGCGGGATCCCGCATACGGGAATAAATTTAAAAAAAGTTCGCGGGAGTGAGGGGGTTATCTTTATTATTATTAGACTAGAGTGAACTTCATTAAAATCTAAATGAGAGCCCCCTCCAATTTGGGCCCCTCCAATCTAACTGAGATAATTCCAACTTAGCTTAACTTTTATCTTTGTGTCGAACTGACTGTGCTCGATCGATTCTATTAAAATCCTCACTCTCTGGGCCTCTGCGAACCCACATTACGAGACTGATCATCTTACCACTTCGTTGAAGGAGGAGGGAGATTGAAGCATGTGTTAAGAATGACAATTGATATAGGGAAGGATAAATAGAATCAGGGAAATTAAGATATATAAGGAGAAGGGGATAAGATATATAATAAGAAGAAGGGGATATATAAGGGGAATAAGAGGAAGGTGGAAGTATAAGTGGGACGGCATCAAGTTCCACAAGACAATACATAATTTAAATTAATATTTTTTTAGCAATTTAAATAAAGAATTCAATTATTCAAGTGAATTAAAAGAATTAAATTTTTATAATTTTGTGCTATTATTGGCTAAAAAATCTGAATTAATTTTGGATGAAATTCGGATTCCAATTAAAAATTTTAAATATTTTGAAAATTTTATTGATAAAGATGGAATTATTAAAATAAAATTTTTTAAAAATTTTTCAATGATTTTGAGGGAAAGTGATAGAATTACAATGAAGTATTTGATTGATAAATTGTTAATTGATATTAAAAATGCAAAAATTGTTTTATCACAACAATGGATGGGTAAATTAATTTGATAATTTTTTTTCAGTTCAGTCTGGAAACTCATGAAGGAATGGTCACTTTTTCATTTCCTTGGTACCATTGGATAGAGAATCACCAGGAACATTAAAAATTATCAGCTCTTTGATAATAAATAAACATAGCCCAGATTGAACTGGGAAAAAACTGAACCCATTTAAAAATAAATACAGGGATATAGCCAGCATAAAAATTAATTCCCGACCAATAAACGTAGGGTTCCGGATTTTCGGGGACTTTCGGGAATGGTCACTAGATCCCTCATACAACTACGTAAATTATTTTAAGATGAAAAGAATCAAATGGATTATTCAACTCAAATTGTTAATGATAAATGGCTTAATCCTTTGTATTATAGTCTTAGTCAAGCTACTAATTTATCGAATAATGAGCAAGTCAATAATAAGGTAGAAATAAGTAGAAAGTATAATATCGGTTTAGAACTGAATTAAAATTGTTGATTATTAGGCAGATATCCAGTTTGATTACTAATATCTGAAGAATTTCTTAGAACCAACAGTCCTACTTATACATATCTTTTCCTTTCGATTTTCAAATTTTCAGTAAAAAAATTCATGTGGAATTTTGTTATTATATCCAAATAGACCATATTTTCAAGGATTAAAACCGAAAACCCCTATCCGGATCCGAAAAATTATAGAAATTGAACTTTTAATTTTAGTTATATACTTATTTGGATGCAATTTACTTAATAAATGATAAAATTAGAAAAAGGAGGAACACCGCTAAAATGTGGATATACAACGAAGTTGAAAATTGGCTTAAACAAACATGTTTAAAAAATAATAAAAAATTTTCAGGTAGTAAAATTATAAATAAATCAAGATAAATAAGTCTAGTTGACTCCCTAACCGCCAGAAAGAGAATACCCAATTCTCATACTTTCTGTGCATTTAATGATTTAGATTAAGACAGATTGAGATTTAGAATGGTTCGTTAGAAAAGCTTCTATCCCACATTATAATCCTATAGGAGTTTGATAACCTCATGTCCATTGGGTTATTATAAAAAGGGTTAGATAATAATCGTTAGATTATTATGTAAGTGAGGTGACATTGTAGTTGTGGTATTAGAAGATTTAAGGCATCATAAATAATAATTAAGTAGATGAGGTATAATGGTGAGGTGTCAACTTAATACTATTAAATTTTTATATAAAGCTTATAGTTAAGTAAACTATTAGGAAAAGGAGGAATACGGCTTCCTGAATACGGCTTTTCATCTTCCTATTTCTATTTTTTTATCAAGGTTTTTCAATGGTTGTTGGAGGATCAAGTTTAATTGGAGCAGATAGTGCCGATTCTGATTTGGATATAATTTTTATTATTCCTATAATTTGCTTACTAAACAAGGAAATAAATGATTGTGAATTATGTAAAAACAGCATAAATAAAAATCAACAATTATGTACAGATCATGATTTATTATATGGCGATGGAATAAATAATGAATCATTTACATCACATATTTGGGGTGTTATTAATGATATTAAAAAAGAGAAGGTATACTTTCTGCTCAAATAATAATTACTATAATCCGTATATCTCAAATAATTACCCTGGGTAATTAATCCTTTGTATCAAGTTTCAAGGGACTTTCGACTTAGCTCGAAGAGCTTGTTCGAATAAAATATAATTTCCAATAAAATGAGAAAAAAGGGAGCGACCTTAAATTTATTACCATTACTGTTTCAAACTTCAGCCCGAGGGGGTAATAAATCGAGCAGGTTTAATATTCATGAGGAAATTATATGAGGGGAAATATTTGGGGGGATCATGGCGGAATTATTTGAGAGAGATACAATTACGGATACTGTAATTTTTCAAAATCTCCATTATTAAAGGTTTCATCTGCTTATCGAATAAATATCATTAGAGGCCGAGTATCATCTATTAACGTTGTTTATGCAGGTCAAAACATGGATATTTTATTCGTTGTAGTTCCTTATGAAAAAATACCAGATTTAATAGACTTAAACAATCATGAAAATAATGAAGTAATTAAAAATAATTTGAATTTAATGGATTCGTTGATTAATGATATGATCAAAATTAATGGAATATTTTACAATCAGAGTATATTATTGCTAACTGGTTATCGTTTTATATACCGCACAAATTTTTATTTAATTCAACCATCAAGAAGGCAGATTTTCAAATATTTACTACTTGCCGTGAAATTATGGGCAAAGAGTGATTATTTTATAATAAGGGTGCCGGTTTCAATAAGAACCGCGGTTTTGTTCGGTTCATATTTACAGTTAACTGAATAATTTGGCGAAACCGACAACCCCATCAAGGAGAGTATCGTATAGGCTGAAATAATAGCCCTCTCTCAAATAAATATCCAATTCATACTTAAATTATTTACCCCCTCGAGCAAGAGATTGAACAATAATTATTTCAGTATATACGGTAATTGGATTTTATTTTAATTTTCGTAAATTCCCGAATTGAATAGACGGCTTCTGGGATAATAAATTAAAATTAAACGATGAAAGTCAAGATCTGTGATAAAATGCCCATTCTACTTTTCAATATTCACTTAGAGATTTTAACAGAATATCTAAAAAATTTTCATTTTCAAATCAGGACGTCAAATATACTCGAATATGTTTGGATATTTAAGCGGATCAATTCTTTTTGTTATGGCAGCAAAGATTTGTTTAATTTATCCCTTTGGAGAATTAAATTTTTTATTACAAAAATTCTTTCAAATTTACAGTGCTTGGTAAAAAAATTTAAAATCTATTAAATACCTAAATGTCTATTTAGGGCCTGGCCTTTACCCTTAATAATTGAAGATATAACGACAAATACAGATCCGGTAAAAAATTTTAACGACTTTTGGGACTTTAATAAATTAAAATTAAACGAAGAAAGTTCAAAATCTGGAGATAAAATGCCAATATTAACATCTTCATTTCCTGAACAAAATACAGCACATAATGTTAATGAATTTACTTTGAAAATTATTTTGAGGGAAATTAAGGAAGGTTGTATTTATTAGTATTGTAAAAATTGATAGTTAAGGGTACCTTTGTAGATGAATTATCTACCCCTGCCGAGATAAAAATAAATTCACGATCTTTTAACTTGGTGATTTCCGAATATTTTTTGATTCCCGACTTTAGGGAATGAAGAATTCCCAAACCAAAAAGGCGATACCCGACTTAACGGCAGGATCTCGATATGTATCTATAAGGGCAGGAGATATATGCCCAAATAATTACATAGGGTGTATATTGTCTAAATAAATTTGAACGTGCAATAAGGTATTTGAAGTGGGGGGGGGGGGGGGGGGGGGTAATTATTGTTTGGATTAATTACCCAGCCGTTGGAGGGTAATTAATCGAGTGACGGTAATTATTATAGCATATACGATATGTAATTCTGAAAATATTTTTTGCATATTTTTCCTTATGTGTCAAATTTATTAAATATTTAATTAAATTCCTAGAGGAATTTGAAATAAATTTTCAAAATTATTTTATATTTTTTTTATTTTATTTTTTAATTTAGCCTATCATATAATGGATGAGCTTAACTTTAATAATAAATCAAATCTTGAAAAACTTAATATATTTGACGAATTAAATTATAAATCAATTTATGAGCATTTCATTCTAATTGAATGTATATCCCTAAGTTACTCAAATCCAGAAATTCGATGCTCAAAAGTAAAAAGCCGAGTAAGAATTGCAATAACTAAATGGGTTGATGAAGAAGTAAATAATGTAAAATTAAAGGATTGTCTTGAGGAATATCATGTATTGACTGGATATGAATTTAAAAGGACAACTAAATATGAAAAGTAAGATAGGTAGATAAAATAAATACACTAACAAAGGAGGTGCCTGGGGTGTCCGAGGGACTTAGCAATGAAATTTTGCAGCAGGTAGATCATACCCTGCTTTAGTTGTGAAATTCATCATTTCCGCTAGAGGGTACTGTGGATTTCTGTTTTATAATATATTATCTGAAAATAATCCTGAAAATAATTTTACACTATGTCAAACTGGACAGAAATTAATAGATTAGCGCTACGCTAGTGGCAATAATAAATTTAAATTCTGTAGTGAATAGTCATTCTTTTGGTAGTCCTTCATACCTTTTATGGTTTCAGTAAATTCGGTCAGCTTTGCATAGAAAGTTTTTATGTTTTGAAGCAACAGTTTACCTTTTGCATTCAAAAGAAAAAATGTTAAGAATTTGAATATTATTTTCAATAATTGCCTCTCGTTAGTGGAGGTAATTATCAGAATTAGGGTAATTATTCGAGCATTTATTCGAGTATATATTTTATTTTTCATTGGCATTTACCTAGTTATCTAATTTTTTATTTAAATTTATAGTTCACAAATCCATCAAACACTCTTATTAATTGGCTTTAATTTATCTAAAAATTGTTTCAATAACATAAAAAATAATGAATTAATTAATGAATTGGAAGTATTAGGCAGAAAATTAATTGAAAAATTGAACCTATTTTTATCAGAAAATATATGGATAGATTCAATATATTTAAACAGAATTGTTTTAGATAAAAGGTATTTTAATATTATCATTTTTTACATGTTGGTGATTTATGTATAAATTACACAATTTTCTGTTATTTATGCTTTGAAATAGAGTAAGTCGAGTACCGAGTAATTGGGAAAAAACCGAGCTCGAGTAATCCGAGTTTGAAAAACCCGAGTTCGAGCTCGAGCTCAACTTTTTAGGTCGAGTTCGAGTAGTCGAGTAATCGAGTAATTTTTATTGTATTCAATTTCAGATTTCAAGAATTACGTCGGAAAATTTTAACCAAAGAAATGCCAACAAGTTCATCAGCAACATTCAATCACAATACTCCATTTAATAATAAAATTAAAATCGAAGATAAGGAAATTAATGAAATTAAGGTTAACGAATTGACAAAAATTCTTCAATGGCCAGAAATAGTACAAACAAATAAATTAGACGAGTTAAAATATAATAAGGATAATTCGTATGTGTATTTCCCAGCAAATAAGGTAATAAAATACATAAATTACTATGACTATGAAGGATGTAGGGTAGCTATTTGTACGTAGATTGCTGTTCGTACACTAGTGATGTGAGAGTTAAAAAAAGTCAAGAGTCGAGACCGAGAATCAACCCCGAGACCAAACCGAGAGTCGAGACCGAGAGTTCAAAAAACCCGAGAAATTTCTCGACTCCAGAGTCGAGACCATGACAGAGTCGAGACCAAGACTCTCGAACATCACTATCGTACACGTTCACGATATGTTCGCATGCACTATGAGTAATTTCTAAATCACCTCCAAAAATTCTATAACTTTTGTTAATTACTCGTAGTAAATTTGAATGTAGGCTAACAAATAAGTAAGTCGGATGTGGTTCGATAACAGCCACGGGCATGCCCTTTATGATTAGCTATAGGAGAATAGTTATTCCATTATTATTACAAGTAATCTTTAAGTACATACTATTTAATAATTAGAATTAAAATTAATTTAGTTTCAAGAAGAGAATATGAAGATATATAACAAAAAATCCTTAAAATCATTATGAAATAAATAGTTAAACATAAATTAAATAATTAAATATTTTTGTATACACTAAAATCTTTTTAAAAAAATTATTTAAATTCTCTTTTTATGATTTAAAAGCATAAAAAATTTTATGAGAAATAATTGTATTAGCTTAATAAGTATTTATTATCCACATAAAAGCGTTATTTAAAACAAAAATCAGAACATATTTAAACATGTTTTTAGTAATTAAAACAAATTAGTTAAGAATATTACAAATCAGAATTTTTTTAAAACATGTTTTTGCATAAATTAAATGTTTTGAAATAATTCTGGTTTTTTAAAATTTTAGAAATTCTGGTTTTGTTGGTTTTAAATTCTGGTTTGTTGTTTATAAAAAATTCTGGTTTTTACAAAATTCTGGTTTTGTTGGTTTTTAATTATGGTTTTGTTGTTTATAAAAAATTCTGGTTTTATATGAATTCTGGTTTTTTAAAACAAAAACATTAATCATTGTGGGTGTATCTGTAGTCGATTAAAAACAGCTTCTTTGTATGGCTTATTAGTTATTATACAAACAATTGGGTTAAAAACGGGTGTAAAATGATTGAAAATTACAATAAATGTATAAAGAATATTTTTATTTACTATTGTTGAATCATTTGTTTTATAAATGAAACTAAGGAGCACAGCAAATAGAGTTAAAAATTGATTTATAGATGGAATAATTGCCTGAAATTTAAATAAATTAAATAAAATTTTGTAACCCGATTAGAATAATATTTAAATCCAAGGAGAGAGTACAATATATACGAAGGTGGAAAGGGCTGGAATAGCGAAGCCCCAAAATAAAACTGGTATCTGTCTAAAACTCAAACCCTCAAACCGTGGGTACCGGTTAATAACCGATAGTGAACAACCCTGGTATTTACCCATAAATAAGATTACATATAAATTTTATATACCAAAATTATCAAAGTTTTTGTCAATTGTTTAAGCAATCTCTTCATATTTTGATCAAATCCAGTATGTAAATTAACATAATAAATCATTTTAGAGCCACAAATAAGAATTACAAAAAATGGAAGTATAACAATGGGACTCGAAATTAATGATGGTAAATCCTTTTATTTAGAAAAATAATTATTTTGCCTCTAAAATTATTAAATTTTTCGCTTAAAAGATAATTAAAAGTCAAGAAGACATCTTTCTTTCTTCTTAGCTAAAAGGCACGGAAGACCTTTCACAGACCCGAGCTTTTCAATTTCAGAATCTCAGCGCTTACAGTAAAAGTGCCAGCTAATCGTAATATACCCAGAAAACATTTGAAATTATTTTCAACACTAAAAATTTTATTTCGAATTTCGATATTTTTGGAACTTTTTCGATTTCCGATTTTCAAAGATTTTTGTTCAGCCACAGCTATGATCCGCACCCACGTATGTTAAAATAATTCTGATACCTCTGATTTCATTATAACAAATGGCAGTGTTTTGTTTAAATATTCTTCATCAAACTGTTTAATACCTCCACCAATATATTGCATACCGTAGTATATATTAAACAAAATATAAAACAAACCAACAATTAAAACAATCGAAAATATATATAGATAGCGTTTAAAGCTTGGTTTCATGTTTCTATAAATTTAAGTTTATATGTTTTTTACTGATTAATTTCAAGTGTTTAAATTAATTCTGATTTTGCTTTAAATTAATTCTGATTTGTTTTGTGCCCTGCGATGCGCCGAGCAGGGCAGCAGGGTGGTTCCCAGTGCCTCGTTGGAGTACTGGTTTTTTTTATAAGTGTGGTGTTGGTTTTATCGGCCTTAAAATATTGTAATATCCCAAAGGGACACCTTTTTTGCATCATTTTTTGTAACACTCTCTAGTTGTGACCTCTTGATGCTCTTTCAGACGTAGATACTTGAATATCTTCCAGCTCGTTTGAATAAAACCTCGCGGTATTGAAATGTCAGGATACTTTTTATGTTTGATTTATCGGATAAATCCACTACGAGATCGGGAATTGTTAGCGTATATATTTACATATTTTTTTTTATTAAATTGGCTGACTGATAATAAAGTGTGATTTACGATATTTAAATTAATTCTGATTAAAATTGTTTGCGTTTTACCTGTTCAGAATTAAATATCTGTAAACAAATTGGGCACACAATCCATACAAATTTATAGAGAAAAAAAGGTTTCCAATAATCATACAAGTATGGAAAATAATTTTGTTGAAATTATTTTTCATAAATTCAAATAAAATGCCGTTGGTTAAAATAATGACAGAATTTCCATTACGTCAATTATATAAAACTAAATGTTTAGATTTAATTCTGATTTTTGTTATTATGTTTTAATTATGTTTATTTATTTGTTTTTAATTAATTCTGGTTTATATACCAATATATAAATTTGTTCAAATTTTATTCTGGTTTATCTTTAAGTTTTACCATTTGTGCGAACATTATATATGTTAAAATTAAAATATCCAAAACACAATTTTGTATCAGAATTCTGCTGTGTGTTTCCATTTCTTTTGGTGTTTTAAAAATAATTAAAATAATCAGAATAATGTTTAGAGGATAACCAAGTAATAAACTCCCACAAAAATCAAATTTAAATAAAATATCGGTTAAATTGGACATTTTTTTAATTAAAAACTAACAAAGTACTTTACTTTTTCAGTAAAAATTGTCGCAGTTGAAAAATTTTTTAAAATATTTATTTAAAAGAAAAAGTCGTCTAATTAATTTCAACATTTTCACCTGGTATTTATTTAATGTCCTCTAAAAGACAAACAAAAAAATATTTTTTTTCTATATAATTATTAGTAGCAGATTGTTTAAAGTTTAACCGCCAACTTTTAAAAATTCTTTAGAATTTTTAATTTACATATACCATTATAATAAATGTTTATTTTACTTTTAATTTGCAGGTGAAAATTAAATTATTAGAAGATCAGAGTATTTTTTACATAAAAATTGTTTATAAGAATATTAACTTACTGAAGACGACGTATCAGTTATACTAACCTTATATTTATTTCGTCGCCCAACTATGTGAGGGTTAATTAACAAGTTTATTTGGCTCAGTTTAAAGCATGAATCACAGTCTCTCTTGGAACGCATAAAAGCCATAATAAGCGGCTCTAGTCATAAACTAGAGCCGCTTATTCATTTAAGATGTAGAACTTTTAAATCAAATTAGGTGGAAAATTAAGTGTATTATAAAATATGTTTTAAACATAGGTATAAAAAGGGTGAAGGGTGATCGTTAAATATTAAATGACAATTCTTTTGATAGAAGCTTTTAAATATGAAATAGGTATTTTAGATCAAATAAAGTAATAAAATGTTTGGGGGAATAGTTGAATATCTTATATTAAATTTTAGAATGCTCTTGAATTTTGCAATTTGTTTGGCGCTCCAGGTGAAGAGGAAACATTTCCGCATATTACACCGCTTGAAAAAGAAACCCTTTTAGCGAGAAAAATGGAAGAAGAATCCAAACATAAAAAGGCTAATCCATCGTTTATGTGACTCATACTTTTCACTTAACAAAACATTTTTCACTTAACAACATTTTTATTTTGATTAATAAATATTTATTTATTTAATTGAATTGGATTGTTTTAATTAAACTGGGGACACACAGTATAAACATATCGAAACTTTTTCTTCAGTTAGACTAATTAATTTCTTTGCTCTATGTAGACTTCAATTTTGTGGTAGAATCTGCAGTTGTCGAACTTTGAAAGAATTTAATTCTACAACATTTTTGAATAATATTTGGGGGTTGGGTTACATACATATTATTATATATTTTTTAACTTTTTTATTTTTCGTATAATTTTTTTATAAAATATATAAATGTGCTAATTTAATTTCTATTAATATCTAAATGGTCTAAATAAAAAAAACATTTAGCTTTATTTAATTAAAAATAAAGTTGCTAATAAATTATAAACTGTTACTAAAAATAAAAACCAAAAACTAATAAATAAAAACTAATAAAAATATTATTATGGCATAAAATATTTATTCGTTTTTCTATTTTAGCCTTTTTTGAAAAAGGCCAAAGTTGCGACACTTGTACATTTTAGTGATGCTCGGGTATCCCGATCCCGACTCCCGACTCGGGAAAATTTCCCGAGTTTTTGGCCTCCCGATCCCGATCCCGACTCCCGGTGTCAATTCCCGACTAAGTCGGGAAATTTTTACACCCCTAAGAATGTATTTTTCTGACAAAATTATATTTTCATTTATAAAAAATGAAGAAATCTGGCCTCTTGGTCTCCTAAAATTCCCAAAATTTTCGCCTGCGGCGCTGAAAAGGGAAGATTTTTGGCTTAAGGATCTTCCAAATTCCTCAAAATTTTCGCCTGCGGCGCAGAAAACTGAAGAATCTGTGGAGTTGTATTATAGACGATTTCGGTGATTTACTAGGATTATGGTGAATTTGAAGAGATAACGTGGGATTTGCAGTAATAAAGAGAGATATCAATGGATGATTAATGTTGCACAGGGGGTGTTAATACTATAGAGGGATATGAAGAGATATTTCACTCCAATGAGAGTCAAAATTTTTGGCTGCGGCACAAAAATGGAAGAAATCTGAGTTCAAGACCTAAAAATTCTCAAAATTTTCGCCTGCGGCGCTAGTAAGGCTTCTTTACCTTCCAAAATCTTCGATATTTTTGCCTGTTGTGCAAAAAATCGGAATTTTTGGCGCCGAAGGCGCCAAAAATTTTTTTTATTGCTATTCCCGACTCCCGATCCCGACTCCCGAGGTCATTTCCCGACCCGACTCCCGTTTCCCGATTCCCGGGTTTTTTCTTCTCCCGAGCATCACTAGTACATTTATCACTGTAACTAAAATATTTCTAAAAAATAATATGTATAAGACTCAGAAAATGCCTAAATCCGGATCCAGTCCCTAATTTTATACCAAAATTTGTTTGAGTTTAACTTGGCTTTGTGCCCAAGCCTGGCTAAAATTATTAAATGAAAAATAAAGTCTCAAAATGTCCAAGAGAGTAAAGAACTCAATTCGTCGAACTATAAAGCTAATGTGCAATTTTAAAAACGTGATTAAATTTTTTTGTTAAATTTCAACTTTTTTTGTGCGTTTTGCTAGGGAATAAACGATAATTTATTTATAAATTTTATGACTATATTTTCCGATTTTATTTCAATATAAATCCGAGCCTAGTTATACCAATTTTTATTTGTAGCTCTTTAAGAAAACTTAAGATTATAATTTAAATTATAACTAAAAATTAACCACCTATATTTAATTTTGTTTCTATTTTTGTAATAATTTAATTAAGAGCTTTAATTAAATTTATTAGAGTTTTAAATATAGTTTAATTTTAAATTCAAAATCCATTATTATTAAAAAATTTTTAAACATAAATAATTTAATTTAAAATAAATTGGGCATAAATAACGAACAAAAACCTCCAAATTAATTATATATAATGTAATTTTTGATAAATTATTTTTAAAATATTTTTGGTGATTGTGTAATTTTTTCGGAAAGAGAACTCTAAGTATCTAGAGTTACCTTATACACACACATCACTGGAACGGTGGTTCTAAAATGAAGAGCTAGGTGCTTATCGCCTTAGGGTAATAAATAAAAAAAGGAACATATTGACCCAAATTTTTAAGATTAGGTAGAAAGAAGAAAAAAGGGGCGGGGCTTATGGGGGGGGGGCTACACAAGTATCTTATTTTTTTTATAAATTTTTGAAATTAATTTTCAGTTCAAATTTTTAGACCAAAAATGCAATCAAATAATAATAGTATATCATCAACAATAGTATTCCCCCAAGTAACCTACATTAATTTTATCTTTTTCACTATTGAATTATTATGTACTTTTATTTCAATAATTAATATGTCGAGATTACTTTATGCTTCCAAATATAAAATTTCTTTACTTAAAGTTAATGAAATTTCAAGTACAATGAAGCTTTATTTGGCTGTGAATGTTATTTGTGGAAGTATATTTAAAATTAAATAATTTAACCCCCCCCCCCCCCAATTTTTGAATTAGGCGTCCAAGCATAAAGTTTACATATAAGTCCAATCGAAATTTTATCCAATTCGCTTACTAGGGAGAACTATCGTAAATTCCTTTTGAAAGGATAATTCACCTAGCAGTATTTAAAAGAGACCTAAGGAAGAAGCCTAGCAATAAGTACAAGGATGTCGTAGATCCGACTCTTTTCGGTGGCTAAACTTTTGCTAAACACTCTATTGCTATATCTGCAATGTTTATTTTGGTAACATAAAATCTATGAGGGAGGGGCATTACTTCACCCAAAATTAGAGCACACACGCATAATATCGGACCATAGGTTCCTAAAAGCGGACTTATCGGCATGGACGTCTAAAATTTTGTTTTGACTTAAAAATTTGCCAAAACTAAAGACGAATTTTCAGTGTCGTACGAGAATCGAGATCTCGAAAAATTCTCGATCTCGATAACTGAGATTTTCGATCAAGATCTCGTCTCGGTTCGGTCTCTAGTTAAAACCATTTAATTTTTAGTAACAACATTGCCATATCTTCTATACAAAGTAGTTTGGTGGCGCCCCCTAAATTTTCAAGGAAATGCTCAGCCCCTATACTCTTTTGTTATTTTCCATTTTATTTCTGGTATTTTCTATGCTCTCCATTTTTCTATTTCGAGTATTTTGGTATTTATTCTGTGTTTGGATCGGTGTTTAGTGATTAAAATGAGTAATCTTTGGGAAGAGAAAAAACGAAAAATGTTTATTAAATTGGGAATATTTTTTGTAATAATTGTGTATTTTGGATGTGGATTTAGTTATGTTTTTGAATTGCCCTTGGATTATAATACACGTAAGTCTTATTATTATTTGATAGGTAGACATTGATATTTTTGGTAGTTATCTCTATTTTGTATCTGCAGTACGGAAACTAAGTTACGATAAAATTTTGAAGTTCTCTAATCTTTCGGGGTTACGATACGTAATCCATTCATATGAATGAGCAGGTACTAATACGAAGTACATTGTACCTGGGAAATTTCATGATATCCGGAACCGGAACCGATATCCGAAACGAAATCTTCGGATATCTGAAACCGGTATCCGAACCGAAATCTTCGGATATCCTGGGTTTTTTCGGTTCCAGATACCCGGAACCGCCAACCTCAGTGTAAAGACGAGCAAATAATATACAAGGGGGAGACCAAGAGTAGGAATATTACGAAGTACGAGTTAATCAGTTCCATCTTTAACCAGCTCCTTAACCATTTCCTTTTCAATTTCAAGGAACTGCTTAAAAATGGTTTATAAAGGCTAAATTTTTCTAAGTTTATTCCCTAAGAATAGAATTATTTTCCAAATTAAATTTTTGAAAATTTCGAAAACCCCTTACAATATTTTATTTTTTTTCCAGTTAAATATTGTGAAACACAAACTTGCATGCAACACCGTCTAAAGAATTATCCAATACTTTTTGTAAAGACATGTTTTGGAATTTGTAATATTATTTGCTGTATAGTTTTTCTGAAACTTTTAGCCCGTGTTGGAGGAGATACTGCCAAAAAATTGGTTTTAAATAAAATATTTTTTATCAAGTATTTTCTAAAAATATTTTTAGGATAATAGAATAATCAAAATAACTGTTATCATAGAAATATTTCTCAATATAGTTCCAGGTGAAGGCAACATCATCTACAAAGCGGTCAGAATAATTTAAATATTACACATCCGTATTGAAACCTCAGAATGATTTTAGAATAAATATTCTCTCTAATAGGGTTGTTAGTTCCTGGAAAATCTTTGGATATCCGGATCCGAACTGAAGAACCGAAATAAAATTTCTGTTATCCGGATCCGAACCGAAGAATCGAACTGAAAAATCCTCGGTTATTCGGTTCTGTTCGGTCCAGAATCGACAACCCTACTTTCTAATGAGATACTCATAGCTTACAATTGTTAACATATTTCTGTCAAAACGGCACTTCTATTACCGGGATTTTTCTATTCCCGCGGGAATCACTCTCGCAAACTTTTTTAGAAGTTAATGTCGCATACGGGCCACGATTTTGCCTAAATGTAATTTCTATAAGAGATAAAATACTTTGAACTATTTTATAGATAACAGGATATTCTCTGTCAGTATATACTGGTGAATTATCGTATTTAACATTATCTCTAGAATTAGCAATTTGCGGAGTTTTTTATTGGAGAAAGTTCAAAACTAGGCCGGGAACTCAAGTCACATTAATTACATCTCACAAGAATTTGAATAATACACCAAAACAACCTTGGACTGTAAATGTTGAATAAAATATTGAGAGATATTTAATGAACGAATGGAGGGATTTAAGTCGAATATAAATTATGAAAAGTGATTTTCTTTGATTATTTAAAATTTTATTTATTTGCTTTTTAACGTTAAGATTTTAGAACATTAAATTTTAATACAGGGTGCGGCAAATTGGCGCCGCGATTTGTTTTTCTTATAACTTTCTTCAAACTCAACAAAACTCGATAATTTATTTTTTTATTCGATTCCCAACACTCTGAGAAAATCTTTGATACAAAAATATTCCCTAAATTTTATAAATTAATTTGAGTATTTTTCCCTAAAGTTCGGACAACATTTTTTGGACCAAAAGTCGTTTGAATTAAAAGACATAGGTATGTCTGATATGGAAGAAGTCAAATAAAGAAACAACCCTTTAAAATTTTAGACTTAAAAGGAAAGAAATTTGCGGAAATTACATTAAATTTTACATTTTAAAAGGGACAACGGTGTCCACTGAGCTATAAGAGTCAAAATGGTATATCTCGAAGAGCTAAATTGGTCCATGCCAAAATTCCCCGGATTATACTATTTTAACAAAGTCATAGTTCTGCCGTCTCGCAGTACGTTGGGGTGTACCCATTTTAAATATTTCTTCCTTTGGAAAACATTCTTGCCACAAAATATGAAGCTCGAAATGAAACCTTGGTTTAATATAAAAAATGATCTAACTTATGGGTACCTGCCTCTTTATCCCCTGCCTCTTTTTAGTAAAAGAGAGCTTACGGCTATCAGAAATTTTTCCGGATCTTAATACTCTGATCCGCACCCCAAATGCTATCAATTATTTGATTTATATCAAAAATTATTTAGTCATTTTATGCATTTAACACACAAATATTAATTTAAGAGTGTGCTTAATTAAATTTTAATTCTCAATTTCTTTTAATAAAATGATTCCTTTCTTTTATCCCTTCATGAGCCAGTTGGTGGGATACATGGCTTCTTGCATACGATGCCCTTCCCAGGCCTCTCGCATGCCTGATCTCTCCATTTTCCATTAGAATCAAAGCCCACACAGTTTTTAGTTCCATAACCATCAGTATCGCCCAAGCCAGTTGTAGAGTTGGCGGGGCATCCAGGGGCCCAAGGGTTGTTGGGTTTTGTAGTGCTAGTGATGATTGTGGTTGCCTTTGTGGTTGCTCTACTTGTTGAGGTTGATGGTCTAGGTGTTGTTGCTGCTTTTGTTGTAGTTGCTGCTTTTGTTGTTGAGGTTGTAGAGGTTGTTGTGGTCTGAACGAATTTTTCAAATTTCTTTGGGAATTTTTACATACCGTGTCATCATTTCCATAGTCACACGATTTACCATCGTCACAACTGCATCCAATCGGACCATTTGGTGGACTTTCTTGGTACCGATGGAAGCCCGTATATATGCATTCAGAGTCAGTAGCTCGTTTTTTCCTTCCACTAGACGAGCTTGAAAAGGCTCCAGCACAAATATTATTAACAATGTGTTGATTCTCTTCTTCTGATTCAATAGAGCAAGGTGTCGCACAAGAGTCATAACAGAGATCGTGAAGCTAAAATTGTGGTCATCAAGTTACCGTAGAAGTAGGAACACAAAATAGGTACCTGCCAAAAGCTTCCGCTTTGGTTAAACCACTTGTAGGCATAGGCTTTTCCATTACCGTTATTCTTCCACTGCCAATCATCTGAACCGCAGATATATCCGCCTGTATCATCATCGGTGGGGGTCGTTACTACTGGTGTTATTGTAATGGGTTTTGAAGTAACTGCTGGAGCTTGAGTTGTATTAATTAATTAATTATGATTTTGAAGGAAAAAATGCTCGAATGAATACCACGTGTAATTATGTTTCACCCTTCACTATAGGGGGTAATTAATAATTATTTTTGAGGGGGTAATCATTCTTTCACTCTCTGGAGGAGGTAATTCACCCGCTTGAAGGCCTTTATAGCTGATTTAATTACGACAAAATTCGATCAGATAGGGTAATTATTTGAGCATTTACGGTAGTTTAACAATTTTAACAATTGAGGGTATTTATTTTGACCAGGTATTTTACATAAAATGATAGGTATTTCCGTTAATTTTTTATTCACTTAAATATACCTAGTTTTTTAAGTTTAATATTAACAATTTTTTAATATAAATATTTAAATCCGTTATTAATTTCCTTTCGGAAACTTTTTTGGTAACTCCAAACTCCATTAATTTCAGCATTGATAACTTCAGTTAAATTTAAATTTAGATTTTGAATAATCCGAAAAGGATGTAAATAAAATATATAATTAAACAAAAATTTGAATAATTTAAATTTTATTTACTATAATCCTTTAAAAAAATTTTTTATAAAAATTATATCATTTATTTTATGCTAATCTTAAACTAAGTTTCATTGAATAATGTAAAAAATTTCTTCCTGTCATATGAATGTAAATTATTAATTTACAGACAAAAAAGTTAGGCTCCTACTACGAGTGTCAAGTTTTTTGATTAACTGCTCCAGTGGCGGATACACCCCTAACGTACCGCGAGCCCAACGTACCATTAAGCTATAACTTTGTTTAAAATTCTCCAGTAGGGGTAATTATTCGAGTTTTTACGAAAGATATTTTTTGGTTTCAGGCAGAATTTATGTTTTTTAAAATTATATTAGGTATATAAAAAATAATTTCCTGGTAGAAACAATGCTAACTATCCGCAGCTAGAGATATTTTCAGGTATTTGAGTATGAGTTTTCTTCAGTTGAAATGCTTGCTGCACAAAACTCAGACTCAAATTCATAAAAATATCTCTAGCTGCATATAGTTAGAGCATTGTTTCTACCAGCATCAGTGCCACAATAAAGTGTGACAAGGAGTTTTAGCTTAAAGTTTTGTAAAATTTAGATGGAATTCATTATAACGAATGTGTGAAATTTATGTTGCAAACAACGAAATAAAAAACAGAATTAATATAATTCAATGAAAAATAATTTGTGTTTATTTAATCAGTATACCGTATTTACTCGATTAATTCCCCACCCTCGAATAATTCCCCACCCTCTATTAATTCCCCATGCCAGGGATGAGTTGAAAAAATAATTCCTCGGGGGAATTAATCGAGTAAATACGGTATACAACAATCATTGTGGGTGTATTCTTAACCGATTTAAAAC
The DNA here is from genome assembly GCA_036172955.1 of Meloidogyne arenaria. Taxonomy (NCBI): domain Eukaryota; kingdom Metazoa; phylum Nematoda; class Chromadorea; order Rhabditida; family Meloidogynidae; genus Meloidogyne; species Meloidogyne arenaria. The sequence continues at coordinate 459,646 of JARQAB010000033.1, read as the reverse complement.
AGCTTCTTTGTACGGCTTATTAGTTAATATGCAAACAATTGGGTTTAAAACGGGTGTAAAATGATTATAAATTACAAGAAATATATAGACAATATTCTTGCTATTTTCATTATTTTTGAATGAAAAGAATATAGTTAATAAAGTTAACAATTGATTAATAAATGGAATAATTGCCTGAAATCAAAAATAACATTAAATTTAAAATTAAATAATATACCAAAATTATCAAAGTTTTTGTCAATTGTTTAAGTAATCTCTTCATATTTTGATCAAATCCAGTATGTAAATTAACATAATAAACCATTTTAAATCCACAAACAAAAATTATAATAAATGGAAGGATTATGAGGAGAGTTATGATAAATGATGCCCAATTTTGCTTAAAAATAATTATATTGGAAGCTATCTATATGTTCATCCCCTGTTCAACTTTCCCGCTTACGTCGGGAAAATTTTGATATAGAGAAATTCCATTTAATTTTTGTGTATTGCCTTGTAAGGTTGGCGGATCCGGATATCCGGATCCGAAAAAAGGCCGGATATCCGAAATCTTCGGTTCGGATATCGGATCCGGATCCGGATATCCAAAATTTTCGGTTCGGATCCTAGAATTAGGGAAAAAGGAAGAAATCCTAGCCCTTTGACCTTCCAAAATTCTCAAAATTTTCGCCTGCGGCGCAGAAAGAGGAAGAAATCTGAACTTAGGACCTCCAAAATTATTAAAATTTTCGCCTGCGGCGCCGGAAAATGAACAAATCTGGTAGCCTAGGCCTCCAAAATTATCAAAATTTTCGCCTGCGGCGCTGGAAAAGAAGAAAAGGATTTGTATGAATATCGGAGGGTTCACATCAAAATCCCTCATTATTAACTTAATCCCATAATCACAACTTTAACTTAAGAAAATACCCTATGTATCTACTACTTCCCCCAAATCCACCTGCTCCTAATCCCTCAGTTAATCCCCAAATAATTCATAATCTATTTCCTTTTAATTTCCGACAAGTTTTATTAATATCTCACGCCAGCCTAACATGTTTAAAAATAATTCTGATACCATTGACTTGATGGTAATAAATGGCAATGTTCTGTTAACTTCATCAAACATTTTAATGCCTCCATCAGATGTGGCAAAGAAAATAAAAATCAGATTATAAATCAAACCAATGATTAAAACAATCGAAAACAAATACAAATAACGTCGAAATTTTGGTTTCATGTTTCTATAAATTTGTTTTATGTGTTTTGTTTTAAATTAATTCTGATTTTGTTTTAAATTAATTCTGATTTTGTTTTAAATTAATTCTGATTTTGTTTTAAATTAATTCTGATTTTGTTTTAAATTAATTCTGATTTTGTTTTAAATTAATTCTGATTTTGTTTTAAATTAATTCTGATTTTGTTTTAAATTAATTCTGATTTTGTTTTAAATTAATTCTGATTTTGTTTTAAATTAATTCTGATTTTGTTTTAAATTAATTCTGATTTTGTTTTGTGTTTACCTGTTCAAAATCAAATATCTATAAACAAATTGAGCACACAATCCATACAAATTTATAACGAAAAAGAAGTTAACGATAGCCAACAAGATCAGGGAAATAATTTTGTTGAAATTATTTATGATAAATTCAATGAAAATGCCGTCAATAAAAATAAGGATTGCATTTCCATTACTGTTAGTTTTACATATCTAGGATTTTATATTTAATTCTGATTTTTATATTAAAATTGATTTGTTGCGAATATTATTTTAGGTCTATTTCCTTTTAATTTCCGACAAGTTTTAATTTTATTTTCGGCATATATGTAATTTTATTCAAATTTAATTCTGATTTTTCTAAAATGTTTTACCATTTGCGCAAACATTTGAAATGTTAACATAAAAATATCCAAAACACAATTTTGTATCAGAATTCTGCTGTGTGTTTCCATTTCTTTTGGTGTTTTAAAAATAATTAAAATAATCAGAATAATGTTTAGAGGATAACCAAGTAATAAATTCCCCCAAAAATCAAATTTAAATAAAATATCAAGTAAATTTGGGGACATTTTTTTATTTTAATTTTTAGTTTTAATGTAAACAAAGTAGAATTAAATTTAAAAAAAATATTTTTTAACAGAATATTTAAAAAATATTTACATTAATAATATTTATTTTAAAAATACAAAAAATATTTTTGAGAAAAGTTCTTTATTTTAATTAAATTCGTGAGATATTTATTATTACATTTGACGGCTGTTGGTTAACATAGAAACAGAGTTGCCAAAAGTGCACGATACCTCGTTGACTTAGGATCCTGGAATCTCGGGATCCTGGAAGTGCGATTTTGCCGGTCTCTAGTAACAACCCGACCCCGAAAACTTAAATAAATATCAAGTAAATTTGACATGACATTATTTTATTTATTAATTTTTAAAAGTTTTATAGTTAAACAAAAAGTAAAATTAATGTAAAATTTTTCATTAAAATGTTTCACACTAACAATTTTTAAAAATACAATTTTTCGAGAAAAGTTTTTTTACTTAAAAATTACTTTTAAGAGCCAAAATACAATATAAACAAAAAAAGGGAATAATTACAAAAAAAGTACGGAAAATATTGTCACAATTTTTTATTTAAATTTTCATCTAGCTTCTTTTAAATAATTCTGATTACCGTCTTTTCTCTAGTAATCCCCCAGTCTTTATTAATTCCCCAGTTCTATTAATTCCCCCCCCCCCTGGGGGTGGGTTGAAAATTAATCCCCCTGGGGGATTATTAGAGAAAATACAACATTAACTGTCATCTTAACATAAAATATTTATTGTGGGTGTATTCTTAACCGATTTAAAACAGCTTCTTTGTATGGCTTATTAGTTAATATACACACAATTGGGTTAAAAACGGGTATAAAATGATTCAAAATTACAAGAAATATATAAATAATATTCTTGATATTCTCGTTATTGTTGAATGTAAAGAATATAGTTAATAAAGTTAAAATTTGATTAATAAATGGAATAATTGCCTGAAATCAAAAATAAAATTAATATTCAAAATTAAATAATTCACCAAAATTATCAAAGTTTTTGTCAATTGTTTAAGTAATCTCTTCATATTTTGATCAAATCCAGTATGTAAATTAACATAATAAACCATTTTAAATCCACAAATAAAAATTATAATAAATGGAAGGATTATGAGGAGAGTTATGATAAATGATGCCCAATTTTGCTTAAAAATAATTATATTGGAAGCTATCTATATGTTCATCCCCTGTTCAACTTTCCCGCTTACGTCGGGAAAATTTTGATATAGAGAAATTCCATTTAATTTTTGTGTATTGCCTTGTAAGGTTGGCGGATCCGGATATCCGGATCCGAAAAAAGGCCGGATATCCGGAAATTTTCCTCCATCAATATATTGCAGAAAATAACAAATACTCATCGCAGTACGTAACAAACAAGCAGTCAGAACAATCGAAAACATATACATTAAATAACGTTTAAAGTTGATTTTCATGTTTCTGTTAATTTTTAAAATTAATTCTGATTTTGTTTTAAATTAATTCTGATTTTGTTTTAAATTAATTCTGATTTTGTTTTAAATTAATTCTGATTTTGTTTTAAATTAATTCTGATTTTGTTTTAAATTAATTCTGATTTTGTTTTAAATTAATTCTGATTTTGTTTTAAATTAATTCTGATTTTGTTTTAAATTAATTCTGATTTTGTTTTAAATTAATTCTGATTTTGTTTTAAATTAATTCTGATTTTGTTTTAAATTAATTCTGATTTTGTTTTAAATTAATTCTGATTTTGTTTTAAATTAATTCTGATTTTGTTTTAAATTAATTCTGATTTTGTTTTAAATTAATTCTGATTTTGTTTTAAATTAATTCTGATTTTGTTTTAAATTACTTCTGATTTTGTTCTAAATTAATTCTGATTTTGTTTTAAATTAATTCTGATTTTGTTTTAAATTAATTCTGATTTTGTTTTAAATTAATTCTGATTTTGTTTTAAATTAATTCTGATTTTGTTTTAAATTAATTCGGATTTTGTTTTAAATTAATTCTGATTTTGTTTTAAATTAATTCTGATTTTGTTTTAAATTAATTCTAATTTTGTTTTAAATTACTTCTGATTTTGTTCTAAATTAATTCTGATTTTGTTTTAAATTAATTCTGATTTTGTTTTAAATTAATTCTGATTTTGTTTTAAATTAATTCTGATTTTGTTTTAAATTAATTCTAATTTTGTTTTAAATTACTTCTGATTTTGTTCTAAATTAATTCTGATTTTGTTTTAAATTAATTCTGATTTTGTTTTGTGTTTACCTATTCAAAATCAAATATCTATAAACAAATTGAGCACACAATCCATACAAATTTATAACGAAAAAGAAGTTAACGATAGCCAACAAGATCAGGGAAATAATTTTGTTGAAATTATTTATGATAAATTCAATGAAAATGCCGTCAATAAAAATAAGGATTGCATTTCCATTACTGTTAGTTTTACATATCTAGGATTTTATATTTAATTCTGATTTTTATATTAAAATTGATTTGTTGCGAATATTATTTTAGGTCTATTTCCTTTTAATTTCCGACAAGTTTTAATTTTATTTTCGGCATATATGTAATTTTATTCAAATTTAATTCTGATTTTTCTAAAATGTTTTACCATTTGCGCAAACATTTGAAATGTTAACATAAAAATATCCAAAACACAATTTTGTATCAGAATTCTGCTGTGTGTTTCCATTTCTTTTGGTGTTTTAAAAATAATTAAAATTGTCGCGGATCGCTCCAAAGTGCATTCTCTTGCTCTAAGAGCAAGAGAAATAGTTTAGTTTAACAATTGGCTGGGAAACTTATTTTCTTTTTCATCTTCCTCTTTTGGACGCGTCAACCACTCTTGTAGTGGAAGACTAGCATTAAATGAGCAACTAGGCTTACTTTTGATATGTCGAAACTCTTAGAGCTGTCGACTTGTTCCTTATTTTCTGCCCATACTTTCTTCTGAAAGGCAAATGGATTACTCATCCGCTCATGTCGATCATTCTTAAAATGGACTTTCTTCTCAAACACTAAAGATTGTTCATTCGCCTATGTCGATCACTCTCAGAGTGAACGACTCCTCAAATGGTAATGGCTTTCTCATCTATGTCGGGCACTCTAAGAGTGAACGACTCTCATCTCACACATTAATTGCTTGCTCATCTCGCCATGTCGCTCATTTTCCTAGTGGGCGACCTTTGCTTTGTCTCCGCACAATTACAACTCCCCGCCTATTTGTCCAATCTGGCTTTTCTTTATAAGAAAAAGAAAGGAAGAGGAATTATTCACATTTTATACAATTTTAACTATTCATTCCCTTATTTTCAATGTAAATAAAGCATTCCCCATTTTATCCCTTTTTCCCCTTTTCCCTATTAATGTAAATATTTATAATTATTATTCCCTTTGACTTATTTATTTGTATTAATTAATTAAATATAATTATTCGACTTTTTATTTAAATAAATATTTATGAATTATTCTTTATTAATAATTACTTTAAATTCAATATTGCCTAGTCAACAACTTCGTTGTACTCATTAAATGAACTACAAATAATGGATTATTTCTACTTATTCCTGGCTTTCACACGTCAAAATAGGGAGTTCCGGGATTCTTCCCGGGCTCATTGGCCACGGCGGACGCGATTTTGCGGGAAACCTGTTTCTTACACCATTCCTTCCATCATGCGGCATCTTGCCAAAATCAGTCGGGGACCTATGGCTCCGCGACGGAACATGGTTCCCCGACACATGGCGAGCACGGCAGGATGTGCTCCCGCAATGGATGTTTTTCTGGTATGTCACAATTTCGTTATAAAAATTTTTTGTCCGAGAATTTCTATTCGAGGACTTTGAAAAAATGACAACAATTTTGTCATCTCTGATATTCACTTAAATTGCTATATTCCAACACAGCAACTACTCAAAATTCGGTACACTATGTGTATGCGATTACTAATTATTCAATGCTCTACACAATTACATTATTCCTTCTAATACATTATTCCTTCTAGTCCATTTTGCTAGTCTTGTTGAAACACTTAGTGTTTTCAACCTTATTCCTTAGAAAAGAACTATATCTTTAATGCTTTAATTCCTTCACAGAAATTACAACACAAAGAATGAATGAAGAAAACAAACAAGAAAAAAAAATTTCTACCTTACATTAATGTTGTTAACTTAGCCTAAACAACTATTATTATTAAAACTTCAATATTTCCAGAGAAATTTTGGAACTTTGACATCACTGGTTAGAAGTGCCTTATCACACAAATTTTCAGACAACACTCAATTATTGTTGAAAGATTTCTATCTGACAACCTGATCATTTTTCTATTATTGCTGCACTTCTGTCGAGCAACTAAAATCTTAATTCATCCTTGTTGGAGGGCTTCGACCTGAAAACATTAAATTTCCTTTTATTAGACTATTTCGAATAACTACAAATCTTCATTTTATTTTTTCAATTGTTGTTAGACTTATGTCGAGCAACCACAAATTTTTAGATAAAGCTCAATTATGCTTCAATGATTATGTTGGAAAATAATTGTATTGCCCAACAAACTTCATTCTCTCTGTTGTATGGCTTAGGCCAGTCAACAATCGAATACAACAACAAACAGTGAGAGAAAACATTTCCTCTCTCACATTCTTTGACGATCATTTTAACATCAACGAACTTTTAATTCATACAACATAAGGAACTATGTTCTCTTCTAACATATTTCATTATAATTAATTTTGACCAAATTTACTTCAACTTAAACAATTGCAACAAATTGTGTGCAAATTCAATAATGAACACTTGCTCAATTAATTTAAAATCACTTCTACATAGCAGTAATATAAACTATACATCCATCAATCGCCCTTTTCGACTAAATTATTGTTAGACTTTGTCTAAACAATCTTCCTGCGCCTAAATGCCTGACTTCTTTATTCCTGTCTTCTTAATGCCTGCCTTCTTAATTCCTGGCTTCTTTATTCCTGTCTTCTTAATGCCTGCCTTCTCAATTCCTGGCTTCTTAATTCCTGTCTTCTTTATGCCTGTCTTCTTAATTCCTGTCGTCTTAATTCTTGAATTTCAGCAGCTTTTTCCTGGCTACAAACTTTCCTGTCTAGAAATTTTCAGCAGCTTTTCATGGCTACAAACTTTCCTGTCTACAAACTTTCCTGCAGATTTTCCTGTCTACCCGCAGCTTTTTTTCTGGCTACAATTTCCTGTCTACAGCTTTTACCTGGCTACTGACTTTCATGTCTACACTTTTCCTGCAGCTTTTACCTGGCTACTTATTTTCCTGTCTACACATTTTCCGGCTGCTTTTTCATGGTTAAATACTTTCCTGTCTATTTGCTGTAGCATTTTCCTGGCTATACATCTTCCTGTCTTCTTCATATCAATTTACTGACAAAACACCACTTACAACACTGACTGACGGCACAATTCTGACAACAATTAACCTATAACACAATAACAAACATTCATTCAGCATAATAAATTTTACTGTTTTTGCTCATTAAACTTGACAACAACAATCTTGAATTAATTTTTTGTACATATTCTGCGAGTTTCAATTCATTTCAATAATTTATCCAATACATGCAACCTCAAACTATTGTCAAACATTTTCTAATGTATGACACAAGAATTACGAACTTTTCATAAAATAACCGTCAAACATTTTCTAATGTAAGACGCTAATAATTGAGAATTGCTTTCAAGAAGTTGAACAACTGTCAAAATTTATAATGTAAGAAGTTTACTATTATAACAATTTTGCAATAAAGGAACTGAAGCGAAAGCTATGCTATTGCTTCCAACAAGAAAATTCACATGTGCATTATCTAATTTTCGTCGATACACAGGAGAAGCTACTCGAATAGCAATTAGAAATTATTTTGCATAAATATTCAAATAACAACTTCGATCTAAAACAATAAAATCTGTCATGGATGTTTCATCTTCTGACCCAAACAAGGATAATTTCCCTTCAATGAAAATCAAGGAAATCAGAACGACCTTACTAGGAGAACAATGGAAAGACAAACTCCTCACTCAAATTTAGGAAATGATTAGGAGTGTGACGAACATTCGAATGATTGCAGGCCTTTGTGCTGAGCAATAAATCATCTTCTGTTAATGATTAAGAATTAAAAACTAATTCAAAATAAATTACCCTTTTGTACGATAACCCGCTTGTAATTCGATTTGACAACGAATGGAACAACTTCTGTTGCTTCCATTACTTAATAAAAACAACCTTGTCCTTGTTCTCTACCTAACTGAAGCAACCTAGTGGAATAACTTCTGTTGAATCCACGATTAATATTATCCAAACAAAGAAATCTTACTGGTCCACACAGTTCACTGTGTGGACAAACGAAGCGAAAGAAAAATGAACTACTTGCACAACAAAACTAGTCCCAACAGTTCACTGTGCGGACAATTTGGAAAATTAGAACTGCATTGAGATCAACAACTGAAATAAATGAATAAACAAATCAACATTTCCGAAAGCTACGCTTATCGGAATTTCGATTATCTAGTCAGCGCATATCTATAATGAAGTGTAACAAAACCAAAGCTCACTTGAAGGATCTGAAAATGAAAATTTTGTCCTTTGAATTATATTCTAGGACATAGTGAAATAATTTATTTCGGTCATCTACATATAAATTCAATAAAATTAGAGGAATTCACTCATCAACCCTGAGGATTAGCTTCTGTTGATCCTCGTTGATTAAATATTACAAATCTACATGAAATGACATCGGTCAGGAACAACAAAAAGATGGACAACTCACCAAATAATAATACTGGGAAAAATTGGCAACTTCTCGAAGAAGGGAGTGTGTAGCGGATCGCTCCAAAGTGCATTCTCTTGCTCTAAGAGCAAGAGAAATAGTTTAGTTTAACAATTGGCTGGGAAACTTATTTTCTTTTTCATCTTCCTCTTTTGGACGCGTCAACCACTCTTGTAGTGGAAGACTAGCATTAAATGAGCAACTAGGCTTACTTTTGATATGTCGAAACTCTTAGAGCTGTCGACTTGTTCCTTATTTTCTGCCCATACTTTCTTCTGAAAGGCAAATGGATTACTCATCCGCTCATGTCGATCATTCTTAAAATGGACTTTCTTCTCAAACACTAAAGATTGTTCATTCGCCTATGTCGATCACTCTCAGAGTGAACGACTCCTCAAATGGTAATGGCTTTCTCATCTATGTCGGGCACTCTAAGAGTGAACGACTCTCATCTCACACATTAATTGCTTGCTCATCTCGCCATGTCGCTCATTTTCCTAGTGGGCGACCTTTGCTTTGTCTCCGCACAATTACAACTCCCCGCCTATTTGTCCAATCTGGCTTTTCTTTATAAGAAAAAGAAAGGAAGAGGAATTATTCACATTTTATACAATTTTAACTATTCATTCCCTTATTTTCAATGTAAATAAAGCATTCCCCATTTTATCCCTTTTTCCCCTTTTCCCTATTAATGTAAATATTTATAATTATTATTCCCTTTGACTTATTTATTTGTATTAATTAATTAAATATAATTATTCGACTTTTTATTTAAATAAATATTTATGAATTATTCTTTATTAATAATTACTTTAAATTCAATATTGCCTAGTCAACAACTTCGTTGTACTCATTAAATGAGCTACAAATAATGGATTATTTCTACTTATTCCTGGCTTTCACACGTCAAAATAGGGAGTTCCGGGATTCTTCCCGGGCTCATTGGCCACGGCGGACGCGATTTTGCGGGAAACCTGTTTCTTACACCATTCCTTCCATCATGCGGCATCTTGCCAAAATCAGTCGGGGACCTATGGCTCCGCGACGGAACATGGTTCCCCGACAAAAATAATCAGAATAATGTTTAGAGGATAACCAAGTAATAAATTCCCCCAAAAATCAAATTTAAATAAAATATCAAGTAAATTTGGGGACATTTTTTTATTTTAATTTTTAGTTTTAATGTAAACAAAGTAGAATTAAATTTAAAAAAAATATTTTTTAACAGAATATTTAAAAAATATTTACATTAATAATATTTATTTTAAAAATACAAAAAACATTTTTGAGAAAATTTCTTTATTTTAATTAGGTAAATTCGTGAGATATTTATTATTACATTCGACGGCTGTTGGTTAACATAGAAACAGAGTTGCCAAAAGTGCACGATACCTCGTTTACACAGACATAGTCAACTCACACTTTTGTGCCAACCTGTATAGTAAAAATACTCGTAGTATCAAAAATCAGAATACCCCCAATAACTTATGATTACAGGCTTCTTTGACCAAGTAAGTTGGATTTATTCCAAGTAATTTTTAACAGCAAGCTAATTTACCTGGTCCAGCAAAAAACGTTTTCTATGAGTCTCAAGTACGGGAACTTTTTAAAAGATGTGTTGGATGATTTTGGAATAGTAAAAAAAAAATTATAAATTCTTTTTAAATAAACTGTTTATCCATAAAGCAAAGATCTAAAAATTCTTTATACATTAGCAAACAAAAATATCATTCAGACGATAAACAATAAAAATATTTATTTAAATAAAATACAGCAATCATTGTGGATGTATTCTTAACCGATTACAAACAGCTTCTTTGTACGGCTTATTAGTTAATATACAAATAATTGGGTTAAGAACAGGTGTAAAATGATTTAAAATTACAAGAAATATATAAATAATATTCTTGATATTCTCATTATTGTTGAATGTAAAGAATATAGTTAATAAAGTTAAAAATTGATTAATAAATGGAATAATTGCCTAAAATTAAAAATAAAATTATATTCAAAATTAAATTATATACCAAAATAATCAAAGTTTTTGTCAATTGTTTAAGTAATCTCTTCATATTTTGATCAAATCCAGTATGTAAATTAACATAATAAACCATTTTAAATCCACAAATAAAAATTACAAAAAATGGAAGTATTACAAGGAGAGTCATCATTAATGTTGACGAATTTTGCTACAAAAATAATTATATCAGAAGCTCTCTATAAATTCATCCCCTGTTCAACTTTCCCTCTTATATCGGACTTATATCGGGACCCAGCACTTCTGATTAGCAAACACTACTGGTAATGTACATTTTGTGAATCCTGAGTGTGTTATTTCAGACCGTTCTTTATTACTCAGCTATATAACTTAACCCAAATCCAATTTCGTAGCTGGATTTGGGTTGATTAGATGGCTCCTGGGCCGTTCCAGGGTCATTACTAGTGGATGAAGCTCTGACGCTGTGAAGCGGCGTCCTAACGCTCGTAACTTCCGGCCTACCGGAACAGCAACTTCCGACGCAATACGACCGGTTATTTTCGCTGCATTCTACTTCTTTGCCTTTATTTCCTTTGACTGTTTGTGGACATGTGGATCCCGAGCTGATCCAAATCCAAATCTAATCCAAAAAATCCAAAAAAAATCCAAATCCCAACCCACTAGTCCATATCTCCAGTGATTAAGAATAAAAAAAGCTGCCCTTTTAATATCTCACGCCAGCCTAACAATAATGTTTTAAAATAATTCTGATACCATTGCCTTCTTGATAATAAATGGCAATGTTCTGTTAACTTCATCAAACATTTTAATACCTCCATCAAATGTGGCAAATAAGATAATAATCAGATTATAAATCAACCCAACAAGTAACACAACCAAAAACATATACAAATAACGTCGAAATTTTGGTTTCATGTTTCTATAAATTTATTTTTATTAGGGTTGGGAAGGATCGGGATCCCGACATAAAATCGGGATAGGGATTTTGGTATAATGATCCTGATCCATGTCCCGACTGAGGGATCCCAATCCCGGCCAACTTTAATTTTTATATCAATGATTTGAATAAATATGTATTCAGAGCAGGGCTGCACGCAATCGAAAAAAAAGATTCCGCAACTTGCAGTCAGCAACTCGCAATCCTCAATTCAGAGCAGGGGCCTCTGATTCAGAGTAGACTTTGTTTTATTAACCTGTTCAAAATTAAATATCTATAAACAAATTGGGCACACAATCCATACAAATTTATAATGAAAAAGAACTGCCCAATAACTATAAAACTCTGACAAATAATTTTGTTGAAATTATTTTTGATAAATTCAAATAAAATGCCATTAGTAAAAATAAAGGCTGAATTTCCATTACCGTCAATTATGCAAAACTTAATGTTTAAATATATGCTAGATTGGTGGTTTGGTTTAAAGATATTACTATTTGTGCCAACATTTGATTAATCAACCCTAAAATATCCAAAACACAATTTTGTATCAGAATTCTGCTGTGTGTTTCCATTTCTTTTGGTGTTTTAAAAATAATTAAAATAATCAGAATAATGTTTAGAGGATAACCAAGTAATAAACTCCCCCAAAAATCAAATTTAAATAAAATATCAAGTAAATTTAGGGGCATTTTTTATTTTAATTTTTAAACGAATTATAGTAAAATTAATGTAAAATTTTTATTAAAATATTAACAAAATATTTACATTAAAAATACTTACATATTTTAAAAATACAAAATAAATTCTAAGAAAATTTTTTATTTTAATTAATTTCGTGAGATATTGTTACATTGACGACCGACTGGGTGTACTTGAGACAACAAATAATACCGATATTTGAAAATATTTACTTTAATATTTAAATATAAAGAAATTTTTTGAGAAAATTTTTTTTTTATTTTAATTAAAATTGTGGGATATTTTTGCCTACGTAGACCTAAAAACAATTGTTAGAAATTTATACTTTGCTCCTAATTCGTACCATATTTACAAGTAGGGTTGGGGTTTTCGAGAGAGAGAGAGAGAGTTTTTTCTTTCTCCCCAACCATATTTGCAAGGTACGAATCCGAATTTCGTTACAATCTTCCAATAAACAAAAACATTATTGAATTTCTCTAGAAGCATTGTTCATTCTTTAAAAAAATATCGTCAATAAATATATCAACACATCGCTGCTCTTTAAAAAATTATTTATTTATTTTTAATTTTGCGCCAAACCGACGCCTTAGGAAAATAAAAATTTTATTTATTTAAAATGCTCGAGGCGTTTTTCCAAAGCTTTTCGTCAAATTTCTTTTTTTTATTTAAAAAGCCGACAATAAAAAACATTAAAAGACCTAAGGATCATTAATTTTAATGGAACTATTTTATTTAAATTTAAATTTTTTAAGCTTAACATTGTAAGGATTTTGTTCTTTTTATAGTAAATAAATCAGAATTAATTTAAAATATGTTCTGATTTTAATTAGATGTTTCCCAAACATTGTTGACTTGATTCAGAATTAATTTAAAATCAGAATGTTTGGGAAACATGTTCTGGTTTTAATTAAATGTTTCCCAAACATTTGTGACTTTGTTCAAAATTAATTTAAAACCAGAATTAATTTAAAACATTCTCTAACCTCTCTAAAAAATTAAAATGTGCACAAACATTGTTGAGTTTGTTCTCTTTTTAGAAAACATTGTTTATCAGCTTTTTCGTGTAAGTAAAATCAGAATTAATTTAAAACATTTCAAAACTTGATTATGTTTCTAAAAAATTCTTAATTAGAATTATTATTATTTTTCCAAATAAAAAATATTTTTCCAAGCATTTATCAATCACTCATCCAAACTTAAAAGAAATACCTAAAATTATCCTTTTCTTCAATACCAAGGCCAAATATTTTTTCTAAAGCAAATTGCGCAATCATTAAATACCCTTTTCTCTCGATTATTTTTTAACATTAAATTATATTTAATTCTAGTTAATGTTCTTCTTGACTTTTCTTTTTAAAAAAATAAAAGGAAAAATCAAAAAAAAATTTCGGCACAACAAAAAAAATAATTTTCCCCCTTTCCCCCTTTTTTAGTCTTCAAAGCTACCGTTTCCTCACCTCTCTTTTTTAAAATATTTTATCTTTAAAGGTAATCTCTTTTTTTAATTAATTTATTTTTTCTCTTTTATTTTCTTGTCGAGAGGAAAAAAAAATAATTTTTTTCGAAAAAAGTCAGAAAAAAAGTTTTTTTTTAATATTTTTCTCATCTTGCCGACATGTTCCTCCATTCATTTTTCAATCTTTCCGCCTATGATTTTTCCGCGCGGCTGACCAATTGAATTTTAAAGGAAGGACAGAAAATATGTATTTAATAAAATCTTTATTTGTATGTTTATGTTGTTTATTTTTTTATTTTTGTAAATTAACCAGTCGCCGATTTATCGGCTTGTTTGTCTTTGGAATCTCTTGCTTCCTCTTGTCTATTAAATTAAATTGAATTCTGACCAATTTTAAAAATGAGAGAAAAATGGGAAAAATCAAATAAAAAATTTTAGTGATTTTTAAAAACTCAAAAAATTCAGGTGAATTTCAATATAAATTTAGTCTAAATTAGAGTTGTCGATTTCACCAGATTCTTCGGTGGATCCAACCTTACTCTCAACTTCTGATACGTTTTTTAAATGGTTTAAGGAGCTACATTCGGTTAGACTGCTTTCAGACCTGGGTTGGGGGAGCTGTCTATGTTTTAACTTAAAAATCCAGTCACACCTCCCTATAAGATAACCCTATATTTAATACTCGTATTTTAAATGCTGATTGATGGATTAAAAAATTAGGGTTGTCGATTTCACCAGACTCTTCATTTAACTGAGCCAACCCTACTCTCAATTTATGTTGCCTAAAAAACACTCCTATTTAATATACACCCCATTATAACGTAAAATTTTTTACCTCCAAAACGGGTGTGTCCTTTAGTCAGGTTGGTATTTATTTTAGTTGGCGTTTCCTCCGCAAGCTGCGAGTTGATTAATTTCTTAAATTCAAAAAAGGCAAAGGAAGAGTAAAACCAAAAAAAGGACAGTATATAACAAAACATGTAATTTAACTAGTAATTTATTTTTTTTATTTTTTTATTCCCAGCCGATGGATGAACAAAAAAAGGAAAAAAGATAAATAGCCCTTGTCACATTCTTTTTTTCTTGATTTTTTCTTTTTAAATTTTCGTTGTCAAGGTCATTTACTTAAAAAGTAAAGAATGCCTAAAAAAGAAGACGCTGACCTTGACAAACTCTCGTTTTTGAATGTTGGACAAAACAACAAAACAAAAACATGAATAAATGGGAAATTAAAAAATGAAGAGGATTGAAGGGTTGTAAAAAGGTGGCATTTAGCCATAAATGTGCCGTAAATATTTTTTGTGAAAATAAAATATTTAAGACTCTAACAGTGTCTGAAAATCTCTCATGTAGTTTCCGGAAAATTAATTTTAAATAATAAAACAACTTTCCGGAAAAGTTTAAGTAATTTCTCATATTGCCTAATAAACTTATATTAAAACATAATATAAAATAGATTCCGGAAAATAATGACGACTTACCGGTTTTCCGGAAAAAACACGGGAAAAACACATTCTATTTGAAAGTACAATAAATTTTCCGGATACGTTTGTATTGTCTTCCGGAAGAGCAATAGAACTTTCCGGAAAATGTTATATCTATTAAATTTTCCGGAAAAGGTTTATATTCAGCTTTCCGGAAAAATTTGTACTTACTAAATTTTCCGGAAAATTTTATTTATTGTCTTCCGGAAGAACAAGTATATTTGTGTAAACTAAAGCCTATTCAACACCCAAATAAACAAAAAAAATATTTAAAAACAATTTTACTAAAACTAAAAAAAAAACACAAGTAAAGGAAAATTATAAAAGGAATATTCAGGGTAAAATACTAATAAAAATGTGATAATTTAATTTTATTTAAATTTGCACAGAACGGAAAAAAGGAAGAATAATGGCAACTTCTAGGGTATTTTTTAGTGTCTAAAAAGTCTCAAAAAATTTTTTTTTAATTTTCTAAAAGTGCCAAAAAATAATAAATTTAAAACTAGTTTAATTCAATTTATTTAATTTTATTGCTATATTTCAATTTTTATATTGTAGTATTTTGAGCATATAAGTGTCGAAGTCGCAAGCTTCGACGAGTCGCAATACCCTCATTCAAAGCAATCTTGACACGTTTTTTGCCTTTTTCTGTTTTGGAATTTAAACGTCGTTTTTTGGGAGATTCTAATAATTTTCCATTTTGTTTGCCATTTTCTTCTCCCATTTTTCCAAATTTAAGAGAATCTGGAGGAGAAAAAGATTTGCGAACACTCACAAAATCTGAAAAAATTTTGTAGAATTTTAAAAAAATTAATTAAAATATTTACCAGTTATTTTTGTTTGTTTTTCACTAGATGAACAAGAATTGTTGTTATTGGAAATATTAAGAGAAAGTCGGCGTCTAGTAGGTGTTCGGACAGAATTGAGATGAAATGGAGGTTTCCGGAGAGATGGACGAATTGGCGAGTTGGCTATAAAAATAAATATATTTTCCGGAGAGAAAATATATTTTAAAGTTTTCCGGAAAAATTGGAGTAATATTATGTAGTAATAGAACTTTCCGGAAAAGTTTATTCTAATTAATATATAAATTCCGGATAAGTTTATACTTATTAGCCTTCAGGAAAGAATGAAATGATTATGAAAGTTAGACAGTTTCCGGAAAATAGAGCTTTTCAGAAATATTCCGGAAAAGTTTATTCTAATTAATATATAAATCTCCGGAAACGTTTATATTATTCTTCTGGAAAAATCTGATTATAAAGATTAGACAGTTTCCAGAAAATATAAAATATTCGGGAGAGATTCCAGAGATTATATAGAACTTAAAAATTCCGGAAATTATTGTAGTAATTTTCCGGAAAATATATAAAACTATTCCTAAAATGTTTTTCCGGAAACATTTATATATTTTAACATAAAAATCAGAATTATTCATCTATTTACCTAAACATGTTGTTGTTAATTCACCAGAATTATTTTGAGAACAACAATTACTATTTAATTCTGCTTTGTTTTTGCCTCTAAAACATTCTTTTCCCTCGTTATTTTTATATTTTAATGTTTTTGTTGTTCTATAAAATCCAGGTACTTGATCGGCAGGTACCCGTTCAAATTCAAAACGACTTTTTTCCAAAGGTTTACATTCATCAAAATCAAATCCCCATTTTTGTTTATAATGTTCAGACAATTCATTTAACCAATTTTGGACAAATTGCTGAAAATTTTGAGGGAAAATTTTATTTAATTAAATTAAAATTTAAGTTTACTTTATTTATTTCTTTATTTTCTTCCCCTCCTTCTTCAAAAAATAAACGTCTTCTAGCAGTCGAAGAACGTTTAATAAAATTCTCATTATTTTCTTCCAAATTTTCTTTATTATTTTTGTCTTCATTATTAATATGCCATTGATGCCAAATTGGTCTAGTTGAATTTGGGACTAATTGGTGATATATAGAAGGGGAGAGGATTTTTAATTGCATTTTAATTGAAGAAGAAAATATTTTTTTTGAAAAATCTTTTTTGTTTGTGACTAAAAATATTTAAAGAATTAATTTTTGGAAAATTAAAAAATTTTTTAATCAAAATAAAATAATATGTAAGTATGGGACAATTAAAAATTTAAAACAAGGTCTTTTTTAAATAAAGTTCTATGAGGAAATACAAGGAGAGAACAAGTATTTTATTATTATACCTACATATTTTTCCGGAGAGGAATTTATTAAGTTTCCGGAAGTTAATATAATGTATTACAGAAAAGTAATATATCAACCGGAAAGAATATATGTTCCGGAAAGGTTGTATTTATTAGTATTTAATCTCAATATAAAATTTTCCGGAAAAAAATAGCCGGAAACTTTGCTAATATTTTTCCGGAAAAATCTATTTTAATATAGAGTATTCCATGCGTTCCGGAAAAGAATTTATTATATTAACCGGAAAAGAATATACATACCGGAAAGTTTATATTTATTTCTGATATTGTTTCACCTTTACCAATATAAAAAATTCCGGAAAATAATAGTTTCTATTTTCCGAAAAACTTAATTTAATAAATACAAGAGTTTCTCTAGAATATAGAATTATATATTATGTAAATTAATTTAAAAAATATTTCCTTTTAAAGTTTAGCGAAGCGAAAAAAAAATAAAAATAAAGAGGAATTGCGCATCTCCCTCTTGTACATAACTAAACGAGAATGGAAAAAAAGAAAGAATATTTAAATTGACCACCAAATAAAGGGGGGAGTGGCATTACAAGAGTCCCCTAAAAGGTCAAAAAATTTTAGCTTTGGCGTGCCTATTTTTTTGAATGCCAAAAAAAGTAAAATTACAAGAGCATCGGAAGGAGCGGCACGAATAGTTTTGAGAGAGGAAGTAAATGAATAAGGGAGAAAGTGGCCGTGTCTTAACAGACGGCAAGCGGTCAAATGGGGGAAGGGATATAACAAAAGGTTGAATAAAAGGAGGGGGAAAATTTTTTGACCGATGACCGACAGGTCAATATGAAAGGGACAAAATGTCTTTTTAAATAATTTATAATGGAGAAGAATGGCAAAAATGAAGAAATAGAACAAAGAAACATTAGAAGAATTGTGCCGAAATTTTATTTTATTTTTTGATGGAAAGGCGCCGGTTAAAGACCCCCTTTTAAAGAGGACAGAAAAAAACAATAGATTAGTATATGTGGGTTTTTGTTTATTTTTTTTCTTTTGATGGTTTTCTTTTAATATTTAAACAAAGGTTAAATTAGAGGTTAAAAAATTAAGAAAATTTAACTTTTTGACCTTATATGTAAATAAAAAATGAAAAAATCCTGTTGTTTGCGGACAAGAAATATGTCCGCAAAATTTTTGCGGATTGAACGATAAGCACCACAAAATTTCTACATATATTATCCCATCTCATGTTGAATTTTTGACGATAATTAATTACTAATTAACGGTCTCTGAAAGTAAACAGTCTACTGTGTTGATAATACAGTGACTGAAAGCTGTCAGAATAACAAGGCTTCTAACAGAATGACTAAAAATAAATGAGAAAACCAGCAACTTTTTAATTATAAGATTTAGAAAAATAAGATAATTTGTTGAAGAAAATGAAGGCAAAATGAAGGCAATTGAAGCCAACTGGGTAATGGACATGGATTTTGGTATCCGTATCCGAATATTTACGGCAGATACAGACAGATATTCGCAGGCATTTTGAACTTATCTGTATCCATATCCATTAGCAAGGCCTTAAAGATTTATCCCTTGAAGCTATTAGGGGGCTAGGTCCCCTTAAAAATATTAGGGTCCCTTAAAGATATTAGCCTTACTGTTAAAGGTTAGGAAAGTCATAGAAAGGGAATTAAAGGGTTTATTTAGTAGATAATGACGAAAAAATATTTCTAAAGACAATAATTATCTTTCTAAAAAATAAAAAAAATTGCCAGTTTTTTTTCATTCACTCCCCCCTCATTTGCTTTGGCTAATGAAACGAATAACAATTTAACACAAAAAAAAGAAAGAAAATAAAAGTGAAGGTGAAAAGGAAAAATAAAATAAAGCTAAAAAGTTAATAGGCCATTACAAAATGAAGAAAAGAAAAACGAAGAAATGACTGGAAGAAGAGGAAAATAAAAAAAAATGGACAAAAAAAATAGTAGAAAATATAGATAGACTAGTTTATCGTTTTTACTTTTTTTTATAAAAAAATACAAAAGGCTGGAAGGTATTTTGTAAAAAATAAAAATAAAAAAATGGCGGCTGCTAAAAGCTGGAAAAATAGAAAAACGAAAGAAAAATGAATGAAATCTGTAAAAAGGAAAGGGAAATATAAAGGGAGAAAAGAATGGGCAGCGGCCGACTGCAAAAAAGGGGCGTGGCTAAAATTGGGAAGGAGGCGAGGAAAAGAAAAAAAGTAAAGAGAAATAGTGTGGAAAAAAGATAGTGGACAAAAAAATAATTTTTTGTGGCCATTATTTTTTGGTGGACAATGAAGAGTATGTCATACTCTAAGGTCCATCCGCTTTTTTTTTTGGTTTAAAATTTTGTAAAAATTGAAAAATAAACTGACAGGCTCCTCAATATTCTTTTCAAGTGATTATCAAGAATTACAGTAATTTCTCTCTAATTAGAAAAAAAATTTCTAAGAAAAAAAAAATTTCTCTCTAATAAGAGGGACATTAAATTATTAAATTTCACTCTGCCTCTATTCAATTCCTGTTCTTTTTAAAATATGAAAAGGAGCCTTTTTTAATGGAAGGGGTGCAGGGGGTTTAAAAAGAGATAATGCTCCCCTTTAGGTGTGATAAATGAGAGATTAAAAAAATTAAATAAGGAAAAATTAGAAGAATTCTAGGCTAACACATGAACATAGATAACCATGAATTTGACTACAAAAATTAAAAAATAAAATTAAAAATTAACAGGAAAATTAACAAATATGTGTATTTAACCAGAAAAATCATGAAAAAAAATTTAAAATTTTTTTTACTTTATTTTATTATTTTTCCCCTTCTCCAAGCGTCCCCTTTTAAATATTTGTTTGAAGGATTTATTACACATTCAAAAACAAAAATGTGGCCTGTCAAGAATGCAAATTTATTTTTATTTTTGTGTTTGGGTCTCTACTCCCGAGAGCAGCCCCAATAAATAAAAAAAAATTTGCATCGGCCAAAATGAACAAAAAAATATTTAAAAAATAAATAATAATGTAACTGTTAATTTATTACTATTTTTTAAAGGTGAAAAAGAATTTTTAAAAAATATATAGTATATAACACAGTATGGGATGGGCCGGATGGGGAAAAACTTTGGGTCGGGTTTTCAAAAATTTTTTGGCTCGGGTTTCGGGTTGAAAAAAACCATGTATTGGAAGAAAGACCAACTAGAACTCTGTTACAGGTAAAAAGACCCATATCTGTTAACAGAGGTCTAGTGGACCTAAAAAATAAATTCCTGATTTCGAAAATAGATCTTATATATAGGAGTTAGATCCCTGGTATATATCGGAGTTCGAACCGAGGTGTCAATCGCGATTCTCGTAACAACCTAAAATACGTTTTTCTTAATTTGGTTGGCCAATGAGTGGGGGAGTTGTCTAATTTACCCTCCAATTTAATTACCCTCTTAATATAAGGTACGATTTTTTCAAGCCAGTATAATATAGTGAAGTTCGACTAATAATTTTAAAAAATTTTTAGAATAAAATAAATCAGAGAGGAATAGAAAATTTATAATTTTAGAGAAAACCCCTTCTATCTTGACCAACTTTTTAAAACAAAAAGCAAAAAAAAAAGCAAAAAAATATTTCCCATTCCCGAAGAATGGTTCCAAATGGCACGGGGCCAAAGCGAAAGCCACAAAATGTGTAGTAATAATTATTTGAGTAAAGAGGAGAAGATGGGAAGAAAGCTCATCGTAAAGTGAAGAATGCCAAATAATTATATTTTTTCTTCAGTTTAAAAGTGCTGAGGGGGTAGTTGGGAAACAAAATGACCCGGTCATTGATGCCTAGGATTAACAGCTGACCATAAAAAATGTTCGAGAGAGGGATTTAAAATGGGGAAGAATAATTAAAAAAAAGATTTTTTTATTATTTTTTGGCACCATTTTGTGTCAAGAAATACTTAAATAAATAATCTCTAAATTAAATAATTCTAAATGTGACTCAGATGGTATGGAAATCAAATATTCAAAAAATAGTTAAATTTCAAGACTCAACTGTCGTTATTTCCGAGACCTTAATAGTAAGGGGAAAACGGAGTCTAAGATAGAGTCACTAGATACTCGTATGTTCCTAAAAAGTTTTGTTGAAGCTAGACAGAGACCGGAAAATCGTGTCCCACGGAGTAAATTCCTCACTCCCGCAAAATCCCGCGAGGGATCCAGTTCCGCGCCGGATTTTATTATTTAATTCAAAGCTATTTTTAAAAAACAAACAAAAGGATTTAAAGCCATTTTTCAAATTTTTGAATATTTTTTCAGTGTTTTTTTCAAAGATATTTTTTTTATAGTTTTACATTCTATAAGTTAGTTGACTGTCTGGTTTTTATCTTTTTTTTCAAAAAAATTTTTTTTCAAATTTATTTTTTATTTTCTCAATAACTCATCTTTTTTTTCGCTTTGCCCACACAGTTAAATAAATAAATAAATAAAAATAAAATTTTTTTTCATTTTTTCCAAAGCGGCAGTCCACCCCTCTACCCCTATCTTGACCAATATCTTTCCTTAAATGAGAGGAAAAAATCATAAAAAAAATTTGAGTTTATTTTGGATGTTTTTTGGCTTGTTTGTTTAAAAGCTTTTTTAAACATCTGTGGCCATAAACTAAAAAAATAAAAAAAAATATGAGGAGAAAAATAAAAATAAGCATAAAATGGTGATCAGACTAAATAAACATCTGCAGTGACCAATCACCGGTGTTTTAAAAAAGGAAAAAAATCAGAATAAAAATACAAAAGAAATTAAATTCAGAATTTAAAAAGGCTGGAGAAAAATACAAGAAAAATACAAAAAGAAAATACAAAGAAAATACAAGAATTAAAAATCAGAATTTAAAAAGGCTGGAGAAAAATACAAGAAAAATACAAGAAGAAAATACAAAGAAAATACAAGAAAAATACAATAATATAAAAATCAGAATTTTTAAATAAAAAGAAAACACAAATTCTGATGTGTTTTTATTTTAAGAGAAGTTAAAATACAAATCAGAATTTTGTTGGAAAATACAAAATCAGAATTTTTGAAAAAGGAAAATTCTGATTGGTTGGTATATTAATTTTAAAGTAACCAGAATTCTTTGAGGAAAATATTTATGAAACACAAAAATCAGAATTATAGAAAATTCTGATTTTAAACTCTCTGGTACACACTGGGGGTGTACATAACTAAGGGCAGGTATATTTCTTGTTTTTCTGATTTTATTCAAAAATATAAGAAGAAAAAAAGTAGAAGAATCAACAAAAATGCCAAAGTTGAGTAATACAAAAGAGGGGAGTTTTCGGGAGTTATTTTTCCAAATGACGAGAATATAGTTAAATAGTAAAAGAAATGATTGAATATACTGATAAGATTTTTTAAACCACCAAAAAAATAAAAGTAGGGCGAGAGAGAGGGAGAGATATTTGATTGAGTAGAGGTTTTCATAAAATAAAGTGGCACACACGCATTAAACAAAATTAAAAAAAAAATTTTTAATTAAGAAAATGAATTAAATTTACAAAAAAAAATTTTTTGGGTAATTGCCAGGCGAGGTAAAAAATAAATAAATAAAATATTAAATATTAAGTAAAAAAAATTTTTTTTGAGTGAATAACCTTAAAGACAAAATAATAATAATAAAAGGTATTAGGAAAGGGTGAAGAAAAATAAAAATATTAAATAGGTAATTATAATTTCGGGAGTTTTTGGAGAATCGAGGAGGTCGTAAAAATACCTTTTTTAAAAATATTCTTTCACTGGGGATTTTTAATTGTCTTTTGGGTGGGTTAAGGTCAAGTTATTAGATAAAATGACTCTTGAATTTTTGAAGAACTCTTGAGCTGAAAAAAGAAAAAAGCCACAAAAAGAAGAGGTTTGAA
Organism: Meloidogyne arenaria; assembly: GCA_036172955.1. NCBI lineage: Eukaryota > Metazoa > Nematoda > Chromadorea > Rhabditida > Meloidogynidae > Meloidogyne > Meloidogyne arenaria. The sequence continues at coordinate 436,153 of JARQAB010000033.1, read as the reverse complement.
TTAGAGACTGAACCAAGTAAAGATTCAGAATAAAAATCTCGGGTATCAAGACTTGAGATTTTCGAGATATCGACCTCGACTCTCAAACACCTTCCTATTCAGGTCTCTGGCCCTCCTACTAGTCCGAATTCCTTGTTCGAATAGGTATGGGAAACATAACTAGAAGGTAAATCTACATACTTCTCCTCCTTGAAGATCTTGAGAGAAGAGCCCCAAAGGAACCCAAAGATAAAATTAATTTTGTGTTAAAAGGACTTTAAAGTCTTAAAAAGTAAATTAAAAAATTTTTAACTGAAAAATACATATTTTTTACAATTTTTTTAACTAAAAATACTAAAAAAATAGTAATAAAATGATTTAGAAAAGGGGATGAAGCAGCAATCGATTTGTCCGCTCAGAAAAGCTAAAAGCGAATTGAATAGGAAATAAATAAATAAAAATAAAAAAATAGAGGAAGCAGCGCGGAAATTGAGAGAATTTTGTGGAAGCCCAACAAAACAACCGATTAAAGGGGATAGGGGGAAATTGGGGAAATTTATAAAATTTTTTAAAAAGGACATTAGGGCAAAAAAAAATTTTTTTAGTTAAAAAATTTAATTTTTTTTTATTATTTAAAAAAATAAATTGTCAAATAGTAATAATAATAATATTTACAAAAATGTCAACAGTAAATAATTTATTTTAATTGATGATGTGGCAACATTTTATATTTAAATTTATTTTTAATATTTACTATTTAATAAGGATGCTTCTAAAAATAATAAAAATAGGGTATTTCAAGTTTATTTATCTTATCTATAAACAACTTAACAAAATTGTAAGTTTGTAAAACAAGTTTAATAATTTACGGAAAACAAGTGGAATGAGGAAAAATTGAAAAAGATGTTTGGAAAACATGTTTAGAATATTAGGGGTTTAAAAACAAGTTGGAAAAACAAGTTGGAAAAACAAGTTTTTAAAAAGGTTGGAAAACATAAGAGTTAAAAACAAGTTTTAAACAAACAAGTTGGAAAACAAGTTGGCAGCTTAAACTTTGTTTTCAAAACAAACAAAGTTTAATTTTAATTAAAATTCAAGTTTGCAAAACAAGCTGTTTTCATATTCAAAAAAAGAGAAGTTTACAATCTCATCTAAATAAACTAAAACTTCCCAAGGTCGAGATTTTTATGCGGCATTGTTTGTGTAAAATATTCTTCCCTATTTTCTCCTTTTTAGCTCTTCTTTATGGAAATTTTTTAGCGATAAAAAGGTTTATAAACTCTTATTTTTTATTTGTTTGTTTTGTATATTATCCCATATTTTTTTATTTTTAGGGGCTTAAATCTAAGGGATTTTTCTTTACCTTTAAGTCAAAGAAAAATGGAAAAAAATTCGGGAAGAAGATTGAAAAATATTTTTATTTCTTTAAATATTTTTTGATGATTTTATTATGAAAATTTCAAAAAAAATCAAAATTCTGAAAAAAAATTTTTTTTAGCTCGAGTGAATTTATGCGTAAAAGGTCATTTAAAAAATTTAAAAAATAAAAAAATTTATTTTTTCCAATTTTTTTTCTCACAAAAAAATAACAAAGAATTACACACACCATTTTCTTTATCAAAACACAAAAAACAAAATTTTTAAAAAGAAAGGAAAACATAAAAATAAAATGTTGCCCTTTACGAGTGTAGGGGGAACAACAACAACAATAATAATAATAACCAAAACAGATCCTGAAAAAAAAAAGAAAAAAAATAAATTGGCGCCAAATAATTAAAAATGAAACAACGAAAAATATAAAACAAAACAGGATTTTTAGTGTTCTAAAATATTTTTATTTGTTGACGTTTTTGTTTTAACGTTAAAGAGAACGCATAAAATGGAAAAAAAATTTTGGCGCGTTGGCTACTGGCCGAAAAATAAATTTAAAAATGTAAAGGGGAAAAATAATAAAATAATGATAAAATAAAATATTATTTTCAAAAGAAAATTAGAAAGGCAACAATTTAGAAAAATTACTAAATGAAAAAGTAAAAGAAAATTAATAAAAATAAAATTTGTGTCCGCAAGTATTGTCCGCAACATTTATGTTAATTAAGTTTATAATTGTAAAACAAGTTTATCTGTTATTACAATTTGTAACAAATATACAACTTTGTTACACTTTCTTTTTTAAGCTTGGAACTTGTTTTACAAATGTTTTTTCCAACTTGTTTTTACTAGCTTGTTTGTACAACTTGTTTTCAAATGTTTTTTCGAACTTGTTTTACAAACTTGTTTTTGCAGCTTATTTATTCTACCATTTGTTCTACAACTTGTTTTTTTTTAAATTATTCCAACTTGTTTTGCAAACTTAAATTTATTCAAATAAAATAATACTTTTATATTAAAAAAGTTTTACAATTTTAACTTTTGGTTACTAATATTTTGTCCGCAAACATTTTGCGGACACCTCCCTTAAATACACATTATCCGAAAAAAATTATTTAATTGGAACTGTCAGCTTGGGAAAATTTTTTAGAAAGGGTTAGAGGAAGAGCAATCATGCTCCCTTTCATTTCAACATTTTCGTAGCTTTTACTACTTGATGGGTGGCAATTTTAACTAGTAAGAATAAATCTAGGTCGTAGAGCAATTTGGAAGCAAAAAAGGGGGGATTAAATATCCAACTTAAATACCTAGCTACTTTCCCACGCTTTTTTTTTAATTTAAAGATGCCATTTAATTTTTAATTTTTAAATACACAACTGTCGACATTCCATTCCTTCATTTTCCCCAATTTTCTCACATTTTTTCACCTGTCATTGACCGAAGAAAGTAATTAAAAATTGATGACACTAATCAACCCTTGTATTTTTAGTTGAAATCAATCCCTCCCTTCCCTTCATTTATTACCTAAAAAATCTGTTGTTGTGTAAAAATGGCACTCGAGAGGATGAGAAGGGGATATTTAGAAAGCCAAACAAAAATATATGAATATTTTCGAAAGCTATTAAATATAGAAAAAATTAAGTAATATTTATTTGGAGAGGAATACCAGATGGCTATTAAATGGTAGATATTTTACAAATTATGAATTGAAAAAACCGGAAATTGAGAAAATTAGGGGAGAAAAATAATTAATTTTTAAAATTGAAAAATAAATAATTAAAAATTTTTTAATTATTTTTGGGGAAAAATATTTTTGGTAATTAATTTTAAAAAATTTTTTACTACATAACCTAAACCCTTAGAATTATATAAAAAATACAATATTTCAAGTGCTTGTAAAATACTTAAAAAAAGTTTCTCTCCAAATAAAATTTAAGATTGTAAAAACAAGTTGGAAAAAACAAACAAGTTCTAAAACAAGTTGGTAATTAAAACAAGTTAGTAAAAAAGTTGCAATATTTTACAATTGCAACTTTAAACTTGGGAAGGTTGTAAAGTTTATTCACGCAAAGTTTATTTAAATTTTAAGATTGTAAAACTTAAAAACTTAAAAACTTTTGTAGCCTTAAGTTTTGTTAACTTAAGTTTTAATTATTTTTACAATTTTACAATTTCAATATTTTCCTTTAGTTTCCCGCCAAATCTTCCAACTTGACCAACAACCAACCTTTCCTCTTCCCCTAACCACTACTTAATCCTTTCCAATTTAAATATATTCGTTTATTGCTCTGTGGTTTTCGCGCGAATTTATTTATTTATTGTTATTTTATTTTGTTGTTTTGATTTGTTATTGTTGTTTGTTCGTTTTTCTTTTTTCCATTAAATTTTTTTAAAAATTTATTTTCCTCTCTTTTCACCTTTTTCCCCACAAAAACCACAAAGTAAAGACCACCGATCATTTCTTTCCCATTTTTCTTATAAATTTTAAAACCCCCATCAGTTGAAATTTTTTTAAATTGAACACGAAAGGGAAAGCTTTAAAAATTAAAAAAAGGAATTCACGTTACCCCTCAAAATGTTGGAAATTTTGGCGCGCGAAAATTTTGTGGTTTTCTAGAAGGGGATTAAATAAAGAAAGAATAAAATTAAAAATAAATTTGAGATGACAACAAATTTTAAAAAGAACACTTAAAAAATTAAATAAATAATATAATAAATAAATAAAGAGAGGGAAGGAGGAAGAACAACAGGAACAACAACAACATTGTTTTCGGTGGAGTAAAAATAAAAAAAATAAAAAAAAATTAAAATAAATATTTTAAGAATTGTGGAAAAATATTTTTAATAAATTTTAAAAAATTTTAGGAAAAAAAATTTTCTGAAATTTTCAAAATTTTTTTTATTAAAAATTAAATTTTTATTTTTTTTTTGATTTTTTGACTTTCTCCCTTCAATATAGCCATTACCTATATATATTATTTCTAAATTTATTTTTAATGAAAAAAATAAATGCCGAGATTGAGCGCTAAAGATTAAAAGAAATTGATGATTTATGAAAAGGAAAGAAATATTTCTTTTTGTCATCTAAAAAGTTGACTTGTTGAATAAAAAAACAATGCCGCGCATTCTCGACCTTGAAGTTTGAGATAAATTATTTTTTTAAGATTGCAAACTTATTTATTTTTGTTTATTCAAACAATTTTAGTTATAAAATGTTATAAAAACTTTGCCGCTTGTTTAAACAAACTTGTAACATTACAACTTGTTTTTGTTTACTTTTTACCAACTTGTTTTTATTAAAACATACTTTTCCAACTTGTTCCTTTCAGCTTTTTATAAAACTTGCAATAAAAATAAAACTTGTTACAATGTTGAAAAATACATAAAAAACAAGTTTAATAAAAACAAGTTTTATAACAACAAGTTTATAAAAAGTTGAAAGTAAGAAGAAAGGTTGTTTTAATAAAAACAAGTTGGCAAACAAGTTGGAAAGTTGAGGCAAGTTTTTATAAAACTTGTTTTTACAAACTTATTTTTACGGTTTTTCCCATGTTTTATTAAACTTTTTTTCCTCAAACAAAGATTATAAATATAAACAAACATTTTCCGTGTTTGTCTAAACATGTATACTTTAAACAATTTATTGTTGTTGTGTTTTATACCAACAAAAAAATGTTTCTACCCAGAATATCACCTAATAAATTATCAACAATAATTTTTCATTTTTCTTTTTTATTTTCTTCCCAATTTATTTTTTTTAATATTTTTATTTTTTAATAAAAATTAATCTTTTCTACATCATTAAGCTGCCAAAACCGCAAAAAAGTATATTCCATCAATCACCATTATATTTAAAAAAAAATATTTTTCCTTAACCACAATTTATTAGGAAAGCACTTCAAGGTCCTCTCGCTATTACAACATAGAAAAAAGCCTTCAACAAATTGGCACTTGCCCAAATCTCGTCTCTCTCTAAATTACTGACCACACCAAGTAATAAAACCCTTCCCTTATTTTTTTAAATATTTTTTTATTTTTTTTCTTATCAATTTTCTCAATCTTTAATTTATTTATTTATTCAATACCACCCATTATTGCCCTATTAATTTTATTTATTTAAATATTTAATTCTCGAATATTTATTTTATTATCAATTTGTTTGCTTTCCTCTCAATTTTTCTTCTCAACTTTCTGATTATATATCTTGTATTGTGTTTGATTATATTTATTTTATGGTATATTTGGCCTCGATAAAATTATAACAAAATTAATTTCAGATAAAACAAGTCCATAAAAAATAGTCAAAATTTTAAAAAATTGAAAAATTATATGTATAAAAAATATGTATATTTGAAAATGAAAATAATGAAAAATCAAAGAATTTGTAAAAAAATTTTTTTAGCTTAATAACCCAACATTTAATACTAATTAATGTACATAGGTATATTGAGGACGATTCAATACTTGTTCATTTATTTTTGGCCTGTTTTCTGAGAGCAGAAAAAAAAATTCGAAAATTGTTGGGAGTCTTCTTGAAGAATCTTCGAATATCCTGAACTTAGAAGCCTTCATTTATTCTTGTCCCGTTTTTGAAGACAGAAGATCATTGACAGTTTGCTTTGGAGAATTTTCGGATACCCTAACCCTATATCCGAACACATATACTTTCTTGTCTGCCTCCCACCAACCTTCAAGTATCTTCAGAACAGCATTTAACCGCCTTAATAAAAATGCAATTTGTTCATTTTTCTATTTTTTGCATTTATTTTTACTAATCTGACAGATTTTTTACAAAATTTACATACCTATTTTCCAACTAATGCCACCCACTAATATTGAGAAAAAAATATTTTTCCAATAACCCCTAAGTGTTTTTATTAGGCTTGTTTTGATTGATGGTTATTTGGGAATGCTTTACTAGAGAATGCTCCCCCCCACCCCTCAATTTTATAGCTTTACCTCCATCTACATTGTGAATATATCAAAAAAAGCTTTTATTCACTCTTCAATTTCCACCTTTTTTTTGACTGTTTTTGTGGCCACAGATGTTAAATAAACCAATAAAAGCTTGCTCTGTCCATTAGGCTTTTTATAAGCTTTTACTATTATAATGGTCTAGATGGAGAATAATAAAGATGGGAAAGAAAAGGGGTTGCTGATTAGGTAGATGATGGGGAGTAATAAAGGGAAAATGTCAGAAAAAAATTTTAATAAAATTTTTAAAAAATATTAAAGTAATAAAACCCCTAAAAATAATATCATTGTTGAAGCTCGTTTTTAAATACTCCCCTGAGATGGAAAAAATTGTTAATTGGGGTAGGAGATTGAGTTAAGTCTTAAAATACTCCTCTGAGATATAAAAATTGTGCCTTATAAAGAGGTTTATCTTAAATTGTGGTAGGCGAACTCTGTCTAAAAATGAGCTCCTCAATCAAACAACTCCTCCGATCAATGGCCTTCCAAATTTTGAAAAATGAGCCTAAATTGAAGAATTCCTAATATTGGGGGTATCTAAACTAGAGGATTAAACCCATCCATTTATTATTCTATTATTCTATTAAATTCAATAGTTAATTAGTTTGCTAAGCTGTGAAAATCCCTTTTTTAATCAAGTGATGCATATTAATTGAACAGTTGGCACTTGAGCCTATTCAGCTGTTTTTAGAGAGAAGGGTAATTAATTAACAGTTCAGTGCATTTCTAGTTAATTTATATTTATTAAATAATTTAATTAGGGTTATTCTTAGTGTTACGGCTTGGGCTAATTTTATTTCTTTCAAAATTTATGCAAAAAATTTTGAAAAAAATATTTCGGAGGTTGGCCAGAATCTTGGGCATCCCAAAAAATAATCCAAACTCAGAAAAGTTCAGTAAACCCAGAAAACAAATAAAAATCCAGAGACTATGCCACACTCAATCCTTCTATTCTCCTCTATTTGTCATAATTTTTTGAATAATTCTTTTGTTAATTTATTAATCCCAAAGGCCCCCTCTCAATCCCTTTCATTATTTTCTCGATTACCACCTCTATCCCCCTTCCTTTTCCCCAATTTTTTATTACTCTTGCCCCACTCCCCCCCCAATACTTCCAACAATTCAAATATACCCACGCCGACGCTGACCTTTTGACCGGTTTTTTGCTACTTTCTCTCAATTTTCCCCTTTCAATCCCGTTGGATGTAATTGCATATACTTGTTCTATCCGCGCATGCAATACTCCCCTTGTATTTTCTCATGGAAATTTATTTAAAAAGGGACATTTTCTTGCATTTATTTAATTTTATAGTTGTGCCATAATAATTTTATTTTGATTTAAAACTTTTTTTAATTGTTCAAAAATTAATTTAGAAATTTAGAGTCACAAATAGAGTTGTCGGTCTCACCAAATTCTTCGGTTAACCGAAACCGGAGATTTGCCAATGATTAAAGTTATATAGGCATTAAGGGGGGTATAAGTGGATTTGGGATATAAGAGGATTGATATAGGGCAATAAAAGGGCTTTTGAATGTTAAGGGGGCTATGAGGATATTTGCGGATATTTCTAGACTCAATTTTTGTCCGCAATTTTTGTCCGCAATTTTTGTCCGCAACTTATTTGCGGACATTTTTAACTAAAAATCAATCTTGTATTTTCTCCAACCTTTAACTAATCCAAAAATGCCTTTCATTTTTCCTTTCAATTATTCATCAAAAAGGCGGAAATTACTTAAAAATAAAGGAGAGAATAATGAATTACAAAAAATCGGCATTTTACAAAAAAGAAAAAAGAAAATTAATTTAATGAATTAAATAAAAGGAAAGAAATTTTATTTAATTATTTAAAGGCATTTAATAGCCTTTTAAATAAATTTTTATTTTTTTTTATCGGAGAGGATTAAAAAAAAAGGAAGGAGAAAAAATTAAGAAAATTAACTAATTAAAGTCAATATGTATATATTTATTCTAAAATAATTTGTATAATATAGGTAATCTCTTTAAAAATCAGAGTAATGTAATTGAAAAAATAAAGCGGAAAAAGCTTCAATATATATTTTATTATACCCAGAAGATCACCTCTCCAAATATTGATGACTAGATTACCCCGAAAACCTTCGAGACCTAGTGTCCCTCTCAGACTCTAAAGTCTAGTTTTAGACTAATTCCATTCTTGTACACTAATATACTCTTAAAATTGAGAGTTGATCTTCAGGGTATCTCTTAAATTAAAATACAAAAAAAAACTAGAGAAATTTTAAAAATTTATTTTCAATTTTTCAACTCCAAATGTCTAACTCCTACAGTACACAATCCTGGTCCCCCTCCATTATTCTCCCCATTATTTTCTGAAGATCTGTTATACTTTAGCTCCGAGGCTGTCATTAAAACAACCGGTTTATTTGTTGTTTGTACCTAAATTAATTTGAAAATTTTTGGCATTTTGAAATTTGGCATTTTGAAAAAAAATTTTTTTCGACATTTTGAAAGGTTTTTTGATTTCAAAAATTTTATTTATTTACAATATTAGGCATTTCTGCTTGACAAGTAGAAAAAGCCAGTCGATGATTATTTTCAACATTTTCTGTGGGTAACATTCCCATAAGCTCGTTCTGCCCGTCGTTGCGCATAGAAATTTGAATAGCTCCATTACTGTTACTGGTAATCATTTTTTTATTTTTTAAAACTGAAATATAGAGTATTTAATTAGTTGAAAATGAATATTAGATTGGAAATATTTAATTTTAACGAGAAAATTCTATGTCGAGAAGAAGCTTCAAGACGCGTCCCTCGAATGTTCACACGCTTATAGAAACCCCTGGGCGCTACCTAGACTCACCAAATTTTGTACAGATATTTCTAATAGTGTTATCTACAATGTCTGAAAATTTCAGAATTTCTGGTTTTTTATTTCAGAAGTTCTGATTAAAATATCAGAATTTCTTTCAAAAATTTCGCCCTTAGATGCCTTTTTGGCTATAACTTGGGAAATTATGAGCCAAAAATTCTGAAATTTTCAGATAAGGTAGCTAACACTATAAAATACATCCGTGCAAAATTTTAAGGCTCTGGGTGGTCGCTAGGTTAGTTTATATAATCCCGCCAGCTAACGAACCACGCGTCATAACGGAACATAAATGAACATAAACCATTAAATTTTTCTTAAACTTAAAAAGGAAATTGGAAAGGAAATGACATTTTTAAAGACAAATTTTGCTTATTATTTTAAAATAATTTTCCCAAAATTTCTTAAAATTTATAAAAATAAAATTAGGCGAAAATTAAATTAAATTACTATAAAAATGTGCAGACAAATACAGAATTAATGAACCGTAAATTTTGTTTAACAAAAATTTTTTTTACACTTTTATGGAGTTTATTTGCTTGATTATAGACAAAAGGAATTTTAAAAACTTTTTTAAAAACTTTTTTAAACAAATGAGGTAATACTTTTTGGGGAAGTGTGACGTTTGAGGCGTGCAGGAAGCAGTGAGAAGCAGAATGAGCGCGTAGATTCATAACTTAGCCATACGATAACCTATAAATGTGAAATTTTGTACTAATTATCTTAATAGTATTATCTAATGTCCGTAAAAATTTCAGAATTTTTGGTCATTTATTTAAAAAGTTATGGTGAAAAAAGTGACCAAAATCCACGTTTTTCCTCAATAATTCTGACATTTTCAATCAGAACTTCTGAAATACAAAACAAAAAATTCTGAAATTTTCAGATCTGGTATCTAACACTATTAGAGCTTTCAATTCCAAATCTCACGTCTCTAGGTCCTCGTTATTTATTTTATTAGCATTCGCGCAAGCGCAAACTTGCCCGAACACCCTTAGAGAGTTAGTGAAATAAAAAATATTTTTTTAAATATTTGGAAAGACATAAAATTTTTAAAAATTATTTTTTAACAAATAAACATCTTAACACATTATTAAAACAAAAAAAAATAAAAAAAGGAAATAAAGAAAAGCAAAAATCTGCGGGAAAGGAACTACAAACTCTTTACTCTCAAGAACTTTGAAATTATAAACAAAGGGTTTTTCACTTTAAAAAAATTTTCTTTTCTGTTAGTATTGCACTTTAAATAATTTTTAAAAATATTTTTTAAACACTAAACAAAAGAAATTTTCAATTTTATGGCGAGAGAACAGGAAGTAAAAATAAATTGGAGAAAACGTTTTTTTTATTAATTGTTTGCCGGTCAGACTATTTTACATATTTTTTTATTTGTTTGCAGTTCTCGAGTGTTCTTTTTTTTCTTAAAAATTATTTTTTCGTCATAAAAAAAATTATTTGGACAATTAAATAATGAATTGGGGGCTATAAAAATTTATAAAAAAAAAATTAGAAAAAATTATAGAAAAATTCCATCAAGTCTGACCATTATGAGCCTGTGGCCAAAAAACATTAAACCGTAACAATTCCATTATGAAATTAATTTTTCAAGAAAATTTTTGCTTCATTCGATAGAGACTTAAATTTGCAACAAAAAAAAGAATTTTTAAATAAATTTAGAAAAATTTAAAAAAAAGTTGGGAATAAAAGACTAACAAAAATTCAACTTCAGTTAGTTTTTTGACCATAACTCTAGGTCTATCCAATATAAATTTTTGGTTTCGGGCTGATTTTGTAGCTAATTTCCTGCTTTATCGAATGATACCAAAATTATAAAAATCGGATAATTTTTACAAAAATTATGTGGAAAGGCGCACACAAGGACCGTGCCTAGAGGGAATGTAGAGGGTGGCATTTTTCCTTTTTAATTTTGTGAAAAAATTTTTTTAGGAATTTTATTTCTGCATAGTTCTAAATCCTCTTTTTTCAATTTTAATTAAAAGCAAAAATAATTTTAATAGAATATTTTAAAAATAAATATGGGGACTCAAAACGTAATAAATAGTAAACAATTTTCTAAATTTCCCTAGAGGCACAATAAAAATAAGAAAAACAAAAAAATATTAAAAACAAAAACAAAATTAAAAACAAAAACTTGATGTTAAAAACAATTGAGAGTAAAATAAATTTTTAGAAAAAACAACAAAAAAATATTAGAAATCCTGAGCTACCCAAAATCTACCCAGCAAACCAGGGTTGCAAGTCCGTTCAAACCGAGGGAGACACAATAGATCGAGCGATTCGAGGCTGTTTAACTCGAAAAAGATTCGTAACTCGACTTGAAAACAAACCAAATCGAAAGAATCCCAAGCTTGAAAATAATGCACCGGACGTCGGCTTGAATTGAAAACAGCAGCCCTGCTGACTATAGATCGGTAAAATCGCATTTGCAAGATCCTATATCAGGATTGGGTTTTAACATTTCGAAAAGGACAGGATCCTGCAGGATTAATCCTGAAAATCCTGGAATCCTGACAATCCTGAAAACTGAAAAAGGCAGGATTTCGGACCGGATCCTGAAGAATCCTGTGCAGGATCCTGTCCTGTGCCGATCTCTAATGCTGACAACAACCGAGGGATTTGAAAAAAAATCTTTTTGCCTCATAACGAGGGCAACTTATTCAACTTTACAAATAAATTTCCTTTTTAATTTTTATAGGGTCTTATTTACTCCTCTAAATATTTGTAAATACCCAACACTGTATGTTTACCATTTTGTTTTTATTTATAAAATTATATTGCCTCAGGGGAAATTTTTGTAAAACCCGGAAATTTTTTTCTGACCTGAAAAGAAAATAAAATTAAACAGAAAAAATAAATTTTAGAAAAAAATGCAATTTTCCCAAAAAAATAATAAGGAAGTAAAAAAATAAAAAAAATATTTTAGTTTAGGGAATTGTTAAGCAAAGAGGGATTTTTTTATTAATTTATTAATTCTTTTTAAATTAAAAAAAATTGTAACAATTCCAAGGGTTTAAGGAAATGCATTAAATTTAAACAAGCACGTCTTTGGAATTTTTTAGTAATATAGAATAGATATTTTTTACTATTTTTAGATTTTTTTCTGGCATTTCTTTATGGCCCATTTTTATTCTTCTTTTATTCCCTCTCGGCTTGAAAGAAAGAGAAAACAATTCCAATTAAACTAGACGCAGCTAAATTTAAATAAAAAAAAATAAAGGAAAAAAATAAAATTATTTGAGGATTATTAAACGGAAAATATACATATGTAAAATAGAAAAATGCCTAAAATTTTATTTTTAAATAAAAAAAATTTTTGCGGAGAAAATATCTGCGGACAAAAAAATTTGCGGACAATTAAAATTTTGCGGACAAAAAATTTACGGAAAAAATATTTGCGGACAAAAATTGCGGACAAAAAAATTTTTGCGGAGAAAATATTGCGGACAAAAATTTGCGAAAGTTTTCAAGAATGACACCTAGATATTTTTTAATCTCAAATTCCGGATGCCTTACAGTGCGGTTGAAGGCATCTCAACAAGGTGAATTAAAACCTTACCTAGATTCAGAATTCGATGACCTTAGATAAAGCTACACCACGAACTAACCTTCACCCATGCGCCACTCTATTAAAAAAATTTTTCTTTCTATCAAACAATGGCTATATAAAAATAAAAGCCTGAAGGAGAAAGACAATAGAAAAAAAAATATTTTTTTGAAGAATGTGCCACGTGAGGGAAGGGAATAATTTTTAAGCTTACACTGGGGAATATCCTAAAGCCACACATAAAAGGCTGTTAAGGTTAAAAAATAAAAAGGCAAAAATAAAGAATGAATGGGAAAAAATTAAAATTGCCTCAAAAAATTTATCAAAAATTTTTTAAATTTAAATTTAAAGTTTAGGTGCTTGTCCGCATTTTATGTCCGCAAATATATAGCTTTTATTAAGTATTTTAGAGGGAGAAAATTTTTTTTCATTTTTTAATGTATGAGGGTAGTTCCAAGGCCTAAAGGTCTAAAAAAACTTGAGGAAATATTTAAAAATTAAACCAACTCAAAATGCGGATTCTGCAAAAATGTCCGCATTTTATGTCCGCACATATATCTTTTTAAAATATTTTAAACAGCGAAAAAATTTTTTTAATGTATGGGGGTAGTTTCAAGGCTTAAAGGACTTAAAAGTTTTGAGGAAATTTTTAAAAATTATATCAACTCAAAATGCGGATTCTGCAAAATATTTGCGGACAAAAACTATTTTTTACAAAATTGTCCAAAAAATAAACTTTTTATTTTTTTAAATTTTAGGGGTAAACATTCCACGTTTTTAACTAAATTTACTTTATATTTATTTTGAGAAAAACAAAACATTCCATCATTTTTTCAAAGAAAAGTACATTTTTTGGATAAATTTGTGTGAATAATGAGTGTTTGTAGATAGAAATATTTGGAATAAAATGATGACAAGGAAAGTATTTTTTGAAAAAAATTTGGGTAAAATAAAAACAAAAATCGGGCAAAATTCTCAAGAAAATTTTTTATAATTCTCAGATTATTTTTCAAAATTTAAGGTGTATTTAAAAATTAATTTTGATAAATAATCCACACGTCCGCAGACAAAACTAAAAATTATTTAAAATTAAAATGGACGGCACTTAGCATCCAGTACTTCATTTTCCTGCTCTATTGCAAGCGTCATAGACATCGAAATTAGGACCAGATCAAGACAAGACCACGAACAGAAATCTCTGTTGCCTGGGGCGATATTCTTGGAATATCTCGAAAAAACTCAGAAACACTTTCAATATACTCCCACCCCATAATAACTTCAATCTGCAAATTAAAAATACAAAAAACATTAAAACTTATTTTATTTTTTAATTTAAAATTTTTTAGAAAATTAAAAAAAAATTTTTTTTTTATTTTCTTTAATCAAATTTAAAAAATTTTTCTGTTGATCTTTTGGGTGCAAAATAAAAAGTACAAAAACAGAACTTATAGGAGGTAGATGAGAATGCAATCCCTCCCCTCCCCTCCCTACAATTAAATATTGACCTACCTCGGTAAATTAAATAAAAAGATACATACAAAAATGACCGACGACCACCCATTAAACCCTCCTTTTTTCCTTATTCCCATTCAAAACGTTCAGATACTTATCGACTCCTCAACTATTAAAAATATATTCACTCAATTCTTTGGTAATATACATATGTACATATTTACCTAGAATAGGTATTTTTATTTTTTTCAGAATAAATCAGAGTTTCTTGTTTTTTTTTTAATTTTTATTCTGATTTTTATTCTGGTTTTTATTCCATTTTAGTTCTGATTTGAATTCTGATTTTAATTCTGGGTTTTATTCTGATCTTAAATTTGTCTTAGTTCTGAAATTAATTCTGATTTTAACTCTTATTTTAATTCTGGTCTCAATTCTGGTCACAATTCTGATTTAATTCTGATGTCAACTCTTATTTTAGTTCTGATCCCAATTCTGGTTTTAATTCTGATTTATATTGTAATTTTAATTCTGATTTTATCAGAACAAAAGAAATTCTGATTTCATTTTCTGGTCAGATAATATTAAACTTGAATAAATTCAAAACCAGAAAATAAACTTGTTAACCAGAATTAACAAAAATACAAAATTCTGATTTTTAAATAATTATGTATTTTCCTTTTCCAAACCAGAATAATGTTCAATTTAAATTCTGTTTTTTCCAATTTAAACCAGAATTAAATTACAACAAATTCTGAAATTAAACAAACTTGAAAATAAAGTAAACTTGGAATAATTCTGATTTAATTTAATTATTTCAGAATTTAATTAAAACATGTTGCTAACACCCTTTTCTTTATTTTTTGCTATCATTTTTATTTCTGCTACAACTTTATGCAACGGAGAAACTTTAATAGAAACACAAACGGAAAAGCCGACTTCTTTGTCTAATAATTCTGAAATATCGGAAAATTTAATTAAATCGAGTGTAGCTTGTCCTGTTAGTTTTTTGAAGATTTTTTCAATAGAAAATTAAAAAATCTTAAAGGAAATCACCCAAACGCCTATGCCCGAATGGAAAATTAAATTGGAAGAAGCCCGGGCTGAAGCAAAAAAACTAAGAGAAGAACGTAAAGAAAGGGTTAAGAGATTCCAGGAAGAGTATAAACGTTGGATGAAATTGCCTTTAGCTGATAGAAGGGTTGAAATGAAAAAATGGTTTGCGGAGCGTAGAAAGGAGGTGAGAACGAATTTTTGGACATAACTAAATGAAAAATGAATATTTTGGCATAATTTTGGTGTCATTCGATAGAGAATTAAATTTGCTATAAAATGATATAAAAATCAGAATTTTACATAAACTAGCAAAAAAGTTATGGTCAAAAAACCTCCAAAAATGGGCAGAAGTGTTGGTTTTTCGGTTGTAACATTTTTTAGGATTTATCCAAAATTTTAATTTTCCCTTCATTTTATAGCAAATTTAATTCTCTATCGAATGATATATTCCTCATCTCGAGAGATTAATTATTTACTGAGTTATAAGCTGTAGATTGGCATTGATCACTGAGTCTAGTTGACGCCTAGTTTTACGGATTTCCGGAAAGATTTATTTAAAAAAAGAAATTTGGGCACCAATAAATCTTTCTCTTTTTGTTTTTTCAGTGTCCAAATTTTTGGTGCCCAAATTTCCGGGAGACAGACACAAAGAACGGAAGCAATGCAGATGTGTTGTATTGGGAAGTCTTCTAAAAATCTTTTTTAATTAAAAAATTTCCCCTCAAAATTATTTTAGAGACAAGAACGAGCTAAAATTCGTCGAGAAAAAATTTTGGCACAAGTTGAAGCTATTAGAAATAAAAATAAATTGAAGGCATTGCCAAAGACTGCAACACAGTCTACAACCTTAGAGCCATCAACTATAGAGTCAAAAACAGTTTCTCCAACAACAGAATCCTCAACATCCCCAATTACGGAAGAAATAATAAATTCAACTGAGACAGCGGAGAGTAAGGTAAAAAAGAAAACTGAAAAATTTTAATTTTACAATCAGAGAAATTCTGAGACTACTAACTACCCTAGACCTTAAGCTTTTTCTTATCTCACCTCTGAATTAAGTCGGAAATTTGGGTAGATACCGTATTGTCTCTAATAGGAGCCCTGGGCGTCTATTTTTCAATACCCCTCATTGAGTGGGTTTCTAAAAGGGCATGGGCTTCTATTGGGGCATGTGCCTTTATTTTTCAATACCCCTAATAAGGCATGTGCTTCTATTGGAGACAGGCTTCTATTAGAAACATTACGTAAATGCTTCGAGATGGGATAACTGAGAGCTTTGTTATCTGGAAACCCATAGAAATGATCTATCTTATTAATTTCTTCTCAGAATCTAATGTCCTCCCACCTTAAAATTTCTTTAGGAGGGTAAAAATGAATTTAAGAAATTTTAGGTAACCGAAAACGCCACAGAAGCATCAGAGGAACAACAACCAACATCTACCGTATCCTCTTCTATTAATGTTTCAGAAGGTACAGAACAATCTGTTAAGGTTGAAGAAGAGAAAAAAGAAGCCTCAAAAACAGAAGAAACCAACAATGTTTCTGTAATTTCTGAAACAGAAAAACCAGAAATTGAAACAATTAAAAATGCAGCAGAAAATAAAGAAGCTACGGAACAGCCAAAAATTGATATTAATCAAGAAAAGCCAAAAAATGAGGTGATTTATTGAAACATTCAGGCCTCACTTTAGGATACACATTTTATTCTCAAATTTGGTTCACCTGTCCTTAATTTAGCTTCCATTTGTAAGTGAGGTCCTATTGTAAGTGAGGTCCGAGTTTTTAGCCCCAAGGGGTGTTTACTAGTCATGTACGCCAAAAAAATACTCCAATAATCTACATCAGAGGTAGGTCAAAATTCCGATTTCCAGCGTTTTTTCCTTCCGATTTCCGAAAAAATTTTGATTTCCGATTTCGAGTTCCGACTTTTTTGCCAGTTCCAATTTTCGGCTCTTCCGATTTCCGACGCCTCTGGCTGTTCCGACCCACCTCTGATCTACATATGTAAGTCCATTAGATTGGTAGTTTTCAGTTGTGGCCATTAGAAGTTGGGGTTTTCAAAATCTAATCTCTCTCTCTTTCTTAGGGGAACCCTTCTAATTTCTATTTAAAAATTAATTTAAAATTTAGGAACCAAAAACAGAAGAAATTAAATCTTCTGATAAAGCAGAAAATCAGAATATTGAGAAAGAAAATGAGAAAAAAACAGAAAATTTGCCTGTAAAAACGAAGGGATTAAATCAACCTTTGGGGTCTAAAACGCCTACAGAACCAAATAAAATTCAAAATGAAGTGAAAAAAGAATTTAAAATTAATGCTTGAATTTTGAAAAATATTTTTGGGATGTTTTTAAATTAAATTTTGATTTTTTTTCATTTTTTAAATTCTCAATGTTTTAATTCTCTCCAATGCGGACTCGGTTTACTTCGAGACTCTAAAGTCCCCATCAACTTTAGCCTTCAGAAATTCTTTATATACCATTCGATAGAGAATTAAATTTGCTACAAAATGGTATAAAAACCAGAATTTTATATAAACTAGCAACAAAGTTGTGGTCAAAAAACCAGCTAAAATTGACAATTTTCTTCAATAACGGCAAGTTTTTCGAATACAACTTTTTAAAGTTTCCGACTAGAATTTTGTTTTTAGCCAAGTTTTGTAGAGAATTCAATTCTCTATCGAATGATATAAAATTTGTTTTGAAAGGATTACGAGTTCAAGAGTTACAAAGAGAAAACTGACGCGAGTCCGCATCCATATACTTAACCGCTCATTAATTAAAAAAATAAAATTTTTTTCGAATCTTTTTATGTTTCAAGAATATAAAAAATATTTTTAAAAATATCTAGCGAAATATAAAAATATATAAAAAAGGCAGCATTTAAAAACCCGTCAAAAAATTTCAAAGAAAATACTGTACAATCTCTCTTCATTTATCTTAACCGTTCGTTTCATTCTCGATTTCAATATCTGTTTTTTGTTCGTTATTATTAAAAACTTCAGGGTGTATCTTTAAAATAGTAGAATTTAGAAAAAAGAAAAAAATTAATTTTTCCCCAATATAAGACATTTCCAAGGAAAGTCCCAAAAATAAAATCTCCCCAAACCTCCCAAAAACGATAACCTTGCGTGGGATATGGAACACAGGGGATCCAATTGACTAGGCGCGGGGAATTTAAGATTTTCTAAGCAAGCATTGCCCCATTTTTATTTATAATAGAGCCTCTGTAATGTGGCCCAGGAAAACCCCAGTAAGGTCATAAGATGCCTGTGCCTGGACTCTGGGTACAGGAAAACCCCAGGCCTTGGCCTAGACCCAGCTCGATTTCTAACTCTTAGTCAAGCATTTTGACTTAATCCCAACGCTATTTACAACCACACAAAAAAAATCCACACAGACTTACCCCCCTTTGAATACTTTCAATTTGTTCATTACTAGCCCTACCACATTCACATATAGGGGTTGTCTGTACCAAATATTGATAAAATAATTCTTTTTGTTCATCTCTCAAACGTTCGGGGACTTTTGTTCTTTTTAAATTTCCATCCCAACCCAAATCTACTAGACCCCCTTTTTGAGCTATTGTTCTTTGGCATCTTCTAGCGAAGGATATTGAGGTTTCTCCTTCCAAGCGATGCATTGGAGGTAAATACCAAACATCACAAATTAGGGCCCAGGAAGTCATCATACCAAGTAAATAGGACAAATAGCCTTGACGGTGACTGAAAAAAAATGTTTCAAAATGTCAACTTAGAAAAATTTCGAAATCGCCGCGGTATGCCTCAATTAAGTCCCTATATACCACAACTGAGTCCCAGTGGATTTAATAAGTTTAAAAAGGTTTAAGAGGGATATCCCTGGATTTGGAAGGCTTAAAGTGAATATCAGAGACCTGTATGTGACATTGAGGGATCAAGTTGAATATCAGTGGATATGGAGGGATATAAGTAGATCTTAAGCAATTAAGGGGGATATCGGTGACATCAAAGTCAAAATGCCAACTTATGGGAAATTTCAAAATGTCAAAATACCAAAGTTCAAAATGTCAACTACCTACCTATTCCAGAAAGGATCCCCTAGACGGCTGTCATATTTCAAAGCTATAGGATGAACCACAGAAGACACTTCAAATGACCCTTTTTTGAATAACATAACGGAAGTGTTGTTAATACATGTCCCCTCAGGGAATATTAGAATAGGCATTTTTGATGGGTCTTTTACATGTTCTTGTAACCTTAAAAATGTTGAGAAAAAAGTCAAAACTTGTAGTGACCAAATGTCCATTTTTGGCTAAATGGACCAAATGTCCATATTTGGCTAAATGGATCAAATGTCTAGTTTAGGCTAAATGGGCATTTTGTCTTTTTGGTGCATGTGAAGTTTTTTGAAAATTTTTTACTTTTTAGCAACAGCATGTCGATCTTTACTCTCAGCCCGTTCAAACCATATATGATGAGCTCCTCTATCCAAAGCTTTTTCGATTAACCCAAGGAAACCATCATGTCTTTGTCCTACCATTGCATAACAATTATCTGTTGAAAGAATCTGAAAAAATATTTATTTAGACCTCAATTCTCCCTAAAGTGCCCTTCAAACCCCACCATAACATCAATAGGCGAAGTATGATTTGCAACAGAAATTCCATTTTTAGGCTTATTTTCTTCTCCATGGAAAGTAATAATTGTAGAAAATGCACGCATACACATTCTCATACACATTAACATTGATATTTGATAGAAACATGAACGGAGACTTTAAAAATAAATTTTTAAATTTTTGTCCGCAAATCTTGTCCGCTAAAAAATTTTTTGTCCGCAAAAATATTTTGTCCGCAGATTCTATCCGCAAAAATATTTTGTCCGCAAAAAATTTTTTTGTCCACAAATGTTGTCCGCAAAAATATTTTGTCCGCAAATTTTTTTGTCCTCAAATTTTTTTCTAAATTTTAACAAAAATATTATTTATCCACCTTTCATTAGGAATATAGCCAACAAGTGCTGGAAGTGTTCCCATTAAAAAACTGGCAGAAATAAAAATTGAGAAGCGAAAAGGAAAAAGCAAGCCATAACGAATAAATGCTCCAATAGCCCAAATACAATAAGAATACCAACTTAAATACATTATTTGATTTATTTATAATTCTAATAGACGCCCATCTCCAATAAACATACACCTGAATACCCCTTCAAAAATTTGAGGGGTCATTTGAGTCTGGAAGGTTCACTAAGAAGGAAGACCTTCACAGGTAACCCCATGGGCATCTATTAGAATAAATTAAAATATTTTTATATTTTTTATCAATCAACAATCTCTAACCGAACTCTCAATCCACCCCTACTCCTCGACAAAAAATTCCAAGTTGGTAATTCTGCAGCTTCAAACCGTTGAGTTACATCATCCTCAATGATTGCTTCAATTCCGGAAGTAATAAAAGCTAGAGTGTCCGCTGCTAATACTTTAATTGTTGCATATTCAGCATCGTTTATTTCATTGCCTTCCTTTAAAATTTATTAAAGAAGATTTTTAGAGACATTTTGCAAATTTCAGACTATGGCTGGGCTTACGGTGAACGGGGGTTGCGGGGGATTCAGGTTCGGGGAATGGGGAATTCGGAGAATTCGACCCGCTGGGACAAGGAACAGGGGTTCTGAGGTGAGACCTCCCCCCGTCCCCCCCCCCCTTCGCCCAACATTAAACTACAGTACCAACTTTTAAAGAATTCCTACTACTTTAAATTAACAAATACTAAACTCACTTCCGCCAACAACTAGCCCTTTAGCATGACTAGCAACTCTTTTAGCAACTTTTTGAGCTAAAGGATGTACATTCGAATTTCCTACATGTTCTACCAATTTATTTTCAATATTTCTAGACCACTTCCTTTTAATTATTCCATAAAATTTATCAGAATCTTGGGGGGTATTGGCGGGAGTTGATTCTTTTGAGGAGGATTCTTGGGAAGAATTTTGTTCCAAATTTTTTTCTGGTGTTTCTATGTTAAATGTTGTTGGATTTGTTGTTTCTTTTTCTAATTTGGCCATTTGCTGAAGAAAAAAATTTTTTAAGAATATTTTTAAAATATTTTTTCAGAAAAATAGAACGTTTCGGCGCGGAAGTCACTTGGCGCGATGACTTATAAAATGGCTAAAAATGAACCTAGAGACATGAAATTTTGTAATGAACTTCAAAATAATGTTATCTATCTTCAATAAAAATTTCAGAATTTTTGTTCTGATATTTCAGAAGTTATGACCAGAATAACACATTTACTCGCAACATTCTTCCCTTGTTGCAATCTTTTGACTATATCTTTGAAAATACTTAACCAAAAATTTTCAAATTTTTGGTTAATGTAGATAACACTATTGTGAATGTCTATGCAAAATTTCAAATATTAAAGTCTCCATTTAATATTTATTTTATAAGCGCGAGCCAAAAGAAACTCGGCGCCTAAACATAACGGCTAAAGAATTAATTTAAATTCTGATTTTTTTTTAATTCTGAAAAATTTTCAGAAATTCTGATTTTTGAAAAATAAAATTTTTCAACATCAGAAGGATCTGATTTTATCGAAAAAAAATTTTTTAAGAAAAAAAACACCTCAAACAACCAAAGCAACAAATAAACATAAGCCTTTCTGACACCTGTAGTTATGCCCAGAAAAGAAATGCAAGTAATAAATAAAATTAGAAAAAGGAAAGTTTTTAATATTAATAAAAATAAAGAGAGAAGAAGCATTTTTTGAGGTCTAAAATTAAAAAAAAATTTTTTTTTGACAAAATTTAAAAAAAAAACAAATAAAAATAGGAGGATGTTTGCCCTCCTTTATTGATTGCCTTTAACATAAAAGTCTCGAGAAAAAAATTTTTTTCTTGAAAGAAAAGAGAAAATTAAAAAGAGAAAATATATTTTATTTTGGGGGAAGGAATTTTTGGTTTATATTTTTTATTGTTTTTTATTTTAGAAAAAAATAAAATAAATAAATAAATATTTTTGTAAGATAAAATACAAATTAAATTTGAAAAAATAATTTTTTTTTAATTTTATTTTTTTAATAAATAATGAATAAAATTAAGTAAGAAAAATATTTTTGAAAAATATCACCAAAAATTAGAAAATATCAATCTTTGTGTGGCATTTTGTCGCATAAACATTTCTGCGTTTTTTATTTAAAAAATTAAGCCTAAAGATATAAAATCCATTTTGGAATGATTTATATTAAAGTCGGCTTCGTTATAAGACACATCCTTTAGAAAAGTTGTATCTCAGAGTTGTACGTAAAATAGAGGGGTATTGGCAAAGGCAGCTTCCCCCGACTCCCAATCCAATAGCTACCCAATTTACAATCTTATATATGGGCGTTTCTTAAATAGAGGGGTATCTAATATTGTGTCTTATACCAAGGTTTTCGACTGTCTAAAAATTAAATTTTTTTAAATTTAATTTAAATTTGTTTAATTTCAGTCTTCCCGTCTTTAGTAATTAATTCAAGTAAAGCCCCAGATTTGGGCAAGTCTTCACACTTTTCAGGTTCAAAAATCCAACCAAACAATTTTTCGGCAATAAAAGACAAAGGTGTCCACCTTTGGAAATTAAAAAAAAAATTTTTTAGAAAAAAAAATTTTTTTTTTAACGTTGAATGGTCAGCTTTAGGCATCCATTTTCTATTCATTGGGGTGTCTAAAGTTACAGGCAAAAAAGCAAAGGGAACAGCATTTTCTGGAAGACCAGAAGTTTTGTAGTCTGCCAAGCTTTTGACTAATTGATGGACAGCAGCTTTAAATTTAAATTTAGAAAAATTTTTTAATAATAAAAAGAAGTCTCCTGGCAAGTATAGTAATATTGGGGTGTGCTACAGAATCAACCATCACTTCTTATACTTAAAATAACCATCAAAATATGTATTTTTAACTAGTGTGTTGCAGAGATCCTGCCAACAAAAAAAAAACCAAAATTCCCGATTTTCGTAAATCGGGAGGCAGGATCCCTGGTGTGTTGTTTATGATCGGTTAATTTTTGCCTGTGGCAGCTCAAATGGAAAAAATAGCATTTGACTCGAGACACAAAATTAATTTTTTCTTATTTATACACCTTTAGCCATTCCATAACCAATCATTCCAGGAGTTCCCTGAATTGCCTAAAATTCAAAATTTTAAATTAAAATTCTTTTAAAGAATCACCGCAGCCGCTCCAGTGAATTGTAGCAATCCCGAAGGTTTGAGAAATTTTGCCCCAATTTTAGCAGATATCGAGCTAGTCCAAACAGATTGCTTCCAAACCTTTTAAAAAATTAAAAAAATTTTTTTTTTTAATTTTTTACCAAATCTGCATTTTTAATAAAATCTTTGTTGGAAGCATTCCCTCCAGCCCAACCTCCTGCTACGCATAAAATAGCATCAAGCTTGTCTCCATTAAGTACGGATTCAACGCTGAAAGAGGGAAAGAGAGGGATTTTTAAACTGGGCAAAGGCAATATTTAATTTTTAAAGTTGTACATGAAACGAGACGAAAATGCCCGAAAAACAAAAACCGCGAAACTAAATTTCCATCTCTGTTCCCCCACATTGTTTTCACACCCTTGTAGGGCAAATCTAAATTTGGCAGGAAATGTTTCCGAAGATAAAAACCTCCATTCCTCATTCCATACCCGTGTAAATTCATCCGGAATGGGTAGGGCTTCTCCTTCCATATCTATCGTTCCAAAATCCGAATTCCCCCACACCTCCCTCTCTCCCACAAAAGAGTTAAAAATAGCAAGAAAATTCCTCACCCATTCAAAACATTCTTTTCTTGTTCCACCCAAGATTGGAGTGGGTCAACAAGTACATTTGAATTTGCAGCTTCACTTTCACTCATATCCACATTCAATACCCACTTGAAATTTTTAAAGAAAATTTTTTTAAAATTTTTTAAAAATTTCTTACAATATTTTTTGATCGAAAAAAGTCAACCAATTCTTTTCCAAGTGCCCCACGGCCTCCATAAATTAATACTTTATTTGATAGTGCCATAAAATTAATTTAATATTAAATTGAAAAATGCAAAAAAAATCTGAAAACAAAATTTAAAAAAAAAGAATTTTTTTCCAGGACGGGGCACAAACCCTAGTATGTATCCTATATAGGGTTGGGGTTTTCGAATCGGGCCTATGTTCGAGTCATTTTCTTCGGGCCTCATTTTTATCGAACCGGGCCATTCGAATTTTTTTCGGGCCAAAATTCGATGCCCAATTCGATCTTTCGAACCGAACCGGGCCACATCATAATCTTATAGTGAGATATGATGAATTTAATTTTATTTTAGGGGAGATACCATCTTATAAAGAAAAAAGATTGATTTACTTTTAAAGAAAAAAAGTGTAAAAAATAGGGGACCCTTTAGAAAGAAAAGTGTAAGTAACACACAAAAATAAGGAGTAAATAAATAATAATTTTTGGAAATTCTTTCAATGAAATATATAAATACTTTTGTGTATATATAAATAATTGATAAACAACAAATGCATGAAAAAAAATTTTTGAAAAATAAATTTATATAAAAAAAGGATTTTTTAAACAACCTTAGACCAAACAAAAATTCAAAAAAAATTTTTTACCATTAAAAATTTTTCTCTTTTTTCACAATTTCAAACACAAAAATATATACTATTTATGTATAGTAAAGTTCATTTTAATTTAAGCCCCCAAAAATCCGCAAGTTTTGTCCGCAAGTTATATACTATTTATTTAAAACCTTAAGAAATTGGAAATTTTATGGCTATGAGTTACCGAGAAACAAGTATAGTCTGTCGGACCCGAAAAACCCAATAGAGAGTAAAAAAAATAGTCTGATTTGCAGACAGAAATTTTGCGGACCCAGATTCGAACCAGGAATAGACTGGATTGAGAAAAGTTAGATCGAGTTTCCAAAATTTTCTTAGGAACGCGTGTTGGGTTTGAAAAAAGGTCGGGTAACCCAACTCCCATACCTGGTTCAAACTCGTAAAATCCTCGAAGAAAAAAATATTCTGATTTGCGGACAAAAATTTTGTTGATTTAAGGGAGCATAAAATAAAAAAACCAAGATATATATAATAAAAAATTGTTACGAAATTTTTTGGCGTGTTTTTTTTAATCATTTTCTTCCTCCAATTTTTTATCTTTTTTGTTCATATTTGTTGTTTGCCCACCTCCCCCTCCTCCTCTAAAATTGCCTCCACCTCCCCTACCTTCTCCATGATGATGGTTTGATTGTTGACCCCCTCCACCTCCTCCTCCTCCAATAGATGTTGAATGGCAATAGGAACGTTGATCTTTTAGACAATCATCTTTAATGAAAATTAATTTTTAGAGTCTGAAAGTATTTTAAGGTGAAATAACTTTAAAAATGATTTCAAAGAAGACGAGCCCCATAAATTTTTTTTCTAAATTTTCATTTCCGAACAGGACAAGTGTTTCCAGACAGAAAAGAGCAAAAAAAGTTGGAGAACTGAAACAGCTAATTGCCAATCAGAGACGGCCAAAATTTTAAAAAAATTTTACAAAATTTCGTTTTGTCTAAACGAAATAGAAAATCTTTTGATTTGTTTCAATTCAAAAGATAAAAATTCTTATTTCGGCCATCCCTTACAACGAAAAAAATCTTAAGAAAATGCGGACAAATTTTGCGCATCAGGGATGCCACGGATTGAAAAACCTAAGTTTCGGCGTTCGAGTAACCCGTAACACCCCTGCTAAGGATGACGTGTTTTATCAGGTTATTAGAAATTAATTTTTAAAATTATTTCACAAACCGTGTCTTTTATATTCCAAAATTGCATTGGACGGTAAATTCAAAACCCTCCGAAGTGTTTCCCGTATTCTATTGGTAACTGGAGCAGAATCAGAGGAACGATTCCAAAGTGAAATTATACTTAAAAAAATTTTTTTAGAAAATTTTAAAAAATTAAAAATACTCTTCTTGATTTCTAACACTGCAAACAGCACCAACAACCTCACCACCAACCAAAAATTGTTCACCTGAAAAATTTTTTTAAGTTAGTTAGAAATTCTGAAGAAAATTTTTTGTTGAATTTGCGGAAATTTTTTCCTTTTAAAAAAGTTTTTTTACAAAAAAAACTTTTTAATTTTTCGTTGAAATCAGTTAGAAAAACTCTATTGAACAATTTAATGATCCTATCTAGAAATACAATCAGAATCAAAAAACGCCAAAATACCAAGTCACCAAAAACCGACGAAATAGAAAACAATAGAGACTTAAAAATGTTTGGTAATTCGGCGTTTTGGCATTACAAAACCACTACTATAGAGTAAGTAAAAAGGAGGTGGTCTTGAGAAAAAGTTGTGTAAATAAATTTGCAAACAAATTTTTTGCCGAACTTTTTTTGTAAACTTTCTTCAGCAAAAAAATCCAAAAGGAACTCCTAAAATTAAAAAAATAACCTATCATTGCCAGCAACAGATTCTCCCAAATTCTAGAGGAGAGTCCCTTCTTCAGCCTTAAAAGATTTAACAAAAAAATAATTTTTTAAAAATTCCTAAAAAAACCGTAAAATCCATTTCCCTCCATTTCTGTTTGCTGGGTCTTCCCAAACTTAAAAAAAGAAATTTTTTTTCTAGTTAAATTTATAGAAAACCTGGTTTTATTCCTTCTTTAAACAAGTGAAAATCAACTTTTTCTGTGAGATCTAAAAAATAAAAATTGAGATCTTTAAAAAAATTTTTTCAGAAAGAAAATAAACCTGAAGGCCTTTTGATGAATCGATAAATTAACCAGAACTAGAAAAATTGGGAATAAATTAATGACGACGACTAGAATTCGAAAAATGAGCTGGACCGGGAAAGGGATTTCTAGGCCACGTAGCCTTGAAACTGGATATTTTGATGAAATCAGAGTTTTTCGGGGGTACGTTGGAATATATTAAAGGGGTTGGTTAAAACTAGAATTCGAAAAAAGAGCAGGCCCGGGACATGGTTTTAAGGCCCATCAGCACGGAAAACTGGTACTTTGACAAAATCCTGCTTTCAGAGTTTCAGGTCTTTCGAGGATTTAACTGGGAAAACATAACACGGAAAACATGTCTCTGGTCAGTTAAAAAACCCGGACACCATTCCTAGCAGTTTGAAAAGTTCAAACACAATTATTTTCTAGATCATACAAAAACCCCTGAAGCATAACTGAAAAAAATAAAATTAAAAACCTGTTCAACCGAACTAATGCGCGCCACGGGCTGAACAAAGCTAACAAAAAATATTTATTTCTAAAGATAATTTTCAAAAATTTCCAAACATTGCATAATCTTCTGGATCAAATTTTCCTTGAGGTCGCATAAAATAAGAAAAAATATAACTGTGCTCTAAAGCATGTTCATCGGAATGGAGTGGATTGCTGGGCTAGAAAAAAATTAAATTTTAATTAAAAAAAAATTTTTTTTAAGCTTACAACAAATAATTGAAGAATCTGAGGTTTTTGATCAAAATCGGCATCCTTTTCGCTATTGTTTTTGTTGTTGGATTCAACAGACATTTCTCTTTTTGAAGTAATATAAATACAAATTAAATAAATAGTATAAGCTAAAATAAATTTTAAAAATTAAAGAAGTGTGAAAAAATGAGAAAGAATTTACGGGACACGCCCACGTAGACGCGCGGTCATAATGTCGCAATTAGAAGTTGGCGCGGGACGGGATCCCGACGGGATTCTACGGGTTCCCGAAATCCCGGATTATTTTGATTTTCGGGATCCGGGAAATTTGTTCTAAATCTGGAAATATACATCACATATATGTTTTCATCATGATTATTTACTAGGTACTGATTTTGTATCGGTATTCATTTTTATATACTGTATTTATGTATTCTAAATTAGAGACCGGCAAAATCGCATTTGCGGGATCCCGCATGCGGGAGTAACTTTTAAAAATGTCTGCGGGAGGGACTCCCGCGGGAATAATCCCGCAAAATCCCGCACTCCCGCAAAATCCCGCAAATCGAAAAAAGTGCGGGATTGCGGGAGCGGGATCCCGCAAAATCCCGCGCGGGAGTCCCTCCCGCGCCGGTCTCTAATTCTAATAGAGGCCTCTTTAATGGCCTCAATACCTACTTTCGGGTATTGAAAAATAAATCATGTCTAAATCATGCACATTAAATATATAACTTATAACACAGATTACAACAGTAGGGATCCACTTGAAGCTTATTTAAAAATAGTCGATCGTACTTACAAGCCGACTAGCTTCGCAGCACAAAATTATCTGGACATAGATGACGAACACGACAAAGATAAAATAAACTTTTTTAACGAAAATTTAAAAATCATGAAATTTAATTATTCTTTTTTTACATCTGTTAATAGCGTCTCTAAATCGTTCTAATTGATTCGATTAAACCATCGTGGTTGATGCCTCGAAGTAGTTCAATCATCCTCTTCAATATTATAATCATTGTGGATTATAATATTATAATCATTGGCTCTCCTTCAAATTCCCAATCATTTCTAAAATTGCTTGTAAACCACTGTTGCCGCCCTGAATGTAATAACTTCAGTTCTTAGAGCATTTAGATCCTTGCCTTTAATTCCATTATATTCTCCATCGGTAATTTTCTTCATCGTTGAAATCAGGCTTTCCAGAATAAGGATCATAACAGAGGCTCGATTTCGAAGCTAAAAATAAAAAAATATTAATTTTAAACTATGTAGTAAAAATTATTTCAAAGATTTTGCCTACAACTCTAAAAAGACTAAAACCAGAAAAACTTAACAAGTGTATAAAAAATGAAACTCAATAAAACGTACCATAGGTACGTTGTTTCCAGCCCCAATCCTGTTCTTCCTTTCATTGTAAGTATTGAAGCGATGTCCAGGAGCTGTACTCCAACGGGAGCTATGGCTTAAAGAAAAAATCTAGTTTAATTATAAATTAAATCGCTTACCATTCCAAAGTGAAGAAAGTAGGTGATTGGTGACTTCCAAGCTCAGCTTTTGAGCACTAGTCTTTTTTGCATGTTGTCAATTCTGTCTGACACAGCTTGAATCATCTTATTAAACAAAAATTTAATAAGGTAGGGAAGTGAGACACATCAAGTGTCATACTGAGTGGATTTATTCATAGCGTCTTGAATACTTCTGCGGAAATCAGTCAGGACAGAAGCACTAATTTCATTATATTTCTCAGTATGCAAAGCACGGAGTTGAACAATCATGTTACATAGCATATTGATAATCTCCGAATTTCCCATTCGCATCTGAAAAATTAATAGAAATTGAGTTAAATTTTAAAAAATATACCATTTTTCACGTACCCTTTTGTCTCTCGACGTTATGTCCCGTCTGTCAATTTCGTCTTTTTTGTTCTTTTTTCTCTTGTAAAATGATTAATAAATTTAATTTTAATTTTAGGCACTTTAAAAGTTGTTATTTTTCTATTTTTAAATGAGTTCTGTCGCAAAAAATCATCGAGGACCGGGCCTTAAAGGATGGCGAATTTTAGTTAGAAATTTAAAATTTGAGGTTTTTTTGTAATTATCTTTATTTTTAAAATTAAACTAAAAATTTTAGACAAAAGAAGAAGACATTAGGAACTTGGTCGGAAAATTTGGAGAAATACTCGAAATTAATTTGCCTAAAAGCAAGGACAAACGCTTTCCAAATTCTTGTGCTGGATTTTGTTTTATTCAATTTAAACGAAGAGTGGATGCTGAGACGGCTAAAAAAGAATTAAATTTCATCAAGTTCAATGGAAGAAAGATTTCTTTGGATTGGACAATGAATAAGGATGATTGGGAGAATAGTCAACATGAAGGTATTTTTTAATGATAGAGATTTTTGAAAAACCTGGGCCTGTTCCTGGGTTCCGGGTTTGATTTATTGACCTGGGCCGGATCCTGGGCCTGTAGTCCAGGAAATACTCAGGCCCAGGAAAAACCCAGGAAGGTCAAAAAATGCAAGGGCCTAGACTCTGGGTACAGGAAAAACCCGAGCCCTGGTCAGGGCCCTGCTCGATCTTCTAGTATTTATTAAGTTAAATTGTTTGATTTTTTCCCTCTTTCCTCGTAATTAATTCGATAAATAGATTCTGGTTGGTTCTATTATTGGCCTTTTTTAATTCTAATTTCCAAGCCCGGTAAAATTCACATTCCTATCCCTCTCTTAGGAAATGTCAGATTAGGCCTGACAAACTTAATACAGTGAAGTTAGGAAGGAAACAGTAACCATTTTTAATACTTTGAGGTAGAAAAAAGGGAGGTAGGAATTTTATATCTTCTAACTCTCCTGTCTATTCTACACCCTTGTAGGATTCAATCACTATTGTTTAAGTCTTTTATTTTATAATAACAAAATTTTTCTAGAAAATTCAAAAGATGCAAAAGAAATTAAAGACGAGCCTGTTGATGTTGAAATGAATTCTGGAACAGAAGAGGAAATGACAACTAATGGAACAACCAAAAAAGGTTTATCCTTTCTCTTTTCTTCATAAAATATTTTTAGATTTAAAATCAGAAACAGACGACGATGATTACGACACTTGTCATTCTGAAGAGTCTGAAGATGAAGAGGATGATGATATTGAGGGTGATGACTTTGAGGATGAGGAAGATGAAGAAAATGGCACGGAAGATGAAGATGATGAAATTTCAAATGAGCTAGAGCCAAAAGAGTCAAAATTTGTTAAAAATGAAAAAAATGGGAAAAAGCAAAATTTTAAGGTTTTTATTTTTAAAGCAAAATTTTTTAAATTAAAAATAAAATTTAGAAGGATGAAAACCGAAAGAATAATAATAATCCTCGACAGGGTGATTTGGCAATGAGCGAAGGAAGGGTAGTTTTTCTTAGGTAACGACTTTTGATTTTTTGTAGATTTTTGGGTTAATAGTCTCATTTGTGTGTGACATTTTTTTCCACTCTGAGTGTCGGGAAAGGCCAAATCTAATTTGAGTATTTTGCTTTTGTGAATCTAGCCTACTTTGGAATAACCAATTAACTAAAAATCGACGCCAACCACTGCTCTGTCGCTCCAAAATACTGAATCTTTGATAGGCTATAACTTTTTTCGATTTGGGAGTCAGGGACAAAAAAGCTAAAAATTAGCAATAGATTATCGACGCTGCTCTACACGATGGTGCAAGAAAATTTCCGAAATTTTTATACAGTTTAGAATGTTTCCTTATGAGCACCCATTTTTGTACTATCTGGGTTTATAATAAAACCAATGAGTGCGTTATTTAAAAACGAGAATTGGGGAATAGTAGTAAAAAAATGTCGCACTCAAATAGGACTCCTCAAAATTTATCCTAAAAAAAATTTTTTTCAAGAAATTTGCCTTTATCTTTGACTGATGAAGGACTTAAAGAATGGCTTATTGAAAACAAAATTGCTCCTTTCTCTTTGGCTATATTATGTCGTTCAAAACAAACAAAATATCCAACGGGTGCTGCATTTGTTCATTTAATAGAAAAATCTACAACCGATTTGTTTTTGGAGAAATTGGAAAGTGTTAGTTTTTTTTCATCAATTATTTTTTTATGGAAGTAATTTAGTGATTACTTTATAGGCCATAGCTATTGATGTTAATTTTTTAACTATTTTAAGTATTTCCTTTTATGTCAACTTTAGTCCTCAATTTTTGTCTTCAAAATATTTTTATTTTTCCTTCTTTTAGAGCTTGTTGTTTCTGTGATAAGCTTGAGCTGGGTCTAGGCCAAAAAACAGGCCTTTTTTCCTTATTTGGGTTTTCCCAAATTCCGAGCCTATGGTCTCGGATATTGAATAGTAGCTATACAATTCTTTGTGATTTGATTTTGTAATAAAATTAGGACTTCTCATTTTAACTAAATAAGGTTATTCTAATTACCCAGCTATAACTGATCGTTTTTGAGGCCCAAGATCACGTGAATTAACTGGCTGGGTCTATCTTTTATTCAAATTAAGGTTTGGCGTAATTTTGTTAAATATTTTCTTTTCAATTAAATATTTTTCCAATTTTTACAGCCACAAGGAATGCTTTTTGATGGTCGTCGTTTAATAGGATATCGAGCAGTTGACAAAAAATCTGCAGATTCATTTAAACGTCCACAAGAAGAAGATAAAAATCCAAAAGACAAAAGAAATCTTTATTTGTTGAGAGCTTCCTTAATTAGAAAAGGAACACCTCAAGAGAAGGGAATGTCTGAAGAAGATGCTAAATTACGCGGACGTTTATGTCAATTTGCAAAGAAGAAGTTGCAAAATATGATTACTTTTGTGTCGCCAACGAGACTAGCGGTATGAAGTTTCAAATATAAATTATATTTTCTTTCCGGAAATTTTTTATTACCTTAAATTCTCTATTTTATATGCAACCTTCCGGAAAACATTTAATTGTTAATTCTTTCCGGAAAGTTTTAAGTATTATTTACTATTTCCGGAAAGTTTTTATCATATTACACACATTTTTCGGAACCTTTATTATTTTTAACTTCTCTTCCGGAATGTTTTAAGTATTTAATATTTTCGGAGTTTTTTTCTTCTATATACACATTTTTCCGTAAAATTAACACTTACATTATGTGTATCTGTATTCTTTCCGGAAAACTTGTATAATTCTTAAATTCCTTCCGTAAAGGTGTAGTTATTATCTATATGCATCTTTCCGGATTTAATTAACTAAGTATACTTATGTATATTCCCTTTCGGAAAACTCTAATTAGAATATTTTTAAAATAATACTAACATTTTTTTTAATTAAAAAAATTTGTTTTTTTACAGATTCACAATATTCCATTTAAATTTACTGATGAACAATTACGCCATCTTTGTCGTGCAGCAGCAGGTGTTTGTGACAATTCAATATTGGAATGTAGAATTATGCGTCAAGTTAAAGGGGAAGATAATAAAGGGAAAGTTATTCTTGGAAAATCGAATGGTTATGGATTTGTGGCTTTTAAAGAACATTCTGCAGCTTTACAATGTTTAAAACAAATGAATAATAATCCTCATATGTTTACTAATGAAAGGGTAAAAAAATTATTTGTTTTATAATTTATTTTCCGGAAGGGTTATATTAAATTGTATTTCTTTTCCGGAAAGTTGAAAATTCTGATATAATATTATTTTTTCCGGAAAAGTTCTATTCCTTCCGGAAACTATTGTTTATAGTAAACTTTTTATAACTTATTTTCCGGAAAGGTTATAGAGATTGTTATATTTCTTTCCGGAAAGTTGAAATTCTGATATAATATTATTTTCTCCGGAAAGTTATTTTCTTTAATAATTCTGATTATCTGTATTAGTTTTTCCGGAAAAGTTATAGTTCTATTCCTTCCGGAAACTATTTGTTATTATTATATTTTCCGGAATTTTTTCTGATGTATACATATTTTCCGGAAGGCTTTAATTTAAATTTATATATTCTTTCCGGAATGTTATTTTTAATAATTCTAATATTTATTATTAGTTTTTCGGAAGAACTATAATTATACTTTTCCGGAAACTTATATTTTATTCTTATGATATTTTCCGGAATTTTTTTTCTGTTACTATTATATTTTTCCGGAATGCTATATAATTTAAATTTAATTTTTTTTCCTTTCGGAATGTTTAAATTTATATTTATTTTTTTTAATTTAAGCGTCCAATTGTAGAATTCTCTATTGAAAACTTGAATGCTTTAAGATTAAAAGAGCGTCGTAAACAAATGAGTAGAGGAGAAATAGTTGCAGCATCAAATAATAACAACAATAAACAAAATAACAAAAAGAAGGATATTAATAAATCTGAAGAAAATTTTAAAACGGGGAATGATCCTTCTGCTTTAGAAAAAACTAAAAAAGAATTTATGAAAGGAGGACAAAAATATTTACCAAAAAAATTTGGAGAAAAAAAGAGGCATAAAGATATGCAACAACAAAATAAACGAAGAAAGAGATCAGATAAAGATGATAATCAAAAATGTAAGCGAAATAAAAGGTCGAGTAAATAAATTTGAGGGGAAAAAAGAAAAAATTTTATTTTTGAAGAATTTTTTAAAATGGGAAGAAAAAGATTATATATTTAAAATTGAACATTTTGCGCATTTTTTTGGTCGGTTTATTTTTTTACTACAAGAGAAATTTTTGTTGTCTTACAAAAGAAAATTAATTTTCACAACACTTAAAGATTGGAAATAATTTATTTTGAATAAAAAATATTATCAAAAAATATACTTTAATTTGATTTTAACAAATAAAATGAAAAAATCTTTTTTAGTACTCCCATAATTTAAAAAAAAATTTTTTTTTATTAAAATTAGTATTACACATCAAGGATCTAGCCGACCCGGTTTCTGAAAATCGGGAATTGAAAAAAATCGGGAATTGTTTTTATGTCGGCTAGATCCCTGTTACACATATAAATTTTATTAGATTTTCAATAAATTTTCTTAAAGATTTTTTCCCCCAAAAATTTTTTTCCTTTCAAAATAAAATTAAAAAAAGATTTTTTTATTGTTTGAATTTCAAAGTCTACTTATTTAATTGCAAACGAAATTAAAAAAAATAAAATTTCATTTTTTATAAATTTCTAATTCAAGTTGGACACATCCGGATCGGCAAAATAGCATTCCTCAAATTTTAAAAAATTATTTAAAAATATTTTTTTAAATTAAAATACCCTTTCAATTCCCATATTAAATTGATCTCCACGACCTCCATTAAACAAAGACGTTACAACACGGAACCAACCCATTTCTCCCTAAATTAGAAGATTTTTTATAAATCTAAAAATCCCTCCAGAATTGCTTACCCAAGCTTCTCCCCAACTATTTCGTACAATCCAGTATTCAGTTTTTGTTTCTTCATCCCAATCCCATCCAGTCACCGAGACAATATGGTTTGGCTGAAAAATAGGAGAAAATATTTTTTAAAATTAGAAATAGGTAGATGTTTTGGGACAAAATTTACTCAATGTTCGATATAGTTAGGCGAAAAATCCCGACCGGAAAAACGGATTTCCTGTTTCCGGTTTCTTCCCGGCCTCCCCAAAAAGGACTTTGAAAGGACATTAATATGACTGGGACTTTTTCTAGCAAGGAATATGTTCAGCAGGCATCCCCTCGACCACCTGCCAGGATTGTTAGGAGCTTTCGTTCACCACGTACAAAGTCGCCCTACCGACTGTGCTATCGAAGGCGCTGTTTCACTTTTTATTTTAATAAAACTTAAAATTGGTGACATAGAAGTGCCTAGAAGTACCCTTAAAATAGAAGTGCCTAGTAAGCATTTTAAATGCTAGCTAGCTGTATCTCCCTTCTTCCTTAAGATATCTAGGTCCTGACTTCAAAATTTGAATGTTCTTAATGGTTCCACATTAGTCTCAAATTATGAAATTTTTTAACCACGTTCCTAATCATTACAAGAAAGTTTTCCTTACAGGATATTCCCCATGTTCTCTATAAATTCCAGAAGTATAGTTCAAATCAAATTGAGGAGTA
This sequence comes from Meloidogyne arenaria, assembly GCA_036172955.1. NCBI lineage: Eukaryota > Metazoa > Nematoda > Chromadorea > Rhabditida > Meloidogynidae > Meloidogyne > Meloidogyne arenaria. Next base: position 400,490 of record JARQAB010000033.1, on the reverse strand, counting down.
CACCCCATTGTACACGAAATAGGTCCTCGATTGTGTATTTCGGACATCATTTTAAGCCTTCCAGTAAGCTTCCCAAAGTCCTTAATATAATAGCGAGTGTAGTTTTGAATAGAAAAACATTTGTCAGGCCAGCAGCTGCCACAACGAGTGAATGGTGTACATTCGAAAAAAATTGATTGAATTTTTTTGAGAGAAATTTTATTTGAAAAATGTTCTGGAAATTTTTCTGAAACTTTTTTAGGTTCAGTTACAATAACAACCAAAAATTTCCCTCCTTATAACATCCTTTTTCGATCAAGTCCAACAACATCCTTTAAATGTAACTAAAATGGAAGTCCTCAAAACCCCTCCCGATCTATCACATTAACATCCGTTTTCTCAATTTTAAATTTTTTAATTCCCAATATTATCCTCCTATAAATTTAGCAGTTAATTTTGTACTGATCTCCCCTTTTTTTATCAATTACTATTTTAAATTTTACTTTCATTTACTGCCTTGAAATTATTGCATCCTTCCTCGACAAGTCCAACAGTTTTTGCATGTTCTATATAAAAATAATTTTTTGGGGGTTTTATGATTAGGTAATATTTATTTATTAACCATCAAATCCCTTGAAAATATTTTTTTCAATTAAACTTACCAAAAACATCCTCTGCCGTACCTCCATTACACCCTCTCCCTCTCCCATTACAAGCAATTATTTCCTTTTTAAATAATTTTTTTTTGGAGAATTGGACTTAAAATTTAATGATTTACCTGTGGAGAAAGACTAGTCATTGGCCAACGATTTTTTCTGGCAATATTAAAACGGTCATTGAGTGAACCTATAAAAGTAAAAGAAGCTATAAGTATTTTTGTAGGGTCCGGAAATATAGTAGGGAATAAAATTAAGGAAAAAATTCCGGAAAGAAATTCCGGACAGAAATTCCGGAAAGAAATTCCGGACAGAGGTTCTTGAAAGAAATTCCGGAAATAAAATTCTAAAAAAATTCCGGAAAGAAATAAAAATAAATTTATTAGGAATTAAAACTTTCCGGAAATACCAGAAATATTTAATTCACCAAGAATTAAAACTTTCCGGAAAACGAAATAGTAAAATTAATATTTTCCGGAAAATTGGAGACTTCTAAAACTGGTTTTAAAAAATTAATAGAAGTTTCCGGAAATGTTTTAATTTGAGATTAAACTTGCCTAAAGATCCAAACACCCAACAACCACCACAATAAACAGGAATGTGTTGATTGCGTGTAGGCGAACAAAAATTAATTCCATCAACATTCCTCCAGTCCCATTTACGGGGAATAGAAAGTTCAAATCCTGGGAACTCGTAACTTCTCGGATATGTTCTATGCTGAACAGGTTTATTTCGACGGAGAAGGCAAGGGCCTTGAATATGGCGTGGACGTTCTTGGATGTTTTGAATGGGAGAGTGTCTAATCGGAAAAGACTTTTTTTGGGTGTTTTTTCTTCTAAAAAATATTTTTTTACTTAAAATTTGCTCGAATTAAATACCTTTGCTTCTTGTTCCTTCACCATCTTTTCCCAGTCAGAGAACCAAGGAATTACTGGCTCTACATAATTATCGTTTTCGATCTCCTTGGATTCCATGGATAAACTAGAATCTCTTCTCTCTTCAAAAATATCGGTATTAGTCGATATAGAACCTTCTTCCTTTTCATTACGAATATTCTCCTGATCCTCGTTGTTTTTCAATTTATTTTTGAGATGGATATTGAAATGTGGTTTGGGCATTGGAATCGGTGGCAGAAAGACAGGAGGGAGAGGAAGAGGTGGCAGAAAGACAGGAGGGGGAGGAGGAGGTGGCAGAAAGACAGGAGGGGAAGGAAGAGGAGGAAGAGGTGGCAGAAAGACAGGAGGGGAAGGAAGAGGAGGAAGAGGTGGCAGAAAGACAGGAGGGGGAGGAAGAGGAGGAAGAGGTGGCAGAAAGACAGGAGGGGGAGGAAGAGGAGGAAGAGGTGGCAGAAAGACAGGAGGGGGAGGAGGTGGAGGGGGAGGAGGAGGAGGAGGAGGAGGAGGAAAAGTTGGTACAGACGGATATCTCCCTTCTTGGAATACACGTTTCACCCATCGCTCCACGGTCTCATGATGCTTATTTGCTTGGCAATTATGCCATAGAAGAAAGCCAAGGCACAAAAGTAAAGGCAAAATTAATAGAGAAGAGGAAGAATTTCCGGAACGCTTTATATTCATATTTCCGAAGCTTAGCAAACTTAAGTCTAAAATTAAAGATACTTAAATAAACTTGAGTGTGATAATTTTCCGGAATGATAATTTTCAAGAAAATAACTCTAAAAATATAGAACATTTCCGGAAGGGATATATATTACTATACCATAATCTAAAATACATTCTTTCCGGAAATATATCCATTTCCGGAAATATATCTATATTTTCCGGAAGTATTATATCTATACATTCTTTCCGGAAATATATCTATTTTCCGGAAAGAAAATTTCTCTAAAATATAAATACAACTTTTCCGGAAAAAATATAACTATACTATAATCTAAAATAAGCATCTTTTCCGGAAATAAAAATAAACACCTATTCAGAAGTACAACTTTCCGGATTGTATTTTCCGGATAGTTCTAATTCTATTCCTACATACATGTGTATTTTGCAAGAATTATTTTGTATTTTATTTAATAAAATAACACAAAAACTGACTGATTTTTATATAATTTATTTATTTACCAATGTTTGGTTTATATTTTTTTATCAGATGCCGAATTCTTATCAGTAAAACAACAAAATTTTGTAAAAATTAAACTATTTTTTGAACGAATGAGACGATAAAAAACAACAAATATTGCTGATAATTTTTTTCTAGTTTGAGCTTTTTAATTTTTATAATAAAGTACACTTATGTATATTTTATACTAAATTTTAGACAAAAATAATGCAAAATAAGCATCAAAATCAGAAAATAAACAAGCCTTTTAATAAAATTGTATTTACTGTATATGCTCGAATAACCCTTCCTCAAATAATTACGTAATGGTCCATCCAGTAACAACAATTAAAAGGCGTGTTTTATATACTACTTATAAAATCCAAAATTTCTTCCAAAATTAAAAAAAAATTTTTTTTGGGTCTCAGACAGCCAAGGGAGTGTCTTCAAACAATTGTCGGATGAAACACGGAATCAATCATCATCGACCCAAACGTACATTTCGTACTTATCTAGCGAACATTTTCCCTTTTCTTTTTATTGTCTCTCAATTTATTTAAAATTATTTTATGGGTTGCAAAAGAGAAAAAGAAAGGACTAGAAATAGGAGTTTTATGCAATTTTATGTAATTTTGAGAATTTGTAAATATTTTAATTTTTCAATGTTAAAACTTGTTTTTATTTACAAAAAAGAAATACAAACAATCAGAATATAATTAAATAAATTTTGTTCAATTAATTTTCCGAAAAATAATAAGTATCAGAATTACAACTTGAAAGAAGAATATTACTTATAATAAATCAGAATTTAAACCAGAATTATAAACTTTCCGGAAAGTTGTAATTCTGGTTTATTAAAAATTCTGATTTATTAATATTCTTCTACCAAGTTTTAAGTCGAATAGGTACCTAGTGTATTTTCAGGACAATTAGTGGAATAAAAATTTTTTTTAATTTTCGAAAAAATTTTTAAATATTTAAAATCTTTTTTACAAAAAATAATTATATTTTAAAAATAAATTTTAACATAACATCTTTCCAATTAATACATTTTAATCCAACTTATCTTCAATATCCTCATTCTCCTCATCCTCCACTCCTTTCCTTCCAATCGGCTAATATCAGAATAATACAAAAGAAGAAAATTTTTAATTTTATCTTCGTCAAATTCTTTATTTATTTCCCGTCGACATTCCTGACAAAGAAAGTGAGGGGGAAATTGGTATTTTGGAAATTTGGGGTCTTCCGTCTCTCTACCATGAAGTCTAGAATTGACTAAATTGTGTGCCTTCCATAAATAAAGGAAAACGTCCTCCTCTCGATTTATCTAAATTTTAAAGGAAATTTTAGGGAAATTTTAGGGAAATTTTAAGAAAAAAAAATTTTAATTTACAGAAGTTTCGATTCTAGCAGTTTTTGTGGTCATTTTACGAAAATGAACTCTGCAATGGTCACAGGCAAAAAAAGATAGCACCCAATCTCGAATTGCTAATAAAAGACGTAAGGGATCAAACGAATTGTCTGTTAAATAAAAATAAATTATTTGGATTTTTTAAAATTGAAATTCTGATTATAATTCTGATTTTTCTTTAATGAATATAAAGAATAATGTATTTTTTAAGGAATGTTATTCCCCATTATTCTTTTCCGGAAAGTTTGCAGTTTGTAACTATTAAAAATTTATTTTGTTTCCGGAATGTTTTTCCGGAAAGTTCTTAATTTTAAATATACTTTATATTTTCCGGAAGGTTTATAATTCTGGGTTTATTTTATTCTATAGTTGTGGTATTCCGGAAAGTTTTTTTCCCCATTATTCTTTTCCGTAAAGCCTTCCGGAAAAGCTATTAACTATTTATTTTGTGTTTAAAAACTTTCCGGAAAGTTTTTCATCTTATATTTACTTTATAATTTTCCGGAAGGTTTATAATTCTGGGTTTATTTTATAGTTCTAGTATTTCCGGAAAGTTCTAATTAGTTTTAATCATAAATGTTATTTGTGGAGACCGTTTCCGGAAAGTTTGTAACAGAAAAGGAATAATCAACAACATTTCAAGTTTCTATTGGACCTTTCATTTTACCCACCTTTTTGCCCATTTCTATATCCATTGACTGTTAATACATGAAATAGAGTCCAAAGCCCACAAGTATATCCGCGTAGCACTGGAGAGCTTCTAAAAATAATATTTTTTTAATTCAAAAAATTCCCCAAACCCTTTACAATGTTCCCATTCTTCAGAAATTGGAAAAGGATTTTTTTGATCATTCTAAAAATATTTTAAAAATTTTAAATTTATAAAATTAAATTGCCTCCGCTCTAAGAAATTCAGCTTTCCATGCTTCAATAGGTATAGCTTCTCCCACACTTCTTTGTTCATTAATAAAATCGCGCAGATGACTGAAAATTTTTGGGGGAAGTTGAAAAACTTAAATAAATTCTTATTCTCCTAATATTGTCTTTTTCATTAAATTCAATATAGGAAGCAAAATGATAGTTTCCGGAAGAAATAGTATGGTATCGTGTATGCTCAAATAATTACCCTCGGTAGTTATTGTTTCAACCTCTCGCTAGAGATTAGATTTAGTTGGTAGGGGAGGTTGTTAGATGCATGGGGCAATTATTTAAAAGTATTGAGCATATACGGTAATGCTAAATTTTTCAAAATACTGTTTCCGGAAAATAATAATTTTTAAATAAAAGACCTAAAAACAACACGAGCTCGACTGCTAGCATTTAAAAACTGAAAATAAATATTTTCTAAAATCTTAGAATTTTCCAAAAAATTTTCAAAATTTATTTTAACCTCAATATTATCTTTTTCATTAAATTCATTAATTTCTCTAGAATTTTGAGAAGCATTAATTTCTGTCTCTCTAAGTAGAGGATGGATTGTACGATGAGGGAAATACTTTAAAAATTATTTTTTTATTTTTAAATATCTACAGGAATACATTAGCTAATATATCTACAAATTCATACAAAGCTCTCAAATTTTGTCCAGTAATATTTTCTCCTCCAATCATTTGAACATCATTAAAAAGTGCTGAAAAAGATGCTTAATAAATTAAATTATTTAAACTTTCCGGAAGGAATAAAGTAATTCTGAAATAATAGTTTCCGGAAAGCATAGATAATAATTTCCTGAAGAAATAACTCTGAATTGATATTTCCACAATACAAATTCCGGAAATAAAATAATAGTTTCCGGAAAATATAGTTTCCGGAATTACTGCAGAAATAACTCTAATTGTAAGTTAGGTAATTGTTTCCGGTAAAATAAGAAATGATGTTCTGTTTCTATTTTGTAGCAGGGGTGGCGCGAGTGCCATAAAATACGAGACACGAGATATGAGACGAGAGCCACCCCTGTTAGGTAGTTATCCAAATTGAATTTACTTAGAATTATAATTAAAATAATAATTTACCAATACGCGCACTCTTTAACAAATCCAATTCTGAAACAAAATAGGCACGCTTACATCTTTAAAAAATATTTTTTTTATTTTTTTACAAAAATTCCCTCACATTTGAGGAAAATTGTTACAAAATTGTTCAATATTTTCACTTCCCGAAGCAAATTTTTTTCTAGAAGAAAACTTGTTCATTGATCTTTTACTTGTTTCTTTGCTATCATTACGTAATAATTGTTCAAATTCGTTAAGTAGAAGACGTCTAAGTCTTCAAAATTAAATTAAAAATTATTTCTTAGAAAAGACAAACTCAGCAATATAGGCAGGAGAACGTTCTCCCCTCCTAAAAACCGCAAATGTTGGGAAATCTTTTATTTGTAGAGCATTTGCCAAAGCATTATTTACACACCTTCTAGCAACAACTTTGTCTGCATAACCGGAAAGGTCTAATAAAAGTTGCGCGCCAACTAGGGAATTTGTATTTGATTCGAATAAAACAATAAGGGTTGATATATGTGTATCTATTCCTTTCCATAAATTATTGTATGTTTCTATGCTTTAATTAAAAATTTATATTTATTGGGGCATAGAGATCGAGAAAAAATAGTTTCCGGAAGCTATATAAAACCTTCCGGAAATTATATAGTGGTTATGAATTCCGGAAGAATAATATAGTTTAATAATTTTATGGGAGTTACGGAAAAGCCTTCCGGAAAAGTTTACAAAATAATTTAATCTTCTCCGGAAAAATTTAAGAAATCACGAATAATATAATTACGATCCTTCCGGAAACCTTTTCCAGAAAAACAAAATACAAACAAAATTACAACTTTCCGGAAAAATATATAAATATAACACATAAGCTTTCCGGAAAATAAATAAAAACACAAATATACCCACTCTTCTAGCCATTCAAATTTAGGCCAATCCTCATAGCGATTTTCCTCATATTCCGTTAATATAACTCGGGTTATTTCTTTAATTTAAATTAAAATTTAATTAATTATTTACTCACGATCTCTCATTTGAGCTAAACTTTGATAGGAGCGCAATATTTGGCCTATAGAAGCACTCGAATTTAAATTAGCCTCTAAGCTGTTACGAGGAAAATACTTTAAAAAAATAAATTAATTTTAGGAAAATAATTATATTTTAAAAACTTTTAAGAAAGGATAATGGGTGATAGAGCTGTCTTTACAGGTATCTAAATTTACTGGGTCGGCACAGTTTATCTGTAAATTAGTAAAAAATTTTATAAAATTTTTTAGAAAATTACAGCAGCTAATTTAATCACTCCTTGCCATGCCAACAAGTCTTTGGCCAAAGCTTTATAGAGACGGGAATACCTTTAAAAGTTTAGGGGATTATTCTCCTAATAATTTCTATTAAAGTTTATTTAATTAAATATTAAGTTTCTCAAGTTTATTTTCAAGTTTCTAGTATAATTCAAGTTTTAAGTTTGATCTTAAGTTTGCTTAAGTTTTCTATCTAAGTTTACAAATTAAACGTTTATTATTTATTAATTCAAGTTTATTTTTAGTTCAAGTTTATTTTTAAAGTTTATTTTCAAGTTTTTATTAATTCAAGTTTGCAAGTTTATTCTTAAGTTGAACAAAGTTTATTTGTAAATTTAAGTTTACAAATGTAAAAAAGTTTATTTTATATTAATTCAAGTGTGTAATAATCAAGTTTCTAGTATAATTCAAGTTTTTAAGTATATTCTTAATTCAAGTTTATTTATTTTCAAGTTTGTAATAATTCAAGTTTGTTTCCCAAGTTTATTTTTAAATTCAAGTTCCAAAGACTTACGCTCTACAATGCCCACACCAATCAGAATAAAACTCCACTATAATGCTTGTACAGCGCCCATTAATTTCAGATTGTACCTCTCCAGAAACAAAATTATTATTAGATTTAATTGAAGCATTTAATGAATTATTTGTATTTTCATCCAAAAATAAAGAATTCGAAACAATTTTAGTCGAGTCAAAACAATAAACAGTATCGTTAAATGATTGGTCATCCAATTGTACCACAAAATCGTGGGCATCGTAAAGTGTTGGATTTGTGCCCTAAAGATGTAGAAAATGAAATTTAATAAACTTACGAAGACCAGGTTTTTATCCAATTAGGCAAAGTTTTGAAGTTTTTAAGCTTGCAGTATTTAAAGTTATTTTTCAAAGTTTGTAAAAATCCAAGTTTATTTAAATTTTCAAGTTTGTGATAATTCAAACTTTTCTAGTTTGTAAAGAAAATTCAAGTTTATTCCAAGTTTTAAGTTTCTACTAATTTATTTTTTAAGTTTTGTTAAGTTTCTATCAAGTTTATATCTTTTATTTTTCCAAGTTTTCAAGTTTGTAATTCAAGTTTATTTTTTCAAGTTTCTAAGTTTGTAATTTCCTTGTATATAATCTTAAACATGAAAGGGAGCATGTCTACGATAAAATAACGTTACCTTAGGAACAGATGTATAATCAGCAAAAATAGCCAAAGTCTCCCGATTTTGAATAGAAATAATTAAAAATAAAAATAAAACGAATCTCCAACACAAAATTAACGAAAAATGATAAAAAGGATAATAAAAAGTTGCTGAATATTTGGTAAGAGAATAAAAGGATTTGAGATGATTAATAAACATTTTTAAAAAAATATTTTATTTTAAAATAAAAATAAAATAAAAACCTGCTTATTTGGAAAAGCAATAAATAAAAATATACAAATAAACATTTTTTCGCTTTAAGGCCGGTTTTTTTTTTCTTTGGAAAAAAACGATCAAACAGGGTTGGTGGTAATATTAAAAAGGTGTGAAGGGAATAAATGCGCAAAGATTAAAAAAAGGGAAAAAAGGATTTGGGGAGTTCAGAGAAGGAAATTTACTTTTTTTAATATTTTTTGTTAAAGGTCCAGATTTTTGGAGGACGAAAGGGAAAAGGAAAAGTAAATCGAATTATACACACTAAATAGCTTGTCTGTTCTGGGTCATGCAATAGTTACAAAAAATTATTTTTTTATTTTTTTTTTCTGTTTTGAGGAATTTAGATATATTTGTGGGTGGTTTTGTATTAATTTCCTCAAAAATAACGCAACACAAAGCCTTCTCGAAAATCGGAATCTATTTTTTTAATTTATTTTAATTTATAAATAAACTCTTTACTTAGTTATCAAGTATTTTTAAAAACAGCTCCCCTCCTCAAAAGAAAATTAAAATTTTATTTATTCTCTTTTGTCTTTACTTTTAAATCTAAAAAAGGCACTAAATAAATTCAAAAAATATTTGATTAATAAAACAAAAATAATTAAAAACCCAAAAATTAAAATTCCCAAAATTATCAAAATATCCAAATTGTAAAGTTGAAAAACACTTAAATTTCTTGCTTCAGAAAGTAATTCTGGTAAATAACCTCCATTCTGCTCCAAAAAGCGAATATTCTTTAGCAACTTTTCTCTGGCAGAGAAAGGCTAAAAAATTAATTTTTTTTTAATTAAAAATTTTATTTTTAAATTTTATAGGTGGTTTTTTAGTCATTTCTATGAGGATGGAGACGTTGACGCGCAACTTTCTAAAATAGCCATATAATTAGCTAGAGCTATATAAATTTTTATAATTATTTTTAATGTTTGTATCTACCTTCTCTAAAAATTTCAGAATTTTTCTTTAAATATCTCCAAAGTTATGGTCAAAAACTATTAAAAATAGTTATTTTTCAGCCTTTTGGATACTCATTTGACCATAACTTTGGTAATTTCTAACCAAAAATTCTGAAATTTTCAGAGAACATAGGCAAGACTTTTATCAATAATCCTACAAAATTTTATGGCTCTAGCTTCTTTTTTGGCTGTTCTACAAAGCTTCAACTAAGTAACGTTTAGCCCTCTTTTTCCCTTTCCAATGCAATCGAAGATTATTTTCTCCCAAAATTAAATTCGGAAAATTATTCTGATTAAAAAATAAATTTAAAAATTAAAATTTGCCTTATTAGCCAATAGTTTACTCAATCTTCTAGCTTCTTCAGCATATTTAGGATCATTCAAAATTGTTTGAATACCCCCCACAAATTCCTCCTTTCCATTTAACAAGAGCGCTTTATTAAAACTTTTCCCCCATCCATTCCTTTCGGGAACTAAGCTATTCCGTCTTTGTTCTGCAAAAAATCCAAAACTAATTATTGGAATTGCAGACAATGCTGCTTCCATTAAACTGTTATAACCACCATGACTAATAAATAATTTGGTGTTTGGATGTTCTGAAATTTTTTTAGTTTTAATTAAATAAACTTGAATTATTTTAAGTCTTGCTTAAGTTTTAAAATAAACTTGTTTTAGATAAGTTTGTTTTATAATAAACTTGTTTTTAATTAAAATTGTTTCAAACAAACGTTTTAAATAAACTTGGTTTACATAAACAAACTTGTTTCTAAAATAAACATGTTTTAAATATGTAAACTTATTCTTAAATAAATTTGTTTTAATTAGACTTGTTTTTCATAAACATGTTTTTAAATAAACTTTGTTTTTAAATAAACTTGTAAACAAACTTGGTTAACTAAACATATTTTAACTAGATTTGTTTTTGATAAACATGTTTTTAATAAGCTTGTTTTTAAATAAACTTGTTTTTAATAAACTTGTTTTTAATAAACATTTTTTAACAAACTTGTTTCTAAACAAAAAATTTACCTAAAATCGCTCTCTGCGGTGCCCAACTCGTCAAAAAAACATTTGAATAATTTTTCGACATTTCTAAACTATCTTCATCCCCTTCACTAATTTTAACAATAAAATGCCATTCTTTTAAAGAACCAAACGAAGCAAATAAATTTTTAATAAAATTATTAGGTAAAGTATTTGTATTTAATAACGAGCCCAAAGAAAAATAAATTGTTCCCCTTCCTTTTTTTATTTCAGTTAAATATGGCTCTTTTAAATTTGTTGTTTTTGTTGTTATTTTATTAAAGCCTAAACCTCCAATATACACAACATTTGGATTTATTGGACGTGGAAAATCTACAAATTCGTCTACATTAACAAATACTAATGGTGTTTCTTTGACTATATTTTGGATTGTTGGATAATTTGGTCTTTAAAGAGAAAATTTTTTTAATTAAAAAATTTTTTAATGCTCTCTAATAGACGCCCAGGCATTTTATTTTTTAACTACCCATATTATTAGAAAGGGGTGTCTTATTGGAGAGGCTTTTTTATTAGAGAGAGGTCCATCACTTTCGAAGGTCTGTGTTGAAATTTTTTAAATACTCTCTAATAGACGCCTAGGCATTTCATTTTTTGCTTCAATAAATTTAAACAATTCTAAAACCAACCCAAATCTTCGCCTAAATAATACATTCAATTGCTCAATTCCATAATAAAAAGCCCTTTCATGAACAAATGTAGCTACTAAATTACTAAATCTTTGGTTTATAGACATTCTATCACTCATAGGAACTCCATAAATTGAAGGAACATAACTAGCTGGGAAAAGCATTCCAACAAGTGAAGAAACGTGTTCTTGGATTGGACAACTGTCTAGGCGAAAATTTTGTTTTTTTTTATTTTTTTAATTTTAAAATTCGATTTTTTGACGTTTTTAGTTGATATAAAAATTTTCAAAATTTTTTTAAATTTTTAAAAATTAAAAAAATTTTCTAGAAGACTTTAGCCTTCATATGAAAATGTTTTACCATTAAAAGGATTCGAACCCCCACCCATTTAGCATATATTTCTAAGCATTTTCCAACTACACCAAGAAGGTATTAAGGCAACAAATTAATTATTCCGTTAACATAAAAATTCACCGAAAATACAATTCACCGATTTTCTCAAATTTTTGGCTAATTTTTTCAAAAAATTTTTAAAAATATTCTAATAAAAGACCAACCTAACTAAAAGTATATGAATTGGAATTCCAAACAAATAGCTCAATGCTGACCCACAAAAATTAATTTGTTCTCCAATAAAAAGATCAAACTTCTCATTTTTTAGTTGTTCTATTAATTCGGTTTGAGTGTCGAGAAAGTCTTTAAAAATTTAAATTTTATTAGGGGAAATCAACTAAGTCTCAAGCTTTTTATTTCAATAATATGGACTGGTAGACTTTTCCTTCCTTCCCTATAAGACTCTTAATGTCTATAAAATCTCTCACTTATCCCCCGTGGAAGGGTAAGGACTTTTGTGTTAAGAGGTAAATAAAAGTTGTTCCTGGATCGGAATAGTAGCAAAGCTAAGGCCCCCTCTCAGCCCCTTTCTTATTAAACACTCCTTCCTAAGTCCTTTCCTTTCTAATAATGAGGACATCCAGAAAATAGGGGGTGTCTATTAAATAATTATTAGAGAGGGTCTCTATTATTAGAGAGGGTCTCTCTCCTTCAAATTTTTAAAAATAAATAAATTTTCACGTTCGCAAACTTCATTGATAGTATTTTGAAAATCCTCATCATTTTTATAGCCTGTAATAAGAGACCAAGCTGTAGCTTCTTTAAAATAAATTTCTATAAATTTCTGTTGTATAGTTTCTTTAGCATTGTTTAAATCAGTTTTGACAGAAATCTTTTTTAAATATTAAAAATAATTTATTTAAATATTTATTTTTTTTACTTTTCTAACTCCTTTTGCCGAAGATCCCTCAAATTCAGCTAAAGGCTCCATATATTCTACTTCAAGTATTGTCTGGTTATTAAAAAATTTTATAATTAATTTTTAACGAAAGATAAATTTATAAAATTTTGTATGGACATTCCTACAAGTCTTATCTAGCATTTCTGAGAATTTCAGAATTTTTGATTTAGTATACCAAAAGTTATGGTCCAAAAACTACCAAAAATCAGCATTTTTCACTTTAATTCTGGTATTTTTGGCCATAAATTCTGAACTAAAAAATCAGAAATTCTGAAATTTATAGAGATGTTAGATATCTTGACTGAGGATATTCCTACAAATTTTTGTGATTTTAGATTAATTTTTGACTATTTTTTAAATTTCCGAACCACATTATGTCCATCACTAGCTAATGCTTCCGCAACTTTAGCATTCAAAATAACATGACTACGAGTTAAAGTCTGACTATAAACCAGAATTTTATAAGCTTTTAAAACTTGATAAAGTTGGAATATTAAAAATAAAATAATTAAAAGAATATTTTTCTTCATTAAAAAAAATTTTTTTTACTTAATATGAAAAATTTTATTTAAAATTATTTTCGATAAAATAGCTTCTTTTTTGATAAAAATTTCAACTGATAAAATGATAAAATAAAGTAAATTAATATTTTTTATTTAATTTTATAGTTCTTTGTTTATTTATTACATTAGTTGTCTATAAAAATGTGTCACAAGACCACGGGTCTTTCAACTCAAAGAACTAAATAATGAATTAATATTTTGATAATCTTTAGATATCAATAGATAGAGAATTGAATGGACTACAAAATAGGAAAATAATTTCAATTTAAAGTACAGCTAGAAAAAAGTTGTGGGGCAAAATGTTGCCTTAAACGGTTCTGAACGATAACGATTATTTACTAAATTTTTTTCAAAACTTGCGAACACAATTTTAATTTTATTAAATAGCCAGTTAAATTAACTACATAAATTCAGAAAATTAAAATTTTAAAATAAATTTAAAAAATAATCTTACGTAGGAAAAGATGTATTGTAGGTTGGTGTCTCCAAAGGTAGGAATAATGAGAGCAAAAATTGATAAAATTAATTTTTAAATTTTATTAATTAATAAAATTATACAAAAATAGGAAATGTATTTTTTAAATTAATTTTGTAAGAATAAATAATTCTTTGTGATTTTTATCATTATCCGATTCATCTTTAAGATCTATTAATTTAATTTAATAATTAATTTCCTACATACATTTTAAACAAAAAATTTAAAAATACACAGAACAAACGGGACAATAAATTATTTAAAGAATGATAAGGAGATAAAAATAGAAGAGTACAACAATTTAAAGAAAAATAATTTTTAAAAATTTAAAAGTACAGTTGAACTTTTCTCTCTTAGTAAAACTAAGATGGCAATTTCGCTTAATTTGCAACTAGAATTCAATAAAAATTTATTTACGTTCAAAAGTTTTTACGTTAACATGTTTCTAGTAAATACCACTCTCTAGTTCATTTTAAAGTTTAGATAGGAGGAGGAATTCCAGATCAAAATTAAGTTGAAGTCCAGCAGCCAATAAACATTTGGTTGAGAAATTCAGAGCAAATTTGGAGAAGAACCGATTCAGTTTAGCGTAAATTAGTTAGCCAGTCAAACGATCGCAAAGAATACATGAGCCAAAATCTCGAGGACTTCGATGGAAGTGTAAACAACTGTAGACAGTATTTCTGGTGCATTTATCCTTCTTGTTGCTAGTAAAGTATCTTGGACCTTTTATTTGTTTGTTATTGAAAATTATTTTTTTTTAACGTCACCAAGTCAGACGTTGAATATCTCACGGTTTTAATTAAAAAATAAAAAAATTTCTCAAAAATATTTTTTTGTATTTTTAAAAGCTATTAATCGTGACAATAATTTATTTTACTTTACTAAAAACTTTTAAACGTTAAATAAAAAATATAATGTTTAATTTACTTGATATTTTATTTAAATTTGATTTTTGGGGAAGTTTATTACTTGGTTATCCTCTAAACATTATTCTGATTATTTTAATTATTTTTAAAACACCAAAAGAAATGGAAACACACAGCAGAATTCTGATACAAAATTGTGTTTTGGATATTTTGATATTAACATTTCAAATGTTTATGCAAGTGGTAAAACTTTTAGAAAAACCAGAATTAAATTTGAACAAAACTAAGTAACGAAGAATAGAAATACAACTTTCCGGAAAGAAAATAGAGATATTAACATACTACTATATTGGTAACTTTCCGGAAATGTTATATTTTTCCGGAAACATTAATAGATGGAAATTAAACCAGAAACAAACAAAAATAATTAAAAAACCAGAACAAAAGCAAAACCAGAATTTAATAAAAACAAAACCAGAATTTAATAAAAACAAAACCAGAATTTAATAAAAACAAAACCAGAATTTAATAAAAACAAAACCAGAATTTAATAAAAACAAAACCAGAATTTAATAAAAACAATATTTTAAGTTTTATATAAGCGACATGGATGGAAATACAATTTTTATTATCACTGACGGGATTTTGATTTATTTTATGAAAGAAACATTTAATCCATTATTATTTTATTATATGAATCTTTTTTACATATTTATTTTCAATTTAAATACAAACGGATTATGTGTTCAATTTATATATAGATATTTAATTTTAAACAGGTAAAAACAAATAAAAAATCAGAATTAGTTTAAAACATGAATTAAATATCAGAATTATTTTAAAACATAAACAGAATAACATGTTTCCCAAAACAACATTTATTTAAATAAAAACAGAAAAATCAGAACATGTTTATTTCAAGTTCTGAATTTTAATATAAACATTTATTTTTTTAACAGAAACATGAAAATTGGTGTTCGACGCTATTTTTATATGTTTTCGATTGCTGTAATAATAAATGTATTTTATATTTTGGATGATATTTTCGCTGTTATACCATATTCTAAAGGAGGTTTTAAACAAATTGATGATGATAATTTTAATAAAATATTGCCATACATTCAATGTAAAACAATTGATGTAATTAAAAAAATTTCTTTTTGTTTTTAAAATAATTTTTATAAAAAGATGGGAATGGCGTCAATTGTCCTAATATCATTTATTGAAATTACTCCATATTTTATAATAATTATTTGTGGAATTAAAATGGTTAAATACGTTAATTCACATGCTGGAATTGATCAAGAAATGAAAAGATTGTTGAAACAATTAACAAAAACATTAATAATTCTGGTATGTTTTAAATTAATTCTGGTATGTTTTAATTAAATTCTGGTATGTTTTGAATTAATTCTGGTATGTTTTAATTAAATTCTGGTATGTTTTGAATTAATTCTGGTATGTTTTAATTAAATTCTGGTATGTTTTAAATTAATTCTGGTATGTTTTGAATTAATTCTGGTATGTTTTAAATTAATTCTGATTTTGTAAAACATCCTAATAAATTTTAGGCTGTTGTTCCATTCGTAAAACATGCTGCATCTTTACTAATTATATTATTTATTGAAACAAACAACAATATGGCAAACATTATTCGATTAATTATTTATCATTTGTTTCATTTTACCCCTGTATTTAACTCAATTGTTTGTATATTAACAAACAAACCATATCGAAATGCTTTTCTTAAAAGTATAAGAATTGTTCCTCAATAATTTTTGAATTTTATATTATTATGATTGTCTTGTTTAAAAGGCAAATGATAGCAAGTTATGCTTTTTAAATATGGCAAAACTTGAAATATATTATGTTAAAACTTTATAGAATTAAAACTTGTTTGAATTTAATTCTGTTTTTATTTTAATAAGTTTGAATGTTTAGAATAAATTCTGGTTACATGTTTAGAATTAATTCTGGTTTCTAAATTTTTTAAAGAAACATGTTTTAATTAAAACTTGTTTTAAATTAATTCTGATTTTAAACTTGTTTTACAAACTTGTTTTAATTACTAAAAACTTGTTTTATTTTAATTCTGGTTTCTAATATCTTACACAATGTTTCTTTCTCTCATCAAAATTATTTTTTTATTATAATTATACAAATGAATGTGGAGGATTTAAAAAGAGGAGGATTTAAAATTAAAGCGATAAAAACAACTGTTACTCATTTTTTGATTTTTATAGGATTTTTTAAACGTTTTTTGATCTTTATTTTAACATTTTCATGGAAACCTTTATGATTTTTTCAAATATTTTTTTAAATTAAATTTTCGAACATTTTTTAAATTTATCGACCAGACTCTAATAGTCCTTCTTGTATTTTTAAAAATTATTTCCTATTAATTCTGACCCAATTACTTTTAAAAATAATTTTTGTTTATTTACATAAATATTTTTTGGACTTTTTACTTTCTTCTAAAATATAGGTACTTTAAGCATTCTTTATTCTGTTTTTATTAGTGAAGATTTATTTGTTTACCTATTTACTTTTAAAATAAATAAATTCAAAATTTAACAAATAAAATTGCTTCAACTCTTAAATTTCAAGTTGTACTTTAAAAAACTTAAGTTTGCTTGTTTCAAGTTTTAAAAACAAGTTGATTTTCAAGTTTTATTTAATCAAGTTTTATTAAAAATTAAACTTGTTTTCAGGTTTTTAAACAAGTTGATTTTCAAGTTTATTTATTTTTCTCTAATTTTATTCCCTCCCTTAATTTCATCATATTTTTAAAAAACAAATTTTAAAAGAGAAAAAGGAAGAAGAAGCAAAGCCACAACAAACTCAACATATTTACAAAAAATCTCTTCTTTCTCCTAAATTTTTTTTAAAAAAGCTCTGCACACATTTACTCATTTTTTAGTCAATAAATACCCAATTTATCTACTCTTTTATTTAAAAAAATATTTTTTAAATTAATCTTGGAGATTTTTGGATTTTTTTAAAAATCCCTTAAGAAGCCCAGACTCAACTAGGCCCTTAATTTTAATTCAAAGAACATTAATTTATTTTTTTTATTTTTTTTCATTGAGTAGAATGGAAGAATGGCTCTTTTTGTCTCTTATTTATTTTTTAATTTTTTATTTGCTTTTCATTTATCCATTTTTCTATTTATTTATTATTAACTTGAAGAGAGTCAAATTGCAAAAATTAAAAAAAAATTTTTATTTCTCTACTTTAAAATTTTTTCTTCATATTTACTAAATGCTAATCCCTCTATAGGAGAAAATAACAAAAATTAATTTAAGAAATTATTTTCCAAATAATTTTTATTTATTTATTCCTATTTAATTTTAAAAGCACATTTTCTGAAGCTAAAAATATTAATTTCCCCTCTAAATCGATTTTTCTTTTCTCTTTTTAAGCCTTTCCCTCAATAAATATTATTTGAGTTTGCACTCTTAAGTTTTCATGAAACTTGTTTTTAATTGGCAAAATTAAACTTGTTTAGAGAAAGAAGTTAAGTTTGTAAACTTGAGTTTGTTTTTCAAGTTTAATTAATAGACTTGTTTTAATTAAAAAATAAACTTGTTTTCAAGTTGTAAAAACAAGTTGATTTTTAAGTTTAAAACAGGTTTCTTTTTAATTTCTAAAAACATGTTGGTTTTAAAACTTGAAAAAAAGTTAATAGACAAAAACAAGTTTATTTTTTCAAGTTTTACAATTCTCTTAACCTTAATGTTTAGAAACATGCTTGTTTATTTTCTAATAAGCTGGATAAGTTTAATTATTTTTAAGCCTGTTTTTAAGCCATTAGAGTCTCGTATTTTTAATTAATTTTTTTATTTTAAATTTTTATTTTTAAAATATACTATTTATTTATTTTCATCAAAATGCCATTCCCAAAAAAGAATACAAGTGTTCCTGTTCATCTGGATCGACATTCACCGATAGAAACATCCTCTAATCAACAACAACAGCCAGAAAATAATATTAATTCCCCTTTATTAAATTTAAATAATTCAAGTTTTTTAAATAATACACAAACAACGCCTAATATTCCACAACAATTGGGCCCTATTCGGACTACCTATATTAATCAGGTGTGGTTATTTTGGAGTATATAATGAAAGAATATTCTGATATTTACTCTTTAAAAATTTCAGAATTTTTGGAAAATTATTTCAGAATTTAGAGGCAAAAATATCAGAATTTTTGATAAAAATGTCGACTTTTGGGTAGTTTTTCGGGCATAACTTGTAAAATATAAAATCAAAAATTCTGAGATTTATAGGGTTGTTAGTCAAAACTGTTTACTATATTTGGGGAAAATTTCATAGTGAATGTTCATCATTTGGGGTTTTTACCGAATTACGCCTAGACGTTATTTACACTTATGTTAGCAGCAACTTAATTTTATTATTTTTCCCAGGAAAATTTAAAAAAATTTTTTTTAATTAAACAAATCCTTTTTGAACTCTTAAAAATTATTTAATCATTTTTTTCTTTCAATTTAGCAAGAATTTGATCAACTTTTTCAATTTATTCCACCAAAAAGATTTAGTTGGCAATTGTTCACTCGGAAATTTTTTTCTGATTATTTTCAATGTTTTTGCTCATTCTCTGATTTATTCCACTTTTTTCTTTCTTTTCTTCCAATATTTGGATGGTTACCTTCTTACAATTTTAAAGAAAATTTGGCTGGGGATTTTATTGCTGGGATTACTGTTGGTGTTGTTCACGTTCCTCAAGGTGAGGGGAGGGTCTAAACTAATTTATAAAATAGTGAATTGACCATATAAAATTATAAAATTTTGTAAATAAATCCCTCATATGGGTATCAATGTCCTACAAAAATTTCAGAATTTTCGATTTATTATTTCAGAAATTCTGGTCAAAAGTATCAGAATTATAAGCGAAAAATGCCTATTTTTGGAGGTTTATCAGTCATAACTTTTGAAATAATGAATGAAAAATTTTAAAATTTTTTGGGGAATTAGATAAGTCTATGAGGAATATCTGAGAAAAATTTCAAAATTAAAGATAAAAGGCTTAATGAAAATTTCGAGGCGCGCGCCCAACATTTTCTGACGCCCAAACGCTCTTAAATATTTAAATATTTTTGAATTAATTTTTTATTAATTTTTAGCTATTGCTTATGCAATACTGGCAGGGTTAGAACCAGTTTATGGCCTTTACACTTCTTTCTTTTCTGTTTTGTTTTATGCTATTTTTGGTACTTCAAGACACGTTTCTATTGGTAAAAAAATTCTGATTAAAATAAATTCTGATAAAAAATTCTGATAAATATTCTGATTATTTTAAAAAATTTAGGATGATATTTAATCCCAAAATTTATTTTTTCAAAAATTTTTCTTTGAGTTTTTAGGCCCCTTTGCTATATTAGCCTTAATGACTGGAATTTCCTGTAGAGATATTTACGCTCAATTTGATAAAGAATTTTTTGAAGCAGAAATAAAATTATTAGACGATGCTAGCCATAATAAAATTGGAGAAGAAAATAATTTTTTAACTTTGACAAATATGACAAAATTAATTCCGAGAGTTGAAGTTGGATATAGTGAATTAGTTCAGGTAGTATTTAAATTAGTATATGTGTTTTGTTGTTGTTTTTGTCGTTGTTGTTGTGTTTTGTTGTTGTTGTTTTGTTGTTATTGTGTTTTTCTGTTTTATTATTTTGTTGTTCTTGTTCTTGTTGTGTTTTTCCGTTTTGTTGTTGTTGTGTTTGTTTTGTGTTTGTTGTTGTTTTTGTCTCGTTGTTGTCGTTGTTGTTGTGTTTTTCTGATTTGTTTTGTGTTTTATTATTTTATTCTGTTTTTGTTGTTTGTTCTGTTTTTGTATTTTTCTTTTTTCATTGTTCTGATTTGTGTTTCTTTTATTTTGTTTTTCTTATTTGTTGTTGTGTTTTTGTTTTTATTGTATTTTCTGGTTTGCTTATGTTGTTTTGTTGTTCTGATTTTTTGTGTTTTTCTGTTTTCTGGTTTTCTTTTGTTGTTCTCATTGTTTGTCTTGTTCGTTTTGTATTTTTGTTTTGTTTGTTTGTATTTTATTTTATGTTTTTCTGATTTGTATTTTTATTTGTTTTGTTTTCCTTAAAATTATTTTTAATTATCAAGACAATAACCTTAACTGCCGGTTTAATTCAATTTGCAATGGCTATACTTCGAGTAGAATTTCTAGCTTCATATTTATCAGATCAATTAGTTAATGGATTTTGTACAGGCGCTGCAGTTCATGTAGTTGGTGTTCAATTAGGCAAATTACTTCAATTAAATTTGGGGCAAGTTGGAGGGCCTGGATATTTGTATATTGTGAGGATTTTTTATTTTCTTCAAAAAATTTTTTCAAAAATTTTTTTCTAAATTTTCCCCCTTTTCCCAGATATTTCTTAATCTCATTCAAAAATTGCCACAAGTCAATTTAATTGTTTTATTTCTATCAATATTTGGTTTTGCATTTCTTTATTTGGGAAAAGATGTTTTTAGCCCAAAATTTGGATATTTAATACCCTTTGTTATTCCTTTTGAACTTTTGCTTGTAATACTAGCTACAGCTGTTTCTTCTTTTGCCAATTTACGAGACAATTTTAACGTGACTGTTTTGAATTTTGTTCCAACTGGGTAAATTTTTAATAATAAATTAAAAAAAATTTTTTCTCTAAAGTTTACCAGAAGCTCGTCTCCCTCGTCTAGATTTATTACCTTATGTTTTTGGTGATGCTCTAGAAATTGCTTTTGTTTCAGTTGCTTTACATTTATCCATGTGTAAAGTTTTTAATAGAAGAATGGGTACTAAAACTGATAATAATGTGGTAGGGTTTTAATTAAAATTTATTTTAAGTTTGTAAACTTAATTTCCCTGTTATTTAATTTTTACTAACTTAAATAAACTTGTTTTTACAATTATTTATTAATAAATAAACTTGTTTTACAACAAGTAAATAAACTTTAATGGAAGTTGTTTTAAAACAAGTTTATTTAAGGAAAAGTTTGTTTAAACAATTGTAAAACTTGTTTTAAATAAACTTTAAATAAACTTGTTTCACAACAAGTAGATAACTTTAAATAAACTTGTTTTAAATAAACTTGTTTTTACAATTAATGTTCAATAAATAAACCTGTTTTAAAACAAGTTTATTTAAACTTGCGTTTTGTTTAAATATATTTAAGTTGGAAAAGTTTATTTAAACAATTGTAAAACTTGTTTTAAATAAACTTTAAATAAACTTGTTTTTTACAATTAATTTTTACAATTGTAAAACAATTAAAACTTAATTGCATATAAACTTCATTTAATAAAACATTTTATTTAAAATTAGGAATTATATGCTTTGGGACTAGTAGATTCACTTTCTTCTTTTTTTACCGCCTATCCAGTAACTAGCGTTTTAGGACGTTCTATGCTTAATGTTGAATGTGGAGCTAAAACACAAGTAAAATATAAAAAAAATATTTTTAAATTTAATTATTTTTTCAAGTTCTCTGGACTAATTACTGGCCTTCTTTTACTTGTTGTAATTCTTTGGTTAGGCCCAATACTTTCTTCTTTACCTGTTTGCATTTTGGCTGTAATAATTATTTTTTCAATGAAATGTGCTTTTGAAAAAATTCCTAGAGAATTTTTACATTTATGGAGGGTCTCTAAAATTGATTTTGTAAATTTTTTTGAATTTTTTAAATAAAAATATTTTGTGTACGATAGCGTTTAACTCTTAGAAAATTGAAAAAGGAAAAAAAGTACCTAAACTAGTTGGTTATAAGTTTATAAAAATAAACTTGAGAAGAATAAACTCAAGTAAAATAAACTTAAATTTGTAATTTAAGATGAAAATAAGCTTGAAAAAAATAAGCCTAAGTTTGTGAATTAAGTTGAGAAAAATAAGCTTAAGCTTAAAATTTTTTAAAATATTCAAAAAAAATTTTTAAGTTAATTTGGATAGTAACAATATTTGCTACAATACTTCTCAATGTTATGCAAGGCCTAGCTTTAGCAGTTACCTTTGCTTTATTAACAACAATATTTAGAATTCAATGGCCTAGATGGCATTTACTTTCTAATTTAACTGGAACAGAAAATTATAGAGATTCTGGTAGATATAAAAGATTTACACCTTTTGGACATGGAATTAAAATTTTTAGATTTGATGCTCCTTTGGTGAGGGGATTTTTTTGAAATTAATTTTTAAAATTTCAAAAAATTTTTTTTTATTTTTAAAAATTTCAAAATTTTTAAAAAATATTTCTACAATTAAATTCCCCAAGTTTTTCAGCTTTTTACAAATGTTGACCATTTTGCCAAATCAGCAATAACAGCAATTCTTACAGAATCTCCTTCAATTCCCAGCAACAATAATAATATTACCATTAATGGTTCAAGCTGTGATAAAAATTTATTTAAAATTAGTGGAACTCGTAAAAGTGATAAAATAAAGAAATTCGATTTGAATACACATTCTTTGGTAATTTAAAATATTATTTTAAAAATTAAATGGGACTTGAACGCAAATTATGAAATAGAGCTTTTTAAACGCATTAAAATATTCATGTGTTTAAAAAGCTACTAAATAGAATTTTTAAACTTAAGTTTATTTTATATTCCAAGTTTATTTTATTTAATAATTCAAGTTTGTAAACTTAAGTTTTTGCATATTTAAAACTTTGTCGGTTTATAAACAAGTTTATTTTTCTCAAGTTTATTTTTACAACTTGATTTTACAACCAAGTTTATTTACAAGTTTATTTAAAACTTGGTAATTTAGAAACTTAAGTTTATTTTTATAAACTTAAAAACTTTGCGGTTTAAAACTTGAATTTTTACAAATTTAAGTTTATTATATTTATTTTTATTTTTAAATTTAACAGTTGGAAAGAAGAATAAAATCTAGTGGTGTTAAAAGCCTTATAGTTGACTGTACAGGATTTACTTTTGTAGATTATACAAGTATTAATGCTTTAGCTGATGTAAAAAAATTTTAATTTTTTTTTATAAATTTTAAAATAAATTTTAAAGTTATATCATCAACTTTGTGAATTAAATATTAATGTACTCTTTGCGGGAGCGAAAGCTCCAGTTCGCGATATGTTGGAATCTTGTAATTTTTTCAATTCTGTTCCAAAAGAACAATTTTACCCAACAATACATGATGCCGTTTTGGCAGCTTCTAATAAAAAGTGGGAGATTTTTTCTGAAATAAATTTTTTTCTTCGAATTATAAGGCTTCTTGTATACCTTCCATTAACTGAAAAATCGTCCACTATATAGAGAGTTCATGAAATAGAGGGTAGCTTATAAAGAGAGTCATACCTCTATTTTGCGGACTTTGGGTTCTTAATTTTTCATAAAATTTTGTAAAAAAATTTTTTTCTAAAATTTAAAGAAAATGGCAAAAAAGACGAAGAGGTTTCCACTCAGAGTTATCACTGAAAAAAATATCTGGAGGTGGAGGGGGAGGAATTCAAGACGATACAAATTCTTTGTGTGTAGGAGAAAACGAACTTTATCAATGGTCATTTAAACAATCAACAGATACACACATAATAATTAAAGAAGAAAATGAGGAGGAAGAGGAGGAAGAAGAATTGAAGGAAGAAGAAAGGGAAGAAAATAGATTTGTTGTTGAATTTGGATTGGGAACTTTGGAAAATTTAAATAATAGTGAAGAAAATAAATAATAATTATTTTTTGTTTTATTTATTTGACTCCTTATATATTTGATTTTTGTATGCAAATTTAAAAATTAAATAAATTATTTTTAAAAAATAATTTTTTTATTTGTACTTTAGTTAATTTTCTTGGGTTTATTTGAAACTTAAAAATAATACAGTTGTAAACTTAAGTATATTTTTTATTTAAAACTTGTTGCAGACTTAAGTTTATTAGCAAGTTTATTTTTAGGCTCGTTGCAAAGTTCTAAAAACTTGTTGTTTAAACAAACAAGTTTTAAACTTGTTGGTAAAAAAGTTTATTTAAAACGCTGCAGAAGTTTTTAATAATTCAAGTTTATTTTTAAAACTTGTTGCAAACTTAAGTTTATAATATAGCAAGATTATTTAAACCTATTTCAAACTTGTTTAATTCTCTCAAGTTTATTTAAAACATTAGTGTTGTAAACTTAAGTTTATTTATTTTTCTCAAGTTTATTTAAAACATTAGTGTTGTAAACTTAAGTTTTAGTATACGCCTCCAATTTCTACCCCATCCCACCACAAATTATTTACCACTAACAAAATTTTATTTTTTAATTTATATTTCATTTATTAATTTACGTAATATATGTAGTACATTACTTGTTTATTTAAATATTATCTAAATAAAGTTAAGAAAAAGTACAAATAAATCCCTCAAATAAAAAATAAATTTACGCCAATTAAATAAAAATATCTTTAAAAAACTGCAAAAAAATATTTTTTTAATTTGTTTATTAAAAATTCAAAAAAAATATTTTTTTGATGACGATAATAATATTATATAAGTTTATTATTTATAGTTTGCATGTAAAAATCGTTTTAACCAATTTAGTGAAGGATTTATTAAGGATTTTCTATATAGAGGAGAGAAGATTTTGTGACAATTTTCTATTTATGGTTTCTTATTTTATTTTTTAATTTGCCGGCAATTTTTTTAATTTCTTATTTTTTCTATATTAATAAATTAATAAATATATATTTACGTGAATATATATTTTTTTTATTTTAAATGTAATGATGTCCAATTAATTAAATTGGCTAATGATGAGAATAGATGTTTGGGCGCGGAAATATAGGGCGTGGGCGGATTTTAAGGCTTTATAAAATGGTCAGTTTAAAAGCTAGAAAGCTGAAATTTTCTGGAAATATAGGTAAGAGTGTTAGCTAATAGCTCTAAAAATTTGAAAATTTTTGATTCAGTAATTAAAAACTTATGAAATTTTATGTCCGGGAATATCGAATTTTCCGAGAAAATTATTATTTTTATTGCTCCTTTGTCAATAACTTGAAAATTTTTAAACTAAAAAATTTTTGAAATTTTTCTAGAGGTTAATTAACTTTCTTTGAAGTTATCTTTAAGGAATTTCAGAATTTCAAGCTCTCATTTGACTAATTAGGTAAAATAACCTCGTGCCGCGTCCTGCGCCCTAACAACCCCTCCTCTAAGGCATCTTTTTAGAATTATAATTAATTCTTGTTATCATTAATACTTTACATTTATTCAAAAATTAATTAAATATTTATAATGAATAAAGCTTTTTGGTTTAATGAATATTAAAAGAAATAATTTTGGTTTATTAATAAAAAATTTTTCATTTTCTTGTTAATGAGGTCTCTTGTATAACAGTTAATGCGTGCTTCTATTAATTAGTCAAAGAAACCCCAATTATTCTGAAATTTCGCACAAATAGTTCGAATACTGTTATCTAACTCCTCTATAAATTTCAGAATTTTTGGTTTTATTTTTCAAAAGTTATGCCTAAGAAACAGCCAAAAATTGTCAATTTTCTCATAAATTCTGGTATCCATAATTTCTGAAATATATAACAAAAAATTCTGAAACTTTACACAGATAATTTTAAGACTATCTACTAACTTCCCTTTAAATTTCAGAATTTTTAGTTTTAGATTTCCAAAGTTATGCCTAAGAAACAGCCAAAAATTGACAATTTTCCCATATATTCTGGTATTTCCGTTCATACCGTCTGAAATATTTAACCAAAAATTCTGAAACTTTTAAAACATGTAGAAAACACTATTTAAGATATTTCTGCAAAATTTCAAAGCTCTAAGTACTCCTTAACTAATATAGTAAAAGCTTACGTCTAGTGCTTCTCCTTAATTAAAAGCTAATGCTTTTCCTTAACTTTAAGCTTTTAAAACTTTTAATTTTATTAAATCCTTCAATTTAAAAGCTAAAATTTTGCAAAAATAATTTTCAATATGTTTCTTAAATAATTCCAAAATTTTAGATTTTTTAAATTAAGCATAGGCATTTTATGGCTCAAAATTTAACGCTAACTCTAATTAAAATTAAATTATTCTTGTTAAATTAATTTTATTTTCTTGCCAATTTAATTTTAATTTTGGCCTTTTTAAATTAAAAACTCCTCGATTTTATATAATTTTTTTGTCATTTTGATAGTTTATTTATAGTTTTTTAATTAAAAAATTTTTTTGGCATTCTGCCAATTTTTTAAAAATTTCTAAAATTTCCCAACTTTCCTCATTTATTTCCACAATTTTCATTAAATTTAAAATTAAATAATTATAGTCATCCTCCCATTTTTTTAATTTTGTTATTAAGCACATTAGCGTCATCTTTTCCTCATTTACGCCTTTAGACATTTTTAAAAAAAATATTTATAAAATAAATAAAAATGTGTATTTGCGCTGCGAAATAAAAAAATCTTTTATTTTAATCTTAATTTGCACCAAATATTTATTTTAATTATTTTTTATTCTCATTTTTAAATGTCGTTTTCAATACTTAATTGCTTAGATTATTAGAAGAAGAAAGAAGAAGTAAAATTAATTTAGTTTTGGCGTAATTGAAGGATTTTTTCGTAATTTGTTTTATTAAAATATATGTAGGGGAAATTAATTAAAATTTAAGGGGAAATGAGGGAAAAGAATTAAATTGAGAGAGGGAAATGGTGAAGGGGAGAGAAATAGATAAAAATCAGAATTTAATTAAAACATTGAAATTTGATATCAGAATTTAGTCGAAATATTTGTTTTAATTAAATTCTGATTTATACCTAATAAGTTTCTCTCTCTCTTCAAAAAAATCAGAATTTAATTAAAACACTTAAAACAAATCAGAATTTAATTTAAACAAAACTAAAAACCAGAATTTTATAAAAACAAACATTAAATCAGAATTTAATTGAAACATTTGTTTTAATTAAATTCTGATTTATAATTTGTCTCTCTCTCTTTCAAAAACCTCAGTGTCCTGATTTTGTAGCGACGTCCTTTTCGAGATCTGACTGTATTTTAGAGGGAATTAAATAATTAATTAGGGTGTCTGAGGACACCAGACAAAAATAAAAGAAAGGGGAAGAAACCTTTACTTTAATGAATTATTTAGATAATTAGGCTTTTTGTATTAATTAATAAAAAAACTACACATATAACCCTCTTCACACTGCTTTTTTTAATCCTCATCTCATCATCATTTAATTTTATTCTTCACCCCAATGTCTCTCTCCACATCACCGCTTCGGGCATTTTAATAGAGGGAAGAGGGAAATCCGTTTGCGTAAATGAGAGGGAATTATTATTTAATATATTTATTTATGTAAATTGGAGTGGAAAAAAATATAAAAAAATTAAAGAAAATTAGCTCTTCTTCATTTTTATTTTTTATTCATTTTTATTCTTCCTTCTCCCCCCCTTTTTATTAAAAAAACTCCCATTAAATAGCTCATTTCATTAAAAATCCCTTTTTTAACTAATTTATTCTCGTTATAAAATAATTAAAATATAATTTAAATAATATTTAATAAAATGAATTCATCAGAATCTAATATTACCCCACCGTTGGAAGCTATGGACCAGTTAGCAAAATTGCAGTTTACCTTTTCGTCGCTGCTTTGTAAGTGTTTTTATAGGAAATTAATTAAAACATGTTGGGTATTAAAACTTGAAATCAGAATTTAATTCAAACATTTAATCAAATCTAGTTAAAACAAATTAAAAATCAGAATTCAATTTAAACAAACATTAAATTAATTAAAACAAGTTAGTTCAGAAATTAATTAAAACTAGAATTAAATTAAAACATTAAATCAGAATTTAGTATAAACAATCCCTAAATTAACTCAAACAGACCTTAAAAACCAGAGTTTAATTAAAACAAACATTAAAAATCAAACCAGAATTTAATTACAACATGAGTTTATTCAAAACAAATTTAAATAAATATCAGAATTTTATTTGAACATTTTTCAGCTTCATATCAAGCTCAAATTCAAATGGACGAATCTGCAGCAAGTTTGGATGATTGCGAGACATCGCCACGATTTTCTCCATCCTCTCCAAATAATTCAATTTCAATAAATCCAAAAAATTTTCCTTCTTGTCGAAGAAGTCGAACAACATTTAATAATGAGCAGGTATTTTTAAATTTAATTTAAATTAAATTTTAAATTTAAAGATTGCACAACTGGAAACTGTTTTTAAAAAGACCCAATATCCAGATGTTTGTTTACGAGAAAGGCTTGCTTTGCAAACAGGATTAAGCGAGGCCAGAATACAGGTTATTCCTATTTTTAAATTAAATAATCCTATTGAAAATTACAAAATTAAAATCAGAATTTAATAAAAATAAACAAAATCAGAATTTCATTAAAACACAAACTTTAAATCAGAATTTAATAAAAACAAAATTAAATCCAGAACTCTAATACCCACATTCATGTTTTGCTTCATTTAAATTAAAATCGGAATAAAATTAAAACAAACTTGTATCAGAATTTAGTCAAAACAATTAAAACAAATCAGAATTTAATTTAAACATTTTTAAAATCAAAAACTTTTTTCCAGGTTTGGTTTCAAAACAGACGTGCTAAACATCGAAAACATTCCAAAAGATGCCCAACAACACTGAACAATGATAATCAACAACAACAATTAATAGTAACATCATCCGCTTCAAATTCAAATTTTCTTTGCCCACCAGAAATGGGTGTAGATTTGTTTCGACGTTGTTCTCTCTCCTCTTCTTGTTCTTCAACATCAGCTACAGAATCTAGCCCCCAATTATCACCTTTATTATTAACACCTCAAAAGCAAAATAAGGCTAACAGATTTTTTATTGATAATCTTTTGGATAATAATCAACAAGAACAAATAAATGGGGGAGAAGATGAAGAATGGAATGATGATATGGAACGAAAATAAAAAAATTTTTTAATTTAATTGAATAAATAAATAAATAAAATAATATTAATTAATATTCAGTTTTACTATGAAAATTCTGATTTTAGATTATTTTGTTTAAAAAAAGTTCAAAACAAGTTTATTTAAATAAACAAGTTTGCTTTAAAACAAGTTTATTTATAAACATGTTCATTTAAAATTCTGATATTTTTTAGATAATTGTTGTTTTTCAAGTTTTAAAATCAGAATTTTATTACAACATAACTAATATTTTTTAAAACTTGAAATCAGAATTTGTTTTAATAAAAATCATAATTATTAATGTTTGTTCCAAAATAAGCTTTAAAAAATCAGAATTTTGTTTCCTTTACAATATTCTGAATACTATTTCTGGTTTATTTTTAATTCTGATTTTTCAAAGAGAATAATTCTAGTTTTTTAAAAACCTTGTTGAGACAGATTCCAATATTCTGCTTTTTATAAAACATTACTAATTCTGATTTTTGTTAATTAAATTAAAATACCTACAAAATTTAATTTCAATTAAATATTTACTTAAAATTAATTCTTCTATTGATTATAAACAAAAATAAAAGCAGCCAATAAAAGTTTGTATTATTGACAGAATTGATCTCAATAAATAAAAGAGAATTTACTAAACTAAAAAATATAAATATTTTTTTTATTTGTCATAAAATTAAATATTTTTGCTTTTTTTGATAAAATAATTTTTTTAATAATTATCATTTTAAAATGAATAAATAATTGGAATTATTAATTTTTATTTTTTTTTAATTTAAAATTTATTTTTAATAATTATTAATTAAAATTTAAATTAATTTGTCAGCTACCAAAAATAAATTAGAATTAATTAATTTAAAAATTAGAGTTTATTAAGGGATATTATGAGGGGATTGTCTAACGTAATATTTTAATTATTACCAACCAATTATTATCGAATTAGATACCTAATTTTATTTTTAAGTTAAAAAATATTATTGAAATTACCTATTTAATAAAATGTGTAATTTTCTGAAATTAATTCTGTTTTTCAGAAATAAAGTCAGAATTATTATTTAAGAAATTCTGATTTTTAAAAACATGTTTATTTAAAATTCTGATGTTTTTTAATAATTGTTAAGTTCAAGTTTTAAAATCAGAATTTTATTAAAACACAACTAATGTTTTTTAAAACTTTAAATCAGAATTATTATTTAATAAAAATCAGAATTTGTTTTAAAGTTGCAAAACAAGTTTTAAAAAATCAGAATCTTGTTTCTCTCTTAAATTCTGAATTTATTTCTGATTTGTTTTTTTCTGATAAATAAAAAATCAGAATTTTTTGCTCTTTGTATTTTACATGTATTTTATTTAAAAATACAATTTTGAATAAATCAGAATATTTTATTCTGATTATTTAAATATTTCAACTTTTTTCCCTCATTTTTACATAAATTAAAGTCAATAATATTTTCTTACTTTTATCTTTTAAATTCTTTTATATTAGCTAAAAAATAATGCCAACATTTTACATTTTTATTTACTTTTACTAAAAATTCTGCTTTTCTTTTTCTCTTTTATTTTTTACTAAAAATTTATTTTCCCCCATTTTTCCCCCAAAAAAATTTTTTTCCTCGAAATCTTTCCTAAAAATTAATTTAATTAATAATTTTATTTTTATTAAATTAATAAAAATAATTTTTAATTTAATTTACTAAAATCGATCATTTATAAAATAATTTATTTTTCACTCATGCATTCATAGATATATTAGAGAGAGAATGGACACTCTCTCATTTTTACACACTCTCTCTTCTTTCTTTTACAACAAGAATTATTCTAGTCTCTCATTTTCCCCCACTATTTCCCCTTTTCTCTAACTATTAATAAAACTTTAAATAGACAATTCTTTCTCTATTTTTCTTTTTTAAATTTCTTTTCTTTTGCATTGTCCATCTTTCTCTCTAATAAATATGTACAAGGAAAGGAAGGGGATTTTAAGAGAAAGAGTAAAATTATTTTATATTATTTTTATTATTGAACAACGCAAATATTTATTAAATTCTTTTCGATTAAGCCTATAATTTTTGGAGAAAAAAAATAATTTTTTTTTTAATTTTTGGGGTGAATAATAATAAATTAAAAATGAAAATTATTTTTAAAATGACAAAATTATTTTAATTAAAAATAATTTTAAAATTATTTTTAAAAATTATTTTTAAAAATATTTTCAAAAAATTATTAATAAAAGGCAGCAGTAATACATATAAAAGCATTTATTATTTTGGTAAAGCTTATTTATTTGATTGTAAATCAATTTAATTAAACCTAATATTTCCCGTTATTATTATTCCCTTTTTACAATTACAACTTTCCGGATTGTAAAATACATTTTTGTGTTTTCCGGAAAGTTTCAAGTTTTGCAATTCTGATTTTGTTGTTAATTACTGTCAAGTATTTTCCGGAAACTTTAAATTTGTATTTTCCGGATTCTTTCTGTTTTGTATTTATTTTCATGTTTTCCGGAAAGTTTTATATATTCTATTCTTCCTTCGGGTTCTATAATTCTGATGTTGTTTAGTTACTTCTGAAATTAATTCTGAAATTTGTATTTTCCGGAAAATACTATTTCTGATTTTTGTATTTTTTCTTTTGTATTTCTAGTTTTGGTGTTCTGTTTTGTATTTTCTGTCATATTTTTCTGGTATTTTTATTTTAACCCTTATTGCTTTAAAATCAAAACAGAATAATTTATTTTTATCAAAATAAATTGTTTTTTCTTATAAATAATTTAAAATGACTCAGAATTATGACATTTATTTTAGTTTTAATTAATTAATAAAATAATTATTTTTTCTGAAATTTAATTATTTTATTTTTAAAAATATTTTATTTTTTAGTTTATAAAATCGAAGAAACAATTTTTTCTCTTTTTTATTTTCTCTTCTTTTAGTTTTGTAAATATTTTTTCCTCTTTAAATTTGTTAAGTAAATAGTAGTATATTATTTCTTAATTTATATTTAATTTTTAACCTTTATTTTTTACTTAACAAATATTTAATTGAAAATTTAATTTATTTTTTATTTTCCAAATAATTTAAAAAATTCAAAATTATTATCCTGAAGTTTAAGGGGATTTTTACGGGTTTTAAAGGGATTCTTTTATTTTTTAGAATCTCCAATTGCTGTGTGTCTTCTTAAAATTGATCACAAAATATTTATCTATAAGCTGTCCACAGTTTTTTTAAAATATTCCACAAATTCTGTGGGCACTTATGTAGTATGTGGTTGTTTTGGGGCTGCAAAGCTTTTAGAGCGTATACTCGATCGAGTAATTTTCGAATAATTTTGAAAAAAATATTTTTATTTTAAAATTCAAAATAAACAAATTAAATTATTTTTTAAGGAAAAATTAAAAAAAAATAATTTTTTTAAAAACCAAATTTTCAAAAAATCAGCAAAAATGTCTTCTTCATCTCCATCAATTATTCAATCAACTCCAAATACAAACAATCAAGATACACCAATAAATACTCCAATAAATAATTCAACACCACGTATATATTCACTAAACAACCCAATTTATCAAAAAATGAGAGAATTTATTTTTGATTTGTGTGATAAAGGTATTGGGGCTATTGCTTCTACTGAACAGCTAAAAGATAAATTTGGGGAGCAAGTACCGACATTGTGCACAATTTATAAATGGAGAAGGGAATATCGGGGAGGAAAGGTTTTTTCTTTTTTAATTTTTAAAATAATTTTTTTAAAATTTTCAAGAATTATTTTTATTAAAATAATTTTTTTAATTGATTTTTTATTGAATTTATTCATTTTTTAAATAGTCTAATTGAAGAAAATAATTTTTAAAAATATTTTTTAAAATTAACAATAAAACTAGAATACCTAAAATTAATTAAAATAATTTCTAAAAATATTCTTTTCATTTTAAAATGACTTAACTAACCTATAGATAAACTAGCAGTAATTAATTAACCCCTCAACAATTAAAAAATATACTCTATTCGAAAAACACTTCCAGCCAAAATATAAATAAATTAAAACCCTTAAAAATAATTTTAAAAATTAAAGAAAATTAAAAGCTATGGGTATTTTAACGTTTGGGTGTTTTGAACACTGCTTAAATCTCGCTATTGATTGTCGTTAAATAAACTTACACATTGCTATAATATAAAAATATATAATTATTAAAGAATTGTAATTACAATTATTTAAATTACAAATTGTAAAAAATAATTGTAAAATAAACTTGTTTTTATTGTAAAACTTTTATTTTAATAATTGAAAAACTTGTTGATAATTGTAAATTTAAATAAACTTGAATACTTCAAGTTTTATTCTTAAGATTACAAATTGTAATTTTATTTCAAGTTTTACAAAAGATTGTAATTTAACAACAACTAACAATAAATTTGATACTAATAACTTTTATTTGTTTTTAGTAAATCGATTTTTGATGACAAAATAAAAATTGAGGAATCTTCTTAAAAAAATTTAAAATTATATATTTTAAATTGAAATTAAATAAATTTAAAAAAAATAAAAATAGGAAAAATAAAAAAATATAATTTGAAAATAAAAGAAAAATATACATATGTATATAAATTAAATTAAAAATAAGAGTAAAATAAAATTAAAAAATAATTAATTTAAGGGAGAAAAACAATTATTGGATAAACAAAATAATATTAGTAATACACCCGAATCAATGGTTTTACAACAAAATAGTGTTGGTAGAAAGGCCAAGAATCATGTTGAAAAATATTGTTCAGCTTGTAATCGAGAAATGAGCACTCGACATTATTATGAATTTCATATGCTAAATGTATTTTAATTTTAATTAATTAAAAAAATATTTTTTTAAAGGTTCACGATGTTTTGTTGGGTAATAGATCGGCAACTGTTGAATTATTAGAGAAAATGTCTTCTACTCGAAAGCAACAACTTACTTTTAGGTTTATAATTAAAGTTTATTTATTGTAAAACATTTTACAAATTGTAAAAAATAAATAAACTAAAAATAAACTTTGTTTTCCAAGTTTATTTATTAGAATAAATAAACTTGGAAATATTGTTTTTAATAAACTTGACAACAACTTTAAGATTTTGTAAAATTAACTTTTTTTACAATTTGTAAAATAAACCTGTACTAATTGTAAAACATTAGATTACAAATTGTAAAAAAATAGAACTTGGAAATAATAAACTTTGTTTTCAAGTTTATTATTTAGATAAACTTTTTGTAAAAAATGTTTTAAATAAACTTGTTTTAAACATTTAAAATAAATAAACTTGAAAAACAAACTAACAAACTTTAAATGTTTTTACTAAACTTGAAACAAACTTTGTTTTTAAACATTCTAAATTACAATCTAAAACAAAAAAAGGTGTGATTCTTGTTTTGGCCGTTGCATCGACTACGACAATTTTGAAGAATTACAACAACACAAACTTGAAAAACACGGGATAGAAATACCTCTACTTGCATTACAATTTAAAAAGAATAAAAATAATAATAACAATGCTTCTCCTCCTGGAAAGGCAAAAAATTATTTTTTTAAATATTTTTTAGAAATATTTTTTTTAATAATTTAAGATGAGAGCACATCCAAAATTGGCTCGTTCAGTAACCATTTGTCGTGATAAGTCTTTGCCTTTGCCGCCTGGTGGACTTCGGTAAAAAAATAAAATAATTTTTTTGTTTAATTTTTAAAATTTATTTTTTAGTCGTTCAGCCCGTATTCCAAAACCAACATCGGCAATTATTCATTCTCTTTTGTTGGCGAAAGACGAAAATGGTTCTGAAAGTGGGGAGCAAATAAAGAAGGATTCAAGTAAAATACACGAGCGTTCACAAATTTTACAAGGGCTTAAAGATGAAGAAGCTAGAGAGGATGCTGAACTTGATGGTCAATAAAAATTATAAAAAAAATTATAAAAAAATTAAAAAAAAATTTTTTCCACAGATTGTATTAAAGGAATAAAACGACGTTGGGGAGGAGGAGTTAAATCAACAAAAAATTTAAATAAAATAAATGAAATTAATGAAGAATTATTGCAAAATAATGAAACAAAAAGTGTCCAAGAAGAAGAACCTTTTGTCACAATTTTGAATGATGGACGTATTGAAGTTGAAGAAACTCAAGTAAATTAAAAGAAAAAGCTATAATTTAAAAATATTTTTAGATTAAAAAGTCAAAAAATGTGCGTGAAAAGTGCTTAGATCCGCTTATGGCTCTTGCTTCGGCTGCGTTAATGGAGAAGGTGAATGGGGGAATATTTTATTTAAAATTCTGACTTTTATTGGTTTTCCGGATGACATAAATAATTGTAAACTAATCCGGAATAATACCGGAATTTTCATATATTTTTCCGGAAATGTTTTATAAAATACCTATATTCTAATTTTTTCCGGAAAGAATTAATATTATTTTTCCGGAAAGTTTAAAATTCTGAATTTTTTCCGGAAAGTAGAATAAAGATAAGAATTTATTTTATATTTAGCTTTCCGGAATTTTGTATATATTTTCCGGAAAATTTAAAATTCTGATTCTTCCGGTTAGAAATAATACCAGAATTTTATATAATTTTCCGGAAAAAATTACTATCCTTTTCCGGAAGAAATAATATATTTTCCGGAATGTTTAAAATTCTGAATTTCTTTCCGGAAAATAAAAATCAGAATTTATTTTATATTTATTTTTCCGGAATTTTTAATATTCCTCCTTAACTTTTTTCCGGAATCAAGCAGTAGCTGTATATTACAGTGACTTTCTATTAGAATAAATAAAAATTAATTTTATTTAATTTTTCTATCAATTTTAAAAGAATGCTTCTGCTAAGGCTATCAACAACAACAAAACAATAAATAATAATTCTTATATTAATTCAACAACAACAGAAACTTTAAATCATACTTCTTCTTCATATCCTTCATCTACATCCTCAGACAATTTAAAATTAAATTCTTTAAATTCAACAACAGCAAATACATTATCTAATATACAATCAACAACAAATAATAATAAAATTAAAGAAATTTTTCGCGAAAAAAAGATTTCGGCAACAACAAAAATAGATAATAAAAAACAAAAGAAAAATAATGTTGGTTGGAATAAAGGGGATAAAAATGAAGAAGAAAATAATAAAAATAAAAATATTGTAGAGGATATTCAACAACAAAATAATTCTGAAGCTTTTCAGGAGGAGGAAGAGGAACAACAACAAGTTGGTACACAAAATGTGGAAAACGTTGCTGTGAGAATATAAATTAATAATATAACTTTTTTCCGGAAATGATAAGACCAGAATTTGTTAAAACATTCCGGAAGAAATAATATCAGAATTCTATATAAATAAAAATAATACTTTCCGGAAAAATATAGAAGGTATCAGAATAGATATAGGAATTAATAACCTTTTTCCGGAAATAATATAACCAGAATTTCGTTTTCCGTAAAAATAAAATTATATACCTTTCCGGAAAGTTTTATATATTTTCCTGAATATTAATACCTTCCGGAATTCTGTATACCTTTTCTGGAAGGTTAATATATTTTCCGGAATATTAATACCCTCCGGAATTCTATATACCTTTTCCGGAAGGTTAATATATTTTCCGGTATATTAATACCCTCCGGAATTCTATATACCTTTTCCGGAAGGTTAATATATTTTCCGGAATATTATATACCTTTCCCGGAAATGACTTATAGAATTCTACTCTTTTTTTCCGGAAATAATAAAAATAAAATCAGAATTTGTAAAATTTTCCGGAAGAAATTAAATACAATTATTTTATATATTTTTCCGGACAGAATATTAACCAGAATTTAAATTAAGCAATAAAATTTTAGGTAGAATATCCTCGTGATTCTGCTTCGATTGAAAACAATAATAACAATAATAATAACAGCATTATTATTCCTGCATCTTCTCAATTTTTTACTCTCTCAGCAGCACAGAATCAAACAGCTCTGTTTGTTTCGCAAGACGATTCTACTTGGTTTGGGCAGTCAGTAGCTGCTCAAGTAACAATTTTACCTTCGTCTTTTTTTAAAAAATATTTTTTTCTAGTTGCGTTTAATGCCTCTACATATTAAAGAATTGGCTAAAATGAGAATTCAACAAGTAAAGAATTTTTTAAATTAAAAAAATTTTTAATTTTAAGGTCATTTTCGAATGCAATTCTTCCACATTTGCGTCTTTCCATCAATTTGCCCAGCTCCAATCCAAACCACAAAATTCCCGCAGCAATGATTCTCCGGCAGCTACAAATTTTTCAACAGAACAAAATAATGGAATTGAACAAACTTTGGAAATTAATGGGGAAAGAGAAGAAAATAATGAAGAGGTTGATGTTATTACTGTTGAGGAACAACAACAAAAATTGAATAATGAAACAAATTGAATTTTAAATTGAATAATTTTATTAAAACTCTGATATTATTAAGTGAGAGATTATGTTTGGTGTTTTAGAGAATTTACTAGTTGATTTTGGAATAAACATATAGTAGTTTATTTTAAGTGTTTGTTTAAACTTTGTTTTTCTCTGTTTTTACAATTGTAATTTTTATAAAACAAAGTTTATTTTACAATTATATCTAAACTTTGTTTTTAAAACAAACTTTGTTTGTGCAAC
Organism: Meloidogyne arenaria; assembly: GCA_036172955.1. Classification (NCBI taxonomy): domain Eukaryota; kingdom Metazoa; phylum Nematoda; class Chromadorea; order Rhabditida; family Meloidogynidae; genus Meloidogyne; species Meloidogyne arenaria. The sequence continues at coordinate 362,338 of JARQAB010000033.1, read as the reverse complement.
AAACTTTGTTTTTACAATTAAGTTTATTTTAAAGTTTGTTGTTTCTCTTTGTTTTTACAATTATATTTTTACAACAAACTTTGTTTTTAAAATAAACTTGTTTTTAAATAAACTTTGTTTTTGTAACAAAGTTTATTTTCAAGTTTATTTTAAAGTTTGTTTTTCTGACGTGTTTTCTTTATGTTTGCAACAAACTTTGTTTTCAAGTTTATTATTTGTAAAATGTTTTGCAAAATGATTTTGTTGTTTTCTCATGTTTGTGTAAAACAAGCTCCAGTATTTTCCAAAATTAACTGAACATTTTACAATTATATATTTAATATTATTATCTATATATTATTTTTTTATTTCATTGATTCTTCCTTTCGTCTCTTTCAATTATACACATTATTTTATTAAAACAATATTATTGCTTGTTTTTAGAATAAAATGTTTTTACAAATTTTGTTTGCTTATTTTTAACATAAAATTCCGAACTTGTCAAGGTGTCTAGTAATAATTCCCAGTCTCATTTCTACAGTCCCGGCAGCAACTGTTCTCAACTTTAAAAATTGTTTCTAGCTTATTTTAATTTTTACAAACCTGAGCGCTTTGAACAGGGTCTAAATTAATTAATATTAGTGTTTTTAGAGGCTATAACTTTTCTTAATGTTAATTCTTTTTAAATTTATAGTCAAAAGAAAGAGGATAGTTAGGGCTATAAAATATTAAAAAGATCAAATTTTTATCTGGAAAATTCGGAAAGTTATGAATTTTTAAAGGAATATAATAAGTTTTACAACGTAGATAAGTTTTGCTAAGTTTATTACAAACTTGAATTCAAGTTGCAGCTTAAAAAAGTTTCTATTATAAGCTATAAGCAACTTTATTACAAACTTGGATTAAATAAACTTTTTTAAGCTTAAACTTGAAAACTTTTTTGGGCTGCAACTTGTTCAGATATTAAGTCAGGTGTATGTATATTTTTGATAATTTAATATTTATAAAAATAATTTTTACTTTTTTAATAAATTAATATTTTAACAAATACCTAAAAGAATACTAGCTGAACGAAGCTGCAGTCCCCCTCCAATAAAACTCCGAGTCAATTCTTCCCTAAAATTTCCCTTAGGTCTCCAACAATGACACTCCACTTTATGCTCTCCAGGAGAACTAGGCACAAAACAATTTCCATAACCCGAAATTGAATGACGTCCATATTTATCATAATTCCACACTTCTACGAGTATTCTAGGCCAGCCTGTAAAGGAAAAAAAAATTTTTTTTAATTTAAAAATTAAATTTTCCTTGAATTGTTCTAGTAGCAAGGTGTACGTCTATAGGATGGGCAAAGTAAGCACGTTCACTTTCTGGCAAGTCTGTATGTGTTTGCCCTTCTACTTCGCCTTCTATTACTCTCCAACCACCTCCTTTTTTAATTAAAAAAATTTTTTTTTGAATTTTTCCAAATTTTTTGGGCCAAGAAAATTTTTATTTTAAACTTACCACAATGCAAACTCCAACGACAAGCTACTCGATTATCGCCAAAACCATAAGCGGATTCAATTTGACCGATTATATGTATTTCTGCTGCCATTTTAGTTAAATATTTAAAGAATATTTTTAATTTTAAGCATAATTTAGTATTTTTGTTACCATGACAACAAAAATATTACAGTAAAATTTATTTTAGTTTCCAAGTTCATTTTTCGCGAAAAAATCAAAATTCGACTTAATTTTTTCTTAATTTTTATGTCAAAAGAAAGAAGAGATTTGGAGCTATAAAATGTTAAAAAGATCAAATTTTTATCTGACGGATTCGAAAAGTTATGAATTTTAAAGGAATATAGTCCAGCTGTTTTTAGACTGTTTTTAGTCTCTTTTAGTAGAAATATAAAATTTAACAAAAAAATTATTCATTTTCTCGAGCCCTAATTTACTGGGCAATTAGCCAGTTTTGTAATTATTTTAAAGGGTTTACATGCTAGTTTGGAGGGTCTAATAAATTCTTAGAAAATTTTCCTTTCCTCAACTACCTAACACAACTATCCTTAACTACTCACCCTAAAAAAACTTCCAAAAAACACAAGTTTTATTTTACATACGAATCAAAAAAACATTTAAGTGACAAGAAAAATATAACAAGGCAAGAACATTCAACAACAGAAATTTAGGGAATTTAATGTGAATTATTATATGACACAATATTTATGGAATTGATGACAATAATATATACATACAAGTGAGGGGCTTAAAGGCTAAGAGAAAAATCACAACAAGAGCAAATTGTTTCAATGTTCGGTTGCAAGGAGTAGCATACTAAGCGAGCACAGGATTTCCTGAAATTCAAAAGGGAAATTTTTTTGAGGAAAAAATTTCAAAAAAAATTTTTTTTCCCCTTACCAATTTGTCGTCGTATTCAATCCTCTTCCGACGTCTCCTTTGACTCCTCAGTGCTGTAAATGTCGTCCTCCTTCTTGTCTGTACCATCCTTGCCGTCCTTCCCATCCTTGCCGCTTCCACCCTTTTTGTCCTTCTTCTTATCGTCCTTGCCCTTCTTTCCTTTCTTGCTCTTCTTCTTCTTTCCGTCCTTTCCATCCGAACTGCTACTACTGCTGCTTTTGCTCTTAGCCGTATGCTCCTTCTCAGACTTCTTGTCATCCTTCTTATCGGACTTTTTGTTGTTATCCTCCTTCTTGTCATCCTTCTTGTCCGATTTATCAGCTTCAGACTTTATGTCTGATTTTTCAGCCGTCTTTGAATCCGCGTCCGATACAAGTCCCGATTCCAAGTCGGTGCCGCCACTCTTCTTTGACGACTTCTCGTTGCTTTTGGCTTCGTCCTTTTTGTTGTCGTTGCCACCGCAGGCAAAGCAATAGACCTTGGAATTGAAGGAAAAATAAAAAATTTTTTGGAAGGTTAATTAACTAACCAAGAAGCAGAGGCACGCGATTAAGGCCAAGATTCCTATTATCGCGAGAACAAAATTGCGTACCTTGCCTGCGACAGCCCCCGGACTGATCCAGCCGAAGAAAACCTTCATGATCTTCACATCGTCGTCGGTGTTGTCCACAGCATTCCCACTAGCAACTGCAAAGTTGAAGAGAAGAATGGCGCCAATCAGCAGCGGAGAAGAAGAAGAACAGTGCTTGAAACCAGACATGTTGAGTGAGCAGAGCAAAACGCTGGTGAATTTTGTAGGTGATAAAGATTAAAGATTTTGGGGCTTTTATAGTTAATTTGGAGATATCCAAGAAGTCGAAGAAGCATAATAAAAGTTTCCCGTTTTTGATCAGCATGGGAGAATATTTAGTCTTTAACGTCCAACAAAAAAACGAATAAGAGCTAACCCAAATTGCTTGTAAATCAAAATTTTATTTCTTAAATTCTGATATTTTATTCTGATACATATATAAATTAATAAAGTTTTACAACTTGTTTCGAAACAAGTTTTTCTAACTCGAACATTTGTTAAAGATGTTTTACAACTTGTTTTTACAATTGTTTAAAACTTGTTTTACAAATTGTAATTTTATCAGGTTTTAGAGAAATCAGAATCTAATTTTTAAAAATCAGAATTTGTATTATTTAAAAATCAGAATTTTTACAAATCAGAATTTAATTTTTGAAAATCAGAATTTAACTTTTAAAAATCAGAATTTAATTTCTAAAAATCAGTGTTTGTATTTTTTAAAAATCAGAATTTAATTTTTATTAAAATCAGAATTTAATTTTTAAAAAATCAGAAATTTTAATATATGTAAATTCTGATTTTTTACAATTTATTATTTGACACAATTCTTGTCCTTTTTATTCTTTTAATTATTTATCATCATCTTTTTACACATCTTTTCTCAATTTTTCCTAAAATCTAATTTGCTTTTTCTTGTCATAACCTCAAAATAAAGACGAAGCAGCGGCTTTTAACAAAAGAACAGATATATTCATATATTGGTTACCGCCGGGAATTAAATTAATTAGTAATGTCACACACAAAAACAAGCATTATTTAGAGCCATAAATTGACGAATTGAATCTCAATGTTTTTAAGGTTTTTTGTTTTGGAAATTTATTTGGAATATACAGAACAAAATTAAAATTAAATTGAAACATTCTTTTGTAGATTTTTATAAGCTCCAAACACCCCGGAAGTGAATAATATGAAGCATTCTTGTTTTGAATATTTCCGGAAGAAATTAAAAATGAGAATTTAATAAAACTCTTCAGGAAAAAGATATTATAAATAAATAGAAATGTTTCCGGAATATATATAAAAGCTTCCGGAAAATATATAAATGTTTCCGGAATATATAAAAGTTTTCTGAATATATATAAATGTTTCCGGAATATATAAGTTTCCGGAACAAAAATAGAGAGACTCCCATAAAATTCTTTCCGGAAAACTTTTTATCTATAGAAAAAATGTCTTTCCGGAAACTAATCAAATTCTGAATTAATTTTTTCCGGAAATAAAGACATTCTAGTTATTTCAGAATTTAATAAATCTTTTCCGGAAAGGTTTTATTCCCTTCCCTTCATTTTTAAACCTTTCCCGATTTTCAGGATTATATTTTTAAAATACACACCAAAAATCTAAATAAATAACGTTGATGCCACTCTTCTAATATTTTATGTTTTGCTTCCATTTTCCTCTAAAACATTACTTGTCTTTTAATAATACAAATAATATGAAAAGGTAAAATGGCTCTCAATTTCATATTTGTTTGTCCTGAAATAGGGCAGAATATTAACTATTAAATATTATTTTATAATTCCCCCTTAATTTTTGTTATTTATTGTGTTTTCGGATTTTCCTGAAACATTACAATTTATTTTGCTCTTTTTCCGGTCGTAAAATATTAAACAGTAGAATTCCGGAATAAAATAAAACTTTCCGGAAAAGTTTTAATTAAATTCTGATTTTTAATTAAATAATTCTGATTTCTACTTAATTAAATTCTGATTTTAATTTCCGGAATTAAAATCAGAATTACCTAAACAGGTTTTATAAATTTATTTACAAATCCGAAACTTCAAAGCAGAAATTAAAATCAGAATTTAATAAAACATTTCCGGAAAGTTTATTTACAATTACAATTTAATTTCTTTTATTTTTACAATTTGCTTTTAAGTTTTCAGGAAGTTTTTGCAAGCGAATAAAGTTTCGGTGGATTAAAATTTTACAAAATTAAATAAAACTTGGGTTTTTGCAAGAATGTCGGTATTTTTTATAAATGAATGGAGTCTTTCCTCGATAATTTTTTGTAGGCGTTCCAGTCAATTTATTTAATATAATATCCATATAAAATTTTCTTCTAATTTTTTATAGAATTTATTTATTATAAATTTATTTACCTATTAGGATCTTGTCATACGTAGTCACAAATTTACGACACCCTCTATTTGACGTATAATTTTTAAAGCTAATTGGGGGCCCAATTGCTTTCTGCCTTAAAAGCCTTCAATTCCATTCAATTCCATTTAATTTCACATACACCTCAGTTTTACGGATACTCTTTTTTCATCCCTAAGGGTCTACATAGTGATACTCAGAGATCGACTGAGTATCACTACTTCCGACAATATAACTTTACTATTTTCTTGTTTAAATTTCATAATATTTTTGCTTCAGTTTCCACAGTAATCTAAAAAATATTTTTTTTACTTTCACCTTTATCACTTTAAAAAAAAAAGACATCCACCAAAATTAACTTAACTTTATATTGGATTAATGCCTTGAGAAACGAAACACTTCTGCTCAATTGCTTTCTGCCTTAAAAGCCACACATTATTGCTAGGTCTATCTCTATTCCCTCCCTGCTTTTTACCCCCTCCAACATTCTTCTCGTTCTCTTTGAATTTTCTTTTATTGCTTCAACTTTCAAAATCGGATTAGGCATGCTTCATCGCCGGAACCGGTGTTTGTGTGTGAGTTTTGTATGAGATGATGATGATGACTGGCCATTGCCGGTTAATTGCCTTTTCGGGGGTATTTTCCTTTGGGAATTTTTTTTTATAAAAATTGAAAATATAAATAAATATATTTGTAAAAAAGTAATGTGCCAAACAACTTTAGAAAACTGACAAAATGACTTTAACAAAATTACCGAAAATGGCAAAATTTTTGAGAAAACACGTTGGGAGGAAAATGAAAATTTTTTTACTACAAGCTATTTTAGTCAAAAAAAGTGTTTGTGTGGTTGGACAAAAAATATTTTTATTTAAAAAATATTTTTGTAGTTCAACCTATTTTTAGTCTATTTTATATTCCGGAAAATCCACTTTTGCAATTAAATAGTAAGACCACCCAGAATTTTTTAATCTTTTAATTGTTTAAATAAACTCTAGGAAGTCAAAAAATGGAAAATCAGTGAATATTTAATAGCCTAATAATTTAAAAAAATTTTGAAAGTTTTTAAAATATAATTGAAAGTTAGCCTAATGTCGGTTGATTATTTGTCTTCCTTCCGTAAATGTATTACAGTCTGTATTCCTGAGGTCTATATTTCCGGAAATTAAATTTTATTAACTTTTGTATTTTCCGGAATATATATTTCCTTTCCGGAATTTTTCCGGAATATATATTTCCTTTCCGGAATTTTTCCGGAATATATATTTCCTTTCCGGAATTTTTCCGGAATATATATTTCCTTTCCGGAATTTTTCCGGATCCTTCCTATTTAATATTTTATTTCCGGAAAAGCATACCAGAATAATAGTTGACATTTCAAGAAAATAGAAGTTTATTTATTTGTGTATTTTCCGGAAGGTATACACTAGCTATAAATTTAAAAAAAATACAGAGTCTCTTCCGGAATCCAAAAGTATTAAAAACTTTCCGGTTCTATATTTTATTTCCGGAAAAGTATAGAAGTTAATTTTTTAGTATTTTGATATTCTGGATTAACCAATTATTATACCACCAACTTCCCTTCTCCATCTTTCCATTTCCCCTCCCAAAAGCCAAAACAAAATTAATCGGTAAAGTGAAGAGCCGCGCTCTTTTTTCTTTCCTTAAAAGAATTCCATTTCATTTAATTCAATTTTTATTCATTGCCATCTGCCCCCAAAGCTTAGGAAGCAATAGTAACAAAAGCCAATGTTTGGCCTGTCACTGCCAGAAAGTAAAAAAAAGGAAAAATGTGGAGGGGCCACACAAGACCAACCTTTTGGCTTTTTCATTTGTTATACTGTAAAAGACGAAAAAATCATTTGGCGGAAAGAAAAAAAATTTTTTCTCATTTTTCTTTAATTCATGTTGTGGCATTTGCCGCATAAAACACAACTATAATTTATTTAAATATTATACTGTATTTTATACTTATATTTATTTTAGTATGTATCAGTGATATGTATCACGGACTGAGAAAAAAGTAGGGTCTGGTTTTGGAAAATTTCTCGAGTTTGGCCAAAAAAGTCAAGGTATCGGGTTCCCTGGTATGTACATAAATCCCTGGTAAATACATACATCCCTGGTATGTATTTTCCGGAAAGTATACTAAAGTCTTTCCGGAAAAGTATACTTTTTATTCTCAGCCGGAAAGTAAAGAGAAAGTAATCCGGAAAACACTACTTTTTAGTATAGATATTTCCTTAAATAGGTATATATTTTAACACAACAATGAAATTATTTTCTTTTCGGAAAACTTTGTTTTATATCAAACTTTATTTCTGGAAAGCTTATTTTTATATAATTAGCTTACTTAAAATTCCAAATATTCCTACTAAAATGAAAAACACATCATCTCCTATTATTACAAAATCATCACCTTCCCCTGACTGCCAAGGCATTTTTCGGTTGCTATCATCACCCAATGATAATACCAACTCTGTTGAGGATAATAAAATTAAATTTCATCCTTTAAGCGTTGGAAAATTAAATCATAAACCAAGCAAAGGTAAATTAAAACCTTTTTTGTTTGATGAATATACTTCCGGAAAACACTTTCCCGAAAAACACAAAAGGAGGATTATATTCCAGAAAAACTTTATTTATATTCCGGAAAGCACATATATTTGAATAAATAGAAATATAAATTTCCGGAAACATTTAGTAAAAAATACGAAAATTCATTAGTTCGGGGGAAAATAATTTTCCGGAAGGAAATTATATTTCCGGAAAAATGCTCAACCATAAACATCAACTTTATAAAATATTCCGGAAAATTCCGGAAAACACATAAAAATATTTGAATAAATAAAAATACAAATTTCCGGAAAACATGCAAATATTTATTTTATAGGCAAATTACTCTCTGCTCTAATCGCTAACACTCGACGTTCACGTCATTCTGGTAAGGGTTGGAATATTAATTTAATTTTCAACGTTTTATTAAAAATTCATAGCGCGCAATTCCCAAGCATTTAACGCTACATTTTTGGCAGGAGGGGAGGAAAACAGAATTAAATTGGATTTTGTAAAGGAAGAATTATTAAATGGTAATTTCCGACATTTTTTAAAAATTTTTTTTTAATTTCTTTTTAATTTTAGAAGAAAATGAAATAAAATTGAAACAAAATATATTAGATGTTAAGGTGACCACATTTAGTTTAATTAATTTAAAAAAATTATTTTAATCAGGATATCAATCAAAAGCCTATAACATCATCTTCCTCCTCTTCTTATTCTTCATCTGAATCCCCTCATAATCCTCCTCCTCCCCAATCTTCTACTTGTTCCTCTTCTCTATTCCCCCCTTTACCTTCTCAACGTTTCCAAACAGAACAAAAAAATTTTGGAGGTTTTCCATTTTTAACCAATCCAAATGGCCATTCATTCCCTCCCTTCCCACCCTTTTTATTACCTCCACAACACTCATTTCCACATGGCCATCCAATACATTTTCTTCATGGATTGCACCAACCACCTAATTTTATTTCCGGATTGCCTCTAAACGGACAAACTTGTAAGTTTAGTTTTCCGGAAAATATATTCCGGAAAAATATAATTTCCGGAAAATATAAATATTATAGCTATATTGTTTTCCGGAAAGTATATTTCTTTATTTCCGGATAGTTATTATTCTCATAAAGATTATACCTACAGAAGATAGTCTTCCGGAAATATATTATATTTAGTTCCCGGAAAATACAATTCCGGAAATATTTAATTTATATAGAATATTTAATTGTTATATATTTTATAGCATCTATGGGTAACTTAGCGGCAGTAATAAGCGCAGCATCAGCCGTTATAAACCCGCAAAACAAGCAACAACAAAATACTCCACCAAACGAGTTAATAAAATAAACAGAACTATTATAAATTAAAATTTTTAAAAAATTTAGTCAAACATCCTCTTTAATAAATGAAACCTCCGAATCTGTGGCACAGCTTTCAGTTAATTTTTAAATCTTATTTAAAATTATTTTTTCCTTCTAGTCGGAAGGAAGTTGTTCACCGGCCATCGATGACCACCAAATTAGTCCAAGTCCAAAGACCTCAAAATGCATCGACGCTACCTCGTTAACATGCTCCGTCTGTGGGGATATTTCTAGCGGTAAAGACTTTAAATTTTCAATAAAAAGTCGTTTTTAAGGCCGCCATTACGGTATTTTAGCCTGTAATGGCTGCTCAGGCTTTTTCAAGCGAAGTGTTCGACGACGTCTTATCTACCGCTGTCAGGCTGGAACAGGAACATGTGTTGTAGACAAAGCTCATAGGAACCAATGTCAAGCTTGCCGTCTCAAAAAATGTTTGGCGAAAGGAATGAATAAGGACGGTTAGTGAAAATAAACAAGCAAGCCGGAAATGTATAGATACTCTCCAGAAAATATCTTCCGGAAATACAAACTTTTCTGGAAACATAATTTTCCGGAATATATCATTTGTGTTGAATAACTATAGGTATTGTCTGGAATATAATTTATTTTCCGGAAATGAGTATACTTCATCCTTTCCGGAAAATTATACATTCTATTCATAAAATATATACTCTTCCGGAAAACCCCTAGATGTATACTTTTCCGGAAATTATATTGTCATTGTAATTCTGTTCTTGTATTTTCCGGAATATAATTTATTTTCCGGAAATGAGTAAATATTTAATCTTTCCGGAAAATTATACATTCTCTTCATAAAATACCTATATGCTCTTCCGGAAAACCCATACCTATTATATACTTTTCCGGAAATTATATCTATTGTAATTCTGTTCTTTTCTTCTCTAGCCGTCCAGAACGAACGTCAACCTCGTAATTCTGCAACCATCCAGCCTCCTACGGGTTTTGAAACTTTATATTCTCATGCAAACTTTTTTAGGCTAGTTTTATTTTCTCTGCTATAAAGTTTATTTTTTAAAGGGATTGTTCAAATGTGCTTTCTTCAGCCGTCGATTTTGTACATTTACCAAGAGATCAACAACAACATTTTGGAAGGTTAAAAAATTATTTTTCCGATTTCCCCCTCAAAAAATATTTTTTTCAGTTCTTCAAATCCTCCTTTATTTCTTCATGACAAAGACCCACTTAACTATCCTCCCCAACCAAATAATCTTTCAAGTTTAATATCTTCAGTAGAGTCAAGTACTGAAGAAAGATTGGCATTTAGTGAATTAACCGCTAGAATAATGACTTTATTAATTAAATGGGCTAAAGGAATGCCTTCATTTGTTAATAACATCTGTGCGAATGACAGGGCAAGTTTTTTTTGAGAAAAAAATTTTTTTGAAAAAATAATTTTTTGGACCGGAAATTTTGAATTAACGACATAATTTTTAATTTTTTTCCCCATTACAGTTATCCTTATTGGAGGGTGCATGGGCGGAGCTTTTCCTCCTTTTCGCTTTTGAAAGCTCAACGCTTTTAGAAGAAACATCCAAGTTTATACCTCCTCGTTTACTGCAGGCATTGAATGCCTTACAGAACAATTTTAAACGACTAGAAATGGATCAGTCAGAAATTGTATGTCTTCGAGGGGTTTTACTGTTTCGCCCGGGTAAAGAACCTTACAAATTATATTAATTTTATTAAATTTTTAGAATTGCCAGGAATTGAGAATTCAGCATTAGTGCAACAATTACAAGACCAATCCATTGTCTGTTTACTTAAAAATTTCGAAAAATTTTCAAAAAAAAATTTTTTCAGTTAGGCCTGCAACAACAATCAATGCGCCGTTCCCCCCAAATTACCCGTTTTGGACGTATTCTTTTATTCTTACCTACTCTAAGATTGGTAGCAGACCCCAAATTAATTGAAGCAGTCTTTATTAATATAGCTTTTGATAATAAACCAGTGAATAAAGTTTTGGAAACTTTATTGACAGAAATATAAAATAAAATAAGCAACTATAATTAATGTTTAAAAAAGTTTCTATTTGTAAAATAATATTACAAATTGTAAATGTTTTTATTGTTTTTACAAACATGTTTAGATTAAAGTTTATTTTTCTGCTTATAATTATGTTGCTTCAAGTTTGAAAAGTTTGCAAGTATTAACAAGTTTTAAACTTGAGGAAACATTTGTAAAACAAGTTGTATTATGTAAAACATGTTTACTACAAAGTTTTGTTTAAATAAACTTGTTCAAATCAAAGTTTATTTAATAAACATGTTCAAATAAAAGTTTTGTTTTCTTCTTTTCGGGAAACATGCTTTTCCGGAATATACTATTTATATTAGTTAACTATATACCTATTTTCCGGAAAATATTTTATTTTCCGGAAATGAATAAACATTTAAACTTTTCCGGAAAGTATATGAGTACTCTTCAGGAAATATATTTTTTCCGGAAAAATTGTGTTGTTTTAAGTTTAAAAATGTTGCAACTTTTTACATATTGTAAACTTGAAAAAATAATTGTAAAACAAGTTGTATTTTTATTTAATTAATTAGGATATGAAAATTAAACAAATACAATGCTTTAGATGGAGTTTAAAAAAATTAGGAAAATTAAACTGATATGAAAAATTAATTTAAAAATAAGAAATGAGCATAAAGACGAAGGGGAATGTTTTTTTAAATTTTAGTTGGCAGTCTTCCAACCATTTTTTGGAATTTTAAAAATATTTTTGAATTAACTTTCTTTCATTGGTTTTATTCTTCCACCCCAACATAGTTGATATGTACCAAAACGCCAACCAATGTGTGGGTTTAATACGGCTTTTACAAAAATTGGGAAAGCCATTAATTCACGGAGTATCCAACAAAATAAAAATTGGGAAATTGAAAAGGGTAACTGTCCATTCTAAAAAAAATTTTTTTTAATTATTTTAAGAAAAAAAATTTTCTTTACTTGAAGTGTTTTAATTAAAATAAAATCACAAGTAGCCCAATAAATAAAATGAAATGCCAAAAAGGGAAACATTGCTTGTTGTCCAAATAAATACCCGAAAGATAGGGCACCAACAAAAGAAGCAAAAATGCATTCCTGAACAGGTTCAAGAATTATTGTGTGGGGTAGCATTGCTATTCTGAGTTTGATCCAACTAGAATTAGAAAATATTACAATTTTAAAAATATTTATTACAACTTGTTTTACAATTTAATTGAAGTTTGTTTAATTTAATGGTAATTTTTATAAAACATTTTCAGCATGTTTCAGAACCTATTGTAAACATGTTTTATTTATAAAACTTGTTTTTAAACAAGTTTATAAAAACATGTTTATAAAACTTTTTTTGCAAGTGTTTTTAAAAACATGTTAATAAAACTTGTTTTTAAACAAGTTTATAAAAACATGTTTTTATAAAACTTATTTCTAAACAAGTTTTTAAAAACAAACTAAGTTTTCAACTTTTTACAAATGTTTTTACAATTTGTTTTACAATTTGCTATTAAACTTGTTTTTACAACTTAAGCTCACAAATTCTAAACACATTGTAAAAACTTGTTTTTCTATTTTTTTCATTCAAAATGTTTTATTATTAAATAAAATTGTTCTCACCGGCATATTCGTTCTTGAAAAGTAAAAAGTGAGGTATTTGCAGAATTCTGTAGTGCTGGCATATGAGAAATAACATTTCGATATCCACTTAAATTAAAGTTTTTTCAATTATTAAAAGCATCACTAACGCTCTAGCAAATGCTTGTCCCAAAAAATAATCTTCGGCTAAAAATCCTCCAAATTGTCTAAACCCTCCACATTGTTCCAAAACATCTTTTAACATTAAAGCACTCATTCCTGTTGAACATACAAAACGGAAAGCATGACTAGCCAAGTATATACGAGAATGGGCACCGCCAAAGTAGACATAAAAGAGAAAAAATATTATTTTATTTTTTACAAATTGTAAAATCTTTTTACAAATATTATTTACAATCTTAAAAACATTTTTAAACTTAATTTACAATTTTCACAAAAACATGTTTTACAACTTTAATGTAAACTTGTTTTTCTTCAAGTTATTAAATAAACTTGTTTTTATTAAATAAACTTGTTTTTATTAAATAAACTTGTTTGCAGAAAAACAAGTTTATTTATTAAAAACAAGTTGTTTACAAAACGTGTTTTTACAAATAAGTTTGACAAACTTTAAAAACTTGTTTTACAATTTGTTTTTGAAACTTGTTTATTAACAACAATAGACGATAAAACAAGTTAATTTATTTATTAAAAACAAGTTTTAGTAATTAAACATGTTTTACAATCCCCTCAAAAATTTTTAAAAACATGTTTTTGTAAAAACTACTTGTTCGAGTGCTGCCCAAATTCCACTTCTATCTTTACAAAAAGGTGTTTGTGTAACTAATGCAATATCTGTCCTTTCCAACATACACAAAACCATATCAGTTAAAGCATTTTGACGCATATAGATTCCTTGATCGCTTATCAATAAATGGGAATATCTAAAAAATATTTTTTATTTTCCCTTATTTTTTCTTCTAATTTTTTTACTTGCTAGCCACATATCCAGGGAACATATTATTTATTTTTGGATTTAATCCTACTCGTTGGCCTCCAATAAATATGCGTGTATCCACTTTGGGGTATTTTGCACAGAGTCGTTGAACTAAATCGTAAGCTGGATCTTGACGGGAATACAAACAAAAGAGCAATTCAAACTGGAAAAAAAAATTTTTTTTGAATTTTTTGAAAATTTCTTTGCCTGTGGATAATCCAAAAGAAAAAAGGATTCCAAATTTTCTTCCAAATTTTCATCCATTCCAACCAAAGGTTTTAATATTGAAACACCGGGAAGTTGGGAAGGCAAGTTTATTTTGTTAAGTTTGTTTTGTTGTTGCTTTTGTTTTTGTTCATGACTGATATCCTCTTGTTCTTCCTCCTCTTTATTGATAGATAGGCCTGTTTTGTGTAAACGACGTCTTCTGGGAAAATTAAAATAAAATATTACAAAATTACAACAGCAATTACAAAATTAAAAAAACATTTTACAATTTTGAATAAAACAAGTTTGAGAAATTTTAGAATGTTTTACCACCCTTTATCGATTTGTTTTACATAGTTGTAACTTGTTTTACAACATGTTTTATAAACTTGTTTTTCCCTTCCCTGTTAGAATTAATAAAACTTGAAATTGCAACTTGTTTTTACAGCATGTTTTACAACTTGTTTTTATAAAAACTTGTTTTCCCCTACTATAAAAATAGAACTAATAAAACTTAGAATTGCAACTTGTTTTACAATTGTTTTTAAAAACTTGTTTTTCTGTTACCCATAAACAATAGAGACAATATGCAACAAATAACAGCCCATAATAAATAAAATTCCACAACAAGCAAATACCCTCTGTATTGCTAATTGTTCTGTTCCAAAACCAAAAGATAATCTGTTAGGAGTTCCTGCAGCAATAAATTGAGTGTCCGTTAAGGATGTATCCACTTCCAAGTTTGGGGAAGCTTCCCCAGACGGCCCAGGTTCAGTGGAAATAACAACAACACTGCTGGATGACTGGTAATCTTCAACATTGCCAAACGCTTCGTGAGACATTTAATTAATTAAAAAATAATTTTTTTAAGAAATGTTGAAATAAATTTAGAATAATAAATAATTTTAATTGTTTTTTAAAAGGAATAAAAATAAATTAAAATACTAGGCAAACTACTAGGGTAGGGTATGTAGTTGTTTTAGAGCCTGAAAAGCTAAAAAATTAAAAATTTCAACGAAAAATAATTTTTTTCTAATTTTTAAAAATATTTTATAGTCAA
The DNA here is from genome assembly GCA_036172955.1 of Meloidogyne arenaria. NCBI lineage: Eukaryota > Metazoa > Nematoda > Chromadorea > Rhabditida > Meloidogynidae > Meloidogyne > Meloidogyne arenaria. Next base: position 347,255 of record JARQAB010000033.1, on the reverse strand, counting down.
AATTAAGGAAAAGAAAAATTAAAAATTTTCAAAACAAAAAATAAATTCAACACAGAACTAGTTCAAGATTACATGACAATTAAAGGGACTAAAACAATTTAGACAACGTTTACAAATTGTAAAAAATTGTAAAAATTAAAAGAGAAAAATGAAGGAAGTAAAAATGAAAAGTTTTGTTTGTTATATGTAAGAAGCCAATCATTCATTTTTTTAATTTAAAAAAATATTCGTTTCCATAGTAAAACATTAATTACAATTGTATTGGTTTCTTTGATAAATATGCTTAATTTAAATAAAAATGAGGGGGAGGCGCGCGTTAACCGTTGTTAAGGCACGAACAATTTTTTATTTCCAAAAATACCTCTTCTAAAAAAATTTTTTTTGTTCAGAACTTATAATTTTTAAATAAAAATTTTCTTGATTATTTAAATAAAAAATTCTTAAATTAATTTTCCTTTAAAAAAATTTTTTTATCAGTAAAATTAATAAAAAGACTAACCAACTCTATAATTACAAAATTCAACTAAATTATGATTAAGTATATAAATTAAAATTTAAAAAATTTGTGTGTAGTTTGAACAACAAATAAAAATAAATTACCTAAAATACCCCATTTAATAGTCTCTAGGAAGTGTGTTTTAACTCGCTAAAACACAAAGTTTGTAGGGTTGTAATAATTGTAATAAATCAAGTGTCTTAGAGAAGGATTGTAAAAATCAGAAATTGTAAAAATTGGATAATTTTGGATAATTTTTAATTTTTAAAATAAAGGATGAACATGAAAAAAATCATGCTGAGAAAAATACATGCATATTTGGAAGAATAAAGAACGGAGGAATAAATAAATCGATGTACACTTCCAAATAATAATGTTTTTTATCGATATTAATTAATTAGAAAAACTTGTTTCTTCACATGTTTTAAATGTTGGAAAGAAAATTACAAATTGTAAAACTTGGAAAATTGCAAAGAAACTTGGATAATAAATACAAATAGTAAAACTTGAAAATAAACTTGGAGATAAAATCAGAATAAAATCAGAATTTTACAAATTGTAAAACTTGAAAATAAACTTGGAAAAAATAAAGTTTGAATTTACAAATTGTAAAACTTGAAAATAAACTTGGAGATAAAATCAGAATTAATAAAATCAGCATTTTACAAATTGTAAAATCAGAATTTGTAAAAACTTAAATTATAAAACTTGATTAATTACAAATTATAAAATGTTGCTCAAAAAGTTGCAATAATTGTAAAACATGTTTTAGTTATAAACAAAGTTGTAATTAATTATTGTAAAACTTGAAAACAAGTTGGAAACAAAGAAAATCAGAAATAGTAAAACTTATAAAATCAGAAATTACAAATTGTAAAGATATAAAACTACAAACTAAAATTCATTTATAAATAATCAAAAAAACATTTTAAAAATTTAATATATTTAATAAAAAAAAAGATGACTAATAAAATAAACAAAAGTATGTAAGAGATAAAAAAATATTTTTTATTTAACAAAAAATAATAATTTTTATTTGCATGATTCACCAAATAAATTGATTTGTTTTAGTAGAAAAGAGTGAAAAAAAAGAAAGAAAATCAATTCTCGGGAAATGGTCGAGAGTGGGGGATAAGCAAACTAAAAAAGAGAAAAATAAATAAATATTATTTTGGAAATATTAATAAGAGAAAACGAGAAAAATAATTTTAAAAAATTTTTAAGGTCACGCGTAATTAGGAAAATAATTTTTACAATTTTAAAAATTCCAAGTTTGTTTAATTACAAATTGTAAAATGCTGCTGAACAAGTTTTAATAATTGTAAAACATGTTTTATTTTTAAATAAAGTTGTAAACAATATTTTTACAAATTGTAAAACAAAATTTCTGATTTTTACAATTTCTAAGTGAAAATAAAATTAATAAACCAGAATTTTATTTCTTGTAATAATTAATTATTATTAATTTATTTTTAAATTTAAATATTTTATTCAGTTAAGAAAACTTTTGTTTTCACTCTTAAAACGAGGTTAAATAAATATTTAAAAAATTATATATATTTTTTACTCCTTTCACTCTCATACCTACATATTTGCCTTACTTTTTGCCTAAAATATATTTTCATTTATTTCCTCATTGATTCAATAACCAATGTTAGATGGCCCTTTTTCAGTCAAAAATCGTTAAAAAATTTTTTTTAATTTAAAAATTATTTAAATAAATTTTCCCATTAATTAAAATTAAAAATCCCCTTTTTAGACTTAAAAATGCTCATAATTTTTATTTTATTTATTTCCTTAATTAATTCCCAAATTATTGAACCGCCTACTAGAAATGTTGATTTGTGGGATTTATTTGGGTAAATTTAAATTTTTTTAATTTTTTAAAATTTTTTTAAAGTACGTCCACTACAAAAAGGGATGGACTAGTAAGCTGTTTTTTAAAATAAATTTAAAAATAATTTTAAAAGAAACACAGTAGAGAGGAAGTAGTCGTTCGATTATCTATTGGAGGTGATTTTTAATTTTATTTTTTTAATTATTAAAAAAAATTTTTGAAATTTTTAAAATTAAAAAAAAATTAATTTTTGCTTCTCAGAATTTTTTAAAATAAAAAAAAAAATTTTTTTTTGACTCTATTTTTCAAAAAAAAATTTTTTTAATTAAAAAAAAATCGTAAAAATTTTTTTACAATTTTTGACTTATTTTTTATAATTCGAGAATTACTTTCTTCAGAAAATTTAAAATAAAAATTTAAAAAAAAATAAATTATTTTTAAAGAATTGGTCGGTCAAAAAATAATAATTCCAAATTTGCCCTGGACGGCCACTCAAGATCCTAATGAACAAATTCCGCCTGACAGGAATATACCTGAACCTAATCCTCTTCCTCCAAATAATAATGTTACTATATTTACTTTTCTTGGTGTCCCGTATGCAGAGCCTCCTTTGGGTGAACGGCGATTTAAGGTAAATAATAATTTAAATTAATTTAGGTCAATCAGAATTCTGATTTTATTTAAAATTCTGGTTATCAGGTATTCTTGTTTTACGGAATTCTGATTTTTATAAGAAGATTCTGGTTTTTTCATAAAAGATATGATTTTTAAGACCACAATACAATTCTGATTTTAAAAAATTCTGATTTTTGAAATTCTGATTTTGAAAAATAACTAATTTAAATAAATTCTGGTTTACCCAACCAGAACATAATTCTGACTTACATTCTTTTTCTACCATAATTCTGATATTTTTAAACGGTAATTCTGGTTTTTATATTCATCATTTTACTCTCAAAAAACATTTCTGATTTTTGTAATTGAAAAAATTAAATTCCCCTCAAATTTAAGGCACCTCAACAACTCATTCGTTTGTTCTTTCAACAATTTTTATTTAATTAATTTTAAAAAATAAAAAGATCTGCCCGGTGATTCTCCATTTGTTGCTTTTACATTACCCCCAGTGTGTGCACAAGATGTGGAGACTAGGCCAACATTATTTATTAATTCTCCATATCCTTATCAATCAAGTGAAGATTGCTTATATTTAAATATATATACTCCGGCTTTGGTTGGTTTCTTAAAAATACAAATTCTGATTTTAAAAATTAAGTTCTGATTTGTAAAAATTAAATTCTGATATTTAAAAAATACAAATTCTGGTTTTTAAAAATACAAATTCTGATTTGTAAAAATAAATTCTGATTTTAAAAAATACAAATTCTGATTTTTCTAAAACTTGATAAAATTACAATTTTTAAAACAAGTTTTAAACAATTGTAAAAACAAGTTGTAAAACTTTATTAATTTATATATCAGAATAAAATATCAGAATTTTAAAATAAACTTGACAATTGCAATAAATAATTAAATTCTGATTTTTTAAAATAAAAATTCTAATTTTTCAACATTTTTTTCAGAAATTTTCCTCCACAGTAGAAAATGCTTTACCCACCATAGTTTTCTTTCATGGTGGGAACTTCCAGACAGGATCAGCTAATGGTTTTAAAAATTCTGATTTTTTAAAAATAAATTCTGATTTTTTTATTAAGATTGGCCTGGTCATGTCTTAGCTTCTCGCGGGATTGTTGTAGTTAATGTTAATTATAGATTGGGGCCTTTTGGTTTTTTAATTTAAAAAAATTTCAAAAAATTTATTTAAAGGTTTTATGAGTTTGGGGGATGAACGAGGTAATTATGGACTTCTAGACCAACGGGCGGCTTTAAATTGGGTTAGACAACACATTTATGGTTTTGGGGGCGATCCTAATGCTGTTACTATAGGTGTGTTCTTTTATTGAGGATTATATTTAAAAGAAATTTTATTCTGATTTGTAAATCAGAATAATCAGAAAATAATTCTGAAAAAATTCTGATTTTTTTGAAAGTAATTCTGATTTAAATCAGAATCAGAAAAAAATATTTCTGATTTTTTCTGAAAATATTTCTGATTTTTTCTGAAAATATTTCTGATTTTTTCTGAAAATATTTCTGATTTTTTTAAAGTTGGACACGATTCTGGTGCTGTAAGTGCTGGTATTCACATGCTAAGTCCTTTATCTAGAAGTAAAATTAAATTTAAATAAAGTTAAAAAAATATTTATTTTTTGGATTTATTCCGTAGTGTTGTAGCAATGTCTGGGGCAGAAGTTTCCTATCATTCTACTATTGGGAAGCCTGCATTGGGCAAGTTTTGTTTAATTTTAGTTATCAGAATGTGTGTTTTCTTTGTTTAATATTCCTGAATAAACCAGAATTCTGATTTTTGTATTTTCTCATAAATTCTGATTTTTGTATTTTATAATAATGCTAAATTCTGATTTTTATATTTGCGAAAATTCTGGTTTTCTATTTCTCAAAAATTCTGATTTGTTTTGTAATAATTCTGGTTTTTTATTTTAATAATTCATTCTGTTTTTCAAAAATTCTGATTTTTGTATTTTCTTTATTTCTAGCCTTTAACAACACAATAAAACTTGGCCGTTATCTAGGATGTGTTCATCCTGTTGCTAGTGAAGTTTGGAGTTGTATTTTAACTCGTTCAACAGACGATATTGTACAGGCTGTATCTCCTACATCAGTTCCATCAATTCCTGTATTTTTTAAAATAAAACACATTTTTTCCAAAACACTTTTTTGTATTTTTCACAGATTGAATTTAACCGTTATTTATTTTTGCCTACTGTTGACGGGAAAGAATTATCAGCCCACCCTTTATGGCTATTAAATAATGTTAAGAATGGGTTATCCAACCCTTTTACTGTGCCTTATTTAACTGGATTAAATAAAGAAGATGGAATTGAAGCAATTTTAGAGGATAGGACTCTGGGTAGAAAATTAATTTTTTTAATTAAAAATGCAAAAAATTCAAAGGTGAATTCACCGATTTCCTTCAAATAACCCACTTATACATGAAAAGTTGGATAACTGAATATGCCTTCAGACACAATTACACAATGAATAGAGAGGTACCTGTATTTTTTGTATTTTCCCTTTTTGTATTTTAAGTTTGACAAAAATTCTGATTATTTATTTTAAATCAGAATTTCGAACAAAACATCCAAACATTGTTTTTAAACATAAATTCTGATTTCTATTTAATTCGGAATTTAAATAAACATGTTTTAAAATACAAAAATTCTGGAAAAAATACAAACATTGTTTTTAACGTTAATAAATTCTGATTTAAATAAAATCAGAATTCTAATAAAACAAAACAGAATTTAAGTTAAATTAAACATCAGAATTTTAATAAAACAAACACTTAACAATAAAAACAAATCAGAATTTATTAAAAACACAAAACAAACAAATCAGAATTTTAGTTGTTAAAGATCAGAATTTTTAATAAAACAAATCAGAATTTCATTAAAACAAGTCAGAATTTGTTTTAAAAAATCAGAATTTCAAATATAAACTTTAAAAACACAAAAATTCTGAAAAATACAAAAAATACATTCTGTCCCCCCACTATCATTAAAAACACAAAAACCCTCTATAATATAAATTCAAGGCAATAATTGAAGCAATAGAATCTTTTTATACTTACTGGCCAGATCCTTCAGATGTCTGGAATATTAGACAACGTTTTATTGAATTAATTACCGATACCTTCTATATCCAACCAATTTCCCAATCAGCCCATTTACACTCCGAAAGTGGCTCGAGGACGTGGATGTATGTTAATTCCTACAATTTTTCTGCTCAGAGAGAAGCTTTGGGAGTGTTACCTTCACCTTTATTTCCCTCTTGGACTGGTATAAAATACAAAATTTTCAAAAAAAAATTTTTAATTAAAAGGAAGTTGCCATGAGTGTGACTTATACCTTTTATTTGGCTTCCCTTTTATGCCACAACATTTACTTCCCCCTCAACTTGCTTCTGTTGAATGGTTACAAGTTGATAGAAATGCTAGTCTATTATTTTCTTCCTTTATTAGACAATTTGTTAAATACTCGTTCGTTTTTTAAATTTAAAATTGAGAGGAAGGAGGGTAGAAGAACGTCTTTTGGGTAAAGAATGTCCCAGTTATGAGGCCACATTTTGTGCCATAACTTTTTTCAATCTTGACCGATTTAAATAAATTTTATACCAATCGAAAGCTCTGAATGTAAGGATTATTTTAGCTAACAGGAATGATTTGATCAGATTATTCTACAAAAGGTTACACATGAATAAGCATTTCTAATTTTTGACTCTGGGTAATATTATTTTTTTTGTCATTTCTTACCATGACAAGCAAACGTCAATATTCTATTGGAGGAAATTCTGACTCTTCCACAAATTCACCTCTGACTAAAAAACAACAATTACTTAATTCTATTTCATCTTTGAATCTTGAAAATCTTGTTGCTATTCCATCTGACCCAAATATTCCTGAATTTGCTAAATCTCTACTTGAACAACAGCAATTAATTATTAAACAACTGTCTGGATTATTAAAAATTGCTTCGGAGCTTATATGTGAAAAAACAGAACAAACTGCACCCTCCACGGAACAACAAAATCACCTTTTAGTGATAACAGGTCTTCCTGAAAGTGTTGAAAAACGACCGATCGACAGGGCCTCATCAGACAAAAACAACGTTTTGGAAATTTTAAATGAACTTGAAATTGACCGCTGTCTCCCCACCTCTATTTTTAGAATGGGAAGACAGCGGCCACCTAATGAAAAACCACGACCCATCAAAGTTGTTATGCCGTGTTCTGCTGCTGCAGCTGAAGCCATTAAAAACAAGAAGAAACTTGCTGGTGGAAAATTTAAGAACATTATTGTGAGAAGAAGTCTTACAAAGGATGAACTAGTAGAAAGAGCTTCTTTGATTGAAAGGTGTAAAATTAAAAGGAATGATACAGGTTTCGACTTTATAATTTATGCGAATCAAATTATATTGCGTTCGGAAGTACATATTTTTAAAAAAACTTTATCAAAAAACCAATAAATAACTCACCGAATTTACTTCTGAACGCACTTAATTATCGATCCACTCAAACCCCAAAGAGTCTTAAAAAAACACAAAACATAACCAGCACTAAAACAAACCAAAAAAGTTCTCTGTCCTGTTTATACTATAACTGCCAGTCAATTAAAAATAAAATTCACGAATTGGATCTTGAAATTGTCCAACAAAACCCTGATATTTTATTCTTAACTGAAACATGGATAAATTCTAACGAAAATCCTCTTCTGTATCTTAAATCAGCTTCTCTCTTTCAAATAATTACTGAGAATAGAAATCAATCTTATAAAAGTAGAGGCGGTGGTGTAGCTATGCTTATTAAAAACGGAATATCATTCAGACAAATCAAATGTAAAAAAATTGCTGGCATAGATACACTAATCATTGACGTCTCTACCACTCGTTTTAAATATTATATTAGGTTAGTTTTAGTTTATAGACCACCTTCCATTTCTAATCAGTCTACACAGTCTCTTATCAAAGTTCTTCAAAAATTTTCTCAAGGTAATGTAGTCATTATCGGAGACTTTAACTTCAATAAATCTTATATAAACTGGAGGGATCTTACAGCTAATAATAGTATTGGAAAAGAATTTTTAGAATTTACATTAAATTTCCATTATTCAAATCTTATTCGAGACCCAACCCATTATAAGGGTTCTATCTTAGATCTTTTGTTAACTAACAATTCTAGTTGTATTACATCTCCCTCTTCATCTACTGGACTTTCTACTTCGGATCATTTTTCTACTAAATTTTTGCTAAACATACAACGTCCCACACCCTCTATAAAAACCTTTAGAGATTACAAAAATATTAAACTTCTAAATGCGCACATTGCTAAGGAATTCAATAATCTATATGATATATTCTTTGTATCAGACAAATATAGTTTCTTTATACACTTTATTAAAGAGTTAAGTAACATCTATATTCCTATACGATCACTCACTATTAAGCCTAACGTAACAATTTATCCTAAACACATTAAACGTCTTCTTGCCACTAAAAATAAAATATTCAAGGATCTTAAAAATAATAAGATACATCCATCTCAATATTTAAGATTTTGTAAAACTGTTAAGCATATTATTAATAGATATAACTCAATTAGAATTAAAAAACTGGTCTCAAGCTCTCAAGGAATTCACAAATTTATGAAAAGATTTGCAAAAGGTCACTCTCCAATTCCTTATTTAGAGCATAATGGATTATATATTTTTGAGGATAAAGCCAAATGTGATTTATTTGCCAGAGCTTTTGCTCCATCATTCTCAAACGTACCAATTCAAAACCATCCTATTTTACCTCCGTCAAATTATTCATCCCAACTTGATGATATTGATTTCACGCTTATAGATATTGTTAACATATTAAAGTCTCTTCCTCCAAAAGAAGGTGTATCAGCAGACGGAATTAGTTATAAACTTTTAAAAAATTGCACAGATTCTATTGCGCCATTTCTAGCGGATATATTTAGGGATTCTTTAGATTCTGGCATTTTACCAGAACTTTGGAAAATATCGTTCATCACCCCCATTTTTAAAAAGGGCTCAAATTTAGATGTTTCAAATTATCGTCCAATTGCTATTACATCATCAATATGTAGAGTCTTTGAGAGATTAATATTACAACATATTTTAGCACATTTAGAGGCTAATAAAATTATTAGTGACCAACAGTTTGGCTTTTTAAAAAAACGTTCGACGGTCACTCAGCTTTTATCCTCTTTCGACGCATGGTATAAAGCCATCCTAAATAATCAAGGTATTGACTGCATCTTTATAGACTTTAAGAAAGCTTTTGATAGTGTTCCCATACGATACCTCATTTACAAGCTCTCTAATATAGGCATTAAGGGAAAACTTCTTAACTGGATTTCAAATTTCCTCTCTAACAGAACAGCTTCTGTAAAAATAAATAACAATTATTCTGATCCTATTCCTATTATGTCGGGTATACCGCAAGGAACCATAATAGGCCCAGTATTGTTTTTAATTTATATAAATGATATTATCTACCGAATACCTTCCCCCACGAAAACCATGCTTTTTGCTGACGACCTAAAAATATTTTGTGAATTTTCTGCAAATAACGATAATGCTTGTCTACAAGAATCACTCATTAAAATTGAAGAATGGTGTATTGATTGGGCTTTAGATATCTCTTTGAATAAAACATGTACTTTTCATATAGGCAAAAATAATCCTAGAAAACGCTATATCCTTTTCGGCACTATTTTACAGACTGTATCTTCCGTTACGGATTTAGGAATTACCTTTACAGATAAACTTTCTTTTGAAGCACATCTAACTAAAATTATTAAAAAGGCATACCATCGTTCTATTCTTGTTCTTAATAATATTAATTCATCTAATCCTAAGATTTTTTCTTTAGCTTTTAAATCATATGTTAGGCCTATCCTGGAATACGCCTCCATTATTTGGAGTCCTAAAACAAAAAAACTTATTCTAAAAATCGAACAAATTCAAAAGTGGTTTACAAGGATTGCTTTAGCTAAATGCAAAATCTCTAAAATGAATTATGAAAATAGACTAAAATTTCTTAATCTAGAATCTCTGGTCCTTAGGCGTACTCTATTTGACCTTTCAACAATATTCAGATTAACAAAAAATTTTACCCATCTTGACCCGACTCGTTTTGTTGATTTTTCAACACGGCCTATTAGAAATAAACATAATCTACAATTACGAGTCCCTAAAAAGATATCAAAGACTGAACATTGGATCATAAATAGATCTTTAAATTTATGGAACGTTCTTCCTATACAAATTATAAATTCTCCAAATCCTAAATCTTTCTGGATAAACCTAAGACATTACCTAATACTAAATCAAGACTTAGTTAAGGACTTCATTGGCCAGTTTTAGTGCATTTAATTTTAATGTTTTTTTTTGAGACTCTCCCGTCCTTTTTAATTTTGCTTACAAAATAAAACATTTTTCTTTCCTCCGTTTTATATAAGTTTTATGTAATTTATTTTTTAATTTTAATTTTACAATTTTTTTTTACATTTTAAGGCATTTCTAATTTTTGACTCTGGGTAATATTATTTTTTTTGTCATTTCTTACCATGACAAGCAAACGTCAATATTCTATTGGAGGAAATTCTGACTCTTCCACAAATTCACCTCTGACTAAAAAACAACAATTACTTAATTCTATTTCATCTTTTTTAACATATGATATACATATATGAATTTCCTCCATCATGTTTTTGCACACCCATGTAAATTTTCATATTAATTATTAATTGACTTTATTTTTTATGCTTTGACTTTCTTTTTTATTGTACTAAATTTAAGAGACGTACTTGTTACGCCCATTTTAGTGAATAAATTATTATTATTATTATTACCTTCTATATCCAACCAATTTCCCAATCAGCCCATTTACACTCCGAAAGTGGCTCGAGGACGTGGATGTATGTTAATTCCTACAATTTTTCTGCTCAGAGAGAAGCTTTGGGAGTGTTACCTTCACCTTTATTTCCCTCTTGGACTGGTATAAAATACAAAATTTTCAAAAAAAAATTTTTAATTAAAAGGAAGTTGCCATGAGTGTGACTTATACCTTTTATTTGGCTTCCCTTTTATGCCACAACATTTACTTCCCCCTCAACTTGCTTCTGTTGAATGGTTACAAGTTGATAGAAATGCTAGTCTATTATTTTCTTCCTTTATTAGACAATTTGTTAAATACTCGTTCGTTTTTTAAATTTAAAATTGAGAGGAAGGAGGGTAGAAGAACGTCTTTTGGGTAAAGAATGTCCCAGTTATGAGGCCACATTTTGTGCCATAACTTTTTTCAATCTTGACCGATTTAAATAAATTTTATACCAATCGAAAGCTCTGAATGTAAGGATTATTTTAGCTAACAGGAATGATTTGATCAGATTATTCTACAAAAGGTTACACATGAATAAGTGTGTGCAATCGTGATTTTTGAGCTTTATTTTGGCTATATTTTTTTCAGGATGATCTGATCAAATCAATCCTGTTAGCTAAAATAATCTACACATTCAGAGCTTTTGATTGATACAATAATTACTTAAATCGGTTAAAAATCAAAAAAGTTACGACCCACAATATGACTTTGAGACTGAACCGCACACCTCTACTAATTGTTAAAGATTTTGAACAATTCTACAGACAAAAAAATTTTTTCTCAATCTTTTAGAGATCCAAATTTGCCATTAGATGGAAGCTGGTCAGCCCATCAACCTAGAGCTCATTGGTTTCTTCAATTTAATTATTCTAGTGGTCAAAGTCTTCACTCCCCAGGCATTTTAAAAAAAGATTATCGTTTTGAAGAAGTTGCTTTCTGGAATAATTACTTGCCTGCTGTAAATATATTTTTTATTTATTTAAAAAATAATTTTAGCAACCTTAAATGAAAATTAAGTTTTGGTTATTAGTTGTTAAAAATATAGGGACAAAGGGATAATTATAGGACAAAGGCTGTCATCAACTGCCGATTGCGGCCAATGACCAAATGAATTTATACATTCCTTAAAATGGCGGAGAACCCTTCTATGCCCTCTATGTAAGAAAAAATTTTTTTTCGGTTGATGAGTCTTGAATACTTGTAGACGGATTAAGATTACAAACTTATATTTTTCCTAAAATTATCCTGCAATTTCTCACATACATATTCCAATTACTTAGAGAGATATCTTATAGAGTTTAAGACCTACATAGAACCACTTAAAAATAAAAATTTTTTAATTTTTCTAGCTAGTCAATTATATGACAACAACATTTCCACCAGAAGAGGGAAGTGTTCGGAATGAATTAACTTTATTTAAAGGATTATTTGCAATTTGTTTAATTTTTGGGATTATTTTAATTGTAATAACGCTGTCATTAGGTTATAATGTTTGTACTAGAGATTTACAAATTATTGAGGAAAATAGAACTAGAGAAAATTGGAAGAATACAAGAAGGCTGACTTCGCCTCCTTTTATTGAAAGAAGGGAAGAATTTGAACGAGTTTCTAATTTTTAGAATTTTTTTAATTTTTATTTTTTATTTATGGCTCATTCTTTTTTATTAAAATAAAATAATTTAAAAGCATGTCCAGAAAATAGGGATGGACCCGTAATCCCCTCCCCCTGAAATGGGGAAAAGGAAAAAATTGGACAAAAAAGTGAATTTTTTGGCCTACGACTTTCCGAAAAAAATCCTGGTTACGGGCCTGATCAGATAAGACTATTCATGACCGATTTTATTTAAAAAATTTTCCTCAAAAAAAGTCTTTCCTCCAAATTTGACCAAAAACAGGAGTTTAGAAATTGGAGTAATCAAAAAACAATTATGTCACCGGTCATGAAAAATTTTTAACGGGCAATAAATAGCTTTAAAAAAAGCTCCAAAAATTTTTTGTGCCAAAAATAAATTAAATATTTAAATATAACCTCCATCAAAATATATCTTCCATTTTTCCTCTCTAAAAATCTTCTCAACCTTCAGTCTTTCCTCCAAATTTGGATTTAATAGCAGCTTCCTTAGCCTCATCAAACACTTTATTGTCAATATAAGAATTGCACAGATAACACCAAACAGAAAAGTCAGCAAAGCTTAAAGCCAGTGGATGTTTTGTCTCTTCGGTGTGACCCAAAGCGTGTCCCTCAACATAACGAGAGCAATAGACCTTTGAAAAAATAAATTTAGTAAATGAGAAGGGATAAGTTTGTTAAATAAATTAAGAAAAGGAAAATTAAGTTTTGCGGACAAAATATTTTTTGCGGAAAAGTGGCCTCGCAGCAAGAAGAAACAATGTTAGAATGGGCAGAATAAAGATAACAATAAGCCTAAAATTTTCCTTATCTAAAAATAAAGGGCTTGTAAAGTCTGAAAATGTTAGTCTGCAAAACAGTTAGTCATAGCTTTTTTGCGGACTTTTTCAGGGGTAAAAATTGGAAAGATTATAGTCCATAAAAAGCAAGCCCCATTCTAAAGGGCTAAGATAACTTCTAAAAATTCTAAAATTAACCTCAAAACATTTAAGACACACCCAATTCTCGCCAGTATTTGAACACTTGTTGCAAGCAGCCTTGGTGTTGAGTCCGTCAGAAGGCAATTTGCTATCCTAAAAATTTTTAAATTTCAGGTAGACACACATTAAAGAATCTTTGGTTTTTCTAACTGTCGGACCGCGCTATAAGCTACCCCTAAATCAAATATTTCTCTCAATTTAAGAAACTTTTTTCAATAATGTCAGTCAAGGGAGTCAGGGGAAGGAGCTGTTTAAGCGATACAAACAATTCCAGACGCTATTGGGTATCTTAAAATGGGTGACTTATTTAAAGTAATTGAATGCCCTCAAAAATCCCCAACCAAAAATTTAAAAAAAAAATACCGCAATCTGTCCCAAATGTGGACACGTCTTAAGTGGCGTCACCGCAAAGAATTCTTGTGGCTTCTCTTCCTGTTCACTGTCAGAGGCAATTTTGATTAACTGTTCAGTTGTCATTTTTTATTTTTTTTGGAGATTGGAAATAAATAAAGAACTGAAAAAGAATTTAACAGAGTTAAAGATATTATAGCAAAAATTAATATAAAAAATTGATGACAATTTATCCCCCAAAATTTTTTTATAAAAGACCCATTGATATATCTTAAATATTGAAGGTCCCACCCTACAAAAACAAAAGCTAAAAAACAAAGAAAAATTCAACAGAAACCTTCCCAGAAAAAAATTTCTTAGAATTGGAGACTCAACTGGCACATTAAACAAAACGCCAAAAAAATTATTTTAGCGCCAAAAAATTATTTTTTCTTTTGAGTTATTTGCCACTAAATCTTTCGCCATGGAACATTCGTCATTGTTAGAGATTTGTTGCATTTTTATTTGAATTCTTACATCAAAAAGTGAGAGTATTTAAGAAAGAGAAGTTGTTGTCTCTTGATGTCTCTTTCTTTTATCGAATTATTTATTATAAACTTCAACGCTTTCTATTCATTTGTATTAAATTATTAATGGGCAAAAAATTTTCTTTCTTTAAGGATTCAATGATTCTGACTAAAGATCTAAAGACTCAGTATATCTCTTAAAATATTTTTCTCAGAACCAATATTTTTCTCTCGTTTCTGTTACAATACTTGTTAATTCCCCATGTTGTAGTCGTTTTCCATACACTCCAAATTTTCTATTTTCTAAAAATTTCATTTTGTAATATCATTCTTTTTTTCTCTAGATTCTATTTTCTCTAAAACTTCTAGTCTCTTCAATAAATACCTAAATGTTTACAAACCCCCCTCTAATTTAATCTTAACATTTTTTTTCTAAAACTTGATTTAGCAGCATTTCTTTTTGAATACTTCAGCGTATCAAAGTATCCAATTATTTTTTGAATTGAACTGTGATTTGAGCAGTTATTTGCTCTGAGGATATGCTTTTTAATTTTTTTTAATTTTTAAACCTTTCTTTTCTAGTTTCATTTTTCGCGCATTCTCTCAACAGTAGCGCCTTTTACTTGCCAATGACGACTATGGGCGATTGTGCGAGTCGACAGTCAACGGATGGTTGTTGCCCACCCCTCGCTTCTTTGTTTTGGTTTAAAGGTTTTTATTCCTATAAGGGTTTTAGTTAGGGTTTTAAGTGGATTTTTTTGGTAATCGGATACTGGAAAACGGTGAGCATGATTTGGACGACACCAAAATTAAGGGGGGAACGCATCGAGAGATTATTAGCTCTCGATGCCTTTTTAGTATCCTTCATGGCAATTGCAGTCTCCTGGCAATTTAAAAACCTTGGGGCGAGGGCTAAATTTATTTTGTTTGTGCCACAAGGATTTTAGAGAATATATTTGGACTAGACCGCTCTCTGATTTTTGGTGTCCTTCGTCTCAGCTCGCCGAACTCCTTCGACTGACATGATTTGTCCGATTTTGATTCTTGTGCGTTGAAAAGGTTTTTCCATGTCTATAACTAGGGGCTCTTAACTTTGAGCTCTCGATGCCTTTTTAGTATTCTTTAGTTAGACTGAAAAAGATGTGTTCTAGATTCTCATGTTGGAATTGTTCTTAGCGTGTTTAGGGGTCCTTTAGATATTGACATTATATTCTACAAATACTTGACTGTCGACTTGTTTCGCGCGTCCTCTTTCAAAACTTATTTACCTTGTTTTTTTTTCTTTTTCTTTTAAATTTAATTGTTTAATTGAAACTTACATTTTCAGGACCTTTTAAAAATTTATTTATTTTTTCAAAAAACAATTAAATAAAATGGCTGGTGTACCCTATAATGACGTATTTTTTTTTAGTTTTTCTGTCAAGTATTTAAGGTTCATCGATTTGAGTTCAAGAAAACCGGGAACTAAGGGTTATTTTCTTTTTCTATTTGTCCCTAAAAATTTTTTTGGTAATCCACCTAATCATTAATAATCCGGTTTACCCTTATTTATCACTGCCGAAACTCAAATCTTCGAACCTTTAATTACTTGAACAAATTTAAAATTTAATTTCTCATTCATCAAAATTTAAGATAATTGCCTCGTTTAATGCTTCCAAAGCATATTTGGCTTTCATCAACCTCAACATTGGTAGATGGCGTAGCGCACCTACTTTGAGTGAGGTTACCCGTAGAATCTATTGTATCTGGGACGGTATGCTTAAATTACTTCAGTTTATCATAACCTTTTATGATTTAAGCGGTCTTTCCGTTCTCAATTCGTGTGGATCGGGATGCGTTCTTGGTTGTTTGTGACAGCATTAATGCCGTGGAGTTAGGTTACTCCGTTAATGATGTTGGTTTTTTTTGAAAATTTTTAACTGCGTATAAACTGTTTTTTAATGGGGCAAATTTATTTTTCGGTTCGGGGTTTATTGAATTCTTAAAGCTTGTGCCGTTTGTGTACCACACCCCATTTATTCGCAAGCTCAAAATGCTAATAATAATTAAATCTATTGAAGGTAGCGAGGCTCATGGGAGTCAACGGTTGTTTATTCTTTATGAACTAAAGAAGGTCCATTGTTAAGCTTAAATGGCGTGTGTATTTAAATTGCACAATTTCCCAATTCTTTAATTTTTGGAACCTCAAGTTTTCAAATTTGTTTTTATAGGTGCGAAATCGGGCTACGACTGTGATTGGAATTATCAATCAGTGGCTTGATCATTTAATTGGACTTGAGGAGGCAGTGTTTGTTCAGAATTATTTTATGATGGTTCGTATGCGTACCAGCATTGATGACCTTACACGAAAGGCGATGCCGGACTTCAACTGAATTGTTTAAAAAATGTGTTTTATTTTGGAATTGTTAAATTTTGTTTTATACACTCTTAATTTAAATTGTTTTTGAGTACTTTTTTATTGTACTTTATATTTTTTGAATAAGTGCAACAAAATGTATTGTTATTCACTAAGAGGGAATGTTTAAGGCCTTTACAGTCTGCTCTTTACTTTTCTGGGTAAATAATTTTTGGGGGATTTTCTGATTTTTTTGGGGCATTAGATGAACGGAATCTCTTTACAAAAAGGATTGGCTCAATCCAATCTTTCTTTAAAGTTGGAAAGAAAAAATTTTATTCCGCTTGAATTACTTGAAGAAATTGTTAAATTTCTTCCTTTAAAGTTAGAGTTGTCCAGCACAAAAATTTCTCTTACTTTTGATCTGTTAGTTTGGAAAATCCGCGTGAGTCATGTTTATTTAAAAAATAAAAATCTTATTTGGCTTGACTTAAAAGATATACGACCTTCCTAAACTCAGATAATCAAGTAAATTTTGTATACAAATTTTTAGCTAGGGCGCCTATTTCAAAAGATAAAAGTTCATCTAGATAGGTTCAACACATACCTTCATAAAATTGAGGACGAAGGCACCTTAATCAATATCATTCATAAAATCTACAGTTTCTGGGATGGTATGTATAAAAATAACCTCAATTCATTTTATCTTATTATTTAAGCACTTGTACCACTTTCGCTTAAAATTGATATGAACAGATTCCTGATAGTCTTTCAAAGAGTTAATGCGATTGCTACTGTTTGCACTATGGATTCGGTTAGTTAAAATCATTATTGAATGGATTGTTAAAATGTTTAAGGCCTTTACAGTCTACTCTTTACTTTTCTGGGTAAATAATTTTTGGGGGATTTTCTGATTTTTTTGGGGCATTAGATGAACGGAATCTCTTTACAAAAAGGATTGTTTGGCTTGACTTATGAAAAATTTGTCCTCAAATCTGTTTGCTTTTCGGCTTTTTGACTTAGTGGTGCTCCATATCCTTTTTGATACCCTTTTTGAATCCCTTAATTTTTAGAATCTCAAAAGTCCTTTTATATTTCAGTTAATGAATCGTGCTAGGCTTATGATAAAGATTATTCAACAATGGCTTGATCACCTTATCGGGCTTAGCCGAAATTTTGCGCAGATTGATTATTTTTTGTTTTATAGTTTAAGCGACAACATTAATAATGCTGTGAGTAAGACGGTAGATTATGATTATTGTTATCTAGGATATTTTTGAATTTGTTAATTGTTTAATAAATTATTTTTTGTATTCGTATATCTTCTGTTGATTTACTAGTACATTTTTATTGTGCTTTTATTTTTTTGAATTTTTTAAAAATTTTGCTTAGATTTTTGTTTCTTTGATTTTTTCTTGCCAGAACTGAAGAGAGACATATAGTCTCGTTAGACGAAAAATTGCCGACCTCTAGAGGGAATTAAGACCGTTACAGTCTGCTCCTTACTTTTCTGGGGTATATAATTTTTTAGAGGGTCTTCTGATTTTTTTGGGGCATTAGATGAACGAAATCTCTTTCCAAAAAGGATTGATTCAATCCAATCTTTCTTTAAATTTGGAAAGAAAAAATTTTATTCCGCTTGAATTACTTGAGGAAATTATTAGATTTTGTAGTTTAAATTATTTAATGATGTCCAGCACAAGAGTTTCTCTTGCTTTTGATCTGTTAGTATGGAAAATCCGCGTGAGTCTTGTTTTTTTGGGGGATATTAAAAGTTTTATCTAGGACCTTCCTAAGCTCAGATAATCGAGTAAATTTAATTTTATATACAAATTTTAGCTGGGGCGCCTATTTCAAAGGTCAAAAGTTCATCTAAACAGATTCGATACATACCTTCATCAACTCGAGGACAAAGGCTGCTTAACCGAGGTCAATAAAGTAATCCACAGTTTCTGGGATGGTATGTATAAATTATAGAGTTGGACGCGACCGGTTTTAATTTTATTTAAGCACTTGTTCCACTTTCACTTCATGTTGACAGGGCTCGATTCTTGATCGTCTTTGATCGCGTTAATGCCATTGTTAGTGTTCGCACTATGGATTCGGTTAGTTTTTTAACTCCAAAGATCTTTAAATTTATTCTTCAGTTGATAAATCGTGCTAGGCTTATGATACAGATTATTCAACAATGGATTGATCACCTTATCGGGCTTAACCTAAACTTTACACAGATTGACCGTTTCTTGTTATATCGTTTGAATGACAGCATTAAGGCTGCTGTGAGTAATACGAAGATTTATGATTGGTGCTATCTAGGGGTTTTTTGAATTTGTTAATTGTTTAATAAATTGTGTTTTGTATACGTATATCTTTTTCTGTTGATTTACTAGTACATTTTTATTGTACTTTCTAATATTTTTTTGAATTTTTTTAAAATTTTGCTTAGATTTATTAGTTATTGAAACTGTCCTCAACACCCTTTTTAACTTTTTCCTTGAAATTTTTAGATGTCGCTGACGATTTTCGGTAATTTTGTGGGTTAGACTCCCTATTCCTGTTTTCTTGACCATTTTGAGCTTTTTTGCTTGTTCTATGTTTTATCCTATTCCATTCACTCCAGATCTTCAAGCTGGGGTAAATAATACCAAGATCGTTCGGATGATATTTTTAATTTGTAATAGATTCCGCGAAGGGAAACAGGTAAATGATAAGGGGTCTAAACCAAGGTGTTACCCGATTTCTGTTTTCTAGATTTATTTTTGTCAGAAATTTAAAAAAGAAAATGCTCAAATCTCGGTATTTGTCTCGTTCCATTCGTTTATGTTCTTCAATTGCTGGAACTGCTACAACAACAACAACAACAATTTCAAAAAATCCCCCAATTTTGACTTATCCAAGCGAAGAATTTATCAAAAAATTTCCAAAGCAACGAATATTTGATTTAATTGCTGAAATTGAGGCTTGCTTTTAAGTTAAAATTAAATTTTTTATTATACTTTGAAGATTTTCTATAAATTCTCTCAACATTTACCAACCCATTTAACTGACGATAATTGGCAAAAATTAATGGATGCTACCAGTTTGGAGGAAAAGGAGGAATTTTTGTTTCATCTGTCTAATAATGAAGTGGTTATAAAGGTTTGGATAAAGATTTTTTGTAGATTTTTAAGAGGGGAGGGAATCTGGTCTAGGGAAGTAAAGTTCCCCCTCATCTTGCAGGACAAATTTTTCTATGGGAACAAACAAGGAATAACCTTGTATTTTTGCGGACAAATATTTCGGAAATTCTTGCGGACTTTTTTTTGCGGACTTTATTTGCGGATTTTTTTTTGTTGATATTGCGTACTTGTAAAGTTATCAAGTAAATGTTTAGTAGCGAAAAAATAAAAAAAATATTTCATTTTCAAACTTCTGCCTTGATCATTTCAGTAATTTATTAAACGAAAAGGAAGTCCCCCCCCCCCTTATCAAAGTCCCTCTCATCTTTTTTGCAGATTTGAATTTTTTTAAATTTAATATCCTTTTTTAATTCAGCAGGGTGAACAAAAAATGACCAAAATAAGAAATAATTATTATGAGGTTTATTTTAAATTTCCTCACTTTTCTCTAATAATTTTTTTAAAGAATTTAAAAGTTAGAAATCAACTTTTTGAAAATGGATCGATGGTTTATGG
Source organism: Meloidogyne arenaria (assembly GCA_036172955.1). Taxonomy (NCBI): domain Eukaryota; kingdom Metazoa; phylum Nematoda; class Chromadorea; order Rhabditida; family Meloidogynidae; genus Meloidogyne; species Meloidogyne arenaria. Next base: position 326,918 of record JARQAB010000033.1, on the reverse strand, counting down.
TAGTGAATTTTACAGGCTTTTTGGTGATGAATATTTTCATGCTAGAAAATTTATTGGTATTTTTTAAAATTTTTTAATTAACTTTTTTGGGGAGTTTTTAAGGATTTTTAAAGATTGGCGTTAAAAAGATTGGCGTCTTTATTTGCGGACTTTTTTGTGGACTTCGCCTCCTATTCCTTTGGATTGCTCTTTCCATTCAATCAATCAAAAAGGACTAATTTAAGAGTATATAACACCATTTTAGTCCTTTTTACCTACAAAAAATTCAGACAAGTCAAAGGCAGACCAAGAGAAATCTGGGGGAGTGTCCGCAAAAATTGTCCTCAACAAACATTTTTTTAAATTTAGATAGAGTTTCTCTTATTTATGGATCCCGTTGTTGCCAGAATGCTTCTTTAAATGAATTTATTCCTAAAATTATTATTGACTGTAGAAAAGTTTATCAATTACATGTCAAATTTTTGAATACTGCAATTTCGTTTGTTTTCTTTAAATTAAAAAAAATTTTTTTGTCTGCAACTTTTTTGCGGATATTTATTAATATTTCTGTCTGGATATTTTCTTCAAAAAATCATTTAAAAATCGAATTATTAATTTTAAAAGTTTTTTATAAGATTATGAATATATTTAAGTCACTAGGCCTCTTTTTATTAAAAATCCGCAAGTTTTGTCCGCAATTTTCTCACTTCAGCTAATTTTTTGAAATTAAACCTGAAAATTTTTTAATTTTCGGATATTTTCTTGGAAAAAATTTAAAATTCTTTTCCCTCACTAAATTTCAAAATTTTTTAGTCGAATCCAACAAGTTCATGATTACAATATGTTAAGTGATTATCCAATGCCTATTTCTATTGTTAATTTTTATTCAAGTGAATCTGTTGGATATGCTTTAAAAAAGTTTCTTTTTTTTTATTAAAAATTTTTTAAATTTTTTTTAAAAAGACATTTACATTTTTTATTTGGACCTCCAACAATGCTAAATAAATATGAATTGGATATTCCTCCTGAAATTATTAATTCAAATTTGTATTCAAAATTGAATGACTTTTTGGATAGAGAGGAAGGGGAAGGAAAGGAAGGAGAGGTTTGTTAAGAAAATTTTTTTAAATTACTTTTTGTTTGTAAATTTTGTCCGCAAAAAATTTTTTGTTTTTGTCGTCCGCAAATTTTGTTCGTTGAAAAATTTTTAATTTTTTTAAATTTGTAAAAAAATTTTAAATTTAATTTTTAGGCAACTTCTAATGATAAAGAAAATATTTATAAATATGAACCTCATCCTTTTATACCCGAAATTACTACAAAAAATATTTTGGATGTTTGTAAAAGAGATGGAATTAAAAAAGGTTTTTATTTTTATAAAAATATTTAAGTTAAATAATGGTAAAAGTTTGTAAAAGTTGATTATTGTGGGGTTGGTGTATTTGGTTAGTGGTTGGATTTTTTATTATAGTGGGTTAAGGGTTTGAATTCAATTGGTGTTTAAAATTTGTTTTTCTGTTGCGAAAATGATGTTTTTTTGAAATCATAATTTTCAGGCCTGAGAATTTCTGTGAGAATTTTTAAAAATTCCCTGGGAATTTTTTAAAAAAATTTTTAGAGAAATTAAAAATAAATTTTTTTTCTTAAATTAATTTTTAGAAGAAATTGCCTATATAAGCAGCAGTGCAACACAATATTTACCTGATGATCCTCAAATTATTAAAGAAAGATTTAAGGCTTTTGTATTATCACCTCTAGAAGATAGACAAAATCCAAGACAACGGCCAAAGTATTTTTTTCTTTATCTTTATTTTTTATTAAAGTTGTGGTGTAGGGGGATAATTGTTAGTTTTGGTGTGTAACAAGTGGGGGAAGGTAATGAAGGTTCGAATCCATCGGTTTCAAATAATTTTTTTGGGTTTTTATTTTTCTTTTTTATTAAAAAATGGTTTTTTAAATGTATATTTTGTCCGCAAAAAATTTTTTTTCCGCAAATTTTATCCGCAAAAAATTTTTTTGTCCGCAAATTTTAATTTTTTCTTTTAAAGTTTTTATGCTCCACAAGATCAAATTCAGGTTTACAGACTTCCTTTAGAAAAATATTTGGGGTAAATTTTTTTATTTTAAATTTTAATTAAAAAAATTTTTTTCAAGTTTTCGTCCACCAACATTTATGCCCCCTTCAACTTTTATTGAATTATTGAGAGTTATAATTTCTGGACGTAGTTCAAGTTGGGATTGGGCTATAGATAATAGAGTGCCTAATTTGAGAATACAGGTTTTTTTTAATTTTTTTATCAAAAAAGAAATTTTGGGAGAATGTGGGATCCGCAAAAAATTTTTTAGTCCGCAAAAAATTTTTGTCCGCAAATTATGTCCGCAAAAAAATTTTTTTGTCCGCAAAAAATTTTTTTTTCTAAATTGTAGGAAATTTTATTCAGTATTAATTTTTACTAATTTTGTAAAGGATTTGTACGCTCTACCAAGTCCTTGGAAAAATTCAACAGAAAATAGCCCTGAAAATTTTGCAAAAATAAAAGCGAGAAGAACAGACAATTTAAATGTAAGAAAAAGTTTTTTTTGAATTTTGAAAAAATTTTTTTAATTAAAAAAAATTTTTTTCAAGTTAGTCAAAGAAGCATTAATTAATTTAAATTTACAAAAAAATAATTTAATTAAAAAGAGTCAATCACAACAAATAAAAAATCAAAAAAATAATTATTACCAACAAAAACAACAAGGAAAAGACAATGATACAAGTAGTAATAAATTAATTACTCAATCTATGACAAATAAAATAATAAGGAAAAGAAGATATTCTCGTGAGGTAAATAATTTTTTTTGTCCGCAAGTTTTGTCCGCAAAAAATTTTTTTGTCCGCAAGTTTTTTGTCCGCAAAAAATTTTTTTGTCCGCAAGTTTTTTATCCGCAAAAAATTTTTTTATCCGCAAGTTTTTTAAATGATTGTCAAATTGTGTTGTGATGGGGGGTTTTTACTAAAAATCGGACCAATACCGATTTGTCGGTCATAAAAATTTCATTTATCAATATCGACCTAATCTCAATTCCCTGTGTCTTTGTTTAGTCCGCAAAATTATAATTTTTAAATTTTTGTTTTTATTTTTTTAATTTTTAGGAGCGAAATTGGAGAAGGCAGGAAGGATTAGAAGTAATTAAAAATTAAATTTTTATTTTCTAAAAAATTTTTTTTAGAAAATTTTTTTCTAAATTAAAAAAAAAATTAATTTTCTGTTGATTTTCTGATTTTTGTGAATTTATGGTAAGTGGGTAAATTCTTGATTTTATTAGGTGGGGTCAGAAAGGTTCGAATCCAGCTAGATTTTAAACATTTGTTTTTCAAAATTTAATAAAAATTTATAAAATTTATTATATCAAAAATAATTTATACATGTTGTCAAAAATTGTGAAAAAGAAATTTTTTTCAAAAATTAATTGAAATATAGAAAAATTCAAAAATTGGGTATTTAAATAAAAATGATTTTTAACCTAAAAAATCACAAGAGAAATTAATCAAATTTAAGAAAAGGGATCAAAATAGAATCGAAACCTCACTGTAAAATACCCCCAATACTGGATATACCTCTATTTAGGAGACGTTTTTTTGCCTCTATATAAGCGATACCCTCTATATAACAAACACCTCATTATAAGGTAAAAAATTTTTTTTCTGCCCTGAGGGGATATTTTATAATGATTTTCGATTATTTTATAAATGTGGGGTGTCCTATAAATTTTCTTTTTATAATTACAACAAAATGGCACCATTAAAATAAAATTGAATTCAAATGAGGAGAGATTGTGAACATGTTTTATTAAATACTAGGGGAGGGTCTCCTTATGTCCTAATTATTTTTAAAAAATAAGGGAAAGTCTTTACAAGATGGGACCGAGACTTGTCTTCGAGATTTTCAAGATTTTCCAAGTTTAATCTCGAAGTCTCTTTCAAGTCCCAGTCTCTAATACAGCCGGACCTCGAATTTAATTTTTAGCCTCAAAATTTAAATACGTCTCGATTCCTCCTAGCCTTTAAGTGAGCAATACCTTCACTTCCACTGATACCCCTTATTTTTAAATACGACATTTTTTTGTCCCCATCCAAAAAAGTATTTTTTGTATAATGAGAGGCCCAACTGTATTTTAATGAAAATAAATGATAGAAATATTTACCTACCTATATTATATAAATTTTGGCAAGAAAAGAAGTAGAAAAATTATTTGGCAAGTCGAAAATTAATTTTTTTAAAAAGGAAAAGTCCTGTCCTACACAAAATTTTCACCAAATCCCACTATTCGTAGCCTTATCATTTTTAAGCAAAAAATTCCCAACTTCTGTAGTTGTTATTGGACAAATATTTGTTGTTGTTAATTGTGGATTTACAACACAATTTGGAGTTGGGAAAAATGCTGTCTAAGAGAAAAAAATTTTTTTTGTGGAAAATTTCTGAAAAATTTTAAAAAATTTTTCTGAAAATTTTTTAAAAATTCTGAAAATTTTTTAAAAATTTCTGAAAATTTTTTAAAAATTTCTGAAAATTTTTTAAAAATTCTGAAAATTTTTTAAAAATTTCTGAAAATTTTTAAAAATTTTCAGAATTTTTTGGAAAATTTCTGAAAAATTCTGAAAATTTTTTTTCGAAAATTCTGGTTTTTTTTCAAAAACCCCCCCCCCCCCCCCCCCATCCTTACTTGTCCAGTAGCAGAAGAAAGCGCGGCTGTTGCAAATTGTTGAAAGGCAGAGGGAGAATGGTGATGATAATGGTGATGAATATTAATTGAATTTGAACAAAAGAGTTGTGGAGGTTGAGGTTGTTGTTGTTGTTGATTATCAGAAAATGGAATAATTGAAAGTTGTGAATCTATTAATGTATTTATTCCGTCAGAATTGTTGCTAATATTGTGGGCGTCTTTAATTAATAGAGGTGGGGTGTTTCCAGAAGTGATATGTCCAAGCTAGAATGTGAAAGAAAAAATACATTAGAAAATACAAATCAGAAATTAATAAAACACGAAACATTATTCTAATTAAAATACAAAACAGAATTGAATTAAAAGACAAAACAAACAAAATCAGAATCTAATTACAACAACCAGAAAAACAACACATAATTTAAGTTAAATTAAAAATCAGAATTTAATAAAAACAAACAAGTTTAATAACAAAAACAAATAGAATTTAATAAAAACAGATCAGAATTTTAGTTGTTAATAATCAGAATTTCAGTTAAAACACTAGTCAGAATTTAATTAAAACAAAACCAGAATTTCATTAAAACAAATCAGAATTTTATTAAACAAAAAACAGAATTTCATTAAAACAAATCAGAATTTTATTAAACAAAAAACAGAATTTAATTAAAACATAAGACAAAACACTCACATTATTATTAGAAAATTCTGATTCTGATTGCTCAATTTTGGTTTCATTTAATAATATTCCATTTTCTGTTTTTTGTTGTTGTTTATATTCTTCTATATTATTATTTAAAGACATTGCTGCTAATTTTTTTGATTTAATTCCTAATTTTCTATTTCTTGACTGTATTTGATCTTTTTTCATATTTATAGGTCGGTGTTGCTTAAAAATATTTTTTAATTATTTTTTAATTAAAAATTTCTCACATTGTGTAATTTATAATAAAGTCCACAAGCATTACAAACAGGCTCTTGACGAACATTCCGTCGCCAAAGTGTTGTTTGCTCTGTCCTACAATTTGAGCAGATAATTCCTGTCCTTTTCTGGGTTGTCTAAAATAAAGTTTATTTTAAATCAGAATTTTTGTTTTTAAAAAATCAGAATTTTAGAAAAACACAAAAATCAGAATTTTAGAAAAACACAAAAACCAGAATTTTTATTTTATTTAAAAAGAAATTACAAGTTTTAGTCCAATTAATTCTGATTTAATTAATAATTAATAAATCAGAATTTTAGAAAAACATGTTTAATTAAAATCAGAATTTTAGAAAAACAAACAACTTTGTAAAACATTAAAATCAGAATTTTGAGTAAAAACACATATTAAAACAAATCAGAATTTTAATGTGTTTTTGTATTTTTTTAAGCAGAAATGTATTTTTGTGTTTTTTTTGTATTTTAACTGTATTTTTTCAAAAACACCAATTTATTATTTATTCTCCTTTGTTTTAAACTCTTTTACCGCCTCATATTTTTATTTATTTTTATCAGATCACAGAAAAATTGTTTTTTTTGTTGTTGGTGGTTGTGTCCTTTAAAAGACTTGACGATCAAAATCTCTAAAAATACCCGCGTTTTCCCACAAAACAATTAACAGAAAAAAAGATCTAAGCCGTCGCTTTTTGCTCTTTAAGTCATCACTCATCCCCCTCCTTCCCCCTCTCCAAAAAACTTTTTTTTTCTTGTCCAAAACTTCCGTAACTTTTTTTGTTTATACCGACAAATATTATAATATGGTATAATAATATACCCAAAAAAATTTATTTTTGCCCTTCCCAAAATACTCAACAATTGTCTATAAACGGTAGTCAATGAGGCAGAAAATGCTTTAAGTTTTAAATAAATAAAGGGAAAAATACAAAGTTTAAATAAACTTTTTCTGGTTTTGTATTTTCGAGAAATTCTGATTTTTGTTTTATTTTTAAAATAATTCTGATTCTATGTGTTAATGTGTTTTAGATATAATTCTGATTTTTATTTATTTTCCGTGTTTTTACAAATTCTGATTTTATAGAAAAATTCTGATTTTCTTTAAAATTCTGATTTTAAAGAAATTCTGGTTTTTCTACTTTTCCCTCTCTTATTTATATTTCTCACCTGTCGCTTCTTAGGCTTCTCAAGCGGCCTATTCTGTCCTCCATTCATTCGTTGATAGAGGCCACAAGCATTACATAAATGATGCCCATGTGTATGATCACGTCGCCATAAAGGGGTCTGTGTAACTCCACAATTTACACATTGACGATTTTCCATGTCGATATGACCTAAAATTAAAAAGAAATTTTTGTTAATGATTGCGAGACTCGGCAGAAAATTAAAAAATCGGAAGCAAGAAAATAAAAAACAATTTTAAAAGCTGAAACATGCCTAAGCAAAAAAGAAACATCTTTAAATATCAGAAACAATTTTTAAAAGATTAGAAGCATGTTTCCAAAAATCAGAAGCATGCTTCATATTTTTGAAAAAATGAACATGCTTCACAAAAACTGAAGCATGCTTCAGAAGCAATATTTGTGAAAATCAGAACATGTTTCCAAAAATCAGAAGCATTATTAAGAAATCAGAAGCATTTTTAAAAAATCAGAAGCATGTTTCAGAGGCATACTTTTTAAAATAAATTCTCAACTCACTCAGTTTTTTAACTTTGTTTGCCGCTTTATAAGGAGGAGGCCGTTTATTTTTATTATTCCTTGATTGCCCACAATTAAAATTTTGATGTTGTTGAATTTGAGGTATTGAAATATTGTCTTCTTCTGATGAAGATTCTGATGTTGATGGTTGTTGGATTGAATCTGGGAAGTAGCCTTTGAGGAGAGCACTTTTTGAGAGAAAATTAAAATAGATAAGATTTTGATAAAAAATTTTTTAATAATTGGGGAGATTTTAAGAATTATGGGGGGTAAACAACACTAATACTGAATCATTGTTCCCTGGTTCCCACAGTTAATAACTCTCAAACTGAATATTCAAGGGGTTAATCAAACAGCTTCAGAGTGCCAGATTTGTTGATGACCTTTCTGAAGCTTCTACCAGGCTTCCGAAAGGTTTTGGGTGGTAACTCGAAACAACTCGAAATTCAAGAAATCTTAGAAATATCCCCCCTCCTACTTTATTCTTTTTTAAAATTTTTCCTTACTTCGGTTCAACTACAGCTAAACTAATATTACTATTTCCTCCATCAATTAACAATCCTCCTCCTCCCCCATTATCTCCACCTCCACCATCATTATAATGTAATAAAGGTGTTGTAGAATTATTTAAAAAATTTTGTTGGAAATTAGCTCCATAATAAGAAGCTCCATAATTATCACCATTATAATAATTATTTGTTGTAGAAGAGGGAAGATGGGCGGGCAATTGAGGTAGTGTGTGGAGGGGATAATTCGAATAAAAATTATTTTGTTGATGATTTGAATGGCTAGAAGAGGTTGTTGTAGTTGATGTATTTGATAGGGTAAATGAAGGGTTGTTTAAGGCATCTATTCCTTGTGATAGTAGTTGACTGCTTATATCGGGAATACCCATTGGTGGGATGTTGTACCACAAGTCTGGAAAGATGGGAAAAAATTTAATCAGAGGGAGATAGAATAGAGGGTTCAAAAATTTTTAGAGGAGTTTTGGTGTGTGAAGGATTCTTTCAAATTTAAGGCAATAGTAGGGACTGTAGAAAAATTTTTTGGATGAGAGATGGAAGGGAAAGGGCCAGATTTCATGAAAGGGCCAGATCATGAAAGGACCCAAACCGAAGCACAACCGACTGTGCCACCATCCAACCCGAAGAAGGGTTGTTTCTATTCATTTTTGTTCCTTCTGAAAGTGCGGACCAGAGCTGGTTAGAGACATGAAAATCTTCGAAAATGGGAAATCGAAATTCCGAAGCAGCTCTGGTGCGGACACAACACCCTTGGGGCTAAAAAAGTGTGCTTTGAGGGGTATCACGACTTTTGCGCCGGACAGTCACGGAACCCTTTGAGGTACATCTTATATAGCCCTCTATCGAGAATACCCATTGCTCAGGCAATTCTTTCCACCCAATGGTCAACCAACATTAAAAAAGTATTTTAAATTAAGGCGTGTCTATTGTCCTATAACTTCTAATGAATGCCAACTGTCCCCAAGTAAATGTCTCCAAAAAAATATTTTTCTTTAAACAAAATTTTATTTTACGTTGATAATCTGTATGTAGTTGTTGCTGGGTATAATAAAAATGTTCATAAGCTGTCGGTGTATGCTACAAAAAAAAGATAAAAAAAATAAAGATTAAATCTTTTTTTATCAATATTAATGATCACACACAAAAATGTGTGAACACACCCCCCCCCCTTCCTCTCAGAAAAAAAGTTTTTTCATTTTACCTCATCATTTGTAACTGTTTCCCCAATCAGTTCCCTTCCTTTAACTTCATCGTTTGTTGTCATATCTCCCATAATGCTTGTAGCAGTCATTTGCATTGGTTGGTTTATTATGTTAAATTTAAATTCATTGGTCATTCTATTTTTGAGATTCTTTAAAAATTTTTTTTTTTATTTTTAGGAATGGACTTTAGGAATGGATATCAGGGCTGGGTGCAATTGCGGATTTCGGATTGCGTGAAATTGCATGTTTTTTTGACTTACGTATTGCGGCTGCGGAAAATTTTTTTCAATTGCGCCCAGCCCTGATGGATATCTCATATCTCTGGTATCCTATAGGAAGACCAGAAGACCCCCCAAAAATTTTTTAGGAAAGGATATAGGCTCACATTCCATACCAGAGAAGGGAGACGGGTTAAGAAAAAAGTTGAGTCGGCTTTGGTTGGGTTTACATATATTTTCTTAGAAGCGGATTTCGGTTAACCTGTCTCCATCGTAAAAAGCCCAAAGACACCCTCGAAAAAAATTTTTTCCAAATTTTCTAAAAAAATTTTTTAGAAAATTTTCTCTAATATCGCGCGCCAAAAACATCTAACAACACAAAAAAATAAAAATAATTTTAAAAACAATATAAAGAAACCAATGAATATTTTTGAGAGAAGAAGAAAGGAGGAGGAGTTGAAAGGCGACAATTGAGAGAGAAAGAAGGAATTAATTGGGGTACGGTAAAAAGAGGAAAATTAAAAAGAGGGGATAAAAAATAAATAATATTTAAATTTTGAAAGATTTTGGAGAGGTTTTTGGAAGATTTTTTGAAGGATATATTAAATAAAAATAAAATAAATGGAGGAAAAGATGCCTTAAAAGTCAACTAATTTTTAAAAAATAAATAAATGAAAGGTGTGTGTAACCTTGAAAAATTAGAGGGGAAAGGGGAATTTTTAAGGAAGGGAATTTATTTTAAAAATTCAACTTGAGGATTTTTTTTAATTTTTAATCGATTAATTTTTAAATTAAAAAAAGATTAAATCGAAAAAAAATTTTTCCTTTGATATAAATAAATAATATTTAAATTTTGAAAGATTGGGAAAAGGAGATAAAATCAAAACAAAAAAGGCTGGAAAAATAAGTTGGAAAAAATGTTGTTGCTATTAAAAGGTGTATTTGTTATTATTAAAAAGGTTAAATGAAAAATAAACTTGGCAGACAGACAAAAAAAGTTTATTTAAACAAAGGTTATTTAAAATCAGAATAAAAATTACAATTGTAAAAAAGTTGGAAAAAGAGGTAGAAAAATAAATTCTGAAAATTCAAGTTTACAAACTTTTCTTTTATTCTGATTTTGGTAAAATACAAAAACTTGAAATTCTGATTTTTGCTCTTTTCTGTATTTTTCGCAAACTTAAAAAGTTCTGAAAATTAATTCTGAAAACTCAGAATTGTAATTTTAAATAAATTCTGAAATTGTTTAATTTAATCAGAATAAATAAGAATTACAATTGTAAAAAAAAGGTTGGGAAAATTCTGAAATATTTAAAATATAAATACAGAAACTATAAAAGTATAAAAATTCTGAAAAATAATTCTGGTCGTCCTTCAAGTTTATTTTTAGTCAAGATATATGTAGGTATGTTAGCTTTGTATTTTCCCTTGTTTTCCTGTCCTTAAAAATATTTTTTTCTCTTTTTTTAAGCATGCCCTTTAATTTTAGTAAATTATTTTAATAATCATAAAAATGTGTAATCGGCTAACTAAAAAAGAAAAATTAGTTGTTGAATGAAAGAGGAATGGGAGGGGAATGAGAAAGAATATACCTACAACTAACAACAACGATAAACATACACGGACGTCAAAAAATCTTTTTTTTCTCTTTTCAAATATTCTCTCAATTTTCTGTCGCTTGTTAACAAATAGTAGAAAAAAATATTTTTTGAGAGAGACAGTATTTTTATTTTTAAAATAAAAATGTGTTTGTTATGGGCGGAGGTTTCTCCTTTCTTCCTTTTTTTAACAATTGATGGGAAAACAATAAAATTAAAAAAAAATTTTTTTAATTGAAAAATATGTTGAATAATAAAAATAAATTTTAGAGAAAGTAAAAATTAAAAAAAATATTTTTTCAAAAAATTGAGGGGCATAACAATAAATATTAATTATTTGTTAGTTTGTTTATTGAGTAACAAAAATGTTTATTTATTTTTTTAAATGCCTAGAAAATACATATAAAAAATGGACAACTTCACCGGCTAATCCCCTTTACTATTATACTTACTAATCAGAATTATTTTAAATTTATTTTTGTTTAGAATCATCACATTTGGAATATATAAACTAGTAAATACAAGATTAGAGAGAAATATAATTTTTATTTAAATTTTAAATTTAAGTTTGCAAACTTGAATTGCGTTTAATTAGTAGTCAGAATCAAGTCTATAAACTTAAATTAAGCTTTAATGTGGAATAAAGTTTGCAAACTTGAATAAAAAGTTTAAATATTAATCAGAATAAAGTTTATAAACTTAAAACAAGTTTTAAGCTTTTCAAGTTTATAAACTTGATTCTGACTAATAATTAAACTTGATTCAAGTGTACAAACTTTTTATTCTGATTCTGATATATAAAACTTATTATTTAAGTTTGCAAACTTGATTAATATTCTGGTAATATTCTAAAATGTGTTTTTTATTAAAATTCTGGTATTTGTTCTGGTAATATTTTTACTATAATTTACAATCTTAAAAATTCTGAAATTTAATTCTAAAAAATAATTCTGTTACAAGACTGGAATTTTGTTAAAAATTAATTTTATTAAAAATTTAACAAATTTTACCCATTTTCCTCCTCCTCCCCCTATACCCTCCCCCCTTATTTTTATTTCCTTTTAATTTAATATTGGCGATGATACTGATATTATCTTTTAAAATATATAAGTAATTTATTTTATCCTCTTTCTTCCCTAAAAATTTCCCTCCTTTTCATTATAATCGAGAATTGTGTTACAAGCAAATTTACGCGCTATTCGTCCTTCACAATTCCTCAAGTCATTCAAGTCAGTTTTATTTTCTTTTTTCCCTCCTCCACTTAATTTTCCTCCTAAAAACGTTCACGGACCTCGCCCCCTCCCTTCTATTTTTTTCAATTCTTGCTTGTCAAGTAGAAAGAATGTAAATAATAGTTAGTAGTTGTTGTGCGGCCCTTCTCGCTCATTAATTAAATCAGAAAAAAAAATACGGAAAACTGAGGAAAATAGGATATACATTAAAATATTTAAATAAACTGAAGGGGGGGGGGGATAAATATTAGAAGGAAAGAAGAAAAAAGAAACAATAAGTGATTAAAGATAGGGAGAGAATAAGAGAGAATAATCCTAAAACTTGATTTAAGCTTATAAACTTGAATTCTAAGTTCAAAACTCGATTTAAGTTTATAAACTTGAATTATAGCCTTAAAACTTGTTTTAAGTTTATAAATTTGAATTCTAACCTTTAAACATAATTTAAGAGTATAAACTTGATTCTGATTAATAATTAAACTTAATTCAAGTTTTCAAAATTTATTCAAGTTTCTGATAGGTTTATAAAACTAAATTACGTTTGCAAACTTGATTATTTATTCTGGTTATTCTGGTAATATTCTTAACTGTATTTTCTTAAATTCTGGTATTTATTCTGAAATATGCTTTTTCCTTTCCTCCTTGTTTATAAACTTGAAAATATTAAATAACTCAAATAATTCTGAAAGACAGTAAATAAACTGATCATATGGATAAATACTGAGGGAAAATATTAAAAATAAAAATAAAACTCTCTCCTATATTTATTGTTTATTACACAAAAAATTTTTTATATCTGCGCGAGTTGTATAATAAACTTAACTTTTATTAATGTTAGGGAATTGACTCATTAAAAAATTAAATAAATTAATTTAATATAAGTATACTCACAGAAATTGAATGGATAAATAACAATTACAAATTAAATTATTAACAGAATAAATATCAGAATCTTAAGGAAAAATTACATTTGCAAACTTTCCCAGAATAATAATTCGAATTTGCTAACTTAAATAATAAGTTTTAAATATTAGAATCAGAATTAAAATTGCAAACTTGAATCAAGTTTAATTATTAATAAAAACAAGTTTATAAACTTAAACCAAGTTTTAAACTTATTATTCAAGTTTTTAAACTTGAATTAAGTTTCAAATAGGAGTAATAATTCAAGTTTGCGGTCAAATTGTAAAACTTGTTTACATATCAAATCTTCAAATAAATAATAATTAATTTACTATAAGAATAAAAAGAAAAAAGATTTACAACAAGTGGATGTTTATTATCATTAAATATAAATATTTTTACCTCACTTTTTTCATATAAAATTATTTAAATATTTAATTGTTGTTATAAAATTGTAGAAAAAAATAATAATTTTGGAAAGGAACAGATTTTTGGGAATATTGCCCTAGGGGAAGAAATGGGCGTTCGTGGGAGAAAATTTTGGTAGAAAAATGAGAAAAAAATTAAAAAATTTTATTTCTGTAAAATTACTGTATTTATTTTGAAAAAATATTTTTTTGAAAAAAATATTTTTTTTGAATGTTTTTTCATTTTAGTTAAAAAGAAAAGGGAAAAAATTTATTTAAAGCCTAAAAAAAATATTTTTTTAATTTCCGTCTTAGCTCCTCGATCCATTATCTAACTGTCAGTTCTCATTGTTTGGCATTTCCACCTTCTATTTTTAAACAAAACTTTTTTTTCCTGATCGTCCATTTGCATAAATAAATTTTTTTCTTAAAAAATTTTTTTTGTTTTCCTTCCATTAACCGCCATTTTCCCCTTTTTTCTCCTATTTTTTTGTTAAAAAAATTCCAATGAAAAAACAATATTGGAATGCTGTGGATATTTTTTTGTAAAAATTCTAAATTCGCTGTAGAGAAAGAAAAAAAATAATTAAAATAAGAAAAAGTGCCACGCGCATTAATTTAAAAACTTTTCTGGGAGGTATGCTTATTTAAATAGTTTTAAAATCGGATAATACAAAAAAAGAAAATATAAGCGATCAGAAAACAATTTTTAAATTGTAAAAAGTAAAATCAGAAAATACAACTAGTACAAATAATAGTTGTAAACTTAAAAATACAAATCAGAATTATTAAATCAGAATATTATAAATAAATATAACATTAACTACCAGAAATTGTAAAATATGTACAAATCAGAATTACAATTAATTACCAGAATTAAAACTTTTTTTGTAAAACTTTTACAAATTCTGGTATTTAAAAGGTTTAAATAAATCAGAATTTGTAAAACCAGAATTGTAAAACATTTCTAAACTATCAGAATTTGTAAATATTTCAACTATCAGAATTTGTAAAACTTATTATTAAAAATCAGAATTTGTAAAAAATAAATAAATCAGAATTTGTAAAACCAGAATTGTAAAACATTTCTAAACTATCAGAATTTGTAAATATTTCAACTATCAGAATTTGTAAAACTTATTATTAAAAATCAGAATTTGTAAAAAATAAATAAATCAGAATTTGTAAAACCAGAATTTGTAAATAAAAAAAATCAGAATTTCAATTTTAATTAATAAATATAATCTACAATTTTATTCTAAAAATAATTACTTTAAAAGAACTAAATTATTAAAATTAAAAGAATAATTATTTAATTCTGGCTTCATTTTCTTTGTCCTCCCCAAACATTTATTTCCCTATCAATTGCCATAAGCATTCCTAATTCTTTTATTTATTTTTATAAATTCACCGATTATTCTGTCCTTTCATCTTTTCTCTTTTTTAAGCCGCGTTTTGAACGCCTCGGGCTTGACTTAAAAATCTTTTTTTTGTCTTGAGATGGCGGCACGTGTGTGGCTAATAAAAAATAACAAAGAAATGGGGAATTATCCTTTTACGCGCGCATAAAAATGTTTTGTTGTGGGCAAAATACAATAGGGAAAAAATAAAACAAATGAATAAATATAGTCAGAATTTCTGAATAGAAATTTTAAAAGAAAGAAAATAAAGATTTTAAGAATAAGTTTCAGAATTAAAGGATTAAGGAGAGGCGGAAATACTAAAAATACAAATCAGAATTTTATAATTGTAAAAAAAGTTTATTTTATATTTCAAGTTTATTTTTAATAATAATTAAAGTTTGTAAACTTAGGTTTTGCAAAAAAAAAGTTTATTTTCTATTCCAAGTTTATTTTAGTTAAGTTAAGTTTATAACACTAAGTTTATATAAAAAAGTTTATTCTTCTTCAAGTTTATTTTATTTTATAATTCAAGCTTGCAAACTTAAGTTTTTATAAAAATGTTTATTTTAATTTCAGGCTTATTTATTTAATAATTCAAGTTCGTAAACTTAAGTTTTAGGAAAAAAGTTTATTTTCCATGTCAAGTTTATTTTTAATATTAATTCAAGTTTGCAAACTTAAGTTTTCGTATATCTAAAACTTTTTTAAATTATATAATTTTCTTTCAAGTTTCAGAACTTTTTTTTTCAAGTTTAATTAATAATTTCAGAATTATTTCAGAAACTTAAAGTTTCAGAATATTAAACTTTAAGAAAAAAAGAATATTAGCGCAACAACTTAAATAATATTAAATAAATAAATGATAATAAAATAAGATTAGATGTCCATGAGATAAAGCGGTAAAAAAGGTAATATAATAAATGAATGAGGAGATTACAACGAAAAAAAATAATAATGAATGAAATAATAATAAATATTAAATTTTTTTATTATTGTGGTAAGAGGGATAAATCATTCAAAAACTTATTTTCCCCCAATTTTTGGTGGTCAGAAAAATATTTAGAAAAAAATAAAAGTAGTAAAAGGTAAGTGTATTTAATTATAAATAATATTTTTAAACAAAAAAGGATATTATTATAGTAATCAAAAGAAAAATGAATATATTTTTAAAGTTGACTTTTATTAAATTAATTAAAAAATTTTTAAAAATTCATATCTTTAACAATAAATTCTGATTTTTTAAGTAAGATAAAATTCTGACTTTTAGAATAAAAATTCTGATTTTTTAAATAAAAAACAGAATTTTTAAAATAAAAATTCTGATAGGTTGGGTAAAAATTCTGAACAAATATTCTGATTTTTAAAAAATTAGAATATCAGAAATCAAGTTTGCAAACTTTTTTATATAATTCTGATATTTTTAAAGTAAAATAAACTTAATACAAGAACTTTTCTATTTTCTCAGCCTAAGCTTCCGGTTGTTGTGATCATTGGCTTTTCCTTCGTTCTTTCTTCTATATATTTTTCAAAAATTTTTACAATAAAGAAGAAGCTTTAGAAAATTATATATAATTAAGTTTAAATAACTTCCTTTTAATTTTATTGTTTAAACAACGTGTAGAATTTTTTGAGAAGAAAAAAATTTTTTTAAGCTTGGGAATTTTTCTAGGAAGGAAATGGTAAATAAATATTTAAACTGATTGGGAAAATGAAAAAAAAACAATTAAAAGCACTTCTAGCTTATTGTTAGAAAGCCAAAATTTCAAAATATAATTAATTATAAGATAACTCTACAAATATGGAAATTCAAGTTTTCAAACTTGAATTAAATAAACTTGAGTGGAAACAAGTTTCTAAAACTTTTTTTTTGTTCTGATTTTAGTTTGCAAACTTAAAACTTTTTTTGTTAAAACCTAGGTTTGTAAAATAGAAAAATTGCAAAAATAAACTTGAGAGTAAGCCCAGGACTTCTATTATGGTATTTATAGTATTTTTTATTCTGAACTATTTTTAGTGGTTTGTCTTAAATTTGAAACTTGGTAAACTTGAAACTTGAAACAGTCTAGGACAGGATACTGATTTTGGTATCCGGAAATTTCCGGAAATTTACGGCGGATACAGACGGATATCCGCAGGCATTTTTACAATATCTGTATCCATATCCATGTCCTAGTCTGGCTTGAAATTTAAAATGTTTCTTTTATCCCCAAAATATACCTACTTAACTACCATGTCAACGGCTAGTGCCAAGCCTTTTAAACGCCTCAAGCAATTTTTCTTTATTTTTATTTTCGCATTATTCTCTTTTTAAAATAATTCAAAAAGATTGAAGACTGCCCCCGACTTTTCCTTCCTCTCAAAAAGCACAGAATACTTGGAGGCTTAACAGGAGAAGAGGGAGAGAAGAGAGACTTGTGTGAAGGAAATGAAGAAGAATTGTTTTATAAAAGTGTCAGTTTTAGGCCTATATAGTATAAATTTTAATCCCTTAGGGTGTTAAAAGAAAAAAAGAAAAATTTTGCCATTTTATTTATATTTATTTATTTTTAAAGGGGGAATATAAATGGGAGAGATTTTTAATTTTAATTCGCGCATCGCTAATTTTTCTAAAAAAATTTTTTTTGTTAATACGAAGTCAAATGTGAAGTAAAGTAAGAAAACGTGTACCTTAAGGAAGGAATTCTGAAAATATTTCTATTTTTCCTTTATTTTCGCAATCTTAGAATTCTGGTTTTGAAGATATTGTCGTTTATTCTAAATTAATTAGTCTGACTTTTGAAATTCTGAAATTTTTTTCTGAAAAAATTTTTCTGAAAAATTCTGAAAATTTTGGATTCTGAAAGAGTTTGGATTTCAAAATTCTGAAAGGTCTGAAAAAAAATTATGAAAATTTTATTCCTAAAAATATCCATTTTGCAGACTCGGGATTCATATATTAATTCTGAAACTGACTGAGTTGGAAACTAAAATTCTGATTTTATTCTGAAATCAGAAAATAATTCATTCGCAACCTTAAAATTCTGATATTTATTCTTCCCAACTATTTCCGTTTTTTATATTTCCTGGTTTTTGTAAATGATGGACGTGACACTTTATATTTTTTATCCTCTCTGGGGGAATGGCTTCTACAAAAAACGTTTTTAATTCCCCATTTTAGGGACATTATTTTAAAAGAAAAAAGCATTAAAAATAGATAAAAAGGCGGGAAGGTGTGTTTGATTAAAGGGAAAATAAAGGGGGTAATTGACGATTATTTAGATTAAATATTTACAAAAACAAAAGGGATCCAACACATTTTTTGTATTGGATAGGAAGGAAAAGGTTTTGGATTTATTTAATTGAAAAAAATTTTTTGGGGGAATAAATAAATAAAAGACCTAAAATAAGCGAGTGAAGCAAGTTTAAACAAAAAATCAGAATTTCAAGTTTTTAAATCAGAATTTTAATTAATGTTACCCCCAAGACTCGATACTCGATACTCCCCTTTCTCAATTCCCGACCTCGACCAGCTTTCTCAAGAGTTGTTTATGCTTATACAATATTTATTCTTTCCCAGCCTATCTTTCCACTATATCTCTATTTTATGCACTTATTATTCACCTCTTCCGTTCTCAACATTAATCACAATTACATTTATCCTTTTGTCAACTTCCAAATTCCATTCCTATACACTTCCTCCCATCTTTCCCAGACACATTCACTCTATCAACTTTGTTATATCACACCCACTTCTTCCTCTATTTAACCGCAGGCCAGTTCATTAGATCACCAGTTAGTTCTTGATTATTCCAGTCCCAATAATGTATTTTCCCTATTACAATTTCCATTCTATTTAATCCATACCAAAACACTACCATTTAAATTATTTTAAATGAAATAAATATTTATGAATTAGTTTTTACTTGGTCAATTTAGTCCTCTGCGCCACCCCTTCCCAAATCTCCCCCCACATACATACGGCGCTCTGAAGGTGCCTGGACCGGGAAGGTCCAGCGCATAACTGGTAGCACCGGATGGTTCAATTTTCCCCTCCGGATATGGCCCCTCCCAGTCGCCCAAAATTTTCTTCCGTCCGTATTCCCTCTTGTAGGTTTCAATTCCCCTTCGGTTTTTCCCTTCCATTCAAATTTTCTTATTCGTATTCCCCGAACTCTTCCCTAAGGTTTCATTTCCCCCTCAAGATATGTCTCAAATTTCCATACCAGTTTTTAAAATCTTTCTTTCCATTATTCACTTTCTTCCCTTTACAAAATTTTTCCAATCAATTTCTTTCCTATTTCTCTACTTTTCCAAAGTCAAACAGTCCGCATAACATTGGCGTTATAAAAAAACACCAATGCTTTGCCTTCTTTTATTCCCCTACACCCATCTAAAAAAACATATTTTTCCTTCCTTTCATTGTCCCATAAGTTAATACTAATTTTTGATTTCCGCATCTTCCTCTTCCTTTTAATATTTTTTTTCAATCCCATTCCCTCCTCTTTCCCACCAGAAAATAAAGACAATTATTCATCCTTTCAGGATGAAATTTTCCAAAATTAAATTTTTACAATTTACATAATTAGTATTTTTCCAATAAATCCCATCATATGTCACTTTCCCAGTAAAACATATAAAAAACATTAGCGTTATAAAAAACACTAATGCTTTGTCTTAGCCAAACCTATCTAAAAGAGATTTTTCTTTACATTATTTTACACCCTTTATTTCCTACTCTAACATTGGCGTTGTAAAAACACCAATGCTTTTTTTCCAACCATATTTTTTTCCTTTCTTTGCCTTATTTCCGCTGATTTTCTTCTTCAATTCGATATATTAATTTTCCTTCTCTTCTCCTTTAAAAATTTAACCAAAGCTTTATCCTATTAGGATAAAAAAAATTCATTAAAATTTAATTTACAATAAATAGTGTCCCATGCTTAATTTCCAAAAACAATTACAAAATTCCTTTACTTTATCCTTCATTCCAACATTGGCGTTGAGAAACACCAATGGCTTTATTGTCCCATTCCCCTTTGTTTAGTATTATTTTCCGGGCATGATTACTCCTAGTCGACTTATTTCCTTTTCCCCTATTTTCCTTTTCCCCTCTTACGTTTCCATTCCCTCCTCTTTCCCACCAGAAAACAAAAACATATCTTCATCCTATCAGGATGAATGATTTCCAAAGTCCCAACTAGCATAAATTCAAATTTATTAATTTTCCTTTTCAAAATATGACATTGGCGGAAAAATCACCTTTGTCATTATCCACTCTAAATCCCGTTCTCACCCTAATAACAAAAAGGAACATTGGCGTTAAAAAAACACCAATGTCCTTGTTCAATATGAATATGTGTAAACAAGTAGTAATCCAAATTTAATCATTTCCCTTTCCTTGCTCACGTACAACCAAGTTATTACTATTTTCTTTCCCATTCCCACTACTGGCGTATTTTTATTTTACAACATACACCATCAAATTAATAATTTATTTTTAATTTAAATTCTTAATTGTATGAACACTTTTTCCATGGCCTACCTCAGTACTTGCATCACCTCTTCTTCGCAACAAATAAATCAAATCCATCTATTGGGAAAGATAAGTTTTTATTTTTCTATTCCCTTCTTCCCTATTTATCCAATACATCAGCCTTTACAAAATATAATATTGGCGTCGAAAGGCACCAATATTTATCCCCTATTAATCTACAACTATCCTGCTTAACTGGAATTTCCTCTCCCTTTTCATCAGGTCCATATTTCTAACCTAATTTTTATAAAAAATTTTCGCCCATTTATTCTTATCCCTCCCCATTATTAAAATAACTTCCTCGCAAAATTTAAAATTCCTAAATTTATTAATTTTAAATTTCCAAAATTTAAAATTTTTAAGTTATTAATGCTAAATCTTCAATAACGGAGGATTTGAACCACCATTATTGAAATTCCAATCTAAACATACAAAAAATAATTTCCAGAAAATTACTATCCTGGAACTTATTCCTACCAAAAACCCCAAAATTTATTACTAAACACTACATCTTTTTCATTAAATAAGGAATGAAATTGAAATGAGCCTTCAGGTTTAAATTTAAATTTTTCAATTTAATCCATTTTTTACTAGCACAAAAAGGAAAGATACTCATTAACAGGAAAGATATCATTAACAAAGTCCATTTAAAATTAAGTCGCAACCAAAAAAACACTGTCCATTATTCAATATCATGAGAATCTCCTATCTTTATAAATAATCCTTAGCGGCGCAATAAATAGATTAATCCAATAAAGTCCTTTAAATAATTTAAAATCACATTTTCCTGTGCGCGCGCTAATTAAAAAAAACAATAATCCATTACATTAACAAATCCTATGAATAATAATCCTAGATAAAAATAGTCCTTAGGTTGCGACTTTTCTCTGTTAAAAATTGTCTATTAAGAATATTCAAATTATAAATCAGTATCCGTCCTTTTCCTCAGTCCAAAATAGTTTAACCCTCACTTAAATTCTTAAAATTAACACACATCGTTAGTATTAATACAATTAATATTAATTGATTATTATCCCTGAAATTCAGTCTCAAATATTTTAGTTCCTACTTCCACCTGACACTTATTCCAATTTAATCTCTTTATCTCCAACCCGACTTTTCATTTCTCATCCTCCTTATATAACAAAAGTTGTGAATGAATTACTGACGTTAATTTAATTAACATCAGCATAAATATACCTTACTAGCTTATACCTACCTTACTCTAACCTCCCTATTACCGAAACTTACACCTCCCTTTCTAGATCCATCTAATCCTAAAATATCCTTCTACTATCAATTCCAAATAAACCAGTTGATAAAGCAATTCTTGCTCTATAAAATGGCCAGTCGAAATATCACAACTAAATAGAAAATAAGACAATAAACTAGCTACACCAAGCCTACATTTCCATACTCATATTTAACCCCCATAAAATTCTTAAATCCCTATCTACTAACAAATCCAATTAAACCATTAGAAAGATCATTCGATTTTCTATCTAATTGTTGCTTAGGAAATCCAGACCCCTTAATCACAATACCTCCCACCATACCATCCAATCTATGAAACACCAATTCACTTAATATTTCCAAATATTAGTGAAATAACCTAGTTAATCCTATTAAGAATCCAACAATCCCCATCGATACAAAATAATCAATGGAATCCCATATATAAAACAATCACAATCCCCGATACAAATTATCTAAAGGGCTAACCTTAAGATAATGAGTTTCTACACAATAATGAGTTTCCGCTGCCCAAACAATTTTCCAATGACTTTTCCATTTCCCAATTTTCCACTTCCAAATTTTTTTCCCACAATTTTCCACTTCCCCTTTATTAATCCAAACAATCCCGTACAAATTATTCAAAATTCTATTATTCAACTAAATAATTTAATTCAACTGAATCATTTTTATTCATCAATAACTACAACAAAACACCTATTGTTAAAAGCACATTTTTTCGATTAACTCCAACTATTGAGACGACATTAAATGGTTGAACTTTCAATAAAATGAACATGGAGCCACGCGAAATGCACTTGCTGATCGAAAAGAAGTCAAATCAAAGAAAGAACATATAAAATACAGACATTCAAAATTTTGTGATTTTATTCAAATATCCCACATATTCAATATCCCACATTATCAAATCTATTGTATATTATCAATTCAATTCCAATCCCTCATTTCTACCAATATTCAAAAGTATCGAGTCTTTAAAAACCATGGATCCCTTTCAATCCCTTTCAATATCCCTTTCAATTAAATATCAAACGGTGCTGAAATAAGTAAGTACACCATTTGATCTCCAAAGCCAACATGAAAATTCCCAAATAAACACCCACCTAAAAATCCCTCATTTTAACGGCGACATAAACTCGCCATTAAAACCCAAATCCCCCAATCCTCCAAAAATTAAAACATTACGTAAGCGCAGGGTCGCGCTTATTGGCGGCAGGGAGATGTTACCCCCAAGACTCGATACTCGATACTCCCCTTTCTCAATTCCCGACCTCGACCAGCTTTCTCAAGAGTTGTTTATGCTTATACAATATTTATTCTTTCCCAGCCTATCTTTCCACTATATCTCTATTTTATGCACTTATTATTCACCTCTTCCGTTCTCAACATTAATCACAATTACATTTATCCTTTTGTCAACTTCCAAATTCCATTCCTATACACTTCCTCCCATCTTTCCCAGACACATTCACTCTATCAACTTTGTTATATCACACCCACTTCTTCCTCTATTTAACCGCAGGCCAGTTCATTAGATCACCAGTTAGTTCTTGATTATTCCAGTCCCAATAATGTATTTTCCCTATTACAATTTCCATTCTATTTAATCCATACCAAAACACTACCATTTAAATTATTTTAAATGAAATAAATATTTATGAATTAGTTTTTACTTGGTCAATTTAGTCCTCTGCGCCACCCCTTCCCAAATCTCCCCCCACATACATACGGCGCTCTGAAGGTGCCTGGACCGGGAAGGTCCAGCGCATAACTTTAATCAGAATATTATTTAAACAATTAAAATTTTAAGTTTGCAAAAAAACAAAAATAAGTTTATTGTCAGATTTCAAGTTTGCAAACTTAAAACTTAACAAAAATTAATTTCAAGTTTAAATAAATATCAGAATTTCAAGTTTCAGAATTTAAGTTTGCAAACTTTTTTGTATTTTTTTTGTATTTGTATTTTCTTGTATTTTCTTGCATTTTGTGAAGCTTAAAACTTGATACAAACAAGTTTGTATTTTCTATTAAACAAAAATACAACAAAACCAGAATTTCTGAATTATTTTAATCTTTTAAGTACCAGAATAAATTTCAAGTTACAGAAGTTATTTAAAATTAAATATAAATATATTTCACACTCAAAACTAAGCGGCATTTAAAAAATAAAAATAAAAGATTCTTTCTTTTATTGTTCCAATTTACTAGAAATTATGCAAATTTTTATTTTATTTTTATTAATTTTTTATTGGAGGGAATAAAGCATTTATTCTTCTTTGCCCACAAAAATTGGGGGGAGGGGAAAATAAAAGAGAAAGACAAAAAGCTTCTCCAAAAGCCAATCGGTGTTTGTGTATACTTGATTGACGACAGCGAATCCCTTTACAATTTAAAAATGTTAAAAGGCCTGAAATGGAGTAGAGGGGATGAAAGGGAGAAAGAAGGAGGAGGTGACTGACAGCTGGCGAGAAGAAGAAAAAATGCCGAGATTTTTTATTTTTAAAAATAAACGAGTTAAAAGGAGATGAATTTTAAAAATTTTAATGGTTTTTTAAATTAAAAAAAAATTTTTTTTTGAATGAAAAAATAAATAAAAAATAAAATAAAATAGAAATTAGAATTTGACACTGGGCTGGGTTGACAGCTGGCTAGAATTTCCGGGTCCGAGCTCAGAAACCGAGATAATGTGATAAAATCCAGTTTTTTCAGGATCCTACGTGTTTAACCCTAAAAACACGTCTCGGTCTCGTTGCAGCTTGAAATAAAAAACGCGGATATCGGACCCGGCAATTTAAAAATGTCGAACTCTAATAGAAATACTATTCTTCATTTTTTCAATAAATCTCCTGAATTTCTTTTTTAAATAATTTATTTTCTTCTTCATTTTATTCAAGTATTATGAGAGGAATGTAGGCGAAAAAAGGCTCACTTTTTAAATAAATTTTTTTTAAATTAAAAAAAATTAAAAACCCATAAAATAGGTTTGAGTGAAGATTGCAGGTGAGAGTATTCCTGGAGAAAGGATTGCACCACCAAGAACTTTTAAGAAAAAAATTAATTTTTAACGTAATTTCCTTCAAAAAATATTTTTTAGAAAAATTTTTGAAAAATTTTTTAGAAAAAAATTTTCAAAAATTTCCCTACCTTGTGGAGACAAAATGTCGGGAGAAAGCGCTATAGGGTTTAAAATAATTGGTGAGAGAACATAGGGATTTAATATGTTTGGAGACAGCACATAACTTTAATTTTAAAAAATAAAATTTTAAAAATAATTTTTAAACTAACGGAGATAAGATGAATGGATGTAGAACGAGAGGTCCAAGAATGAAAGGACCAAAAACGTAAGGACTGTAAATTAATTCTGATATTTAATTAATTATCTGTGTTTTTGATTAAAATCAGAATTTTAAAATTAATATAATATACAACTTGAAATTCTGATTTAATTTGTATTTTCGGTAAAAGAAATTCTGATTTGTATTTTCTTTTTTTTAATCATAATTTGGAAAAAATACAACTTAAGAACTAACCAGAATTTTAAATTAAATTATTGTGTTTTCTTTTTATTACAATCAGAATATAAAAAATACAACTTAAGTAATTAAAACCAAATCAGAATTTCAAGTTTTATTTCAAGTTTAAATTCTGATTTGTATTTTTTCTTTTTTTTAAAGCAGAATTTAATTATATTAATTTAGGTTTTATTATTGTGTTTTATTTTTAAATTCTGATTTTAAAATTATTTTCTTACCTAAGAATGTAAGGATTTCCGACGCCTGGAGTTATAATCCAAGGAGACGCCCTTTAAATTAAATTTATAATATAATTAAATAATTAAATAAAAATCAGAATATATTCACTTACACACTTGGACTGAGTATTAGAGGGCTGGAAAACAATTTAATTTTAAATTTTTTTTTAATTTTAAAAATTTGCCTGAATACTAGAGGTGAGAGAATTAAAGGCGAGAAACTGGAATTTTAAATTTAAAAGAATAATTAATTTAGGAAATAATTTTAAATAAACTTACACACTAGGGCTCAAAATGTAAGCTTTAAAAAATTTAAAAATAAATTAAAAATATTTTTAAATTACGAGAGAAAGTGCTAGGTGAGAGTATGACTGGCCCGAAAACTGAAAGCCCAAAAAATGGAGCAAAATGGAATGGAGATAAAATTATAGGGGAGAAAACGGTCGTAGAGAAACGTTTTGTGCGTTGATGTTGTTGTTGGTGATATTCTGGCTGTTAATGTAAAGAAGTTTATTTAAATCAGAATTAATTAATAAACTTGATCAAAATAAGTTTATTTTTTTAAATCAGAATTAACTTGTGTTTCTGTGTTTTATTACATCAGAACAAGTTTATTTATTATTTCAGAATTAATTTCAGAATTAATTTGTGTTTTTGTGTTTATTAAATCAGAATAAGTTTATTTATTATTTCAGAATTAATTTGTGTTTTCTTTTTTTCAGTATAATCAGAATTTTGTATTTTATTGTATTTTCTTTGTTTAAATAAATTCTGATTTTTGTATTTTCACAAATAAATGTTTATTAAACTTGTGTTTTATTTTAATAATTATTTCGAAAATACAAACAATTTTAGAAGCATTAACTAAACTAATAGCCCTTCCTTCAGCCAATTCTCTTATAGTTTCCCATAAAGCCAATTCTTTTTCTGATTCACTCATTTTTTCGTATCTATCAAATCGGTCCAATTCTGAGTCTGGCAAAAGTTTTTGTTGGCCTTTAAAAAATTTTTTTAATTTTTTAACAATTTAATTCTTAATTACCCTCGTCCCTATATATTTTCAACAATTGACTCTTTTTTCCAAAAGTAAACCCTCTCTCTTTAAATTCAAGTCTTTGCCGTTTGTCTAATGAGTCTTCCAGATTAAAAAAGCTGTTTTTAAAAATAAATTTTCTTAATTTACAATAATTCTTTACTTGTTCAAAAGTTTATCTGTAGCCTTCATTATTGGGTGGCCGACACCTTTTGTATTTTTAATTTATTTAAATTTAAAAAAATCAGAATTTTAGGTGTTTTATTTTATAATTAAAAAGTCAGAATTCTGATTTGTATTTTTTGTGTTTTTATTCCTTTTTAATAAATCAGAATTATTCTGTGTTTTACATTATTTCTTTTAAACAAGTTGTAATTCTGATTTTTGTATTTTTCAGAATTAATAAAAACTTGTTCAGAATAAGTTTATTTATTTAATTCAAGTTTATTTATTAAATCAGAATTAACTTGTGTTTTTATTAATTCAGAATAAATTTATTTATTTCAGAATTTTTTTACTCTCTAGTTCCAGTAACAAATCAGAATTAATTTTTGTGTTTTAAATTAAAATTAAAAATCAGAATTATTTTATTTTTTGTGTTTGTGTCTTTTTCAGCGGAATTATTTAAATTTAATTATTTACCTTCATCAAAAAAGTCAACTTTCTTTAAAAGATTGAAAGCTTTTTCCAAATGACTATAATTTAAATTTACATTTTTAATAATAAAATTTATTTTTCTTTACTCTGTAGTTCCAGTAAGTTCCATTAACGTTCCAATTATAGACTGACGGTATTTTTCTGGAACTCCTGCTTTTCTCATCATCTAAACGAATCATTTTAGTCTTATTTTTATCTTTTAGATATATTAGAATCTTAATTTTTTTCACCTCCGGCACATTTGCAAAGCTGTGATTATCCTTCTCGTCATACATTGCAAAAAGGGTAGGGGAAAGTAAGCTTTTTGGATTCGCTGGACCTCCCTTATCCGGCGCTAAAGGCATAAATCTGGGGCTAAAAAGGCGTATCTAAAAGGGAAGTTTATTGAGGGACTTTGAGGATTTCAAATTTACATTGTTTGTCTCATTCCCATTCTTTTTGTTGTTTTTATTGCCAGGAAGTAGGTCAATTAACTTTAAAGTGAGGGAGATATTAAGGAGGGGTTCTAAGGAATTTTTACCTTCATTCCTTGTTGAAGTAACCCAAGAGGTGATCGCTGAATTCTTATTTAAATTTTACTATTTTAAAAATAAAAATTGACAAATTACCCTTTCCATCGGACTTAGAGAAGGGTTTTTTCTGTCCAATACAATGTCATACCTGTGAGGAATGGAAAATTTAATTAATTTCTGATAGTAGAATATTATCGAGAAAAGGACGGACCCGAGATAATCTGTCCGGTGTGGTTTCCAGAGGGTATTGGGTAGGTAACAGAGTAACAACTATGTAGGTTAGTATTGTTCCCTACAAGACTAGTCTACTAGTTTCCAGCCCAGCACTATATAGTCTACTATAGGAACAGAAGAACAGAAAGAACATGACTTCTATAAAGAGGGTAGTCCATAAGGAACAACAGAAGTTAAACTATAGGTCAACAAACATTCGTTTTTCGTATAGATTAGAGCCTGGAAAGTTCTTCCCCCTTTCAATCTGTTCTGACAGCCTCTGAAGTGTTTTGTATGTTTTTGCCCATTTAATATCAGCATTTTTTGATTTAGGTCCAAGCGATTTTACAAGAAGACTAGAAATCTAGTATATAAATTTTTAAAAAATTTAACGGAATTTAGACTACTTTAGCAGCCAAATTATTTTCCTTTCCATTAGACAACGGGTCAACATTATTTGCCGTTCTAACCTTTTGAAAAAAATTTTTCCGCCTTCAAAAATCATTTTAAAATTTACTTTAAAATTTTCTTTAGGATCTGTTTCCCTTTGTTTTTGTATTTCTTCTCTTATTTTTTTCATCTTTAAAAAAATTTTTTCTTTTGAAAATTTTCAATTCAAAAAACCTCCTCAATTCCAATCATTTTTTCTGTTTTTTCCTCATTTCTTGACCTTTTTACCCTTCGTCTTAAAATATTTCCACCATATTTTTGTAGCCTCATTTGTGCTAAAGGTATTAGAATTCGACTTAACATGTGTGGATGTTTTGTAAAATCCTTTGAATTTTTTAATTAAAATAAACTATAAATTTATTATAAGATTCCTGCCTATTTTATACTATTTAAATTTATTCAAAAAAATTTCTAACGGTATTTTTCTGTGATAAAACAAAAAACACTATCCCCCATCGTGTCAGAAACCTTTAAAAAATGATTTACCAACAATTGGATTCGAACCACCAACCCCCCATAGTCACCCACTCAAACGCACTAACCATTACACCACAAAATAATATGCTTAATTAATTAATAAACTTTCCGGAAATGTTTTCCGGAAGTAACCAACATAATTCTATTAAACAATTTGTATTTTCCGGAAACTTTTTATATTTCTTTTTCAACCTTGTTCCCTTTCCGGCAAACCTTTCTGGAAGGTTTATTTAAATAATTCTGTTTTCTTTTTACTTAAAAACATACAGTAACCAAAGCAAAATAAACTTGCCTTTAATTCTGTTCTTTTAAGTTTATCCATTCTTTTGCTCGGTAATTTTTGGGCGACTTTAATCCCTCCAAATGTGACAATTACTAGGAGGATATTAATTTAAAAATTATTTTTAATTTTTCTATTACCCTCATTATTTTTTAAAATTTCTTTTTCCTCATCAAATTTAAAATAAATTTGGTCCTTTAATTTATTTTCTTCCTTTAGAAGCAAAATAAGCCTATCCCTGCTTTTAATTAAACATTTTGCTGGGGAAACGAGGTCATATCTATTTTCTATTTTATCCAAACATTTGGCTAATTTAAGGCGTTCATATTCTGGTAATTGTTTGAAATGGAGTTTGCCTAGCTTAAAAAATAGATTTGTGTTTTGTTTTAATATAAATCAGAATTTTATATAAACATTCCGGAAAAATAAATCAGAATTAAATATTAACAATTTCTCCGGAAAATACATCGAAAATACAACGTCAGCACATTTCCGGAATAATAGACTACTTCCGGAAAATACAACTTTCTAGTTTAACTTTCCGGAAACAAATATCATAATTGTTTGCCTGTTAAAAATGTTTTCCGGAATATTTTTATTCTTTTCCGGAAGCTATATAATTTGTGTTTTCTTTTAAAGAATTTTTGTATTTTCCGGAAGCTTCTTAGAATCTATTTTTCTTTCCGGAATGTCATCAACTACTTTTACCTGCCCAAGCAAGGCCTTAACTGCTCCATAATAAAGATTTTCGTGTAAATTTTTAATTTTTTCAAAATTGTCGGGATTAACTCTTAATTTATCAAATTTGTTCAATTCATGTTCCATTTTGTGAAGAACAGTTGATTTTACTTTAAAAATTAATTTAATTATAATTTTATTTTAGATTAGAAAGAGGCGGAGAGAAGCTAAAACATTTCCGGAAAACACATAATTTAAAAATACATTTATTAAGGAATTCTGTGTTTTCCGGATAAGTTTTGAAAAAAGTTTATTTAAACATATTCCTTTCCGGAAAACATTTATTGCAGAATTATGTGTTTTTGTCCTTTCCGGAATGTGTTTTTGTCTTTTCTGCAATTTAAAAATCAGAATTTAATTAATATTTACCAGAATTCATCGAAAATACAAAATACAAAAATATTAAGAGAAGCAACATTTTTATTCTAAAAACAGGAAAATTAAAACAAATTTATTTTAAAAAGTGTTCGTTTTTAAGTAAATAAATATTTTTATTCCTTTTTTGGATTTGTTTAAAAGAAAAATATATTTTTTTGAAGAAGTACAAGTATTCTTCCTTCTTCCTGATTTTTATTTTAATAGTAGTGATCATCAATTTTATTTATATTTTTTATTCACCTTTTAGGTAAACATAAAAGGAAGAAAAGTGAAAATAAAAAAAGGAAGAATATCTTCTTTTTATTTTTATTTTATTAGTTTATCCCCTCCCTCATAAAAAGCACATGGTTCGCGACTATTTTTTCTAGGGTATTTTTCTAGGATTTTTTCTAGGATTTTTTGTCAGTGAAAAAATGCTTAAAGAGGATGAAGGAAGACAAAATTTCGGACAAAATTTTTAAAAATATAATTTTAAAAATTAACAAAATGGATGGATATCTCTCTCCTTCCTTCAAATTATTAATTTATTTAATAACATAATTTATCATTATTTATATATACCCTTTTTATTACAGGTAGACAAATTCAAGTCTACTCTCTCCTTTCAATAAAAAACACGTTTATCCAAAAAAATGGCGATTTTTGGCGGTATTTATAAAAGACGAAAAATAAATTTTTATGGTGTTCACCCCTCCAATGTACTATTAAATTTTAATATTTTATCAAAAAAAATAAGTTTTTTTTAGACCTATAACCTAATTAAAAGAACACTTAATAAAATATAACTGTCTTTTGTAATTAATGTAAAAATTAGTTGAAAAATACATTTTTGTATTTTTCTTAGAAAGAAAATGTGTTTATTATTAAAATAAATCAGAATTAATATGTGTATTTTCCGGAAAATGTTTTGGTGTTTTCTTTCCGGTTGTGTTTATTTGTTTTATTTGTTAAAACATTTCCGAAAATACAGAATTATTAAAAAACACAAAAATAAATTCTGAAATTATTCCGGAAAATATTTCCGGAAGTGATACACTGTCAATTCAGAATTTAAATAAATCAGAATTAATATACCATAATAATTGTGTGTTTTCCGGAAAATGTTTTTGGATTCGTTCTTTCCGGTTGTATTTTATTTGTTTATTAGACATTCCCGAAAAATACAGAATTATTAAAAACACAAAAATAAATTCTGAAATTCTTCCGGAAGTGAAACACAAAATATCTTATTTTTAACATTGGATATTTGCGTCCCCATTTATTTTTGTGAGCCTATTACCTTTAAACCCAAAATTTAAAAAAAAAAATTTTTTAATATTTTTTTACTAATAAAAAATAACAAAAAAAAACATATCTTTTTTGCAACAAAAAATAAATAAAAATAAAAAATCATCACAAAATATTTTCAACTTGATTTATTAATTCATTTAATAATTTATCTGTCCTTAAATCTATTTTCTCTACACCACTTTCACCTCCCCCTCCTCCCCCATTATCAATAATTTCAAATTCTTTTAATTTATTTAATTCTTTTAACAAATTTTCTGGTTTTGTGTGAAATGTTAAAAGATGTCGAATTCCCTTTAAAAAAATTTTTTTTTGAAAAATTAAAAAAAAATTTTTTATTCTACTTGAGCAGCAAGTTGTCGAAGATTGGAAGATGTTGAGTCTTGAATTATTTTAATAAAAACACTTTGCATTTGTGGAAGAAAGGTTTTTAATAATAGAGGCATCTGAAAAAGAAAAATTTTTAATGGATTTTTAATAAAATCTTCGTTTTATCCCGAATCTTAATTAAAATTTTTATCTTACCCCTTGATAGTGTGTTCTCTTCAAATCACCAAAAGGAGGGAATGGCTTCTCATAACAGATGAAAAACTTGGAGCGAAATCGGTCAAAAATGTAAAAATACCCCAAGAGGAAAAAGGAACACACTGATCTAGGACCCTAATTAAAATCTCAGTCTTATCCCCAAATATGCCACACATTTTTTCAGTTATCTCATTGTGTGATATCTTTAGAGGTGTATCCCTTTACCTTCTCCAAAAGTTTATTTAATCCATTAATTGCAGCAATCTTAACAGGCACGGGTTGTTTTTCACCAAGTACACGTATTAGAGGACCCGCAACATTAACAACGTGTGGTTTAAGACCATTTTCATCGCTTAATTGAATTGCTTGAGTTATACAATTGGCGGCTACCTAAAAAATTTTTTAAACTATTTTTAAAAATATTAAAAATTAAAATGGTTGGGCCTCAAAATGGTCAAAACTGTCAAAACCCCCCCCCCCCCATTTTAACAAATAAACCCCCTTTCATCATCCCCTCCCCTTTTACAAAGGAAAAATTAAAAAAAAAATAATTAAAAAAAATAACCTCTTTAATTTCCACAGATCCAGCAAGTATTCCTTCACGTAAAATAACAATTAAAGGTTTCCAACCTTTTGGAATACACAAAATATTAGCATACTCATTTTTGGTATTTTTAACATCCAAATGTAAACTTTTTAAAGCCCTTTTTAATACCAAAACTAATTCAATTAATTCTGAAGTTTCCAATTGTTTATTTAAAGAATTGAATGTATCGATAACTAGTGATATAACATCAGAATCTTGTTGGTTATATAATGAAATGAAGCCAGAAACTAATAAATCTAATTGTTCTGGAGAAAATTCATCCTAGAAAAATTTAAGATTAATTTTAAAAAATCATATGGTTAAAACCCAAAATTGTCAAAAAATGCCCAAAATGGTCAAAACACAAAAAGGTAAGATACCATAACGGTCAAACCTTAAAAAGCCCAAAAGATCCGAACCGGTAAAATTTCTACACCGGCAAAAGACAAAATAATTAAATTTCAAAACGGTCAGGATCAAAATGGCTCAAATAAAATTAAAAAAATTTCAAACCTCATTATTTTCAATAAATTCTTTCAATAAAGTAACAGCAGTTAAGGCATTCTTTTGATTTGAAATACTTTTTAAAAGGCACGAAAGCATTGCGCGAATGTCCTCTTCAGCATCAACAGAAAAAAGAACAGGGATACAATTTTGGACATGCTAAAAATTAAAAATTTATCTCATTTTATTTTTTGGATGTCCTATTCCCAACCAAATATTTTAGGACCTATAACCGTCCCAAATATCCCATTTCAAGATAATTAAGTGTAAACTCTCTCTACTACCTCAAGCTTTCAAATATCCTAATCCCCGATAACTATGTGTAAGATCTCCTCTATCTTATCCCTTAATCCCTTCACAGATATGTCATAAGCTCTCAAGTATCCCATTTTAAGATAACACTGGGTGTAAGATTGTGGGGATAAATCAGAAAATAGTCGTGGAATTCAAATAACAAAAAAAATTTTTAATTCCCTCCCCCCCCCCCCCCCTCCAAAAAATATTTTAAAATCCCTCAACAAACCTCCTCCATATCAACATTCAATTTATCACACAATAAAGCAGCCATAACTTCCCTCATATTTCGTTTTAAAGCATCAGTACAAATTGCAAGTCTACAAATAGCTAAAGAATTAACTGGAGGTTTTGACAATTTTGGTAATATTGAAGCAAATAATTGACGTCCACATTGTCCCCCTCCTTCCATTATTGAACATAAACCATCCAAAATATGTGGTTGATTATTTAAATTAAATTCATCAAATAATGGGCCAACAATTTTTTCAACACAATAATTGCTTGTTTGCTATAAATTAAATAATTAAAAATATTATATCAAGTAAGAGCGAAATAAATATGAGTCTTAGTCCAGGGATGGGACGAGTTACCCGTTATACAAACCCTTGACTTTTTTCCCTCGAAATCTGATCCAAAGATGATTCTCTCTCAAGGCGTCCGCGTCTCATTCCTAGTTTAGACTCAGACTCCGATAATTGATCCGAAGAAAAATTTTGAAAAAATTTTCTCTCAACCCGTCCCCTCCCTGATTTAGATCCGGACAGCATCGAATCGAAATTTAGTAACCTTCTGCCGTCAGTTATTCCTAGGCATTTAACTCAAAAAAATTAATTTTTATTTATTACCATGCCATAAAATGTAACAAAAGTTTTTGCAGCAGCCTCACGAACAGACTTGTCCGTATCTGACAAACATGTACGTATTGAAGTAATAAAATTAGTAGAATATGTTTCAATAATTTCTCTAAAATTTAAAAGAATTTTAAAAAATAAAGAAGATCCTCGAAAATGAACTAAACCTCGTTTTCTTAGATACACCCCTCCCCCCTCCTTCAAAAATTTTTTCTACTATATGCCCCTATACAGCTTCCTCCCTTTATCCTGACCCGCATCTCCGCTCCACCCTCCCTCCTCCCAAAATTTCAAAAAAAATAAACCTATGTGTATTATTAATTATTTCACCCAAAGCCAACGCTACACCACGACGATCATCTGCTCCACCATTTTTTAATCTATCTTCAAGTATAGGTAAAATAACAGCCAAAACTCTTTCACCCATTTTCTTTACAATTTCAGATAAACAACGAACAGACATTTGTTGTTGATCTTCTATTGAACTTGAAAGACAATGAAGTAATAATTCAAATAATGGGCGCATAATGTCTTTTAATGTACGTGGAGTATTTGAAACAATAACCTTTTTTAAAAATAATAAATTTTTTATAAGAATAGGAGAAAATAATGTTTGGTGATTTGAGGAAAAAAAACTTGAAATGGGAAATGGAAAGGAGGAAAACTAGGAAGAACTAGGAAGGATGAGGAAATTTATTCGCCCAATTCTATCACGGCCTCTTCGAGAATGTGAAAAAGGAACAAAAAAACAGAGGATAAGACCTTGGAGAGAAACCAGAAGGAACTCGGGATTTGACCAGAAATCTTGTGGAATATGAGAAGGGATGAGTTTCATCAGGGGATCCAAATCCTGAATATGTGGGGTTTTAAATTCACAAAGGGATGGAACAAAAAAATTTTTTAAGATAAATTTTCCCAAAAAAATTTAAAAAAACCTTCCAAACGTGTGAAGCCACTTGCCTAACAGCCAAAGCAACATCATATCTAACAAGATAAATACCAGCCAAAAGTTCATCTCTAGACCGTTGACCTATACAGCGAACGATTGCTTTATTTACTGCTTCAGATCCCATAGTATCATCTTCACCAGCAGTTTCAGAAGTCATTTTACCACTTACACCTTAAAGTCTCAATTACCCCTTATTCATTAATCTTAAAAAACCTGATATATTAAAAAGAAAATCTCCAATTAATTTAACAGAAGCTTGTCTTATTCGCCAATTTTGGTAAATTAAAGCAGCTTGAAGTTGTGGAAGCAAAAGTTTTCTTGCATGATTGGAATAAACAGTAATTAATCTATTGCCTGCTCTTAAAGCGGATTCACGCAAATATTCTGTTTCATCAGCTAGAGCCTTTAAATTTGAATTAGAAAAAAATTTTTAAAAAATCATAATGGTCAAGTACTAAAATGATCAAAAATCATAATGAAAATTCAGTCGTCTTTAGAAGTCAACACCAAAACCTTCTTAAAATCATTTCATTCTAAAGCCCAATTAATTCACAAAAAATTAAAAAAAAATAAAACCTGTAAAATCGAAGGAATAATTTTTCCAATAAAAGGAGCAAATTTTTCCCCCAAAGCAATAGGTAAATAAATATATAAAAGAATATATCCATCTCTAATATAAGGCTCTGTTGTTGCGGATTCTGTTATTTTTATTACTCCAGGCAAGTTTTGTTCCAAAAAGTCTCCTCCAATTGCTGCAATTAGTTCTGAAAGGCCTTGAGCTGCTCCCTGTCTATCTACTGAAGAGGATTCAGAAACTAAGTTTTCTTTGAGCCAAGGCATTATATCTGCCTTAAAAATGAGAAGAAAAAATAAAGGGGAATTTAAAAGAAATAATTTTACTTGAATTTTTTCAGAAGTTGCTGGAGCAGAATATTGAACAATTGCTCCCATTGCTTTTGAAGCAACCTGGAAAAAAAAATGAATAAAAAAATGAAAATGCAAGTGCGTCTTTAAGGTAGGATTTTCGCTAGAGAAGGGAGTAGATTTCGGAAGGGATCAAATACCAAGTAGAGGCATTTTTGTGTAGTGGGAATCAGAGAAGTCAAGGATTAGGGAAAAAGTGGGTCAGCTTCGGATAAGCTGAAGAGAGGGACAAAGTGGAAAGACCAAAATATCATTCTATTGATTGAATTTCCTGTTTTCATATTTTGAACTATTTACCTTTTAATAAGAAAAAATTTTTTTAATTAAAAAACAAACCGTTCTAACTTCAGGAACAGGATCACACAAAGCTTTTTTCAAACCAGGAATAAGCGAATCAAGATAAGGTTCCATATCTTTATTATCAACTAATGAATATATATTTGAAAGGACTTGAGCTGCCATTCTTTTTGCTTCAGTATTTCTGTCGGCTAACGCCCTCAAAAATTTTTTTTTGAATTTTTCAAATTTCTAAAAAAGCCAGACCTGTAAATTATTGGCATCATTAATGCAAGAGAAGGCGAGTCAATATAATGAACAAATTTATTATTTACTATAGTTTGTAAACATGAAGAAGTTTTTCCTGGTGGATCAGCCAAAGCTTGTATTAAATGAGGACTGATAGCCAAACATTCTGGGTTCTTAAGAAAAGAGAATTTTATTAAGGGAGAAACTTAAAGTGACCCACCCGCAGTGTGAGTATTCCCGGTCCCAAAGCTGTGAGTATTTTGTATTTTTTCTAGTGTTATTCGACAGAATTTTTACCACATAGTTAACTTTTTTTCCTATAGAGCCATTTGGATAGTAACAGGCCTTTAAATTTTGATATTTTTTGGAAAGGCTAACCACAAGACCCCATAAGGAAGCCTTCAAAATAAAATTTCTTACAAACCTGTATAACTTGAGCAATTTGTTTAAGTGCCCTTTCACTTGTTTTTTGTACTTTTCCATGTGTATCAGTCAATGCCTCACATAATTTTGGAACAATTGCAGGAAGAGAAGTAGAAAGTTGGCGTGGAGCACAATTGCTCATTGCTCCTAAAAAGAAAAATTAATTTTGAAAAAATTCTTCAAAAAACCTAAAAGTTCAGCAGATGCACATTTTGTCCTCCAAGAATCATCATCAAGGCCTTTTAACAACGAAGGTAATAATAATTTAACTCCGTGAGCAGAAAGTGAACGCCTTCAAAATATTTTTTTATTTTAAAAAAATTTATTAGAAAGAATCAGTACATCATAGCTTTAGCAGTATCATCAGCAGTTCTTCTAACCGCTTCGGAAGTATCTCCAAACGCTGTGAGAAGGTCAGGAAGTAAATGAACGAGATAAGGTTCGAATAATTTTCCGACTGTACTGAAAATTTATAAAAAAAAATTTTAAATCAAGTTTTGAGTGGATATTTGTTGAGGAGTCCCGCTATAAGAAACTCTTAATGTTCCAGTGAGTTGAAAAGTCTCACCGAAAAAAATCGAAAAATACCAAAAAAAAAATTTTTCTAGACGGCCACTTAAAATGTCAAATTCCCAACAAAAAATTAAAAAAGAAACAAAATCAGCAAACCTGCAAAGAATTTCGATACAAAGAAGAGCACCTTCTCTAAACAAAGGTTTTTGTTTTTGTGCCAGCATATCTTTCAATCTCGAATTTATATTCATTTGTTTAATTGAAGCAACTCCAAGTCCTTTTATTATACTTCCAATTCCATAAGCTGCACCTCTTCGTTCTCCATAACTTTCAGCACTTGTAAGTAACATAAACATATTCTCAATAAGTTTACTTGCATCATTTTTTAAGGAAGGGATAAGTGCTGGAAGACAACCAGCAACTGACTCTTGGA
Source organism: Meloidogyne arenaria (assembly GCA_036172955.1). Classification (NCBI taxonomy): domain Eukaryota; kingdom Metazoa; phylum Nematoda; class Chromadorea; order Rhabditida; family Meloidogynidae; genus Meloidogyne; species Meloidogyne arenaria. The sequence goes on along the minus strand of JARQAB010000033.1, from coordinate 289,036 downwards.
CCTATACAAAAAATGAATTTGAGGACTAGTTTATTATTTAAAAAATTCAAAATTATTTCAAGCCAAACCTTATCCTCATTTTTAAATCCCCTCGAGAGTCAAACCATAAATTGGGGCTAGAACTAACATGGGCGTAGCCAGTGGGGCTAAGGGGGGTTCCCCCCCCCCCCCCCCCCACCAGTGAGGGAAATAGGGAAGGAGGACAATAGAAAAATTGAAAATTTTTCGCCTATGCCCTTCGAAGATATCAATTATACATAAATTTTTTCCACAAAAAATAACCTGTTGAGACGGAGTAGAAAGAGCCTCAATTAATCTAGCAACAATTTTTCGTACTTTTGCATTGTCTTCCTTCAAATATTGAGCCAACGTTCCTATTAATACAACCAATCCTTGTCTCAAATTATCATTTTTTGCTTCCTTTGTTAATTTATTGAGTTGTTCTTCAATAAACGGAAAAAGTGTGTCCACCATTTCAGAACCATGCTGAAAAATTTTTTTAATAATTTTTTAAGAATTTTCAAGAAAAATAAACATTTTGTATCGCTTTTGCTGCAGCATTTCTCATTAAATTTCTACAAGTTTCAGCTCTATCATTTAAACCATATGGGACTACCAAGTGTAAAAGAGACATAATTTGTTGAGGAGAGACAAGTGAATCAGTTATTAGAAAAATACCTTAAAAAATTAAATTAATGATGAAAATATTTTAGAAAAAAAATACCAGTTGCAATTCCTTCTCTCTTTTCATAGGGATCAGACTCTTCTTTTATTTTACGCCCTACAGAGTCAAATTGAGCTGGTTGAAACTGGAAGAAAAGATAAATAAATTTTTGAGAGACAAATGCTTTTTTAGAAAATAAATATCTACTCCCAAAGAATCATCTTTTTAAACCATCAGGCACTAATAATATGACCATTAACAGTCTAGTTCAACTCCACGGGGTCTAATGACAAATTCAGAGCTTTCGGACAACTAATCTGCCCGCAAACCCCCCTCCCGTTTTCAATAAAAATTTTTTTTTATTTTCCCAAAATATAAATTTAAATTTCAAACAACATTATGTTTATTTAAGTTAATGGGACCCCCTTTGTCAGAAAATTAAAAATTGTCCTGGAAACTAAATAACCCACTTTTTTTCAATAACATTTTTTTAAAATTTCCCCTAAAAAAATTAAAAACCTTCTCAAATTGTTTATAAAGAATTCCCATTTGTTTAAGCATTCCATCAACTTCTAAAGGAAATAAATTAGCCAAACTTTGCATAGATTTTCCAGCATCTTCCCTCTTCAATTTTTTATCATCATGTAAATATAAAAGTAATGTCTTATAAAATGTTGGAGACAAATTAAATTCTAAATTTTCCCAACAATTGCAAGCATTTTGTGAACATTCCAAATTTGAGTCATGTTTAGATAGATAAATATCACGAATAAATGATTGAAATAATTCTTTGTTGTTTTCAAATGTTAGCTTTAATAATGGTGAAATTGAATTTATTGCCTTGAAAAATAAATAAAATAATTAAATTAGGTAAATTAGAAAAAAACTTTATCAGAATAATTATGTATATGTGTGTTTTCCGGAAAATAGAATTAAATAACTAATGGTTTCCGGAAAGATTGTTTTCTACTGAAAGTTTTTGTTTATAAAATGGATTTTCTTGATTAAAAATCAGAATATTTTTTTTAATTTTCATGTGCCTTATAAAGAATCTGAATTTTGAAGGTTTTGTATTTTATAAGTTTTCTATATTTTCTGGAAGATTGTTTTTCTGTAAAATGTAAAAAAAATGATTCTGATTTTTATTTAAAACAAGGTAAATTAATTATTTTTAGTAAAAAATTTTTTACTAAAAATACAGCCACCCTATTTTTAAAATTAAAAAAAAAGAATAATTTTCCTTGTTTCAAATAAAAATCAAAATTTTTATAAATTTTTGTTTCATTATTAAAAAATTAATTAATTTAAAATTTAAAAAAAAAACCTTTAAAATAGTAATTCTTTTCAACACATTATCATAAAAGATATGTGAATTAATATTTTTAAAAAAATTAAACAATTCAACATCTTTTGTATTTATTAATTCTTTATTTGAATTAAACATGTCCAAAAATTGGTTTAAGGTTGTTTTTAAATCATTAATATATTCTATTGATGAATCCAAACAAATACAATCAACTAGAAGTGAAGCTAATTTTAATAGTGGAGGTGAAGTTAATTCTTCTGGCTAAAATTTTAAAAAATTAAAATATAAAAAAATTAATTTAAAGAAGAAAAAAAAAATTCTTTTAATTAATTTAGGGAATTTTCAGTTATTAAATGACCTTTTATTGTATTTAGCAAAATAAAATGTATTTTCCGGAAAGAAATTAAAGAAAACACTTTCCAAAGAAAAAAAGCTTATTTTTCTCTACTATATGCTTCTGGAAAATACAATTAATAAAATCAGAATTTTTGTGTATTTTTTAAAACACCGTTTCACATTTTCCGGAAAGTTTGTATTTTTAATGTAAAATTTTATTTATCAGCATAAAACGTATTTTCCGGAAAAACAAATTGTGTTTTCCGGAATGCTTTTGTTATGTATTTATTTATTATTAAATCAGAATTTTAAAATCAGAATTTAGTAAAATGTATTTTTACTTGTCTAAAATAAAACTGTATTTTCCGGAAAGTTTATTTAACAAAATCAGAATTTTTGTGTATTTTCTTTTACTATGGAAAATATTTTTTTGTATTTTCTTGAATCAAAACAGAAAAAATACAAAAACTTGTATTTTAAATCAGAATTTAATTATATTTAATTTACCTTAATAAATTTATTATTGACCGCATTTTGTAAAAATTTTGCAACTTTAATTCTCAAATCAACATCAAACTTTTCTGGTGTTTTCTTCAAAAATTGTTCAAAGAAAGGTAATAAAAAGGCTAATTTTGCTGCAGTTATTTTAATTTCAATTTCATCTTCTTCCTCTTCCAAATTTTCATTTCCCTCTTCTTCCCCCTCCTCTTCTTCTTCTTCCAATAAATTTAAATATAAAAAACATGAAGACGAAAGTAAATGAAATGATTGACGTATTTGTTCTTCCATTGAAATTTCACACCAATGATCCATTAAAAATTTTGAATCCAAAACTCGTAATGTTGCATGGGAAATTAATTTATCTAAAATTAGAATAATTAAATTCTTTTTTAATTTTTTTTTGAAAATTGAAAATTTAAAAAATAAATTAAAATTACAAATTAACATTTTAAAAAAATCTAGTCCTGTTTGGAACCTTGAATCTTACACGTACTTCGTCCCTTATTTTTTCTTCATAACTGACCTATACTCATATTCTTTTTATAACTTACTAATAATCATATTTTCCCTATCTCCATTTTATCTTCCAAATTCGAATTCAACAGTTTCCTAATTCCTAATTTTTTAAAATTTTTGACAAAAAAATTGACTCGTTTTCCAGAAAAAAAATAATCCCAGCAATGCATCACTTAAAGGACCACCCACTTAATTTTTCAATTTTATTCTCTAACAACAAAAAAACCTTACAAAGATCATCAGAAGTCACTTCAAAAATAGCATCTCTAAAAGAAAGATATCCTCTAACAGCAATTTTAGCAACCAAAGGAGACTTGATTAAAGGAACAATATAATCATAAAATAGATTTATATTGATGAAAGCAAACTGAAACAAAAAAAAATTAATAGATCGAGGTCAAGTCTAATGACAATCATTAAAAAAAATTTTTTTAGAAAACTTCAAAAATTGCGAAAAAATTTTTTAAAATAAATTCTGGTCAATCCTAGCGTCATCCCTTTAAAAATTTTTTCAAAAAATTTTCGAAAAAAATCCCAAAAATTTTTTAAACATAATTTACCAACCAAAAAACCCCCCAAAAATAAACAAACTTGAGGTTCCTTTTTACAAGCCATAAAGAGTAATTTGACTTTTCCTTCGAATAAATCATGCAATTGTTTAAGCAATTTACGAATTTCCTAAAAATTAAATTTAGTCAAATTTCAAAAAATTTAAAAAAACCTCCTCATTTTTAAGTTCCAATTCAACAGCTCTCTTCTGCTTTTCAGTTAATATTCCAGCTTTTCTGTTTTTATCAGCAATTTCTTTTCGTAATTGTAAATCGGCCAGTTGGTCTTTGTATGATGCAAAAGAATAATCTCTTTTAATATTCTTTGGAATTTCTATTATATCTGCATTTCTATGAAGAAAAAAAAATTTTTATTGAAGAAAAAGTTATATATTTTATGACAAAAAATTTTGTTGGAACCCTCCCCCCTTTTTATCAAAAATTTTTTCGTTAAGTACTAGAGATTGAGCCGGGTTAAAAAAAGTCCGTTTGATAGAAATTTGCGGATTAAAAAAATCTGCAAAAAGTCTTTCCATAATTTCAAAGACATTAGTCCTTTAAGCCACCCTCAGAAATTAATTTCAGCCTAGGACTTTAGAAAGGCATTAGAATTTCTGGAAAATTTGATAAAGATTTCTTGAATTTCCCCAAAATACCCCTGAAAAAAACAAACTTTTCAATAACTTCTTGATTAAACAGCGTCCCTTCAGCCGTCTCATAAATTTTAAGTTGACGCTCTTCCACATTTAAATATTTTTGAATATCGATAGATTTAAAGGCGTCTGAAGCTTTTTTCCACAATTCTGAATCTGATGACATTTTATTCCTTTAAATTTTTTAATTATTTTTAATAAATCTAGAAAAAAAATTAATAAAAATACAAACTAAAATTCAGAACAAAATACCAATTTTGAGAAAACCCACAAACAATTATTCACATTTTCAGACTCTAATGGTATGTAAAACAAAACGCCAAAAATTATTCTAGTGCCAAAAACTTTTTCTTTTAAATAATTTTTAGTTAATTGAGTTTAAAAATTTAGAACGGGACGGGATCCCGCGGGATTGATCCCGTAGATCCCGGTAATCCCGTTTTTCGCTGAAAACCCAGGATTCCGGGACGGGATCCCGTTAAATCCCGTACTGGGTCACGTGCTGATCTCTAGTTAGTCTTAAAATTTATTCTCAAGAATAGTTTGTAAGTCTTTATTCAGACTTGTAAAAGTAACTTTTAATCAATTCATAAACGTATATTTTCTTTTTTTTAATTAATTTTGAAAGAAAAAATGACTACAGATCCATTTAAATGGGAAGAGGCTTATACTGACGGTTTTTTTAGTTTGTTAATTAAAAATTTTTTAAATAATTTTAAAGATATTTGTATACAATCTGCTCTTCAAGAAGATGAAAATGGTTCCATGGAAAATGCAATTCGTCGAATCATTTCTGAAGAAAAGAGACTTAGAAGAAATGAGGGAAGACCGACTAGAATACGTCTTGGAATGGTTTTTTTATTTTGGGGGGGGGGGGGGGGGGGTTTGACCAGAATTTTTTCTGATTATTCTGGTTTGGTTTTTTTTATTTTTAGGGGTTCCCCTTCCTTTCTGATTTCGGAATTTTTCTATTTTTTTTTATTCGGTTCGATTTTCTTCCATTTCTGATTTTTCAATCAGTTTTTTCTGTTTACCAGAAATTGTTCTGATTTTTTATATTGATTTTTTGTTCTGATTTTAATTTTCGGGGTTTTAGTGTTCTCCTTACCTTCTGATTTTACCAGAAATTTTTCTTATTCTGATTTTTCTATGCTGTTCTGGGGTCTCTTCCGTTGCTGTCCATTTTTCTTCATTTTTCTAATTTTTCGGAATTTTTTCTGATTTTTCGTTCTGATTTTAATTTTCGGATTTTATGGTTTCCCTCCCAGCCTTCTGTCCATTTACTCTTCAAAATTTTACTCATAAAAGTTTTCTTTTATTTCAAAGATGAGACACGTCTTTGTTGGTATTGATCTCTCAACATCAATCCTTTCAAAAGATGTTGAACCTAGTAGATTACGTGTTGTGAGGGAATGTCTTTTAAATTTTGTAAATAAATTTTTTGAGCTCAATCCTCTGTCTGCTGTAAGCTTTTTTTGGTAAACTTTTGAAAATTTTTTTAATTTTTTAGATGGGTCTAATAATTGGACGTGACAAGAAGGGTGATTGCTCTTGTGGATTTTCAAGTATTTTAAATATTTTTAATTTATTAGGGAGGGAATTGATTTTTGGACCCTCTGACTGAATAAAACATTTAATAAATTTTCTATTTTCGAAAAAATGTTTAAATTAAAAATTAATTTTTATTTTTGGGGAGGGAAGAGAATTTCCTGCCATTTTTACCCTAATTTTGTGGAGGTTTTCTTGAAGTTATGAGTTTTAATCTCATTTTCGCTCCCTGAATATCTACATATATTTGGTTTAGTCCCTCTTTTTACTAAATACTTTTAGGAAAATTTTTTTAATTCTTGTAACCTTTCATTATTTCCAATATTTTTTTTATTTTTGAACGATTAGCCGACACTTGCGGTCTTATACTTTAAATTTTGCTAATTTTGGCAAATTTATTTAGGTACCCAAAAAATTTTGTCTAGTCATAAAAGCCTCAGAAGTAGATCCACAAGTCTCTGTCGATTTTAATAAAAGCCATTCCCAACGCTTTTTTCTCAAAATTTTCCTAACATTTTGGGTTTTTTCCAATTTCTACCACCTCCTATTTTTAAAGGTAGTCTTCAAAAATTGACTGAAGCATTTAATTCTCTCAATGAAGCATCTTGTGGTGGAACAGAATTTTCTTTACATTCAATGCTGGAAACTGCTTTAAATCATTTTAGGTTTTTTTTAATTTTTATTTTTTAAATTTATTCTTTAAAATGAAAGAAATGTTCCTGCCCATACAAGTAAAGAATGTATTTTTATTGTTGCAAGTTTAAGCACTATTGATGCTTCTAGTTTAAAACAAATTTATGAGGTTTTTTTTTAAATTTTATTTTTTATGGGTGGCCCTTTTATAAAAAAATTAATTTAAAAAAATTTTTTTAAGCAATTAAAAATGCAATCTGTTCGATGTTCAATAATTTCTTTTTTGGCTGAAGTTTATGCTTTTAAAAAACTTTGTGTTACTACACAAGGTTATTTTTTCCATCAGAAAAAAAAATTTTTTTTGTTTTAAAATTTTGTTTAAAAATTTTTTTGTTTAAAATTTTTTTTGTTTAAAAATTCCAAAAAATTTTTTTTTAATTTTGAAAAATCTTTGAAAATTTTTTGAAATTATTTTTTAAAAATTTGTTGAAAATTTTCAAAAAAATTCTCAAAAAAAAATTTTTTAAAGGAAAATATGGAGTAGCTTTAGACAAGGAACATTTTGACCTTTTACTTACTGAACATTTACAACCTCCACCACTCAAACCAAAACAAGGACATCAAGATAGTATTGTAAAAATGGGTTTTCCAATTAAAAAGGCGAAGAAAATTCCTTCTTTTTGTGCTTGGTAAAGAATTAAAAAAAAATTTTTTTTTCTTAACTATACATAAAATTCATTTTGAATTTTTTGTCAGAAGCTCTGTCATTTAAAAATTTTTTCCTTTAAAAAATTATTTCCTTTTTTCAACATTTTTTTATGTTTTTAGTGAGAGTTAGACTTTTGCTTAAAAATGGAAAAAATATAAATTCCCCTCAATTGAAAAATTTTTTAAGAATTTTTTCGAATATTTTGAATTCAAAAAATGACCCAAAAAATTCTAAATCTTTTCTCGCAAAACGCAAAAAAATAATTTAAATTAAAAAAAATTTTTTTTAGTCATGAATTGGCTGGTGATGCTTTGGACCTTTCAAAAGTTTATTTTTTTTTAATTTTTTTAAATAAATTTATTTTATTTTTTAAAGCAAAATGAATATGCTTATATTTGCCCGCAATGTAGTTCTCATTATTGTCAAACTCCTACAACTTGTCGTGTTTGTGGTTGGTGGTTTTTAACTTTTTTTAAGTTAAAAAATTTTTTAAATTTTTAAGGTCTTTTATTATTAACTGCACCCCAATTGGCTCGTGCTCATCAACATTTGGAGCCGCTGCCTGCGTTTTTAGAGTCTACACCTATTGAAGGGTTTTCTTTTTAATTATTTCAAGGGCTTTTTTTTTAAATTCAGGAACATTTTTGGAAAAAAATTTTTTTTCAAGATTCAATGCCCATTAGGGATGGGATGGGTTATCCGAAACTCAAATGCTTAAAACTCGATATTTTTTGCAACTCGAAGGAACCCGATCTGAAGAAAATTTTTTTGAAAACTCGATCCAAAATCTGACCTCAACCTTTTTTTTAATTAAAATAAAATTTTTTTAAATTAAAGGTCAATATGTTTTGCCTGTGATGAACCTTTATTTTCTTCAATTAAAGCCTATTTTTGCAAAAATTGTAATGCACAATTTTGTATAGAATGTGATATTCTTTTACACGAATCTTTACAAGTTTGTCCGTCTTGTGGTTAAATTTAAATAAAATAAATTTTTAAATTTATTTGTGTATTTTTTAAACGATTTGTTTAATTCAAATCTTGTATTTTCTTTTAATTTTTTATTTATTATTTAATTAATTTTTGTTTTGGTTTTGCGGATTTTATATTTTTGCGGATTCTTTGTTTTGCGGATTTTTAAGATTTTTTTTAATTTAAAGACGTGGTAGACTTTTTGCCCGGTGAAAACAAGTATTAAAGTAACAACATCGATAATGTTGTTCCTCTACATAGTCCAGAGTCGAAAATCCGCAAATTTTGTCCGCAAATTAAAAAAAATTTTTTTTTTAATTTTAAGAAAATTTTTAGAATTTTTTTCGTTTAAAAAATGTCAACTTCAAATACGGGCGCAGCTGTTTCTCGTATGGTTAGACCAATAATTTCTCAAGATTTGGTTGAAGCAAAATTAAACGTCTTAAAAATGTATAAACAATTTCAACGTGTAGCTAAACAACATTGGTGGGATTATAGTAAGTTTTTAAAGGATTTTTTAGTTAAAAATTTAATTTTTTAAAGGATTTTTAATAGGAAAATTTTTTAGTTAAAATCGTCCGCAAAAAATTTTGTCCGCAAATTTAGTCCGCAGAAATTTTTTTGTCCGCAAATTTAGTCCGCAGAAATTTTTTTGTCCGCAAATTTTATCCGCAAAAATTTTTTTATCCGCAGAAATTTTTTCTAAATATTTTAAAATATAAATCTTTTCTAGGACTTCAAGATATTCCGTTGCCTGTATTCCGGGAAGTTTTGAAGAAAGAATTTATGAAAAATGCTCACATACAAGATGTTAGAATTATTGATAGACAAGTTGAAGGTAAAATTATTTTGTATTTTATTTATTTTAAAGTTTTCCGGAAATGTGTGTTTTCTTAAAATTCTGATTTATTTAAAATAAACTTTCCGGAAAACAAAAGAACGCTAATAAAAATCAGAATAAAATTAAAACAAGTTTATTAAAAATGTTTGAATTTAATTCTGATTTTACAACTTACTAAAAACTTTGTTTCTGAAAATGTTTGCAGTTTTCTTAAAATTCTGATTTATTTAAAATAAACTTTCCGGAAAACAAAAGAAAATACAAAAATATTCAGAAAATAATTTATATTTTTCAGAAGCTCGCCAGCACTTGGTTGCATTAAAATATTTCTTCTACAATGAATATCATGTTCGTAATATGCTCTTTGCTGAGAATATCGAGCCTAAACCGAAAGATTTTCTTTCCAAATTCTTGCATGGGAAAGATTAAAATAATTAATTTTTGTTTGGATTTATTGTAGGATTTTAAATGAATATTTTTTTGGATAAAAATGTATTTTTGTTAAAAGTGTTTTAGAGTTCTGATTTAATGTTTTTCTGGAATGTATTTTTTAAATTCTGAAATGTATTTTTGTTTAATTCTGAAATGTATTTTTGTAAATTCTGAAATGTATTTTATAAAAAATACAAAATTTGTTCTGAAATTTTAATTAAAATAAGTTTATAAACATGTTTGAATTTAATTCTGATTTTTATTTAGAAGAAGCATGTTTTAAATTAATTCTGGTTTTGTTTTAAAAATAAAAACTTATTCTGGTTTACATATGAGAATAAGTTTTGATTAAAAGTATTCTGGAAACTTGGTTTAATTAAATTCTGACTTTATTAAAACTTGTTCTGATTAAAATTTCTGAAACCTTTTTTCAATAAAGTTTATTTTTAAGATTAAGTCAGAATTATAAGAAATACAAAACTTTAAAATTAAAATTCTGAAAAAAGGTTAATTAAACATCTGGGTACATTTAAGTGTTAAAATTAATTTTTAAATTTTTGTTTCATTTTTTCTTCCAATTTATTTTCCTTACATAGACTCGTCAATATTTTCTTCATTATTGCTCTCCTCAACATTTTCCCCATTAGTAGTAATTTTGTCGGAAGTTTCAGAAAGTGCCTCAAATCCTCTAAAAATTTTTTTTGAAATTTTTTACTCAAAAACAATTTTTAAAAAATATTTTATTTTTAAATATACCCGTTAGCAAATTTATTGAAGCCCCTAAAATTAAAATAAAAAATAATTCTGATTTTTATTAATTAAACCCACCCATTGTAAAAAGGCTCACTAGTCTGTGAAAACCCTCTTAAAATTATTTTTAAAAAATTTTAAAAATAAATAAATTATTTTCATACCCATTTTCGAAGAAGCCTCTAAAATAAAATTAAAGTTTAAAAATATTTTTGAAAAAAAATTAAAATTTACCCGTTAATAAATTCGTTAGCCTGAACGCTGAAAAGGAGAGAAATTTAATATTTTCAGAATTAAAAAATACAAAATATTAAAATCAGAATAGGTTTTGTATTTCAGAATTTACAAAAATACATTTCCGGAAAAAACACAACTTTAATTAAAACACAAGTCTAATAAAAATCAGAATAAAATTAAAACAAGTTTAGTAAAAATGTTTGAATTTAATTCTGTTTTTACGAATAATAACTTTGTTTCCGGAAAAGTTTGTAAAGTTTTCCGGTAGTGTGTTTTCTTTAAATTCTGATTTACATATTTAAAATAAACTTTCCGGAAAACAAAAGAAAATACAAAAATATTCGAAAAATACATTCCGGAATAATTATAACTTTCCGGTTTTTTTTATTTTAAATGTGTTTTCCGGAAAGTTCAATGTTTTGAATAAATTCTGATTTTGTTTTAAAAATAAACTTATTCCTTACTTGTTTGTGTTTTGTTTCAGAATAGTTCCTTTAGACATCTTTGTAGTGTTGTAGAAAATTCGAGGTTGAAGCAAAAGATTGAAATTAAAACTTAAATATTTAAAAATTATTTTTCTAGTATTTTTAATTAATTTTTAGTATTTCACAATTATTTATTTTTTATTTCCCCCCATATTTGTCCCCAATTATTACATAGTTGTTTACCTAATTTTTGTGTTGTTGACGTTATAATGATTATCCCCCAACAAAAAGCGTTCGCTTGAATTGACTGCTTTTTCTCTGCCTGCACTTTGAGCTGTCAATAAAGCTGGAAACTGCCAAGGGAATGAAAAAATGAAATGAGAAGAGACGTGAAAAAACAGAAAAAAAAGAGAAAAAAAATAAAAGAAGGTGCCATTCTCGAAAGAATAGCTAAACTGTGCATTGGCGTTTAAGAGAAGTAAACGCCAAAAGGGAAGAAAACCGGAATAAGTTTTAAATAAAAAATACAATAAAAATACAGAAAAACACAAAAATCAGAACTTTCCGGATTCTTGTTAAATCAGAAAAACATCAAAACTTTAATTAAAACACAACTGTAAAAATCAGAATAAAATTAAAACAAGTTAGTAAATGTTTTAATTTAATTCTGATTTTTATTAGTGTGTTTTCCGGAAAATTAAAAATAATTTTAAAAGTAAAATACAAAAAAAAAAAATACAAAAATCAGAATATTTAATTAAAACATGTGTTTATTCAACAATCAGAATTAATTTTTGTATTTTCCGGGAAATTTTAATTTAAACTAATTTAAATTAATAGTTACCATTTTATTAAAAATCTGAAGTATAGTTGTCAAGGTAATAAATAAAGAATTATATTAAAATATTTAGTTAGCTGTCAAAAATTAAAAACTAGAAATTAAAGTTGCTTAATGGGAGAAAATTAAAAATGGATTGGAAAAATTAAAAAAAATTTTTTTAATTTAAAAAAAGGTTCAGGACAAAGAAAAATAAAAATAATTTTTAAAAATAATTTAAAGTCTCCCAGTATTTTCCCCAAAAATTAAAAAAATAAAAATAAAATATTCTTTTGCCTATTTTTAGTCTAATTATTTTTAGCCTATTTCTCAAGAGAGATAAATCCCCTTTATAAATATTCTGAAGAAAATTAAAAGAATTATGGCCAATAATAAACTAAAAATATATAAAAATAATTTCATCTCTAAGAATTATTTATTTTGTAAAAATGAAGATACTAATCTTCTAGGCGAACATCAAAAATACAAAAAGATTTGTTTTGTATTTTTGGATTAAAGAAACATTTGTTTATATGAACATAATAAAGGCATTTAATCCGACCTGAAACACATTTGTTTATTTATTCTGTTCTATGTATTTTTGATATTTCTGAAACACATTAATAAAACTTGAAAATCAGAATTATTTTCAGAATAAAAAAATCAGTGATAAAAATCGAATTATCTAAAAATCAGAGTTATTAAAAATCAGAATTTCAAAATTTACAAAAATACAAACTTGTTTAATAAAATCAGAACAAGTTTATTTATTTATTTCAGAATTAAACTTTCCGGAAAATAAAAAACACAAAAAATATTCTGATTTAATGCTGCAATAGAATTATTCTGGTCTTAAAATTTGATTTTAAAACACAGTAAAAATACAAAAAATATTCTGATTTGTGTTTCAAGTTTATTTAAATTAATTTAAATTAATTTTGCTTACAGCTGCATAAACAAACAGAAGCAGATTTTGCTTCACCTTTAATTTCCATAAAAGAATTTTAAAAGATCTCTCTAAAATTAATTTTTTTTTCTCTTTTTCATGTTACCAAAAATATTATTGAATTTTTATTTAAATTTAATTTTTATTTTAAATTTTTTTCTGGTTGCTGGGTTGGATGTAGATAACGGTTTTTATTAAAATTTCAATATTTTTTAACCAAAATAAATTTAAAGTTGATGTAATTAATTTATTAAAAAATACACAAGACCCTTACAAAGTATTTCACTTGAAAAAGGGTGAAAAGTTTACTAGAGAGGACCTGGAAAATAATTATGAAACGGTTAAACAATTAATTGAAGCAACTGAAAATGAAGAAGACAAAGATGAAGCATTGAAAAGTTGCTTCTAATTAAAAAAAGATTTATAAAAATTTAATTTAGAGTTGGATGAATTTAAAGAGAAGCTTGTTGAGAAGGCTGTTGAAAAAGGTAAGGAGAATTAGGAAACTTGAAGCAACTTGAAGCAAGACTTGAAGCAATTTTTCCCCCAAAACCTGAAGCAAGTTTTGGGGGAAAACATTTTTGGGGATAAATAAATAATTCGGGGGATAAATAAACTTGAAGCAGAAAAGAAAAACAAAATTTGAATGTGAAGATAAACTTGGAAAATAAATCTTGAAGCAGAAATTAAAAAAAACTTGAAACAAACTTGAAACAAACATTTTATTTAAATTAAACTTGAAACAAAAAAAATAAACTTTAAATAATTAAACTTGAAACATCCAAGTTTTGAAAATAAAGTTTATTTTTTCTTAATTAGAAGGGCCTGGAGATACCGAGCCTGAAGAAGAGGAGGTTGCAGAAAATCATGAAGGACCTGAACAACCTTCTGGGGAGGCAACTGAAAACAGTAAAGAAACAAAAGAGGAAGAAGGGGAAGATGGACCAAAGGAGCATTTGAAAGAAGAAAAAGAGGGGGAAGAAGAGGGGCCAAAACATGAAGAAAGTGGGGAAACACACACAAAAGAAACTGAAGAAGAACAGAAGGAGCCTAAAATTGAGGAGGATGGAGGAAAAGAAAATGAGGAGGGGCCCAAAATAAAGGGTAACATTTTACATAAAACCTCTTAGATCTCACACCATTATAAGAGGTGTCCCAGGGAGTAGGATGGGATTGGAATGACTGAAAGATTAGGATAGACAAGGTGTGATATGCAGGAGATGGAAAAATTTTTGAAAGTAAATGGGGTGGGATACCTAAGAGATTTTTTATAGAAGGAAGGGATAAGATAGAGCTTTTCCTTGTTAATCTCAAAAATTTCTTAAAAAAGAAAAGAAAAAGAAGCCTGGAAAAGCTGAAAAGAAAGAAAAATCTGAAAAAAAGAAAGAAAAAACTAAAAAAGACACTAAAGAAGCTTCCAAAGGCAAAATTTCAAAAGAACCAGCAAAAGAAAATGAAGGAATAAATAGCCATAGCAATTCAGAAGATTCCTCAGCTTCGTCGGAAGGGCAATTTGAAGATGGTCCAGATATTGTTAAACGTCCACCTGTCGGTTCGGAAGAATTGCCAAGTGAAAAAACAGTTCATTGGCCGGAAGCTGAAGAAGATGAGAAAAGAAGAGAGAGAAAAGAGGAAAAGGAGAGACGGGAGAGAAAAGAGAGAGAGGAGGAAAATAAACGTTCAAGACAGGAAAAAAATAAAGGTAAATTAAAATTAAATTTTTTTACTCACAAATTGATGAGGAGAACAGGGTTAGGTTAGTGAAAGAAAATTTTTTTGGGAATTTTTTGGTTTATTTATTACCCCAAAGGGATGAGAGCTTTTCCTAATTGAGAGAGGCCCTTCTCTTCACCTCTTTAAAATTTTTCCCAAGCCCTTGGGTACTTCTTAGTCATTAAGCCTTCACCCAGTGCTTGTCCAAAGTTAATCCTTTTCATTTATAGTGGAACCCGAAGAAAATTCTGATGAGAGTGGACCTAAATTAGTTGAAGAGTCCGAATCTGACGAATCACCTGAAGACGAGTATGAGCGAAGATCAAAAGAAAGAGAACAATTAAAACACGGATACAGTTCAAATTTTTGTAAAAAATATATCCATCGATGCTATATTGAAGAATATATGACGGAAATGACTACTCACTGTAAAGGTCCTTTAAAAATCGTTTTTCAGAGGCTTGTGTAGTTTACCCCCCATAGGCTCCGCCCCTTCTCCTGTCCTTTCTTATAAAACTGCCATAAATAAAAAGGTAAATATTGACCCAAATGTTATTTTTAGAGGAAAAAAGAAGAAAAAAGAGGCGGAGCTTATGAGGGGGGGGGGGGGGGGGGGGTAAACTACACAAGTACTCTCTTTCAGACTCTAATGTCCAGTTTAATAAATTTAGATATTTGTGATCTGTTGGGGACTTTGAATGTTGATATTGGACTTAATTGTGAAGAATTGGCATTAAGCGGACTCTGTTCTGATGGAATGTGGGGTGATAAGATGGATAAGTACTGCCATAGATCTTGCACAAGTTTAAGAGGGAAAAGATGAGGAATCGTCCTAAAGGGAAAGAATCTAAGGGAAAGAATTTAAAAGGAACTAAAAGTTTGAAACTCATTGCTAAAATAAAATGTGATTTTAATAAAGCTAATCTCAAATTTTTAAATTCAAAAGAAAAAGGGGACTCAAGTGTCTTGAGGTACTAAAAGCTTGAGACTTTGAAGGACGAAAAAATATCCCAAAATTTTGAAGGAAAAATTTTCCTAATTTGACAAGCTACCGAGTACATACTATAAGATGGTCGAAAATATTTATTACATAAATATTTGCTTAATCATAATTAATTTTTTAACTGTCATTCTTAACAATCTCTTCTCTCCCATTTCTCTTTCCAATTTTATTCTTAAATCTACTTGCTGTTAGCCCAGTTAACACGCAATGGTCGTCCATTCATCTCAACTCCGTTCATTTTTTGAACAGCATTTTCTGCTCCTTGTTGATCTTGAAATTCGCAAAAACCAAATCCTTTTGAACGTTGGGTGTTGCGATCAATGACAATGCTATAAAATTAGATTATAATTTTATTAGGAAGCTTCAGATCGAATTAATTTTGACTTTATCGGACTCAGAGCGTCGAGACGCGTCGAATGATATATCATACGCCTAAGAAATAAAATATTTACCCCAACGGGGTTCGAACCCACGACCCCTCCGACAAACAACTAACCCACTACACCACAACTACAATTTTTCTCAAAAAATATGGAAACTCACTGGACGTTGGTGACAACTCCACACGACGAAAACATATTCCCAATATCATTCTCTGTAGTATTATATGGAATGTTTCCAACTGAAATTTTATGAGATTAACTTGTAGATTTTAAAGGTTTAAAAGCCCTTTTAAATATTTTTATTTGTTCTCTCATAGTCAAAGAAGTTAACGGTCTCATGGTCTCATAGTCAAATTAAGAGGTAGCAGATGAAAATAGCTCTCTATAGTGAATGCAATAATCAAATGTTTTTTTAATACAAAAACGAAAAATGAGTTGAAAATTTCATGTCTACCGACATTCTCGGATGCCTGTCCGCAAATGTCGTATGACCGAATTTCCCAATTTTTGAGAAATTTTTCAAGAAAAATTAATTTTCAACTCATTCCTTCAACAAAAAATTAGCATTTCACATACACACAAACATACCTGAAAAATTATTTTCTGCTCTGTGTTCTACCGGGACCAATCTCATCTTTATTTAGGCAATTTGCCACAAGTGATTGTATTTTTGATTTTATGACGTCATAGAGACATTGTGTCAAGATCTCTTTCTCCATCACATCTCCGCTATATTATTTTTTAACTAAAAATTTTGCCCATCTATTTATTATTACACCAAATTTTTTTCCTTTATTTTCCCACAAATGTATAAAACTTTTAATCACCATAAACACTAAAACCAGAAGCAGCCATTCTTTTTTAATTTGTGAAAATTTGTGAAAATCCAAAGAAAATTAGGACAAAACTAGCACACAAAAGAATCTCTAAAAAATTTAAAAAAAAAATTAATTTTAAAAATTAGCCAAGAGAATTAGCGTCAATTTAAGAAAAATTAGTCACTGAAAATGTTCAGTCTAACCAGAAAAAAATATTCTCTTCCACGTAACTAAAATCAATAAAAAAAATTATTTTGTTTTACAGCGAAAATGCAACTTTTAAGCGAGAAAATAAATTAATTTTTAAATATTTTAATTGCTAAACAGAAATTAGAATCTTAAAACGTCTGATAAAAATTAAAAAGGTTGCGATTAAACTGTAAAGAAACGCTTGGAAACGCTGCTAAATGTTAAAAATAAAAAATAAAATAATTTCAGACTCTAAAGTCCCCTTTACTCTACATAAAAATTAAATTTAATTAAGCGAAATAGTGTGAACAGAGAAAAAGTGAGAACTAGAGACAGTGTAAAATAAGTGTTAGAGAATTAAATTTGAATTTTTAATTGGAAACTTTTGTAAGAGCATTTGAGTCTTATTTCTGGGTACAGTCCTAATAGGCGCACGACCATAACGGCGCAAAGCCATAACTTACTTCAAGATTTCCAAATCTTACCAAATTTAGTATTAAACGATTCCTCTCATCGAGCTAAAGAGATTGGTACCAAAATTGATGAGGGCCAGAAAATTTCCAGCAAGGTATGGCTTTGCGCCGTTATGGCCGTGCGCCTATTTGTCCCTTATTCTTTTCTTTTTTACTTTTTATTTTTATTTTTCCTATAATTTTCAGATTAACTTTTAATCATTTCAGGACTTATATTTTCCAATGCCTTTAACAACTCGCTCAGTCTCCCCAGTAAATTTATCGCTTCATCGACTTCCAGATTCTGTCAAACAAGACGAACTTCAATGCATTACAAACGGAACATTTGCAAATTTAATAAGACAATTAAGTTCGCTAAGTCGACATGCTCAACAAATATTTTCTGATATACACAGGGAAGTATTAAAAATTGATCATAGAACAAACACTCTATTTTTGCGTGTTGAAAGGTTAGCTCAAAAAGTTGCTCAACAATCACAAAATTCGTTGGACCAGAGTAAGCTGATTTTTTTAAATTTTGGTTGGGACATGTTGTAAATTTTTTGGGAATATTTGGAACCTTTATTCATATCAAGGAGCTTTAGGGACAACTTGTAATTGAGCAGGCGGTTCAGGACATGTTTGTTTACAGAACAGAACACCTTTCGGGTATCCGGTATCCGGAAATCGGTATCCGGGTATCCGGAAATTATCGGTTCGATTATTGGTTCCACTTCTAGGTATCCGAAGATTTCCCGGGAATTTTCATCCCTAATCCTGACTTATTTTTCTGCTCCGAATCTTTCCTGAATCACCAGCCTTACAATTAGTTCAGTTGGGTTTTTTTTTTAATTTTTAAATTTTAGCAAATTTGGAAGAAGCAGCACTTCGAAAGGCCTTTAAAAGCTGTAATATAATTGATCAGCATTCTCTAAGTAGACAAACATTGCCAACTTCCCTACAAGAGCAATATCAACAATGTGACCCACCTCCAGAATTAAACGAATTAAATCCTTATAGAGAAGATGAAAAAGAAGCTCTTCGTTATTACACAGATCCTGGCTATTTTTTTGAATTGTGGAGGCAGGAAATACTTAAAGAGTGTGGGACGGCTGGGGAGAAGAGGCGAACAGGTTTTTTTAATTTTAAATTATTTTTGGAAAATTTGGAGATTTTTGGGTTTTTTTTTCTCTTGTGAGTTAAATCTCACCGAATTATTTTTTCTTGTAATTTTTGACCGGATCCTTTACCTGCTTTTGTGGTTTTTGGCCCAACTTCCTTGACACTAACACGGTTCTGATCTCCCACTCATTTGGTTTGGGATCTTTGAACTTGAATGCAGAGAAAATCCTACAAAGCTTCCTTTGCTTAGTTATTCTTTGGCCTAACTTCCTTGACCCTAACACGTTCTGGTATCCCAATTCTTTGGCTTGGACGGGATCCTCCTCAATTTGGATTCCTGGAAAAGTTTAAAAAACTTCCGTGGCTTTGTCTCCTGAACTACAAAACATTGTCCCAAGGTCAATATTTATATTTTTCTAAATAATTTTCCAGGTCGTTCGCCAACAAGTCCTCATCGCCGTAACCGTGACCAAAAACAACAAAAGCTGCACAACATTTCTCAACAACAACAAAACGCTCTTTTAAACTTTCATTCTTCACGTTCAACAAATTATTCGCGTTATTTACCTCCTGGAAATAGTGGAAAAAATTTGGCCGGAAAGAACCAACGGACAGGACGATTGCCTAGTTCTGCTACTGAAGTTTTACATTTTCCAGCGGAATATCAGGTTTTTTTCGATTCTTATCTTTATTAATTTGGTCGGTCTGATCGGATCCATAGCGAGTCGAAATGCTAAAATGCCGAAAAGTCAACCCATCAAAAGTCATCGGAATGCCAAACTGTGGAAATGACTTTGTTGGCACAACGTCCCCTGTTGTAAATAAAGACGGTTTGGCATTTCGGCGGTTTTTGGAGTTTTGCTATTATGTCGTTTTAGTATACCAACCGAATCCTTCACCTGATTTAGTAAAAAATTTTCAGGGAAAAATCCGAGAATTATTTATGTCCTAAAATATCTTTCTCTTATTTTTTCGTTTTTTCAGGCCCCACAAGCTTTATTAGCTGAACGTGAAATGATGTCTAGTACATCTACACCAATGCAACCACCACCTGGAATGACAATGATGAATTATGGTTCAAATAATAATAACTATGTTGGTGGGCAAAATATTTGTGGTGGTTTTGATGGAGTGAATAATAACAATAAAAATAATTTTGGCGAAAATAATTCACAAGGATTGTTTCGAAATGTTTCAAATACTACTACTACGGATTCTAGTGGACAACAAGGTATTAAAATATTTTTAACATGTATAAGAACGAGGTTAATTTAGAAAAAAATTGGATAGCCTTGATGAGAGAAGAGTCATCTCCCTTTTTTTCTCTCCTTCAATTTGCAGGATGTAGAAATTTTTTAAAAAGATTTTCTATATTTCCTTAAATGGTCCAGACTAACAATCATACATTTTCAATGTTTCTAGGGGTTTTCTTGAATTTTTTCTGGGGCCAGGGTCGTCCAAGTCAAAGAACCAATTTTACGCATTGTCAAAATTTTATTTTTTTTATAAAATAATTTTTTGTAGGTTCTGATTTTAATAAAATGGATGGACTTATGCGTAATTTAAATTTGTCTACATCTCAAAATAATGAAAATATACGTAAAGAAATTGCATTTTTGGATGATGAAGATGATGAATTACCACCTCCACCCCCACAAAATATGCTTGGATCTTCTCAAAAAGATGTTGTTGTTGTTTTTCGTCCACCACCAATATTAGAAAATTCAATGGAAAATTCTTTATCAGAAAATAATTTTGTTGAAAAAAATGATCAAGAATTTCCTTCTCCTCCTCCTCAACCAAATAATGCTGCTAATCAATTCCAATATTTACCTGCTGGAGGAACTGAAATTTCAACTACAACAACTTCAGAAGAGAATAATAATAATATTAATCCATCTGTTTCTAATGTTAGTTCAAAAGAGCAGGTTTTTTAAATAAAATTTTTAGGTCCTTTTGGGGGTTTTTAAGGAGGGGGAGTAATTTAATCTTTTTTTATTGATATCTATTTTAAGATTTTAAATTATTTTATTTGATTAATTAGTTGGTTTGTCGAGTGGTATAGTCTTACAGATTTTGGCTTGGGATGGGTAAGGTTTTCCGATACCTTGTGGTGGATAGATTTTCTATTTTTCTTCTTCCGTTTAAGGGTGCCGCAGTTTTCTGACCGTTATGAGATTATAATTTTGGCACAAATTTCAAATGCCCCACATCATATTTGTGAAAGAACTGCGGCACCCTTAAACGGCCCGATTTTTTCTTCTTTCTCTCCATTTAATTTAATTATTTTATACTTTAAAATTTTTTTCTAGATTCAATTATCTGTGCTTCCACCACCACCCCCGCCTCCTCCCCCACCACCTCCTCCCCCACCACCTCCTCCGCCTTCTAATTTCAATTTAAAACAACAAGAAGGTACAAAAACTTTTTCAACTAGTGAAAATACAAGTCGAAAACCTTCAACTACTTCTAGTGGAGATGGAACAAAGGTTTGCATTAAAAAAAAAATTTTTTTTGGCAAATTTTCAATTTGATAAAAATCATTTGTGAATGGGCGTTGTCTCATATACTTTTTTTAAAATTTTTTTTGGCCTTGAAGGTTTCTTGATTATTTGTTTAAAAATAATTTTAAAAGGGATTTAATAAGTGTTTCTGATGACCTCTTAATTGATTTTTGGGAGTTAAATTTAAAAAAAAATTTTTCTTCTTTAACCACCAAGAATTTCTACAAATCTAACTTTTGCGGATTTTAAAATTAATTTGAGGAAAAAAATTTTTTAAATTGCTTATTGCTCTAGCTGATCACACAAACACCATCCCTTCTTTCATTTAAAAATTATTATTTTATTTTATAATTTTTAAAAATTTTTTTTATTTTTCTAGGACAATCGTTCATTATTATTAATTCAAATCCAAGAAGGTGTCCAATTAAAAAAAGTTCAAAAACAAGAAGAACAAGCAGAAAAAAGAGCTGTAAATGATTCAACAGATGTTGCTGCAATTTTACGTAAAAGAATGGAACATTGTTTTGGTGGTTCTTCTGATGAATCAAGTTCTAATAGTCCAACTGGTGATGATAATGAATGGGATTAGTTGGAAGGATGAAAGGAGGGAGGTTTTTTAAAAATTATTTTGTGACTTAAAAATGAGACAAAAGGGAATTTAAGTTTATGCATTTTTTTTAAGTTAGGCAGATTCAGGACTATCCACAATTTTTTTTCATTTTCCAATTTGAGGTTTTGTTCTAAAAATTTTTTTATGCTATTAATTGTTTGGGGGGAATAATTTTATTTTTTAAATTTATTTTTGATTTAATTAAATATGATGTGTTTAAAAAATGATCAAATTTTGTTATTATTGAATAACACACACTTGTGTTGCGCCTAAAATTCCGGTCCTTCAGTTCCGAATTCGGTTAAAATTTCAGTTTCGGCTCCGGCCAAATTTGCGGTTCCGGCGCAACACTAACACACATCATTATACATATTTTAATAATAATTTAATTAAAAAAAAATTTTTTTTTCTTGTAATTTTCTAAAATAAATATTTCTTTTTTGATAAATATTATCTTTTTATTTTTTTAAATTATTTTTATATGGGTTTTATTCACACCATATTTCTCCTATTTTTTCTTTAATTAATTTAAAATAAATTTTTTTTCTTAAATTTATTTAAATGAATAAGGCAGCAAAAGTAGCTTCAACAATGTTGTCAAAAAATAATTTGTTGTTCAAAAATGGAAAATTTTTAAATTCTCTCTTGCCAATACTTAGAGATGAATTATCAAAATATTTAACTACAGATTTGGATGAATCTTCCGCTGTATTGAGTCAACAAAGAATTTGTAAAATTTTTGATTATAATGTGGCTGGAGGGAAATTTGCGAGGAGTAATTTGGCTATGCAGACATTTACGGTTTTTATTAAATTTTTTTCAAATTAGCCCGGTACCTTGGGGTTTATTCTGGTAGCCGTTAAAAGTCGTTTTTAGTTTTCCCTCAAACTCGACCATTTATTGTATGATATTTTTTTAAATTTTGGTTATTATGGGGTGGGGGAGGCTGCCTTAAACAATTACCGCCTATTAAAAATGTAATTGAAAGGGAAGGCATTTTTTGAATATATTGGAAAGGGAGGGTATTTTAGGTTCCTGTTTACACGTTGTTCTTTTCAAATGATTAAAAATCCAAATCTTATTGTTAGTGGGACTCCTATTTCCATTCCCCATACCTGAGTGGTTCCTCCCAGACTCACTCCAGAATCAGGCATTCTTTTTCTGTTTTTAATAGATTCGGATGGATTGTCTATTCTGTAATGACTCAAACAATAAAAAAAATTTTTAAAACCCCTAAAAATCCAAATAAAAAAATTTTTTTCCCAGGCACTCTCCCCAAAGTCAATAACTGAAGAAGAATTAATTACAGCAGGAAAGGTTGCATTAACAATAGAATTGCTACAAACATTTTATTTAATTGAAGATGATATAATGGATTCGAGTATTTTGAGGCGTGGAAGGCCAAGTTGGCATTCTTTGGTTTTTTTTTAATTTTTTTAATTTATAAAAAATTTTTTTTCTTAAGCCAAATGTTGGACTAGCAGCAATAAATGACGGTTTATTACTTGATTGTGGTATTAATAAAATTATTCAAAAAGAAATTCCTAGTCATCCAAGGAAAAATGCAATATTGAGGGAAATTGCTACAGTGAGTTGATTTTTCATAAGAAGGGTTTTTTGTCATTTCGGTGACAATTTTTCTGATTTACGTACATTTGAGTCTCATTTGTTGGTGTCGTAACATTTAGTCGGGGATCTAGTGGTGAGACTTTACCATTCCTTTATTAAGAACCTGTTCCATTTGGAACCTTGAGTCACTTATAGACGTGACTCAGGGTGTCGGGACTCTATTAACAAGACTCAAATGATCATTTGCGATTATTTTTTTCAATAATTTACTTAAATTTAGGCAAAACAAAAGACAGTTATTGGTCAAATGCTGGATATGACAACAACAGATTTGTCCCAATTCACTTGGTCGAGATACTCTTCAATTGTAAAACACAAAACTAGGTAAAAAGAAGGTCAACTGGACATTGGTCTTTTTTTAAATTTAAATTTTTTAAATTTCATTAGTTCTAAGGCACCTTTTAATGGGGTTTCAGACTCGTTTTTTGACACAAAATTTTTCTGTACTCTAATGTCCCTTTTTACTAAAAAGTGCCATGAGTCTCGTTCTCTAAAATATTTTTTCTAAATTTTCAGTCATTATTCCTACTTGCTCCCAATAAATATTGGAATGCATTTGGCAGATTATACAACACCCCATCAAGTACAATTGAGACAAATAGCTTATGATTTGGGTTATTTATTTCAAGCACAAGATGATTATCTTGATTGTTTTGGAGATCCTTCAATAACTGGGAAATCAAATTTGGTCGATTTGGCAGAAGGAAAATGTACTTGGGTTTGTTTATGATAATTTTCTTAAATTGTTAAAAATTTCTTTTTCAAGACTAATGAACCTTTTTTTAAAGTGTGACATTTGAGTCTCACCTAAAAAATGTTTTTATTTTTACTAGTTTTTGGAACCGGATCCAGCCGGCCGGCTTTTTCTCGAGTCCGGATCCCAAAACCGGGTTTTTTCGCGATCTCCGGATTTTTCCGGACCGGATTAATCTGGAAAAATCCGGTCGGATCCGGTCCGGCTCAAGTTGCAAATCCGGTTCCGGAAAAATCGATTTTTCAGCTCACTAATTTTCATCATTCTTTTTTTTTGAAATTAAATTTTTCTATTTTTTAAAGGTAACATGTGCTTTAATTGAAAAATTGGAAAAAATTAATAAATCTGTTGAATTGGACAATTTTAAAAAGAATTTTTCGACTAAAGATGAAAATAAGTTAATTATTGCAAGAAATATTATTGTTGAACAGGGGATTGAAGAGGATTGTTTGAAATTTCAGGTTAAGAAAAATTTTTTTATTTTTTATTTACTATAAAGTCAAAACCCATGTGCCTAAAAATTTTTAAAAATGTCAAATTACCAAAAAAAACATGTTCAAAACGTCCAAAACTCAAAATATCCCAACCACTTAATTTAAGGACCTGACACCCTAAGAAAATTTTTTTAACGAAAAAAATTCATTTTCAGAAGCAAAAAGTATCCGAACTTCATGAAGATATAATGTCCTACCCAATTGAACCAATTCGACATGTACTGGAACTGACACTTGATGAAATGACTGGACGGCAAAAATGATGTGAGAATTTTTTTTTAATTTTTGTAGAAAAGAGAATTAATTACCAAAAATTTTTTTCTAATTTATTGAAACAAAAAATGCTTTTAAAATTTTAAGTAAAGTAACCAAGAATATGGTTAATAAAAAATTTTTATCTTTTAACTTTAAAACTTTACATTCCAAAAATTCTCATCTTCCTTTTAACTTTATTTTCCATCAAAAATTCCATGATAAACACTTTCCCAAAATCCTTTCTTTTTCGGAACTGTTGTTGTTCCGATTTCACTAAAAAAAATTTTTTTAGTGAGAAATTTTTTAAATTATAAAGACTTACTTCCTTTCTATCATTATTCTCCCTTCTTCATAATCATCTTCAAATATTTCTTCATTTTCTTTTGAAAAATGGACGGTTGGTCCTCCCAACTCCAAAGGAAAAAATAATACAAATATCTAATCTAAGGAAATTATTTTTTAAAACAAAATCCATTACCATTAGTTACTTCCTTTTACCCTGTGGTATTTTGACTAAAAGAACTTTGACTGAATCATCATAATGAATCAGTCAAATTTGTGCTTATTCTATGTCTTTTTAAAATTTTATAAAAATACATAATACAAAGGAAATTTGATGGAAAATAAAAATAAATATTTATATAGGATTACTTCAAAATAATTGAAAAAAAAATTAGAAATCTTGAAAAATATTTTAAAAAATAATTTTAAAAATTTTGTTGTTTCACAATAGAATTTGCTTTAATTCCAAAATCCTTCAATCTTTGAAGGACTGGCCTATAAACAGTTTTGGATGTTGGTCTCAACATTCCAGTTTCTTGTATTTCACCTTTAAAATTTAACAAATTTTCTTTTCTCTTTTTAAAATTAAATTTTATTTACCATCCAAAATCATATTGCTAATAATAGCAGCTGTATAGCCCACAGTACTTGCCATGGCTGAATACCCATTTTTGGGTTGTTCACCGTAGGCAACCAGGTTTATACGGTGATATTCCTAAAAAAATTTTTGATTATATGTTTTTGAGGCAATAGGAACTCGAGAGTCCTATACCCAAAATTCTAATCATCACTAGGCATAGTCCAGTGATTATGGCACTGGGCATAGTCCATTAATCACTGGACATATCCAGTGATTATGACACCTCTCCCTTTAATGCCCAAATTCGTCTATATCAATCTATTAGGTACTCTGACAGTTAGTCTCAGGCCAATTAAGAATTAATCTTTTAAAGCCTCACTTGACCAAGACCAACTAAAACAATTATGAAGACTCTAAGGCCCCTTTTTAATAATTTTCAAGTTCAAACCAATGCTCCAGATGGAAGTTGGGCAACAATGTCATGATTTAAAATGACCAAATCTTTTTCACCTAAAAAATACATATTTTTGATTTTTTAATACAATCTAAGCTCACCAGGAATATAAGCAAGAGCTTTAGCTAAATGAGGGACCTTAAATTTTTATTTCAAAAATTTTTCAATTTTTTAAAGTAACAAACAAGAGTGTCTAGAGGAGTTAAGTGACGTTCTGGTGTTGCATCGGAAAACTAGAAAATTGAAAAAAAAATTTTGTAAAGGGTAAGGGCAGTCGCAAAAATTTTTTCTGTTTTTTCTTAGTGGTTCTCTTTGGGGGTTCATTTGAAAAATTTTTTTCTACCCCCCCCCCTCTAAAATACGTGGCCACTCATTACACCCATCAGTCCATTTTTTCAACATACAAGTCCAATTTGGTCTAATCCATTTAATTCTCGTATTTTCCCCTCTCCACCCAAACAATCCAAAGCAATATTCTTTAAAGAATCGGGGAAGATGTCAATTTGTTGATTTAATAGGGAAGCTGTTATTTGTTTCCACGTCAAGTCTGGACCTTCTGTTGGATCAAGAAAATCTTTCTTTTCTGTTGATAAATAGCCGAGTTGTTTTAGTGCTTTAACCGCTTCCACAAAACCCTGCAAAAAATTTTAAATAGGAGAGAAAATAAAAAATCCGGGCCCCGACCGGACTCGAACCTACGACCCCCTCCATGACCCCTTGATTGGAAACAGTCTTGGGTTGGAAAAGCCTCAGCAGGTATGATAAAAATGGGAGAGCATTCTAAGCATGTCTAAGGAATTCTCATCCCTTCTTTGATAGAAGATAACCCTATAAATTAACTCCACCTTATAACGAAGAGTTCCTCTCAAGAGAGTTTTGCACTCTCCCTGTACCCCATAGATTTCTGCATATTTTGTAGAATCTCTATTAGCATATCCAATCAAATTAAAACCCTAAAATGAAAAAAATAATTTTCTAAATTAATTAAAAGATTCTCTAACAGGCATAAAATCAATTTCGTGAAGATCCTCAAAAACTTCCCCATTACTTCCCAATTCAACAACATTTCCATTCATTAAATAACGTGCTGGGCTAGTTAATGCCTTTTTAAAAAATTTTTTAGAATTTTTAAATAAAATTCTGTTTTTTACCATTAAAACACCTTTTGGACTCCAAGAAAATTTATACCGCAGAGCATTATCTGATGCTTCTGGAGCTGGGAGGCCACCAGCAAAACTCACAAAGGAAATGACCTTAAAAATTTTTACAGAGATTTAGATTGAGCAAAAACATTTTTAAATTAATTTTTATACAAATTGAAAGGAAAATAAAAAATTCGGCGCCCATCGGACCCGAACCCACGACCCCTAAACGTTTTGATTGGAAGCCTAAACCACTAAACCAAAATGCTCTATTTTCCTTAGTTTTTCAAGAAATTAAAAATCACCCCCTCCCAACCTTTTCTAACCTCAAAACCCCATTTTTAAATATTCCCCTCACCTTCCCACCATAAGCATGTACTTGATCTATACACTGCATTGCTAACATGTGGTCAATTCCAGGGTCTAAACCGGCCTCATTCATAACTGTTATACCTGCTGTTTTACAACTAGAAAATCTCTTTAAAATTTTCAAAAAAATTTCCAACTTACGCATCATTCATAGCTTGTAATTCAGGTGTAATATAACTACTTGTAACCATGTTTGTCTGATTTTTAATACACATACGGACAATTTGAGGGTGTAGGGTATAAGGAAGTAAAGAAATACAAAGCTCGTTTTTTCTAGAAAATTAAAGGATGATGTTGTAGGACACAAAAATTTTTTAAAATTAATTTTTATGCAAAAGGGAAAGAAAATAAAAATTAGGGCGCCGAACGGACTCGAACCCACGACCCCTTTACGTTAAAATCTAAAACTGTAACCACTAGGCCACAAAATTTTAATTTTATTTTTCTTCAAAAACTTACGCCACAAGTTCATTAACACGTTCCGTCTCTTTATGTATATCCACAATGACAGTTTCTATATTATCTCCCAAAGAAGAATGCCTCTGAACATTTCTGGATGAATCAGCCACCGTTAGGGCAACATGGGGTAAACCGGCAAAATATTTTGCAAGAGGGTCAGATACCATTCCAGCACCGAGAAGTAATACACGTCTAGTTGTAGGAGTCATTGCACGGGATTTGTGGGCTGATCGTCTTTAAAAAATTTTTTTAGTAAAGTCCACATTGTAAGATACGCTCTTGGGGCTGAATAGCCTGTAGCTTATAATGGGGGGTGTAACTTATATAGAGAGTCGCTTAGGAAGCTCCTTAACCCAATAGAGGAGCTCTTAGCAGCTCTCCACTGCTTAGGCAGCTCCCCCACTCCCCTCTATCAGCTCCTCCTCTCATCTCCCTCAACTTATTACTAATTCTAGGGCCAACGAGGTCCAACTGTTACAAATTTTGGTAAATAAAAAGAGTAATTTGGGAGGCGGAGGGGGTAATCAATCATTTTATTTGTACTCTTATCATTTCTTTTGTACTCTTATCATTTTTTCAACTAATTTATTCCCCCTTTTCTACCTCTGCTCATTTCTAAGCTCTTCAATATATTTATAATTTGGGGTCAATTCTCCATCTGTCGTAATTATTGCACGTTTAACTTCCTCAGAACATTGTAAGGAATTAAATGGTTGGTCTGTTGAACAATTCAACTTTAAAAAATTTTTTTCAAAAATTTTTTTAAATTCCATTTCTAACCAAATCCATGACATAAGGTAATAAAAGAGAGCCAAATTGTTCACTAGCTTCTACTGGAAGTTGGGCAGGCATATTATCTATGGAGCAAATCAGGCATCCCGAGGGGGCATCAAAACTAAAATTTATTGGACGTTTTGTGTTTTTGACATTTTGAAATTTTGACATTTTAAAATCTGGACATTTTAAGATGTGACATTTTAAATTTTGGACGTTTTGAATTTTGACATTTTGAAATTTAGACGTTTCGAATTTTTGACATTTTGAAATATTTTCTCTCTCACCTATCAGTTGACTGATTCAAATCAGCATCATAAACAGTAAAAGGTTTGTCAATAGTTGTACATTCAGTCATAAATTCAATAGAACCTCCAGGATCAGCAGAAATATCACAAATTGCCATTAATCTATGTGGAAGAGAAGGACATCCTGGCACCTCCAAACTTTTATTCACTCGGGGGGTTAATAGAATTTTGGCGTCTGGTATAGTAAGCAATCTTGGTGTATTCACTCCCCAAAAGACACAATTTAAGATTACTGTAGCGTAGGGGGCAATCTGAAATTATTTTAAATTTGACCATTTTTAAAGATATAAGGTTGACCCTTTTGAAATAAAATGTGCTTCTGACCCTTTTGAAACAAAATACACTATTGACCCGTTTGAAAAATAATCTCTATTGACCATTTTAATAAATGTGTCACTGACCATTTTGAAAATACAGTATTCTAGTTTCTCTCTCTCATTTTAATAAACTCCTATAAAAACTCACTTCACTAGCAAACTTGGAAACATAAAGTTCAGGTTGCTTCTCAAATTCCTCCCTCTTATAAGTTCCTCCTTCCTTCCTAATCATATGATCAGCACGAGAAACAACACAACCATAAACTTTGTTTAATTCTTTAAATTTAATTTTCTAGGAGGAAAAAATTTCTTTAATTTACGTCCTTTCTTGGCTACTTGAGGCAAAGTACTCGCGTCCACAAATTCGTGGGGAAAATGTCTAAAAAGTTCTTGGGCGCCTTTAGAAACATTTCCTGTTCCGGTAAATACTGGAAGAAAAAAGGGGAATTTAATTTAAAAAATAAATTTAAGAAACCAAAAATTAGGGGCCCAATACTTCTAGGCATTCGATTCAAGGCTATTTCATAACCACAATCGCGAACGGCATTAATCGCCATGTGACTGAATTTAAAAGGGAAAATTAATTTTTAAAAATATTTTCAGACCTGTCACTATAGTTGTGTGCTAATCTAAAAATAAAAAAATTAATAAGATAAAAGAAAAAAATTTCGGGCGCCGAGCGGACTCGAACCCATGACCCCCACCCCTCCCCCCCCCCCCCCCCCAAAAAAAAAAAATTTTTTTATTTGAAATTAATAAGATGGATTAAAAAATTAAAAATTGGATATAATATGAATAAAAATTCAATAAAAATTAATTTTCTATAAAGAGAATTAAGAGGAAATAATTCGGGCGCCGGCCGGACTCGAACCCACAACCCTCCAAAATTGACCAAACTTTGTTTTTCTCAAAGAAAACTTACGCAATGTGAATAAAAGGTGTATGATGCCCCAAAGCCAAAAGTCTAAGTCCCAATCCATGCAATATATCAATAAATCCCGTATATCCCGCCCATTTTCCAAAATATACAAGTCGTCTATCCTCAATATCCGTCATCTTCTCAAAATCAATTAATCTAATTTTTCTTGCCAAAATACTGTCTAGCATTTCCATATTGTCTTGTTGTGCTTTAATTGTGTGGGAAAAGAACGCATAAGTTTTGTTTGGAATTAAATCTTCAACTGGCACTTGTTTGACAGAAACAATTAATTGAGCTTGGCTAAGGTCTTCTTGAACCGTTGCGCTTAAAAAGCTCGTCTTTTTAATTAAAACAAATAAACTTACCCCGCCCCAATATAATCCTGTATTGGAAAAGCCCTTCTATTTGATGGTTGAATAATTACTCGAACCCCCTTCTTTGTCAAAACTTTTACATGATTTGGTGTTAAAGGAACTCTTCTCTTTAATTAATTTTTTTAAGTTAAAAATCTTTAAGAAAACCTCCCAAGCATTAATCGTTTCCCTTCGAATCCCAACTGTCGGTACTCCCCTCCCCAAATAGGAAGAATAATTTTGTGGACGAAAAGGGGTAGGAGGATTAAAGGAATGAAAATTTCGAATAATTCGAAAAATAAATTTTGATTTTAGAGGAAGTTTAAGGGTGCAGAGGTACATTAGGTTTCGTTGAAATTTTTATTTTTGTTCTATTTTTATTTTCTAAAAAATTATTTTTAGATAAAAAATAATTAATTTTTATATTTTTTAAATCAAAATAAAATTAGATAAAAATATTAAAAGTTTATGTCTCTATTTAAAAATGAAAAAGGGGTTCAATTAATTAAATTTCATTTGTATGATGCAATCTAAAAATGATGTAAGGGTTCTAAAAAAAATTTTTTTTTTAATTCTAATTTTTTGTTCTTTATCAAAAAATACACTTTAATGTGTATACTAATCAGTCATATTTTTCAAAAAAATAATTTTTATCAAAAAATATTTAAAGAAAAAGAAGCACATGGCTGAATATTTTTACTTATTAAGAGACGAACGAAACGTGAGAAAAAATTATTATTTTAATTGAACATGTGAAAAGATAAATTTTTTTTTAAATTAAATAACGCATGGTAATGAATGGTGTGTCTTTTATTTATTAAAAAAATTATTTAGTAAATTTGTGTCGTCAAGAAAACAGAAAAAATGATAAGACAAAGTACTATATTAACAACGTGATTAATTTTAGGAGAAGAAAAATATTTTTGATGGACACAAAATTGGATTAAAAAAATATTTTAAAATATTTTTTTAGCGTTAAAAATTTTTAAAACTAATTTTAAACAAATTAAGTATTAATTTAATATTATTTCCCAACAAAAGGATTCGAACCTTGCTCGTTTTTGGGGGTAAACCAAAAATTTTACCACTACACCACAATTTTTAGAAATGGAAGGTATGGGAAGAAATTCATAAAATTATCAGAAAATGACCTATAAGCGTAAAATTTACAAAAAAATATAAAAAATATTGCCATTTAAATATTCTAAAAATTTTAGAATTTTTGGTTAGGTAATAAAGTTATGAGGAAAAAAAGACGAATTTAGGGGGGTTTCGTTTAAATTTTATTCACAATTTTCGAAACACGTAACAAAAAATTCTAAAAATGGGAGGGAATATGGCCAAAAATCTTTAAATATTCGAAAAAAATTTCATGAAGCTAGGCACAGTTAAAGGAATTTTATAGGTCTGCAAATTTAAAGCGTTAAATACCGATTTTTCAGCGGATAACTCGAAAAATCTTTAAAATTTCCCCAAAAATATTTATTAAAAAATTAAAAACAAAATTTAAAAAACAACCTTTTTCTAAATTAATCAACTTGTCTAACAGTAATATTTATTCTACAATTATTTGCATATTCCAAAACTTCTTTTTCTTTAACCATTTGAATAAATTCGTCTCCAAAGATTTTTGGTTGTTCTTCTAAAATTCTGGGAACTCCATGATAAACTAATCGTTGCTCTCCACTCATAATTAAAATATCTCCAGACCGCAAAATTATTGCATCGACAGGATCATTAAGAGAAGTACCTCCAGTAAGATAAATGGCTGGTTGTCCAAGAGATATTGAGACGAGAGGACGAGACAAATCACGTTCAGATCTGTTGAAAAATTAAAAAGGAAATTTTTTAAGTGCAAAAATTTTTTAAAATTTATTTTAAACCAATTGAGTATTAATTCAAAATTGTTTTCCAACAAAGGGACTCGAACCTTACTCATTTTTTGGGGTGAACCAAAAATTTTCCCACTACACCACAATTAACAATTATTTAAAAAATAGAGAGGAAAGGAGGAAATTACTCATATTTAATTTAAAATGCAAAAACCTGTCAATATGCGGCGAAAGATGAGACTTTTCTGGATAAAAATTGACAATAGCAGCATCAGGAAGGAAATCGCCCAAGCCTAGACCTAAAGAAAAAATTTTTTTAATTCCAAAAAAATTTCTCCAACTCACTACAAACAACCAAACGACTCAATTTAGCCATTTCATCAGGTAAAGATTGTCTCGGATTATTTAAATATTCTTTTGTATCCCAATTATAATCATTCCCCAAGGTTACCCATCGAAGTTTTTTTGAACAATTTTTGAAGACATTTGATCCTCTATAAGGATTGTTGTTTTGAACAAATAAATTTGTAATGTTTGGAGGCTCTGGGTATTCCAACAGACATTTTTCTATCCACCAAAGTTGCTCTGTTAGAGTTAAAACGCCTCCAATAATAAATAGACCAGGCCTGGAAAAATTTTAAAAAATTTGAAAATTTTTCAAGGGGGGACCTAATGTCCAAAAAATTAAAATTCTTACCGATTCAAAAAAGTAGTAAGAGACCATTGTTGTATAGGCCTTTAAAAGGGGAATTGAATTTGATAAAATATGTAAAAATTAAGTGAAATTTGGGATGAAATGTCATCTTTTTGGTTTTTTGGGAAGAACCAAAAATGATAAAAATAAGGACATGAGGGGATTTCAAATTAAATTTAAATTAAAAAAATAATTTAAAAATAAACCTTAAACCATTAATTCCTTTAAAAAGCTTCTCTACAGCATTTAAACATTTATCAGAAACATAATTTAATTTGAAAGAAAATTCTTTTGAAGATTTGTAAGGATCAAGCACTCCAGAAAGATCCAAGGGACAATCTCGTCTCTTGTAAAATTTAAATTGTTTTTTGAATTCAGATTGTGAGGGCTCTTCGTTTGAAACAGAATAAACTTTAAAATTTTTTTAGACAAAATTGAAAATATTAAATTTACTTGCCATTGAAAAAGAGAAGAAACCTTCAAAAATGGATTAAAAAAGTAAAATGCAAAGATCTGTCAACAAAATGTAACTAACGAAAAATTAGGGTACGGCCCACTTTGTCGCAGGCCACTTTGTCGCGACCACTTTGTCGCGACCACTTTGTCGCAGGCCACTTTGTCGCAGGCCCACTTTGTCGCAGGCCACTTTGTCGCAAAGGTCTTTTTCGTTGGAAAAATTTTTATGATGCTATGGAGGGTAGGAAAAAGCCTTCTGGGCACGATAGGGGTTTTCTGGAGTAATCTGGTTTGGTTTTACTCCGTTAAAATTTCCGGCAGAACTTACCCGGATAAGAGAAAATAATAAAAGGAAAAAACACCTAAAAGCTTTATCAAAAAATTGAAAAAAAAATTAAAAACAAAATAAAAATTCTAAACCTTTTCAAATTTCCCATTGTTGTAGCCGTGGGATGAAGTATGACACGTGGCGAGCAAAATTTAGGCCAATTTTAAAATAAAAATCAAAGGAAAGCCTGCGACAAAGTGGCCTGCGACAAAGTGGGCCTGCGACAAAGTAGCCTGCGACAAAGTGGTCGCGACAATGTTGTCGCGACAATGTGGCCCGCGACAATGTGGGCGTGTCCCGAAAAATTAGTGACAAAATCTTTTTAAACAAAAAACGTTTTGGCGCAAATTAATAAATTATAGTTTTTGGCATTCTGTATTTTGGACATTTGAGTCGGAAAACTTGGGGAATTTTTTTTGTTTTTGGATTTTTCTTGAAATTTTCTGTAAATTTCGAAATTGGTTTTTGTTTTTTTTCTATTCTTCTTTACCCATTTTCGCATTTTTCTTTTAAGCATTTTAAATATTTTCTAGCTTCTACTAAATTTTATTGTCTTCATTTTACAATATTTCAATGGATGTCTTCGATGTTCTACAAGGCGTTATTGCACAAAAACGAAAACAAATTGACCACATTGCTATTGAAACTTCGGTATATTAAATTTAAGAGGATTTTTTGAACTTTAGGAGCTCCATTTTCACTTCTTCCTCTCCTAAAACTAGGGGGAATTGTTTGCTGGAGTGTATAAAACATGGGGAATGTAGAGAGGAAATGAAAATGTGACCTTTATTGTTCAAAATAATCTCCTTAAAAATTCCCCAGGAAAGGTAGGTTTTCTTGTCCTTGGGATAAATGAGCATAAAGTGAGTGCTCTTTCGATGTTTTTGAGGTCTTCTAGTAGATCTAGTAGATAAACGGGTGTGCTGATTCCTGATATGAATTCAAATTTGTTTATTTCGAATCTAAGACCCGAATTTGACTAGGTCAGGACGCACATTTTTTCTATGGGGACCGGTATACCTCTTCCTTGAAATTTCTTATACTTACAATTAACAATTTGGTAATAGTTCGGTTCGTACCCCCCCTCCTTTTCCCTTCTTAAAGTATTACAAAATGGTCAGTCAGTCAAAGGTTATAGAACTCGTCGAGCTGTGTCGAATGACACCAAAATCAACCCCTGGTCTTAAATTTGGGCCGAGATACAGACAAGAACCCTGCGCAAAGAGAAAGGTTTAGCAAGAGCGTCTCACGACTGCAATAGGATACTTTATGTCATAACTTTGCCAAATCTTGTTCAATCATGTTGAGTTTGATGTCATTCGAATCAGCTCGACAAGCTCTTTCGAATGAGCTATTATTTGTTTAATCGAATTTTTAGCTCAAAAAATGAGCTTGGTCCACCCTTTTATTTTTCAATTTTCGGGGGTCTGTATCTCGGCCCAAAGTTAAGACCGGGGGTTGATTTTGGTGTTATTCGACACAGCACGACGAGTTCTATAATCTGATAACAGAATGACCATTTTGTAATACTTTAGGAAGGAAAAAGGAAGGGGGGTACGAACCGAACTATTACCAACAATTTTTTTTTATTTTTTAGAAAGGCTCAAAAATGATAAAGCATTGTGATTTATTCAAAAAAGAAAAGGAAGCCTATTTAGAAAAACAGAAACAATTGGAAGACGAACAAAAACTTGCCATGACAAGCAAAAGCATTGAACTATCAATCGATGAAAAAATGTCTTCAAATACTTCGGATTTTATGCCTCGAAGTGAAGTAATAAAAAAATTGAGGATTCGAGGTTTGCCAATTCGTTTGTTTGCGGAATCGGATGAGGAAGCTTTGAAAAGGTTGAGGATAGAATTGGAAAAGCCTGACTTTAATGTTGGATTGAAAAATGATTTTCAAGCGGCTTTGTTGCAAGTTGAAAATGAGGAGGTTATGGAAAAGATTGCTAAAGGAACGAATAATACAAATGAAGCGGAGAAGTTAAACATTGTAATTGAGGAAACGGAAGAGGATGCTACTTGGGAACAAATTCAGGTTTCTTTTGAATTTGGAAGAGATTGGGATGGTTTTAGGCTTACAATTGGACTTGAATTTTGCTTAACTACAGGTCCAGTAACGATCTCTGATTCCACGCCCGTTTAAAGATTGAGCTTAGAGATTGAGCTGTTTCTAGGTTAGGCTTGAACTTTCCTGGGATGTAGCTCCAACACCCAGCCATGAGTCCATGCCCAGACTGGAAAATTGGGATTGTGTTGGTTTTAGGCTAAAGGTTCGAGGCTTTTTGATGATAGCACCATTTCCTGATTCCACGCTATTTTTCTAAATTTTTAACCTTTAACTAAAATTCTTGGGAGTTTTTATTAGTTGTTCTTGGTTCTTTAAATAATCTTTTTTTTCATAAACTGTTTTTTAAACTTCCCAAATTTTTTTTATTTTAACAGAAAGGGGCATCCTCACTTGGAGAAGGTGATGACAACAAAGATTGTGATTTGATTTTTGCATTTATTAATTATATAATGAAACGTTGGGCAAAGGAATTGAATGCTAGACCAGAACAAATAAAAAGAAGTCCGGCTGGGAAAGTACAAGCTGGAATGCAAAAACAGACTGTTGAACATATGAATCCTCTTGTTAAATCATTGGAGAAGCATTCTGTGAATTCCGATATTCGAGCACATTTAACTACTATAACAAGGTTTTTTTCTAAATTTTGTGGCTTACTTAACCCATCTAGTTTTGTCACAATAACCTCTTTATTTTTTGGGTAACCCCTAACCTTAAAATACCCCCCAGATTATGAACCATAACATTTTTAACCAGGGGTGCGTCAGTTTATCAGAGAGCCGATGCGCTGCCTTTTTGCGACCCGAAATCCGAAACAAGGCCTGATCCTAAGTCCAGGGCCCGATTTTTCCTGAACCAGGTCATCTCTTATATGTATTGACCTGGAAAAATGTAGGTTTTGTCGGCAAAACCTTACACTTGAGGTTAGGGTTAAATCTTTACCTGCCCATCAGTTAACCTTAAAATTTTTTTCAGATTTTGTGTTCTGGACAAAGACTATATTCAAGCAAACAATGCATATATGGAAATGGCTATTGGAAATGCTCCATGGCCTGTAGGTGTTACTCGTTCAGGTATTCACCAACGTCCAGGATCTTCAAAAGCTTATGCTTCTAATGTTGCGCATGTAATGAATGATGAAACACAACGAAAGTATTTTTTTAATTTTTGAGAAATTTTTCTTTGGTATTTTCATGTTATCCCTCCCACTTATTTACCTTTCTAATTTTATTTTTTTCCATCTTAAAAAATTATCAAATAATGTGAAATTCAGCTTCTTTATTCCTTTGATTTTTACAACTCAAAAAAATTTTCTGGGAAAAAAATTAGAAGGTAAAAGAGGGATGGTGAGATAATGAAAAACTTTTTTTCTAAAAAAATTTTTTTAAAGATACATTCATGGACTTAAACGTGTATTATCTAAATGTCAAGATTTTTTTCCTACTGATCCAAGTAAATGTGTTGGATATGTAAAGAAGCATGGATAATTAAAAATTGTGTATATTTTTTTGATTAAATTAATAAAATTTTTACAAAAAAATTTTTCTTTAAATTTTCTGTATTTAAAAAATACTATGCAAATATACCTATTTATTATTTTGCTTTGTTTTCTTTTTGTTTTCTAAATTTCCCATATCCTTTTTAATCGAGCCTTACTATAAGATACATATCTCCAAAAATTCAGATTACATACCTATATACCAGGGGCGTAGCCAGGGGGGGCTGAAGCCCCCCCCCCCGAAATGGGAGAAAGGGAAGAAAAATTAGGAGACGGGAATATTCTAGTTTCTGACTTATCGAGATTCTACTATAATTTTTTTAGAAATTTATTTTTTTTAATTAATGGGAGAAGATACTTGGACTGTTGAACGTTTTCAATTAGAATTATTAAATGCTGAAAAGACTGGACAATTTACTTGTAAAGATTTGGAACCTTTATGGGAAAAAGCAAAATTAGCAATTGAAAATGAGGAAGAAGCAGTTTCTTTGTATACAACATATATTTACTTGACTTTTAGACTTTTAAAGAAACAAGGTTTGTGTTTTTTATTTTTTCAGGGATTTAGACTGGGATTTTAGGGTTCTGGCTTTTAGTAGGATTTCCCTGATAGTTTAAAGTGTGTATGGGTTAGAACTGATTGTAGGGTACTTTTTTTTTGGTTATGTCGCTCTTCTCCCTAGGCTGAGAGTATCAGTTATTCTTTCATGTCATTTTCTTCAAGTAATATAGGTAAGTAATATGCAAGTCAAGTCTTAAAAGATGTTATTACTTGACCAGATTTTACAAAAATGAACAAGGAAAGAATTACTGACTCAAACTAGTGAGGGAGAGGGAGGAGCAGATCCGTGGGTTTTTCAATAGTATGTTTTGTCCATGTTTTTTAAGTCCTACATTAAAAGTTTCGTTCCTTTTAACTAGGCTGTTTGTAATTTTCTAATTTTAGTCCATCACCTTCCAATTAGGGAAATTATGAAATTACATGGCCAGCCAAATGCAAAACTAACTGGTCGATAGCACCTCAACTTTCAACCTAAAATCATTTTTTTTTTTTCTAGTTGACCCTGATCTCTCGATTATTGAAAAATTATTTGAAGACGGAATCAATATTGTTAATGAATATTTTGATCAATATTCCGAATCTTTTGTACAATTTCAGAAGAATTTTGCTTATTTTTTATACGCAAAAATGGGGAAGCTTCAAAAGGTTTTTTAATAATATTTTTAAATTTAATATTTTTTTCATCTTTTGTTGGGGGGGTTTTCCGACTTTTTTTTCGATTAGGTGTTTTAAAGATCCAGTGATTTTTCTGTTTGTTTTCTGATTTTTTTCAATTAAAGCTCTATTTTTAAATAGGAATCCCTAAAGTTTTATTAGAGAGGATCTTAATTACCTAAAAAATATTTTGTTAATAACACGGAAAAAAGTTTATTTATTTTAAAAATTCTCAATTTTTCAAAGATCGATTAAGCCCTCTCCAACTATAAATTTCCATTAAACTTGCTGCTTTATCTTTAACTTAAACAATTTTATATTTTTTTATAGGCTAGAGAAATTTGGACTAATTTATTAAAAGGTGAAAATGGCCCTTTTGCTTGGTTGGAAGCTATTTCTTTAGAACGAAAATATGGAGATGTCGAATATGCTCGAAAACTTTTTTATAAAGCTTTGGATAATGTCAACTTCCATCCTCATGTAATTTATTCAGCATTTATACAATTTGAAAGAGAAGAAGGAAATCGTTCAGAATTGGATTTGGCTTTAGAAAGAGTTAATTTAATTGCTTCTAATTTGGCTAAAAATGAAAAGGAACAAGAAAAACATCAACGGAAACGAAAAAATTTTGATGGAAAAAAGCAAGGAAAAAATGAAGGAAGAAAAGAAAGAGGAGGGGATAAAGGATCTAAGAAACAAAAAATTGAGGAGAAAAATGGAAATAATTTGGAGGAGAAAAGGTTTGAAAAAAAATTTTTTCTAATTTTTTGAACCTCCATGACCCAGAAAATTTTTTTATTCCTAAACCTGGGATTTTTGTCCGCAAAACTATTATTTTTCCAATTTTCTTAATTAAAGAAATTTTTTGGCAGAATTTCTATAAGTCATAAAAATTAGATTTTTCTTTTACCAAAATTTACATAAAAACACAGATCAATTTAAAATAAAGTATCATAGCGTTTTTGAAAAAAAAAGTCCGCAAGTTTTGTCCGCAAAAAAATTTTCCTTTTATTTTTTAAAATTCTTTTTGATTTGCAAGATTTTATACCTTTTAACAATTTCTAAAATATTTTTTTAATTCAGAAGACCACAACAAAAGAATAAACAAAAGAATGAAGTTACAAGAGGTGAAGAAATGGATATTGATACAATTGAAGAGGAACAAGTTGAAGAAGGAAAAGTTGTTACTTTTGAAACATCAAGCATTCCAATAGGTCCAATAATACCTGGAATAAATGATCAACAACAACAAAATTTTTCCATCGAGAAAAATGAAGAAGAAAAAAATAATGGGAAGGAGGATGTTGAAATGGAACAACAACATCAACAACAAAAAGGAGCAAAAGAAAAAAAAATTGGAAAGGAAAAACAACAACAAAAGC
This sequence comes from Meloidogyne arenaria, assembly GCA_036172955.1. NCBI lineage: Eukaryota > Metazoa > Nematoda > Chromadorea > Rhabditida > Meloidogynidae > Meloidogyne > Meloidogyne arenaria. Next base: position 248,842 of record JARQAB010000033.1, on the reverse strand, counting down.
AATTCTCTTCAAAAGAACAACAAAATTCTTCTTCATTTCCTTATTCTACTGGATTAGAAAAAAATAAATTGTTTGTAAAACATTTACATTTTGGTGTTAAAGAAGATGAATTAATGGTTAGTTTAAAGTTTAATTAATTTTTTAAAATTTAAAGTAAATTAGAAGATAGACCCGGTTAACTTATCAATTTTTTCATTAGAAAATTTACAAAAATTCTTTTTTGGATAAAATAGTAGGGAATCCTTATCATCAGATTTCCTTTTTTGTTTTAATTTGTGGACGAATTCCTTCTCTTACATATATAAGTTTTTGTTATACATAGGGATGGTCAGAATTTTCCCCGGCCCTTTTTATTAGCTATGGAGCTTCCTGGTTATCAAAGGTCTTGTCAACGGACCCACCCCTTAATGTTAGTCTATGGAGCTTCCTGGTTATCAAAGTCTTATTAAATCATTATTTCTTTATTTTTTAGAAATTCTTTTCACAATTTGGCAAAGTTTTGGATGTTCGAATAATTACAAAATGGAATGGACGTTCAAAAGGTTGTGCATATATTGACTTTGAAACTGATTCTGAAGCATCTGCAGCGATATTAAAGGCTAATGGGGAGAAAATTAGAGGTTTTTTGTTATTTTTATATTTTCCTTTATACTCTCAAAAATCCGCAAATTTTTGTCCGCAAGTTATTTGCTTTATCATAAAGAGATTGTTTTTAATAAGTTTTTAAGAATAATTTTCATTTTATTATCCTATGTAAAAAAATTTTTTTATAAAATTAATAGTATATAACTTACGGACAAGATTTTTTAGGGGGATGCGGAAATCTTGAAAATTAAGAAAAAAATTTTTTTAAAGGAAAAGAAATTGCTGTTTATTTGAGTAATCCACCAGAGAAGAAAAAGGATCAACCACAACCTACAGATAATTTGCCGTCATCTTCATCAACAACCCCAACAACTTCTTCAAATAATCAACAAGAGAAACAACAACAACAAAAGGTCAAAAATTCTTTAAATTTTATTCCAAGAGTAACAGCCCAAAGAATTGGTAAAGCAAGTCGTTTAATGTTACCTACAAGTATTTCAAAAAATAAAAATGTTGAAGTAGAGAAAGAAGAAAAATCAACAACAGAAGCAGTTAATTCACCAATGGGTGAAATTGTTCAATCAACAGAAGAAATATCTATGGAACAAAAATGAAGAATGAACAAGGAAGAAGAAGGTGGATCAAGGTTTTTAAAATTAAAAAACAAAAAAATATTTTCTTGACTTTATCAGGTGAATTTATTATTTTTTAATATTTTTCGCAAAAAAAGATAAATCGTTTTAAGTCAATCAAGAGGGACCTCTCTCTTTTTTCTTATACCCTTGGGTTCTGTTTTAATTTTTTTCTTTCTGGATTCTCTTAAGACTTGTAGTCAGTGTTTTTTAGTTTACCTTAGCTTGAGATTTTTAATTAAAAAAATTTTTTCTATTAAAAACTATTTTTTACGAATGTCCGCAAATTTTTATCCGCAAAAAATTTTTAATGAAATTTTAAAAAATTGACCACCCAAATATTTTTTTAGATTGTTGACTTTAAAAAATATTTTTTATTCTATATCCAATATATTTTTAAAATTTTTTGGGAAAAAATTCTCCCTTCAAAATATCCTTTTTTACATCCTCCGATGAGGGTTATATTTACATTCCTTAACTATACAATTGTAATATTCTTTGTGTTTATATTTTGATTTGCATCCCTTTTCACATTCTGTTGGGTTTTTTGGATCACGTTTAAATCGGTGAACCCTGAAAATTAAATTTTTTAAATTGATTTTAAAAATTTGCGGATTGTCCGCAAATTTATTTTTTTTTGCGGATTATCCGCAAATTTTTTTTGCGGATTTTATCTAAAAATTGGCTTAAAAATCCTTTTTATTTAAAGGATCCAAGTCTTAATTTTAATTAATAAAAATAAAATAAATTACTCTGTGTTAGCTCCAATATTATTAACAATTCCTAACAGCAGCACAATTAGGAAAACTACCAACGATAAAAATTTCATTTAAAAATATTTTTAACCAAAAATTAAATTCCTTTTAAAAATGCTTTATTAAAATATAAGTAAATTATTTTAATGAGTGTCTATTATATAGAGGGGTTTTTTAAATTCCAAAAAAAAATTTTTCTCCTTTCAATTTAATGATATCCACATTCTTTTTTGGCACATTCAATATATTCAAAACTTTTGTATCGTGCATGACAAGATTTTTCACAAGGTCCTAAGTTAGCTGGATCAGCTATGCTTTAAAAAATAGAATATTTTTAAGGGGTCTTTTAATTATTAAAAAATTTTTTTATTAAAAAATTTTAATAAGGGGAAAATCCAACCAATCCCAAAAGATCACCCCTTCGAGAATAAATTAATTTAGTGGTGATCTTCTGGGTGAGCTTCAATTTTTTTTAAATAAAAAAATTTTTTGCAAGTGAGACACTTACCTTAAAGTGAATAAAATTGAAAAAATTATGAGTATTAAAATAAATAAAATAATAATTTTTTGATTCACGCCCATAATTTTTTAAGGAAATTTTTAAAATTTTATTTTTGTGTTATTTAACGTTAATTTAACTTTACTTAAAAATGAGTTTGAATTTTTAAAATAAAAACGTGTTTTTATTATTTTTATTTTTTTATTATTAAATTTTTTAAACTAATTTTTAAAATAAAGAAAAATAAAATTTAATTTAATAAAGAAAAGACTAAAAACACAGCAACACCAAAAGATCACCACTGGAGGACTATATAATTTAGTGGTGATCTTCTGGACAAGACATTTTTTTGTTAAATTATGGGTATCCGCAGACTTGTTTCATACATTTTGTAAATTCTTTTCCTTTATAACGCTGATTACAAGTCTTTTCACATGAACCAGGGCCAAGCATCACAAGATGATTATCGCGTTTTGAAAGATTTATTGGTGATTGAGGAGAGCTAAAAAATTAAAAAAAAAATTTTTTTGAAAAAAAAAATAAAAAAAAATTTTTTGAAAAAAAAAATAAAAAAAAATTTACCTTAGAAGCGAACCTGTTGTTGTTAATAAAAATATTAAATAAAAAAAGAGAATGAAAATAAAAATAATTTTACTAAAAAATAAATTCATTTTTAATATGTTTATGTCAGTATTTCTGGGTTATTTTTTAATTTAATATTTTTTTGTTTAAATAGTACACTTACCTAATTTTTAAAACTTGTTTTTTTCTTAAATTTATTTTTGTGTAAAAATCGAAAAAAATATTTAAAAAATAATAAAATAATTTTTTTTTCTTGCTTTTCCAAATTTTTATTTTGAATAAATTTGATATTCTTTAAATTGTTATACATTTTGATGGATTTTTGCCTTCCTGGCAAGTTCCAATTTTATCTTTTTGTTTTTACCCTTTTGTCCTTAATGGCAATCTGTCTAGTTATATTTTGTTAGGAGAGTTTGTTATGTCTGCCTCTTTTATTTCTCTCCCTTTTTTCACTTTAATTATTCTCTTTCTCTATTTATCGTTTATTTTAAAGTTTTGCAATAATTCTTTTGAAGTGTCTTTTCAAAATATCTAAAAACAAAATGTCATTAAGTATAAGATTTTGCAAATAGGAGTATGGATAATTTTTGCTTGGCTTTCTTTCCTTAGATTTTTGTCAATTTTTCTCTCTTTTTTGTAATTTTTTTTCTAGTTTTAAATTTTAATTATCTTTTTAATGGACACACAAATGGACTCTGAAATGGATGTTTCTTCAACACATGATAAATCCTCTGACCAATCTCATGATAAATCTGACCAATCATTCCCAATGGATGTTGATAGTAAAGAAGACGTTAAAAAGGAACCTGATCCGGGTCAACTAAACAAATTGCTTGATGATATTGAATCTGAGGTTCACGAACAAATATGTTCTGATCAGGTTTTTTTGAGTTCTTTAAACGAATTATTGACCAATTTTTTCATTAGTTACCCAGTAAACAAAGATTATCAAAATCTGCCAAAGATGGGGATCACAGGCATAGGATGACAGAAAAGGAGGAAGATGAACAATTACTTCAACAAAGTGCATTGACTAGTGGAAGTACTTTTGTTTTTGAAAATACCCCTCCATATATCAAAAATGGGGAGATGAGGGATTATCAAATTCGTGGGTTGAATTGGTATATTTTTTATTACTTTTTTTGGTTTATTTTTGGATTCCCTCCCTTAATTCCTTTTATTTACCCTAATTTCTTTGTTGTCTTTGGTACTATTTTCTCCAATTAACTGGTATTGTTTCTCTTCCATGTTTGTGTTGTGGAAGGTATAGTCTAGTGGTTGTGTTCTTGCCTTGTCTTTTAGGGTCGAGGTTCGAGTCCTCTAGGCAATACCTTTTGCAGATTGGTTTTGATTCTCATTTCTTTCACCGAATAATTTTTTCAACTTTTTTAAATTAATTTTAATTTTCTAATATTTTAGGCTCATTCAATTACAACATAATGGAATCAATGGCATTTTAGCAGACGAAATGGTTCTTTTATTTTTCTTTATTTCTCATACCTTTTTTCTAGGGTCTTGGAAAAACTCTTCAAACAATTTCCGTCCTCGGATTTATCAAACATTACAAACACCAAAACGGCCCTTTCCTCATTATTGTCCCAAAATCAACTTTACAAAATTGGGAAAATGAATTTAAACGTTGGTGTCCTTCAATTTCTACAGTTACTTTAATTGGAGATCAAGAAGCTAGGCAAAAAATTATTCAAGAAACAATTCAACCACACAATTTTGAAGCTTTAATAACTTCTTATGAAATGGTTTTGAAAACTTTAAGCGTTCTAAAAAAGTTTATGTGGCGATATTTAATTATTGATGAGGCACATAGAATTAAGAATGAGAAGAGTAAATTGTCTGAAATGGTAAGGATTAAATTTAAAATGTTTTTTTTGGCGTGGATAGAGGGGTTGGATAGGCGCAGGAAGAGACTCTTACCTTCCTTCCCGGTCTCACTTTTCAAAAAATTTCTCTAAGGCTCCCATTAGCTGGTTAGGAGGGTGTTGGACTCGAGATCCTTTTTTGACTCCCTTCCCTGGCTCTGTTTTCCGAAAAATTTCTCAAAGCCTTCCCTTGATTTGACAGGAGGGAGTTGGAATCTAGAAAGGATCCTTCTACTTTTCCTTTTTCCACCGCTGCTTTTCTGAAAAAATTTCTCGAAGACTCCTTATTATCATCCATAAATGACTGAGTCTTTTTATTTTTTCAGGTTCGCCTTCTCAAATCAAAAAATCGTTTACTCATAACTGGAACACCATTACAAAATAATTTACACGAACTTTGGGCTCTTTTAAATTTTCTTTTGCCTGAAAAATTTGGAAATTCTGATGATTTTGATGCAATGTTTGCAGAAGATAATGTTTTGGCAGAAAATTCAGATTTGGTTAAAAGACTTCACAGAGTGAGTTTTTCCTTCTTAAAAAATTTTTTTTCAAATTTATTTTTAAAGATTTTACAACCTTTTCTCCTTCGTCGTTTAAAATCTGATGTAGAAAAAAGTTTGCTGCCCAAAAAAGAATTGAAGGTTTATGTTGGAATGTCAAAATTACAAAGAGAATGGTATACAAAAATTTTAATGAAAGACATTGATATTTTAAATTCTTCTGGAAAAGTGGAAAAGGCTCGTTTAATGAATATTTTGATGCATTTGAGAAAATGGTTTTTTTTAATTTTTTATTAGAAATTTTGTTTTTTAAAGTACAAATCATCCCTATCTTTTTGATGGAGCAGAACCTGGGCCACCTTTTACTACAGACAAACATTTGGTTGAGAATTGTGGAAAAATGGTTCTTATTGATAAATTACTGCTTAAATTGAAAGAACAAGGTTTCTGTTTTTAGATTGTTTGTTTATTTTTATGTGGAAGTAGAGAATGCTCCTCCTCTTTTTTCCTACATTTTTAAGAGAGCTTTTCTGAAATTTTTTAGATTTGAGAACACTTGTAAGACTTTAAGAGGAAAATAACTCCTCTTTTTTACTCACTTTTGAGTAAGGTTTTCTAGAAAAAATTTTTTATCAGACTTGTTTTTGTTTTTAAGTCAGCTTGAAAAACCAGGGTATCTGAAACCGAAGAAACCGAACCGAAGAATTCTCTTGACTCCGGTTCACTTTCAAACCCACAACCATACTTACAAATATTTTATATTAATATACTTTTTGTAGGTTCACGTGTCCTAATTTTTTCTTCAATGACGCGTATGTTGGATATTTTGGAAGATTTTTGTTGGTGGTAAGTCCCTTTAAAAAGGAATTTTCTCTCAAAATTTTTTAAAGGCGTGGTTATCAATATTGCCGTCTAGATGGACAAACTCCTCACGAAGATCGCCAGCAATCAATCGATGCTTTTAATGCCCCAAAAAGTGAAAAATTTATTTTTATGTTAACAACGCGTGCTGGTGGACTTGGAATTAATTTGGCAACTGCTGATGTTGTTATTATTTATGATTCTGATTGGAATCCACAAGTTGATTTACAAGCAATGGATAGAGCACACAGAATTGGACAAACTAAACAAGTTAAAGTATTCCGATTTGTTACTGAAAAGTTGGTTATTTAATATTTTTTGAGTAGAAATTTTTCGAATCCCAAGGTGCCTGGATTTTTGAAAAAAATACAAGAGTTTTTTTCCTTCTTTTTTTTTGAGGCTATCTTGAGACTTAAAGTAAAAGTCCTCCTCTAACAATAAGCGAGATTTTTTTCCTGGGTGTTTGGGGCAAGAACAACTCATCTCTCTTTGATATTAGGGTTTTGTGGGATTTTTCGAATTATCGAGCTTAATAGGAGTTTCATGTCATTGTCTCTAGAATTTTTTGTCATCGTTTTTCTTTACTTTTATCCTTTTCTAATCTTTTCTTTCAATTTTCAGTAGCGTTGAAGAAAGAATTATTGAAAAAGCTGAAATGAAATTGCGTTTGGACAATATTGTTATCCAGCAGGTTTATATTTTTTCTTTAAAAAATTTCAAAAAAAATTTTTTTTTAAAGGGTCGTTTAGTCGAAAGTCAAAAAACTTTGGGGAAAGAAGATATGTTATCAATGATTAGACATGGTGCAAATACAATATTTGCTGGAAAGGATTCAACAATAACAGATGAAGATATTGATGTAATTTTAACTAAAGCTGAAGAAAAAACAAAAGAATTAAATGAAAGATTAGAAAAATTGGGAGAATCTTCTTTAAGAAATTTTACTTTGGATACTGAAGGAGGACAACAAGGAAAAAGTTTATATGAATTTGAAGGAGAAGATTATAAAGCTAAACAAACTAGACCTGTGGGGGATTATTGGATTGAACCACCTAAAAGAGATAGAAAACCAAATAGTTATAAAGTGGATTTGTATTACAAGTTTGTTTTTTTTGAATAGTTTTTTGGGGTGGGGAGAAACTTGCGGATAGACATTTACGTCTGGTTTATTAACAAAAATTTTTTTTCTGATATTCTAACAATAAGACACATTGTCTGGGGGATCAACAACTTGTGTAAACCTTATTTTGGGTAGGCTCCCTCTCAAATATTTCTAATTGTGAGGATCTATCTAAATCCCGACTTTAGGGGATTAAAACTTGTTTGGTGTTGATTCCTCAAAGATTTATTCTAATTATAGGAACTTACACCGACAAGGAGCTCGTAAATATCTTACCGCAAGTGTCTTGATGCCTTTTTAATTTTTTTATTTTTTTTAAAGAGAGCAATTGAAAGGACCTCAAAAAGGCGAAACAAAAGCAAAAGCACCAATTCCTAAAAATTTTCCAAATATTTTTGATTTTCAATTTTATCCGAGACGTTTATTTGATATTCTTGAGAAGGAATTAAATTACTTTAGAAAAAGCATTGGTACGGAGGTTTAATTAAATTTTACGTGGCCGTTTACTCGGGTCGGGTTTCGGGTCGAAAAAGGCCGTGTAACGGGTGACCCGAGACATACCTGCCTGGAGCCCGCATGTTAATGTGGCTCGGGTTTTTCTGGATTTCATGTTGTGAGTAACGGTCCTTCTCAATAAATAGCCAGGACTTTAAAAATCTCAATTTATAGTTTCGGATTGAATTTAGCTGTTGGGGTTTTCGATTAGTGCTTATCAGGGATCTAGCCGTCCTGATTCCCGAAATTGAGAATTTAAGTTTTATGTCGGCTAGATCCCTGGTGCTTATTAACACAAACCTAGTTTTTTTTCTCTTCTTTTTCCATCCAAAAACATTCTCCTGAACTCTAATTTAAAAAAATTTTATAATTTTTTATAGGTTGGAAACCTTTACCACCAGAAGACTTAACAGGAAAAGAAGCAGAAAAGGCCCAAAAAGAAGAACAAACAAAAATAGATAATGCTGTTGAATTGACAGAAAAAGAGGAAACAGAAAAAGAAAAATTATTAAATCAAAATGAATTTGCTGATTGGTCTAAAAGAGAATTTAGACAATTTATTAATGCTAGTGAAAAATATGGAAGGCATGAATTGGAAAGTATTGCTAGAGAAGTTGAAACTAAAACTTTTGAAGAGGTTTTTCTATTTTAATTTTTATAAGAATAGGGAGGAATTAAATTTTAGTTTAGTCAAAAATTGATAGAAAAGGTCAAGTAATATTTGTGGCCTAGTGGTTAGTGAGTTTGGTTTTATAAAAGTACGAGATTTCGAAGCCCTTTGAGTTCATTCTTTTTAAAGGATGCATTAAAATAATAAAAGGGCCTCTATTTAGGTCAAAAATTAAAATAAATTAATCTAGTTGTTTATGGTCTAGTGGTTAGTGAGTTTGGTTTTAATGAAGAATGGTCGTGGGTTCGAGTCCTCTCGCTTCTTTCTATTTTTAAATGATGCCTAAAGTAATTAAATAAGATTTTTAAATTTTTTGTGGTTTGTAGTTGATTCTTTTTTTTAAGATGGAGATTTTTTTGGTAAAAATAGTTTTAAAGTAAATTAAAAAAATTAGTGTATAAATTATAAAAAAATTCCTTCTTTTTTAGGTTGTAAAATATTCAAAAGTTTTTTGGAAACGAATTAACGAGTTGGCTGATGGAGAAAAATATCGCAATCAAATAGAAAAGGGTGAGCAACGAATACAGAAGCGGCAAGCAATTAAACAGGCTTTGGAAGCTAAAATAATTAAATATAAAGCCCCACAACATCAATTAAGTAAATGATTTTATTAATTAATGTTATGGTGTAGTGGATAGGGTGTTAGGTTTTGGGGACGACATTTATTTAAAGGGTCTGGGGTTCGATTCCTTTCGGGGTAAATTTAGTTTTAAACGTTCAAATAATTTTTTAAACATTAAAATAAATTTTATTTAGACTCTTAATGAAAAAAATTTTTAGGAATAAATTATGGTGGTTCAAAATGCAAAAACTACACAGAAGAGGAGGATAGGTTTCATCTTTTAAATTAAAATTCTACTTCAATTTTTTCTAGATTTCTTCTCTTTCATTTGTACGAACTCGGATTTGATAACGAAAATGTTTATGATGAATTGAGGCAAAAAATACGTTGTGCTCCACAATTTCGATTTGATTGGTTTATTCGTTCAAGGACTACAATGGTTTATTTTAAGATTTTTTTGAAGGGAATTTCCATTAAATTTAAAGGAAATTCAACGTCGCTGCAACATTTTAATTTCTTTAATTGAAAAAGAAATGGGCGATATGGGAATAAATGAATTTACTCAGCCAGCAACATCAACAGCTTCTCCTGCTGTTAGTAAAAAGGGAGGGAAGAAACAAGAAGAAAAAACGCCTGCAACTAAAAGAAAGGAACATCCTACACCTGGACCTTCAAAAAGCAAGAAAGCAAAATGAGTTTGTTGTTGTTTTCGGTTTAATTTTTATTTTTGATAAAATACATTTTTTTTAAATTATGCCAAAAATCTAATAACGACAATAACGACCCCCCTAACTTCAAAATTCTCCAGCACCTAAATTAAAAATTAGTCAAATCCATTATTATTAAATAACAAAAAATTTCAACAATTAACACTTAAGAAAAAAAACTTAAAAATATCAAAAGAGAAAATAAATTAAAAAAACTTCCCTATTCATTCCATTTCTTTTAATTCTTCATCTCCTCCATTAGTCTCAGATGAAGCCTTTCTGTAGTGAAGTCGCGATTTTGTCTTTTAAAAAAATTAAATTAGTTAAATAATTATTTTAAGTTACCGATGTCAACGCTTTTCTAACCAAATCTTTTTTAATTTTATCAAAATTTTTGGCATCTTCAGGTTGTAACATTGACATTATACGTGTATCAAATGTTGAAATATTTTCTGGTAAACATGTTGGGACCTTTAGAAAATATTTTATAAAAAATTTTTTTTCAAGAGGGTCCCGACATTTGATCCCAAGTAAAACAGAAGAAAACTTTTTATTACTGCTTCTCTAACCCCTCTAAAAATCCCAGCTATAAAAATTTAAAAAAAACCTGTTTAATAACTTCAAGTAATGAAGGATATTTTGGACGTAAATAGGAATAAATATCATAAATTAAAACTAATAATGGGCCTGTTGCTTTAAATAAAATTAATTAAAAAATATTTTTTAATTTCTAAAAAAACCTAATTCATCATTTGAAAACATTTGTAAACTTTTAATGCTATGAACAAGTAATTCTATTGATGTTTGTTCATCAAATGTTGAAAAATACTTTAAAGAGAAAATGAAAATTTTATTATTATTAACTGAATGAAAATAATGGGGAAGAGTTTAAGACAATCTCCAGTCTAGCAAAATAAGACAGGAATGTGTTGGTGGTGTTAAGAAAAAAAAGGTCAGGGGGCAGTCCCAAAATGAAATAAGTCCGTTGTTTTTCGTTTAACCCATCTCTGATCTGGGGGACCAGGAAGGAAAAAAAATTTGATAAGGAAAAAAAGTTTCGAACTGAGTTTAAGAATCCAACTTAATATCTATTTTCTTACTCATTTCTTTTTTGAAGTCAAAATGAGAATAGAAAGAACTTTTAGAAAAAAATTCCTAAAAAAACTTTTTTTGGAACTCCTCCCCTCAAAAAATTTGTTTAAAACCACAAACTTCATGTACAATCACTGTAACTGCAGGCATACATTTTACAACAGCTTGAGAATCTGGACAAGTAATTAATTTTGCCAATAAACCAATTATACCTAGACGAACATTCTTAAAAAAATAAAAAATAATTTTAGAAAAATCTTTTTAAAAAACCTCATTTTCCATTAATTTTCTAGATATTAAAGTTATTGGTAAAGGAATATCTCTTCTAGCACTTTTAAGTGAAAATGTTTCGCCAAGAATAAAATGAACAATAAAATAGGAACATTCTCTAAAAATAATAAATTTTAAGGATAAAAAAATTTTGTCCGCAAAAATTTTGTCCGCAAGGAAAGTCCGCAAAAGTTTTTTTTGACCAAATAAAATAAAATTTTAAACAAAAACCTTGTTAATAAACTCATTGTACTTTCAGCAATTAATTCCTCTTCCGTAGGTTCATATTCATCAGTTGTTTGTGTTTGTTTAATTAATAACCACTGTTCCAACAATCTTTTTTGTAAATGAAAGGAGAGACGGGTAACCAATGGAATTATTGTATTAGAATATTGTTCTGGGCAAGAAGTTATTATTCTCGACCTTTTAAATAAATAAAAAATTTAAAAAAAATTAAAAAAATTTTGCGGACAAGAAAAAAGTCCGCAAAATTTGTCCGCAAAAATTTTTTGCCCGGAAATATTAAACATTACCAAAACAATAAAAAAATCAAAAATGCCCCAAAAATTAAATAAAATTTAAAAAAAACCATGCTCTCCGTAACCAAAATCTCAGACGAAAATTTGGTACATTTTCTATAGCATATAATGTTCCAGTAATTAATTCAGTAGAATTATTTATTGAGTAAATATTTAAAGGAAATTTGAAGAAAAATAAACCAAGAATGCTTTGAATTAAATCTGAGATCTGTAAAAAAAATTTTTTTTTAATATTAGAAAGATTTAAAATAAGCAAGGAAATTAAATTTAAGCATCTCATGTAATTAAATAAGAATAAAAACACCCAGGAGGAATCGCACCTCAGACCCTATTAAACACAAAATCAAAGTCGCTACCACCTAAACTAAGTGTCATCAATTTAAAAAACGTAAACAATTAAATTTGTAAATTTTTCCTAACCAAGTGGTAAATAAAAAACGTGGGCGGAATCGAACCCTTGACCCCAATACTTACAAAACCCAAGTCTACACAACAAACCAACTACACCACAAACAGACACTAACCAAATTTGTTTAAAATTTAATATAATTAAATTTTAAAATAAACAACCTCCACAATAAATTTCCTCATAAACATGGCAATTTCTTGATTTCCATATCCATTAGAAAATTGTCCAACTTCAAATTCTTCAAACTTTTTTGAATCAGCTCCATTACTATCTTGTTCTAAGGTTATTGAGGCTTAAAAAGATAAAAATTAAAAAAATATTTCTTAAAAAAAAGAAAATGTGGGATGAAATGTCACAAAAATTTTCTTTCTAAAAAATTTTTAAAACAACCAAAAAAAACTTTTTCATAAAAAATACAAAAAATAAAATAATTCTCTAGATGAACCCCCCTCCCCTCTCCCCCATAAAATTCAAAAAAAATTTAAAAAAATTAAACCACATACAAACAAGTGTTTGCCTTTCAGACGGCACCATTTCCAAAATACTCAAACCATAAATTGGATGAACTTTAGAAGAATATTCAGGCATATAAATTGAAGTTAAACATCTTTTTTTAAAAATATTAATAAAAAAATTTTAATTAAAAAAAACCTGCAAAATTGAAATATTTTAGGCAAAACAGTAAAAAATAAATTAAAAATATTAGCTGATGATGCTTCATTATTTGGCACTTCTACTTGATTTAGTACTCCCTCTAATGCTGTTAAACTTGCTTTTAGCTTAAATTTTAATAATTAAAAAAAAATAAACAAAAAAACAAAAAAAAATTTTTAACTGGGTCCGATTTGAATAATCTTCATATCATTCGAAAGTTCTCGAGATGCGGCATCTTTTTCATAATTGGACCGAGTTGATCAGATCATTTACAGAAAATTATGGCCGAATAAAAATAGAATAATCACGATTGCGCTCACTTATCCAGTTGTAACTTTAGGTAGAATAATCTGATTAACTCAATCCAACAAATTAAAATAACTCACACATTTATAGCTTTCGATGATACAATAATTATTTAAATCAGTTAAGAATTAAGAAAGTTATGACTAAAAGTTTTACCCGATAAATAAAAAATGGGATAAAATGCACCACGTAAAAAAATTTTTTGAAAGATAGGGAAATTAACCTCAAAAAATTCAAGACATTTCCCACCCAAACCCCAAAAAAATTTTTTTAAAAATAAACAAACATTAAGTCTACTCAAGTAATAAGGACATGATTGACTAGCTATAGCCTTCAAATCAGGTGCATAACTCAATCCAGTATTATTCAAAAAATTTTCCATTGAAGCTGAGAAGGGTTCTGTTTCAATATAATTAATATCATATAAAATAGCATTTCTTAAAAATAAAGTTTTTTCTTCTACAGTTGAAGCTAAATTGCTTAATGAAGCCAAAACATGAACTAAATTGGATCTTTGCATCATTGAAACATTATTGGATACTTGACCAACTAGATCGAATACATTACGTGCATATGGCTGTTAAAATAAAAAAGAAAATTAATTTTTAAAAAAAATCTTTCAATAAGGTAAAAATTTAGTGTGATTGAGTGTCACCAAGGGACTCCCCTCCCAATCTTTATCAACTCACTCAAAAATCAAGATATGCTCCTAAGGATTTAACAACAACAAAAAGGAACAATTGTGGAACGTAAACATTTTTTTAGTTTGTGCTCCATCGTGTAGTCGAAAAAATAATTCGGAGATGTTTATTTTATTAGTCATGATCCCGAAATTAAAAATTATAAAGGTTTAAAGTGTTATAATTTCTGAGACTGATCGAGTCGTCTAATAGAAAGCACCTTCTTAATCTTAAAACGAGATAGAAGTCCAAAAAATTATTTTAGAAAAAAAAATTTTTAGGACACCCAAATTAGTGATTCTCTCCTATAAAGAAGAGAAATAAGAATAAAAAAATCAAACCTTAACTTGTTCAGGAAAAACAGAAACAATTTTTAACAGCAATGCAATACAATGTCTTTTAGTTGCAGTAATTTCAACATTTAAATTATTTTCATTATTAATTAACAAAATTAATTTTAGCAGATCCAATACATTTAATATTCGTTCCCCAAAATTTTCAAAAATTTGAAAGAAGGAAGACAATGTTGATAAAAGTCCATTCATAAAATTTGGAAGAGAATTTGGTGCTGTTGTCCCCGAAGAATTTAAAATATTTAAACAACAATTGAATATAACATCAAATAATTGCAAATATTTTTTTCGAATTTCCAAAGTTGTTAACAATTCATTTTGATATGAACCTGTTATTACTGCAGTTAAAAAACGTTTCATTAATTCCCATTCATCTGAAGTTACTGGAAAAAGAAAAAAATAAAAAATAAATTCTTAAAAGGACACAATAAAGGCGTATCAAGGGGGTCGGGTTCTGGGGAGATGGGGGGGGGGTTAACAATGGCCTCCTGGATACACGCTTTTGCAATAAAACTTCATTAATTGAAAATAATAGGAGGGCATTTCATAAAAAGTGGGGGTATGAAATGTTTATCTAATACCCATAACAAACAAAACAAAAAATTGGTAGTATATTAAATCGAAATTCATATAGTCCTAGACAAGCTCATAGCCAGGAAAAATTAAAAAAAAATTTAAAGAAAAAAACCTTCTTGAGGCTGTACAACACAACGATTCATTACCCAATCATTCACAACATCAAATAATTTATCAAAATGATTTGGCATTGTTTCTCGAATTATTCGAAGGCAGTATTCACGTATCCCTAGAAAAATTTTTTTTATTATTTTTATGAATTTAAGTCAAAAAATTATTCTCTTCGCCATCCAAAATTCAGTACTAGACACACTACAACGATCATCTACAATGTCTCAAAGATGTCACAGGTTGAGAAAATCGGGTTGGGCATTAGGTAAAAAATTCTAGGGGTTCGAGTAACACTCAACATCCCTACTATGCTTCATAAAAGTCTCTGTGTCTTGCCACAAAAAATAAAAGCCAACAAAGGGAAAGAAAAAAATCATGCCGACTTTTATTTCTCTCCCTTTTACTTACTTAAAAAATAGAAGTTATCGAAGTTGGGTTTTGTTAGTTTCGAAGGTTGTCTTGGGAAAACCCCAAACATACATAAATTCCAAAACATTTTCATTTTTGCAATTCCGTTTTGGGGTTTTCCCAAGCCCACCTTCGAAAAAAATCAGAAAATAAAATCAAAAACAAACTTAAATATTCTCTCTGCAAATCCTCTTTATTTTCATAATCCATTCGGGAATATTGAAATGTTAAATCTTCTTGTCCAATTGTTGGAGAACATGTCTTTAATTTAAAATTAACCAAAAAAATTCCTTTTAAAAATAAAAAAACCTTGCTCATTGTTCGAGGCAATACTTTTAACAATTGAGGAATATATTTTAAAAAGTCTTCGTTGGTTGAGATTTTTTCGTTGGAACAAAATGTTGCAATAACTTGAGCAGTTTCAGCACGAATATACTTTAATAAAAAAAATAAAATTCTTAAACTCAAAGCTTATTTTAAATAAACCCAGAATCATATGTATCTCTCCCCTAATAAAGCTACACCAGAGCACAATTTCTTAATCCAAGGAAGGGTTGGCGGTTCAGGATATTCGGAACCGCAAAAGTCCGTGTATCCGAATTTGGTTCTTAGAAAAAGGAGAAGAGGGAAGAAATTTGGCTAGATCCTCTCAGCAATTCCTACTACGCTACTAACAATTTTAGTTTAGGTTCCAGATATCCAAAGATTTTACAGGGAAATCCAACCTTAGATTCAAAAATCAGTTAAAAACGAGGGGTTTTCTTATCATATTAAAAAATCAACAAACTAACAATTGAAGGATGAACAAAAAATGCAGACAAAGCAGAAATATAAAGTGAAAAATTAGGTGGAGGTTTCATTACATAAGTCCAAACTTCTGATAAATGAATACCCAATGCACATAAGAGATCTAGTAGAGCCTTTAAAAATAATAAAAAATAACAAAATTTTTAAGAAAAATTTTTTAAATAGTTGTCAGCCAAAAATTATTCTTCTCAACCCGAGCGACCTTTTTTCTCACATCAACACGAGACATTCCTCATTAAGTTTGTCGTTTTCAAACGGAACCGAAAAACCGAAGAATTTGGTGAAACCGACAACCCTATTCCTCATACAAGTGATACAAGCCCCATAAATTTAACCACGAAAAGGGAAAATTCATAAAAAACACAAACCTTTAAATATTTATAATGTTCACAACTTGTGGAACTATCTGCTGCTGCTAAAATAAATTTTTTTAATCCCACAAAACTTCAAATAAATTCAAACCTAAATTAGCTGCCGTCAAAATTCGTTGCATTGGAGCATCTCTAAATAAACTAACAACAATTGGTGTTTCGATAGATTTTGCACATTTTCGTGACGCTATTTTATAAAGACATTTAGCTGCTTCTTCGTATAAATTCATTTCAGCAGTTTGTCTAAAATTGGAAAAAAACATTTTTTGAAACCTTTGAAAAATTAAAAATTTTTCTGAAACAATTTAAAAGCGAAAAATATCGCTAAATATTAAAGGGAAACATTTGGGATCAAATGTCGTTAAAAAAATTTTTTTAAGTAAAGGATAAGCGACCTTATAGTTAATTAAAAAATAGACAAAAAATAGAAACATTTAGGGGGATTAACTGTCACTTCCCACAAAACTGGGGGAACAATTGGGGGGGGGGGGGGGGGTCAAACCTAGACAAAAACAGGCGAGGGTTACCGGTTAATAACCCAAAAATATTTTAAATATTTCCACAAAGACCCTCGGAAACCCAAAAAATCAATTAACAATAAAAAAATACCTACAAATAAGCACATAAAACATCCACAATAGCATCAACATGTTCTTCCAAAGTTCGAGTAACTACCCATTCAACAATTTCAGACAAAGCTTTAGTTGCTGCCAAACTAACAAAAACTGAAGTTTCTTCTGTTTTGAGGGCGTAAACGATTGCTGCCAAAACTGGGGCGACTTTTTGTTTGTCTGTTAAATCTTGACAGATATAGCCTAGAGCTTCCAGAAAAGATTCTTTTAATAAGGGATTGTCACTTTTTGTTGTTACATTGGCATTAAGACGATCAATAAGTTCTGGCCATTGCTTAAAAAAATTTTTTGGAATAAAAAATTAAAATAGATTTTGCGGACAAAAGTTTTGCGGATTTTAGGCAATTTTTAAATTACCAAAAATTAATGGGATTTCAAAAAATGGAAAAAATTATGTGAAATGTCAAGCTAACTCATCGTTTTTGGTTGATAAATTAATCAAAAAATAAATAAATCCAAAAAGAAAATGATGGGATCAAATGTCACCTCCAAAAAATTTTCATTTTAAGATTTCCTAATGACATCAAAAAAAATTTTTTTGTTTAAAAAGGGGGGAAGTTCCGAAAAAGTGGGCACCTTTAATACTTACAAGCTCAGAAAACTCAGATTTATAACCCCAAAGAGAACTAAAAAATATAAAAATAAACCCTTATCGGAAATTCAATACAAGAAATAGCAGCAACACATTGCGCCGCAGTTGAAGGCCTAACTTCAGTTCCAAGTGTTTTTAAAACACATTCTTTCACATATTGGCGTACTTCTAAAGGGACAGATAACCATCTAAAAATTAAAAAAAATCAAAAATATTTTCTAAAAATCCCACCAAACCTTAATTTATTTTTATCAAAAAAAGATTGCTCTCTAGAAGCCAACACATTTTTTAATTGAAGTCCAGCAGCACGGCGTATATAATGAGGGGAATCAACATTTGCGAGGATTGTGGCAAGTTGTTTGACATACTCAGCCTGCCAGAAAAAGAATTAATTTTCTGAGTTTTGTAAAGAAAACAGGCTATACCTAGTCGGAAAATTCTTTAACTAAACTAGGTTTCCAAGCTTACCCATACCACGGACAAAAAACTTTATTGTAAAGAACTCATCCTTAAAAGGAACAAGACTTTGATTGCCCTTAACCCGACCCAAAGTAATTTTTACGGAAAACGGATATCACCTTCGCAATAGAACGTCGAGAGTCCTCAATCGTGTGCCACCAAAGAATGAATTCACAATTACGGTAAAGGGTTTTACCTTATTAGTCTAATCCTAGATTTCAAATCCTACTAAACCTAACATAACCCATACAAAAAATTTAAACTAACAAAATTTCCAGTCATAGCCTGCTGCAAAAGGGTAAGAGCATATTGTTGATCTTTCGAATCTAGAATTTAAAAAATAAAAACATTCAATAAACACAAAACCTGAAGAAAAAGTTTTCTCCAAAACTTGTGAAAGTTCCATAATTCTCTAAAAAATTTTTAGAAAAATATTTGAAAAGAAGAATAAATAAAAGTCTCAAACATTTAAAAAATACAAAATTATTTTTAATAAATTTTATAACGGAATTATTACAACAAACGAAAAATCACTCGATACGTGTAGGAACCCAGGAATGTCACGAGTTATCCGCGAAATACTACCCGAACTTTGTTCTCTTCTCGTGACATCCTTGGTAGGAACCCCCAAAAATGAAAAAAAATTATAAGGAAAAATAGGAAGGTAAGGAATAATTTAATAAAAAAGAAGAAAAACAGAAAGGTCCCATCAGTTCACAAGGACGAAAAAAACAACTAGAAATCCTTCCTTCTCACCTTAAAATACCCCCACAAAAATACCCCAATAAAAATAGAAATCTTCTCAAAATCCAAAAAAGTGTCTAATTCTACAAAATAAATATTTTGATATGTATTTAATATTTAATTTAAAATCTTCTCTTTCTTTAGCCTTTCCAATACCGATAGAAGCAATACATAAAAATTATAAAAAGAACACATAAAATCAGAAAGAGTAACCAATCCTCTTCTAACCTTTTTTCTATCATTCGCAAAGTTGTGTTTGAAAGACCAAACTAAAATTTAAAAATAGAGTCTAAAATTAACCTAAAATAATTTTTAAAAAAGTTTGGAAAAAGTTAACATTCAAATAAACCCATTAAAAACAAATTAAAAATGCTGTCAACCAAAAGGATTCGAACCCACAACCTATTTGACATTAAAACCAAAACTCCTCCCACTTATCCACCGACAACATAAATCATAAAATAATTAAAAAAATTTTTGAGGTCTTTTAGATTAAAAAAGACATATCAAGAAAGAAACTAAAAAAGTTTTCAATCAGCAGGATTCGAACCCACAACCCTTCTAGTCACAGACCCAGGCCTATCCCACTAGTCCACCGAAAACCTCAACAAACGTTTCTAATGTTAAGAATATATAAATACCAATTGTCCAACGTCCAAAATTTTCCTTCTGACTCCTTTAAGTTCATGATGCTGTTCTTTTAAATTTTGTAAAGTATATTCTCCTTGTGCCAAAAGCTCGTCTAATGCATTGTTTGAATGTCTCAATCTATCGTTGAAATGAAGTTCTTCCCCTTCCAAATCCAATTTTGTATCGTTTTGTTTGCCAAATCTTGAAGACATTTTTGGGTATATTTGACAGAAATACAACTAGAATTTTAAAAAAATTTAAAAAAAATAAAAAAAACACCTTCAAATAACAATAAAAAAAATATCCAACTACTCAAATTTATCTTTTTTGGCCAAACGAAAAGTTACCATTTTACAAAATTAATGAAGGTCGTTTCAGTGCCAACTTTTGAGTGTCTTCTTTTTACCTAGGCCAGTTCAGCACCAAAACATAATTATTTTTCTACTGTGCTAAGGCGGATAAATATTATTTTAAATTCCTCCTTTAATTCCTTCTTTAAATCCTTTATTTAAATAAAATTATTATACTTCCAAAATATTTATTTTTTAAATAAAATTTTCCCTTTATTTGCTGTGCCGGAAGCATAATTCCCTTTAAATTAATTAATTTATTTTTAATTTTTTTATCCAATTTCCTCCCAATTTTCGTTCATTATTCTCCCTTCAGGCTCAGACACACTCCAACTAAGGCATCTGCCTCAGGAAATTTAACCCTACAGTTATATGGACAAATGTTTGCGCACAACGTGGAAGGTTGTGGGGGAAGTCCAACAATTAACTAAACTTGAGGGTTGATTTAAAATTTTTTTCTTGTATTCCTTCTCTAGCCATCTATCCTTTTCTCCTTCAACCTCTCCCAGTTGATTTTATTCCAATATTTTTCTATCAATTTTTAGTCTTCAGGCCTCTAAAAAATTTTTAAAAATTTTTAAAATTTTTTATTGCCATAAATAGTAGGCGAAGGTAGAATATCAACAAATAGACAGTCCCCAATATTCTTCTATTTTTTAATAAAAATTAGAAAATTTATTTTTTGGTCATCTGACAGTATTAATAGGGAGGAGGGATTAAAAAGCTTTTGACATAATCAACTTTATAGCCTTTTTATTTTATTTATTTTATTTAGATTAAAACAAGCTTGTCATAAGACCTTCATAAGACCTTCTAAGAAGCGAAAAAAAATAAAAAAA
Organism: Meloidogyne arenaria; assembly: GCA_036172955.1. NCBI lineage: Eukaryota > Metazoa > Nematoda > Chromadorea > Rhabditida > Meloidogynidae > Meloidogyne > Meloidogyne arenaria. The sequence goes on along the minus strand of JARQAB010000033.1, from coordinate 228,175 downwards.
ATTAAAAAAAAAATTAAAAAAAATTTTCAGGCCGAAGATAAATATTTTTTTTCATTTTTTCTGTTTAATAGAGTCTTGTGCCAAATAAATTTTTCCCTTTTTTTCAAAAAAAAATTTTTTTTCAAATTCATTCCATTAATTCCTTCACTTATATTTTAATATAATTGAAAGACTTTTCTCCCTTTTTCCGGATTGGGATGGGCGGAAGTTGGATATTAAATACACACACAAAGTATTTAGGAGACTCAGTCGCCACTAGCAACCGCGCGTAAAAGACGGAGGGATTATTAAAATTGTGAAAATTAATTTATTTAGAAGCCGATAGCTTTTGAATTTATTTTGAAGACAAAATTGAAGTTAAAGAAGCCTTTGATATATTTTAGTTAAATTAAAAAATAATAAAAAATTTTTTTATAAAGAAATTTTTTGTTTAAAATTCAACAAATATTTTATTTCCTGGTTATTAAAGTCTCTAATAAATGACTCACAAATTTATTAATTTTAGTTGTTATTTTCAGTATTTTTTTTTATAAAATATAAAATTTATCTGTTTAAAAATCAACTAAAAAATTAATTTAAATAAAATAAAAAAAATAAATCAGAAAAAAATGAATTTTTTAGACAAATTTAGAAGACATTTTAGACAGTTTTTAACCCTTAACTCCTTTTAGGGTAATCGTGAAGAATTGGGGATACACTTTTAAAAACCTTAAAAATTATTATTTTTTTTTGAAAATCATTTTATATAGGTAATCAACTATGCTGATCAAGAATCTGATATCAGATTTTGTCAAATATGGTATTTTATCGATTGGTACTTAAATCATTTAAATTGGTTCATCCAAAAATTAGTTATAGATTTTTGACTGAACCCCAGGTTCGCGTATTCCGTCCTTAAAAATTAGAAAAAAATTCAAGTTAAAATTCAAGAAATTAAAAAAAAATTTTCGAAAAACAAATAAATAATTTAGGTATATTACAATAATAAAAATACATTTTTCATGAATAACCCAACAGAAATAATTAAATAATTATGTAAAATCGCCGTTAGAATTGCTCACAATGACACACATTTATTTCCCTCTCTCCCTTCTTTTCACTGATTGGTTATAAGGCTAGCTTAAGAATAGGCCACGCCTACTTTCACTCATTCCTCTACACGCAGTTTTGTCTTTTACAGACTGAATTTTCACTGTCTTTTCATGAAAAATTTTTTTTTAATTTTTTTTTAAATTCCCCTCTACCTAAATAATCAAAATTAAATCAAAAATCCTTTAATTTTTAAAATAAAAAAAGCAATTAAATAATCCCCCCGTTTGATCGCCTAAGCGGATTATTATTAAACAAAAGTACTTAAAAAATTATTTTTATCCTCTTAACGCTTCTCTAAAATCCTTTTGTTTTCTTTAATAATCCGATTAATAAAAGGGAGGAAGGAACATTTCTTTGAAACTTTAAATAATCAAAACACCTTTTCTCGTCAAATTAAGACTCTAATGTCTCCGGAAAACATTAATTAAACATTTTCTTAAATTACCGGAAACAGTTGTTCCAAACATTTCCGGAAAAACATCATATAAACATTTCTTAAATTTTCCGGAAAACATAATTAAACATCTATTCCGGACTTTTCATTTTAACATTAGAAAACATCATTTAAACATTTTCTTAATTTCCGGAAAACAAAACATTCTTGATTTGTTTTGTTTATTCAACAAAACTTTGTTTTTGTTTTTCTTCCGAAAAAACATCATATAAACATTTATTCAATTTTTTCGGAAAACAAAAAATCTATGTTTTTGGCGTTGATGTTCCGAACTTATCAGTAAAACATTTTAATACAACAATTATTTCTTTATTTCTTTCCGGAAAAACATCAATTAAACATTTATATATTGATCTACCATTTACTATTGTAATTTAAATAAACACATTATTTTTGTTCCCCCTACAATTCCTACTATCTCCCAAAATTTGTCTTTTTTTCTCGAATTGTTTTATCAATTCATTTTTCAATATTTGTATAATTTATTCTTGTTATTTTACTCCCGTTGTACATAATCCTCTTTTTTTTTAATAATGCTCGCAACGCGTTGCCGATCGCTGCTTGGAAAACACCGATATATCGCGACATTGAAAAAAGAAAAGAATTTTGAAGAAGTAAATATATAGATTAGGTGTGAATCGCGAAATTTTTTGATGAGAGAAATAATAGATTGTGGTAGTAAAATAATGATAATCCGGCAATAACGATGAGCTGTTGTTGTTTTTGCTGTTTTATTTTGAGTTTTGGCTAAATGGGCCGCGTGTGAGAAAATGAATAAATAATCATAAAAAGGACAAGAAAAATATTTAAAGGGCAAAACAAATTTATATCGAAATTTAAAGGGAGGATTGGGATTTTTTGATAAAGTTGGAAACGAGTAGGGGTCATAAGTATTTATTAGAAGGTTGTCTAGGCTTTTTCCGGAAAACATTGCTTAAATAAATATTTATTTACGGAAAAACATCATATAAACATTCCCTCAAGTTTTTCCGGAAAACAACAAACATATGTTTTTGGCGTTAGTGTTTTTTGATTTTTCCGGAAAACATTTTAATTGGAAAAATACAAAACATCATATAAACATTCCCCCATGTTTTTCCGGAAAACAACAAATAAATCTTTATATGTTTTTGATGTTTGTGTTTTCGAATTTTTCCGGAAAACACTTTAATCAAACATTGTTTTATTACAGTAAAACATCATATAAACATTTTATCATGTTTTTCCGGAAACAAACCCATGTTTTTGGGTTTTAATAATTTTCTAAATGTTTTTAGATGTTTTCCATACTTTTTTTGTTGGAAAACTTGAATATCGGGGGGGACAATTTTAGAATAAAAATATTTTAAATAAATATAGTAATTCAAATATTTTCTGATCTGGCATTTGTAAAATAAATCCTTATTAAAAACGTAAATGAGAAATTTGCCTTTCTCTTTAACTGCTTTTTGATCAACCAAAAATTCAAAATTGTAAAAGAGAAAGGAAAAAGAATGGAGAAAAAATACAAATATAAATGACTCTAGTTTAACCAAAAAAAATCTGAATAGGCACACATTTTGATTAGTCTAGAAAAGAAATTGTGGAGTGTATGGCATTTGAGTAAATGAAAAAAAATTTTGGGTGCACTAACTGCTTATATTTTGGCGGAACTGGACAAAACAAGGATGAAAAATTGTAATGGCAAAGGAAAAATATTGGGGAGAAAAATAAAAAATTGATAGGCATAACGAAAAATAAACACACAACTTGTGTATTTTTCTCCCTTTTTGCCAAGGGAAACTTTCGAACGATAAAATAAAACTCCTCCTACTAAAAGGTGTTTTAAATAGAGAGTTTTAGTTTGAAATAGTTTTCATTCTTTTCAGACGGAAAGATGGATTTTTCAGTTATTTTTATATTTGATGTTTTCCGGAAAAATATAAATAATAGAAAATAAAGTTTTTAGATGTTTTTCCAAGATGAAATAAAAGATTTCCGGAAAAATATGGGTGAATAAAAGTCTTAGATGTTTTTCCGGAACGAATGGAAATTTAAATGTTTTCCGGAAAACGATGAAAAATAAATGTGTCTTTCCGGAAGGATTAAAAATTAAGTCTTCCGGAAAATATTTCAAATAAGTTTAGATGTTTTTCCGGACAACAATGTTTAGAGTTTTTCCGGAAAGAGTTTGAATTTGTACATATTTTTTGCAAAACAATTTTATAATTCTTAAAAATTTTAAATTATTTTCAGGTTTATAGATTCCTTAATTTTATTAACTGATTTTTTCTTCTGACTTAACTCCTCTGACTTAACTCCTCTGACTTAAAATGCTTGGTTGGTTAAAATAAATTTAATCTTTTTCCGGAAACAATACTTGATTTTTTTTCAAATAATGTTTTAAATACGCTTTCTGAACATATTAAAACAATGTTCAAATAAGCTTTCCGGAAATTTGTCTACTATAATTTTTGGTGCAATAAAAGTGTAATGTTTTTATTTTAAGCCGCCGATGATTTGACTTTCAGTGGTGTTTCAACTCAGCAGCAACAACAATCTGCTTTTGCTGCCGCTGCTGCTTATTTCAATGCTTCTAATGTTGTTGATGTTTCTGGAGGATGTAAAAAATTTTTTTTTATATTTCCAACCAAAATTTATTCGATTTTAAGCTATCCAGCCTAGAAAGAATAGACGTGAGAGGACAACTTTTACTCGTGCTCAACTTGATGTTTTGGAAGACCAATTTGCCCAGTCTCCATATCCTGATGTTTATTTGAGAGAACAAATAGCTAGTAGAATTCAACTACAAGAATCTAGAATTCAGGTTCGGTCGCTAAAAATTTTTTAAAATTTGTTTTCCGCTCTTAGCTGACCTTAAGGAAATTGAGAATATTAAAAATAAATAAACAAAATAATAAATTTCCTTTGAAATCAAATACTTTTAGCGAACGGATATCCTAGGAAAGATTTAGAAAAGTTTAGAAAGAAAAATTAGAATTGGTTTATATTTCTATTTATTATTTTGGGGTAATTCAGTAAAATATTAAAATCTTTAATATTTTTGTTTTTATGGAACCAAAAATACTGATTAGATGTTTGGAAGTAATTTAGTTATATGTTTTTCCGGAAAAATAATTAGATGTTCTAATGCTGTCTATTTTATTCCGGAAGAACATTTATATTTAGAAATGTTTCCGAAAAAAAAAGAAAATAATTTTATTTTCCGGAAAAACAAATAATGTTTAGATGTTTGGAAATAAATTAGATGTTTTTCCGGAAAATTAATTAGATGTTTTGTTGATGCCCATTATATTCCGAAAACATTTATATCTGGAAATAAATGTTTCCGGAAAAAATACAAAATAATTTTACGTGTTTTCCGGAAAAACAGATTATTTAGATGTCTGAAGCAAATCAGATGTTTTTCCGGAAAAATACTTTCCGGAAAAACAATTAGAAAGAAAAATAATATGTATTGTTTAGATATTAGAAAATAATATCAGATGTTTCTCGGAAAATACTTTTAAAATTAATCCTTTATTACATTCAGGTCTGGTTCAAAAATCGAAGGGCTAAGGCAAGTTTATTATTTCTAATTTTCACAAAATATAAACTTTAAATAATTATTTAAGCAACGTCAACAAGACAAACAAACAAAGCCACACAAACCTCAAACTGTTGCCGCAATGAAAACAGCTCGTATTGCAGCAGCACAACAGGTAGCAGCTTCACAAAATGGGACTTTAAATGGACATTCAATTTCTTTAAAAAGTGGGGGAGAGCGAAAAAGGGCTAGTAATAAAAATTTAAATTATGTTGGAAAATTTGAGCCTCATGAAGAAGGTATTGGCTTGTCTAATAATTTTGTTGGAATGGGGAATGAAAGTAGAAGTGAACCTGAATCTGGAGGGTAATTAGAACTTATTTTTAAATTTTATTAAAAAAAATTATTTTTCAAAGAACACCACTTCAAACAGCTAATAATCAACAACATCAACAAATCAAATTAGAATTATTTAACAATTCTAATAATTCTAATTCTATTTTAAATGCTTCCAAATTTTTTGGTGTAGTTCCTCAACATTCTCCACCACCCTATAATCATCAATTTAATTTATTTGGGAATCCTTTCTTTCAAGTAAGTTTAAAAATTGTTAAAATTAATTTTTAAAAATTAATTTTAAATAACTGTTTTCTGGAAGGATATGCATAACCATAAAACATCTAGACATTGTTTTGTCTTGTTCTGTCATTCTAAATATTTTCATTTTTCGGAAAACAAGTAAAACATTCTGAAAAACTTCTAAACTTTATTATGTTTCCGGAAGTACTAACATTAAACAATTTATATTTTCCGGAAATATAGATACCTATACTGCTTCCGGTAAAACATCTATACTTCCTTTATATTTTCCGGAAACAATATATAATAGATAAATACTGCTTCCGGAAAAACATCTAAACTTCCTTTTCTTTCCCGGAACACATTTAAAACATTTTTTATTTTCCGGAAAAACATTTTTCTCTTTTAAGCGACATTATGGACAAATAACTAATAATGACAATCCAACACAACAAGTTGAGATAAAAAATGAAAATGTTTTGGGGTTTGGAAACATAACGGCAACACCAACATCCTTCTCCCCACAACCAACAATTAAAAATAAACAACAAAATTCATCAGAAATAACTGAAGAATTAACTAAAATATTAAATGAACAAAAAAATAATACAGCAATAACAACAACAAATTTACCTTTACCTCAAATTTTCAATTCTTCTTTAGAATCTGCTACTAATATACAAAATTGTTGGCAAATGGATGCGTTAACAAATGGAATGGGTAAATAATTTATTGGGAAATTCTAGAAGACTTAATGGTCATTTTAGAAGATTAGCCCAACTTAGTGGTCAATTTACCTTAGAAGCTAACTCCCCGTTGGTCTCAAATTTTCAACTGACCTGGAGATCACTTCAAATATTTGGGCAAATAAATTAGTTTCAAGATCAACTGTCTTCTGTCACTTAATCCCCCTTAATCCCATCGCATCCATCTTTAATCCGCCCAAAGTCATCGATATCCCTCCTAATTAACACCTTTAACAGCCCAAATTTTGGAGTTGACCTCCTTGGGTTGATCCCGCATCTGTACCCTAATTTTTACAAGTCCACAAAAATTTCCTGTTCAAACACACTTTAAAATATACACACACAGGTTATATGCCATCATACCCTACAACTAATTTGGCAGCATCCTCCTCTACGGTGTCAGACTTTGCCTTTCCCGCAACAATGACATATCCAGCTTGTTTAAATATGGAGCAACAAACTCCAAAATTAACAGCTTCATCATTATATTCTTATGACACGTCTTGTGTTGCTGCACTTTATGGGGCACCTTTTATAAATGACTCTTATTCTATTAATCAAGGCAGCAATCAACAACAACAATATTTTAATTAATTTTAGAGTTTAAAAGAAATGTTTTTTTAATATTTTAATTTTTTTCTCACATGTTTCTAAGACACTTTGTAGGCAATTCCCATCTAATTTCCTCTAAATTTTTCGATATTCACTTTAATCCACTGATATTTTTCATAGTCTCATAAAATAATTTAGCGTAAATATCCTAATAGACACCCGTCCATAATAGAAGCCCCCCACCCAATGAGGGGTATATGAAAAATTTAAGAATTTTTTCAGAACGGAGATCCGAGGATTAATTTGGATATCTGAGGATTTGGGGCATCATATCCGTATCCATCCCATTCTGTCCGATTTTGGGCAAAACACATCCGTGGGTACCCTAATAGGTATCTTCCGTATCCATATGCAAGTGTTGTTTATAAATTCTTTTCTGAGCTTTATTTTACAATTTCTATAAAGATTGTAAAATACTAATAATGTACTCATATTTTAGAAATTTTATAAAATTCATATATGTAGTTAATTAAATGTTTTTAATTTTTTTGTAGTAAAATTTTGAAATTCATCGAATGGGAAAGAAAAATTTCATTTGATTTTTGACAGGGTAAATGGGGCAAAAAAAAGTTTTTTTTTCAACTTAGGGGGTTAGTGACACACTAACCCCCTCAACTGAGTTTTGCAATTCTAAGACAATCCTTTCGGATAGTGCCAAACGTTTTATATATCATTTAGCTACGAAAAATACTTTTATGCCAAATAAATGCTAAAAATGTAGTGAATAAAAATATTCGGGAAAAAGGTTTCATAAATAGAACCCTTTTTCAACATTTCAGCAATAAATTTAAAAAAAGGCGTTGACTAAACTACGAATTTTGTAATCTTTAAACAAGTGCTTCTCATACATTTCTCATCCGATTCTCACTGATTATCTTAATAGAAATATAAATTAATAATAATTTTTATATAAATATGTACAGGGATGTCGGATTTTGTGTCGGGTTTTCAAAATTCCTCGGGTCGTTTACGGATCGAAAAAAGGCCGGGTTTCGGGATGTCCTTGGTGTTGTGAACCCGATACATCTCTGATACATAAATTAAATTCTATTGAGAAATATATTAATTTAACAAATTTAATTACCCTCTTCATTGTCTCTATCAGCCCCTTCAATAAAATGGAACAAGTGGGGGCGTTGCTGTGGCCCATGTTGAAGATGGGCATTTTGAGAAAATTCCGAAGGATCAACATTAGGAGGGAAGCCATAGTAACGATGTAAATGTTGAGGAAATACATCCGTAGGATTTATGATCCCCTCGTTATGTCCTTGATAGAGAATACGATCAGTTGGCATTACACCATGATCAACAACATTTTGGGCTGGAAGGACATTTGGATGTTGCATACGGTGAATAGGCTGTCCATGGTGTTGTTCCATCACGTTAATATTTTGTTGCCCGGTATGGTCTACACAATTATAAAAATTAATTTTATACTGTTAATTCAAAATTGAAGACGATATCATGTAAATAAATGGTCAGCTACAACTTATTCGAAAATGTCTTGCCCTTATCAATTTTGGTACCAATCTCCTATGCTCGATGAGTGGAACCGTTTAATACTAAAATTTGGAGGATTGGGAAAACTTGAGGCAGGTTATGGCTTAGCGGCATTATGGCCGCACGCCGGCGTGTACTACTATACTAAGCAAAATAAAAAATAAAACTTGCCGCCTCCCAAATGATTTAAACGATTTTTAATCTCTTGGAGTAGATTTATAATTGCTAATTGAGTTTGTTCATTTCCCTGCCTCATAGCAGGATCCAAATTATTGTGTTGTCGTTTAAGTTCATCAAGTTGAGCACGCAATCTATGGTCCCGTTGAATTAAATTTATCTTTTCACGAGATAGACCTTGAAATTAAATTAATGAAAATCGATATCAGGGTTTCAGAATAAAGATACCGATTCATACTCGGAGTTTTCAAAAATCCGTATTGGGATTTGTAATAATACGATACCAACTCGGGATTAACATCTTCAACAACGGGGTTAACAGCTTTTCCAATATTGGAACTACAACTACATAGAACGTTTTCGTGCTCTTGAAACAACTTTCCATTGATTGGGAACAACCTTCCACGTTGTTGGGATAGAGGTGAAAGTCCCAGCGTGAGACAACGACAGGGATCCCGATCAGCTTAACCCTAGTTTTAATTGCCTGATTTGTAATTACATAAATAACAAAATATCTATTACCTGCAACTTGAATTGGGTTTCCATGCATGTAAGTTATAGGGTTTCCTTGCCCATCAAGAGAATACTGCAGCTTCTCTGGAGGATTTAACTAAATTTAAATTTTTATATCTGGCGTCTAATCTAAGTGAATATAATAATTGAAAGTAATAAGAAAAATTACATCATTTCCCTGCCCAGAGGATTGTCCATGTTCCATTCCAAACGAAAATTTGAGTTGAAAAATAAAGAAAAACAAGACGATTTTTTTCATTTTAAAAACTTAAAAAGTTAGATGGTGAAATATTCAATTTGGGCAGCAATTTTGGGCAGCACCCTATTGATTTTGTATCCGTATCCGGATATTCACGGCGGATACAGCCGGATATCCGTAGGTATTTTGAACTTATCTGTATCCATTACCAAGCCAGCTAAACATCAAGACTATATTTACTCTATAATTATAAAGGTGAATTTATTCCCTGTCCGGAGCAGTGAAAATCTCTCGGATTTTTGATAAATTCAATTAGAAAACAAAATAGTTGCATTTGTGTCTAGGCCAAAAATGTGAAGCCCTCTCCCTCCCAATAAAAACCTAATAGCTTTAAAGTCTCTGTTTTAAGTATCCTAGAAACATCCGAACACTCTAAACGGCATTTAGCTTTAACAGAATTATTTATTAATTAAATTATTAATTAAATTATCTATTAATTATTGCTTTTACACGTTTAAATAAAATTAAAGATGATGAGGAAGAAAGTGAAGGAGGAGGGGAGATGAAGCAAATGGGGGGAGAGGGAAGGGAGGGAGTTGTTGTAAAGGGTAAGAAAATTTAATATTGAATTTTCAATATTGAAAATTTTAAATGCAGGTATTTATTAATTAAATTATTAATTAAATTATCTATTAATTATTGCTTTTACACGTTTAAATAAAATTAAAGATGATGAGGAAGAAAGTGAAGGAGGAGGGGAGATGAAGCAGGGGAGGGGGGAGGGAGTTGTTATAAAGGGTAAGAAAATTCAATATTAAATTTTTTTTCAATATTGAAAATTATTGACGTATAGATATCTAATAATTTTAAATGCAGGAAGTAAAATATCAAATAGAAAGGCAGACATTTAGAGGAAAATGGTGGATTTAACCTGAAGTTCCGGTTCCGGCGTTTTTAGATCCGGTTCCTGCTCCGGTTTATAACTCGGTTCCGGGCAAACCGGAGCTTTTTATTTTTAGATCTCGCCTAGCCCTGGTTGGTACCCTGATATTATCCGTACCCATATGCAAGTCTGTTGTTTATAAATTCTTTTTTGAGCTTCTTTTACAATTTTTATACAGATTGTAAAATATTAATAATGCACCCATATTTTAGAAATTTTATAAAATTCATATAGCTAATTAAATGTTTTTAAATTTTTTGTAGTAAAATTTTTAAATTTAAAAATAAAATAGGTAAATTATTAAAAAGAGTAAAAATTTTTTTCTAAAATTTGCGGTGAAAACAAAATTTAAAAATAGCTAGATTCTCCATTTAGCGATTTAATAATGTCCTCTTTGTCGTTGTCTCCACATTTCTTGTTGTTGTTGTTGTTGTCTTTGATTGTTAGTCAAAATAGCCTAATTAAAAAATTATTTTTTTTAATTAAAAAAAATTTTTTTTCAATTCATCTACCGCTGACATCGCAATAACCGCTCCACCAAGCGTCGCTGTCATAGGTACACTACTTACCCTTCTTTTATTTCTAATTATTTGATGTTGTCTTCGCATTTCTTGTTGTTGTTGATGTTGATGTCTTAGACTGTTAGTCAAAATAGCCTAGAATTAAAAAATTATTTTATTAAATTAAAAATAAATTAAAAAAAAAGAATTTTTTTTTGATCCACCTACCGCCGTCATTGCCGCTGTCATGGAAGGTACAACACTTCTCTTATTTCTAATTATTTGATGATTCCTATGTTTATGATGTCTTTTATTCCTTTTTTCCTTATTTTGTTCAACTTCCCTCATTTTTTCTTCTTTTTTAGGCTCCTCAACTTTTTTATCAGACTTCTTATCCTCTAATTCGTCTACTTTAGCTAGTACTTGTATGGCTCCTTTATTCCTGTCTTCTTCATTTTTGGATTTTTTACGTTTAGCTGATTCAGAAATTGCACAGAATAATAGAAGAACATAAAAGAAAATTAAAATATTAAAGGACTTCATTAAATTGTTGCTTAACACTAGAGTAAATTAAAAATAAATATGTGGAGGTAGAATTACAAACTCGAAAAAAGTAAGTGTAAAACTATTTACAAATTGTAAAACTTTAAAGTAAAACTTGAAAAAAATAAAGTTTGAAATTGTAAAACCTAAAAACTTGAATTAGGAATAAAATTACAAATTCTAAAATTAAATAAAACTTAAGTGAAGGTCAATTACAATTTGTAAAAATAAAACTTGAAACTTGAAAAAGAAACTACAAAATGTAAAACTTAAATAAAACTTGAGCGAATGTCAATTACAAATTGTAAAACTTGAAAAATAAACTTGAAATAAAAAATACAAATTGTAAAAACTCTAACTTAAAACTTGAAAAAATAAACTTTAAAATTACAAATTGTAAAACTTAAATATAAATTGACTTCTTATGAATATAGGTAAATAAATTATCATGTGTGTTAGGCAGGGTTTCGATATCTGCGGATTTTTCCTCATTTTGTGGTTTTTTGATAGGGCGATGAGGATTATTTTTAAAAATGCGGATTTGCGGATTTTTGTGGTCTTTTGAAGATTATGAGGATTTTTTATATTTTCTTGTGGTTTTTAGCAAAAATGTCATTATTTTTCCGCTAGACCTTCTAAAATCCTCAAAATTTTCGCCTGCGGCGCTGAAAATGGAAGAAATCTGGCTTCTTGGCCTTCCAAAATTCTCAAAATTTTCGCCTGCGGCGCAAAAAAGGAAGGAATCTGTGTCCTTGATCTTCCAAAATCCTCAAAATTTTTTGCCTGGCCTAAAAATGAACGATTTTTGGCTTAAGGATCTTCCAAAATTAAAAAAATTTTTGCCTGCGGCGCTGAAAATGGAAGAAATAAAAATTTGCGACATCTTCCGCGACAAAAATGCAAGTGTGATTTTTCAGATAGTTGTTGGATTTTCATATGATGATCATTAGTAATAAAAAATTGCTTAATTCAATTGTAGAAGACGAAAAATACCATGCATAAAGTGATTTTAATTCAATTTTTGGGTTTGATAATTTTTTGCGGATTTTTGATATAAAATGCGGATTTTTTCGATCAATTTTGCGGATTTTTAAAAATTCGAGATCGAAACCCTGGTGTTAGGCAATGACAAATGTTTGGGTACTTTTCTAAAAATTGAAAACTGATAAGAAAAAAAATTTTTTTGGAGATTATTTTATTTTTAAGATAGAGAGTTTGTTAATATATATTTTCTGTTATTTTTAAAAATAATGTTGAAAGCCAATATTTTAATAAATAATTTAATAAAAGTGTGCCTGTTAAAAAAAGAAAATGAGAAGCTAAATAAATGAGTGAGGAAAAAAAAATAAAATTAAGTAAGCGAAAAAATAGTTCTCACGCACATTAGGGAAAATAGAGAGCTTTCTAGTTAAGAGAATTTTTTATTTTTGATATTTTGGAGAGACAAAAAGCTGTCACTAAATGAAAAATAAAAAGTGGAAAAGTGTTCTTCGTTATGAGCTGCCAAGGGAACTGGAACGGCATATATATCCAATTAGTCTTCCTAGCTGGCATAAAAATGAGGGAAAGGAGGAAGTAAAAAAAGAACTAGCTAAAAAGAAAAATCAATGTTTCAAAATTTTTGTTTTGAAAAATTGAAAATATTTTTTTTGAAAAAAATTTGAAAGTAGGAAGTATTTTAAGGAACAAAAATATATTTTTTGGAAAAATTTGAAAAAATTTTTTGTGGGGAAGAAAAATAAATTTTATGAAGAAAAATAAAGATTATCGAAAAATTTATTCAAATAAAAAATACAAATATCATTTAAAAATTATTTTTTTTTAATTTTAATATTTATAACACCGGGGTATAAATAGTTAATTAATTAAAAAATTATTCTCTCCTTGATTTCAACTTTTACATAATTCATTTTGCCAAAACAAAATTATTATTAGAATTATTCCCATTAATTCCAACAACAACATTATTTTCATTATTTAAACAATAATCCACTTTATTTCCAAATTTTGAATAGAAAGTAACATTACATTTTTGTCTACGTCCAGTCCTCTGATCAAAAGCTTGGCAATGTGTAAATGGGGGGATATACAAATGGAGAGTAATTGCTGGGTCTGAATGTGAAGGGTTCTCCATTCTGTGCAATCCAATTTTGTCTTAAAAAGTTAAAATTCTGATTTTTTTAAATTTTAATATCAGAATTTGTAATTGTAATTTTATTTCTGATTTTATTTTTCAGGTTTTATTCTTTTACAATTTGTAATTTTATCCAGATATTAATTCAAGTTTTAATTATTCCAAGTTTATTGTATTTATTCTGATTTTCAAGTTTTGTTTCTGATATTATTTCTAATTGTATTCATATTTACAATTTGTAATTCTGTTTTTACAAATACTAAATTCTGGTTTTAACTCTATAACTACTTTTCGTTTATAATTCTGAATTTATAATTGCTAATTTCTGATTTTTATTTATTTTAATTCTGATTTTTTAATTTAATCTAACCGCTTATATAAGAAACTCCATTCAATTTGTAAAGTTGATTTCCACTTTCAATTAAAGGGCGGCCACTCCCTTCACAATTCTGATTTTCATCATTGTTATTATTTTCTGTAGGCCATTCAAAACGTGTTTCTAATAAATTTCCTTGCAAAACTTTAACAAAACAATGCGCGTCTGTGTGGTCGTGAATACTTTTTTTAGAAGAAAATAATTTATTTTATTTTTAATAGTTAATTCACCTCGATCCCATACCCGGGCCCCAACACAAAACCATTAAATTGTATTTTCCATTGCCTACATCTACCAGATTGCGTGTATATCTTTAAACAAAATTTTAAAAATAAATGCTTTTAATTTAAAAATTTTTAAATTCAAAAAAATTTTAGATTTCAGTTTCTTCAGAATTTTTTTTAAAAAAAATTTCTCAAAAAAATTTTCTAAAACAAACTTGTGTGGATCAAAAAGCGCAAATTTATTCCAATCCTTAGGGTTACTAAATAAAAAAAGTTACTCGTCAAATTTAAACTTTTTTCTTGTTGTTGTTCAACCATATTTACCTTTTATATTCCTCCAAAACTCGTCTCACTTCTTCAGTGTTAATTAAATCCTCATTAAATATATTGCGAATATCGTTAATAAGTTTATTCATTTTTAAATAATTTTTTCAAAATTAATTTTATTTTTAAATTTTTTAACTATAAATATTTTAATAAATTAATTGGAATTTTAATAATCATGCCTTTTTGCTCATTTTTATTCTATCCCTTATCAATCACGAGGAAATGACATTTTAACTATTTTATAAAATTAAAAAAATTATTTTAATAATCATTCTCTTTTTTGTAATTAAATATAGAGTTATAGAAAACTTTGTTTGAAAGAATTAAAATTAATTTAAAATAATTCTGAATGATTACATCAGAATTACAAATTGTAAAGAATCTAATCAGAATTATTATAATTTACAAAATCAGAATTATTTAATTGTAAAGAAAATCTGAATTTAAGAAAATCAGAATTATTAAAATTATTAAAATATTAGAATTATTAAAATTTTCAAAATCAGAATTACAAATTGTAAAATCTTTAATAATCAGAATTATAATAATTTACAAAATCAGAATTATTTAATTGTAAAAAATCAGAAATTGAATTATTTAATTTAAAGAAAATCAGAATTTAAGAGAATCAGAATTTAATAAATCAGAATTAATTATTATTTTACAATTGTATTTATGTCAGAAACAAATTCTGATTTTAATTAGAAAAATTATTTAAGTGTGATATTTATTTTATTCATGCATAAGTCTAAGAAAAAAATTTTTTAAATGATTCATCAATTTATACTATATTTAAATAATTTACCAACACCCTAAAATATTTAATTAGTAAATAAAACTAATAAATTAACAAAAATGTGGACGGCCAGAGTCTTCGCAGTTAATCACGCGCAATCACCATCAAACTTCTCGTTGATTATGTCAATAAAACGTGAGGAAATTTTTTTAGCATCTCAAGAAATTTATTAAACAAAAACCTTTTAAATATTTATTTTAAAAAATAGAAGGGAGAGAAAATAATTAATTAATTAACATATTTATTCTAATAGACGCCCACTTGAATTAAACTTTTAACCATCAATTAAAGAGGCGTTAATTAGAATAAATTTAAAAAATTTTTTAAATAAAAATAAAATAATAAAATGGCTTAATTTATACAATAAACAAAAAATATTCATTAAAAAAATTAATTTTTTTCTTCATTCTCAACCCAATAAATTAATTAATTAGTTGTTGTTGGAAGATTCAATTTTTTATTATTTTTTGAATTCCAACGGCCAACCAAACTTTTTCTTGTTTGTGTAGAAGATATCTTGGGTACAGGGATATATTGTTCTGTACATACTTTTTTTGCTTCTAATATTTCTGTTTCAGTAAGGGTGTATAGAAAAGTTTTGCTGTTGATTTGGTCACGCCTCTTTCTGAGAGATTCTGAAATTTTTAATAAAAATAATTCTGATTTTAAGTGAATTAATATTAATTGTAATCATAATTTACAATTTGTAATTCTGGTATTTTATTATTTACAATTCTGATTTTAATATTGTTATTCTGACATCAATTCTGATTTTTAATAATTATAATTCTTTGTAAAATTCTGATTGTAATTATTTATTTACACTTTGTAATTCTGGTTTTTTGTTATTCTGGTTTTTTCAAGTTTTTTAATATTAATTCTGATTCTTTAATTCTGGTTTTAATTCTGATTTATTAATTCTGATATTAATTCTGATTTTTTAATAATTACAATTCTGATTTATATATGTATTAATTAATACTGTAAAATTCTGGTTTTAATTATTTATTTACAATTTGTAATTCTGATTTTTGTTATTATTTAATTAAAACAATAACACACCTTCTTTAATTAGAATTATCCCTTTCTGTCCATCACTTCTAATAATTCTTAATTCTTTTCCTGGAGATACTCCATCATTTTCTGCAAGGGAAAATTCGCAAAATAGTTTTTGTTCAAATCGGGAACGTCGAAAAATATTGCAACTAAAAATCTTTCCAAAAGGGTGAATTAAAGCTTGTGCCATGCAGAGACTGTCTAGAGCTTTAATTAAATTAATTTAAAATTAGAAACAAAAAATATTTTTTTCAACCTTTTCCTATAATTTTAAATTGTTCAACAGAAGGTTTGGCTGTTTTAAAATGATGAGGTCTGCTTAAAACAACATAAATACCAGCCAGAACAACTACAAGGAGTGCAAGGCAACATATGGAACCTCGAAGAATATCTCCCTTTCGACTTCCTAAAAATTTAAGAAAATCAGAAGTTTAAGAAAAATCAGAATTTTAAGAAAATCAGAATATTAAGAAAATCAGAATATTAAGAAAATCAGAATTTTATTTTTTATATTTTTATTTTTCTTTTTAATTAAATTGAGCATAAATTATACGAACAATAATAATAAATCTTTTTTAAAAAAACCAACGATAAATTTTAAATAAAGATATCCTTAACAGTTGGATTAAAAAGAAATTAAACAATTAAATAATCAATTTAATTGAAATCCTCTTTTTAATTAATTAAAAAGTCACGTTGTTTTTTTTATTATCCAAAATATTAATGCTCTAAATATCAACTTGCTATTAAATCAAAATAGCATTTTTGTTTAGAAAATTGTTTTGATTTATTTCCGTCATTAAATTATTGTTTGGTGTAGTTATATCATGCTTACCTAATTATGGTTTTGTTTTTAAATTCTGAACTTTAAATTCTGATTTTTAATTTTAATTTTAAATCAGTCTTGTATTTCCTTTTTAAATTCTGATTTATTTTTTAAAATTTATTTCTGATTTAGTTCTTATCAGAATTTAGTTCTGATTTCTTAATGCGGTATTAATTCTGATTTCTAATTTTAGTTCTGATTTTTTAATTGAAATTACAATTTGTAATTCTGGTTTATAATTTGATTCTGATTTATAAATTAAAATTACAATTTGTAATTCTGATTTATTTATTAATTATTTAATTACTATTTTTCCTTCTCCTTTCCTCCGCCTCTTCATCAACAATATTTGCCAACCTCTGAGTTAATTTATCACTAATCTTAGGTGTTGTAGTTGGTTGTTGTAATGCCATTCTTTCTACATGTTCCCTCATTTTCCCCAAATCTCTTTTTAATTTTCCAATTTCAGCTTCTTGTTCTCTAATTAATTCTGATTGGACTTGCACTCTTTGGGATATCTCCATTCCTCCACAATTCTCTCCAATTAAACTTGTATTTGTAGACCCCCCAAAAGGGGAGCGACATTCTACTACTGCTTGCTCGTAACTTGGAGGTGGTAGAGGGGCATCTACAAAATGGACATGCATTTTTTTGACGAAAAATTTTTTGATGAAAATTTTTTTGAGGAAGATAATTAACAGAGATTATTTAATTGATAAACTGAAATTTAAAATGTTTAAAAATAAAAATAATTTTGGAACTTAATTAAGAAATTAGAAATTAGACAAAAAATTAGAACAGAAAAAATTAGAATCAGAAGTAAAATTATGTAGGGATGATTCACCTAAAGCTGGGGCTTGGAGCGAAAGCGCCTAGCAATAACTGCAAGGCGGTCGCACATTCGAATTCTGCCCGGTGGCTAAACTTTCGCCAAACTCTTTCTATTACAACTAAATTTACAACTAGAATATTGAAAATATAAAACTAAAATTATTCCCAAAAAATTACAACATTTTATATAAATCAGATTTAAATTTAACAATAAAATAGAATCAAGATTAAATTGTTTGAAGCATTAAAGCAATAAAATTAAAACAATAAAACAAAAAAAGACAGATACTTTGATCAGCCGACACTTGAAGAAAGTAAAAATAAAAATTTTAGGAGGGCAATTTGGTCATTTAAAAAAATTTTGAGAAAAAAAATATTAAAAGTTTATTTATTTTTAAAAATAGCCACAGAGTGTAATTAAGGCCAAAAATAGCTTCCCAGAAATGCTTTTTTAAAGTTTCCGGAAATTGTCTAAAATTCAGAACTTCCCCCCCCCTTTCATGTCAGTTGTCTGCTCTATTAAATTTATTTAATTATTTTATTGTTCCAAGTTTAGCTTGCAAAAAATAATTTTCTTGCAAACTTTTTTGCAAAAAAAAAATAAAAAAAAATGACAACAGCAACGGCGACAATGAACACTAAAAATGAGAGGAAAAATAAAGAAAATGAAAATCCTTCTAACTGATCCTCTCCTCTCAATTTTCTTTTTCCCTCCAGTTTTATTTTTGGCCAAGTTTGGTGGCCAATCAACTCCCTTTTTATTTTTTTTCATTTTACTCAAGGAATCAATTGAGAAGAGATAAACACCTAAAATATCAACTATTGAAGGATAAAACTTGGAATTGTAAAACTTAAAAATGAAGGTTTAAAAAGCGGATTTGAAATCACAAAACAAATTGACAAACAAAAGAATTTATATTTACCTATTTATTATTACAAATTGTATAAACAAGTTTTACAATTTGTGATTAATAAAAATTGCAACCTATTAAGTACAATTACAAATCCAAGTTGAATTATTAAAAAACCAAGTTTTTTAATTTTACAATTGTAATTATTAAGTTCTATTAAGTTTATACATATTATAATTGTAATTTAAACAAGTTTTACAATTTGTAATTAATAAAACTTTGTTAATTAGCAACTACAATTACAAATCCAAGTTTTAAAAAGCAGGCAATTGTAAATTCTTGTTTATTAATTGTAACAACCAGACAAGTTTTTCTATTTTTAAGTGCAAACTTAAACAGATTGTTGGATAGTTGATCACTTGGGTGTCGTATCTATTTATCTGTTAAATCCTTTAATATCCCTCATAAAAAAATAAATAAAAATATAAAATGATTGGGGCTTAAGTTAAAGAGGAGTTTTCTCTCAATCTCATTTATAAAGTCGTCATCACCACCCTCTCTTTGACAAATGGTTAAATATCCAAAAACAATACATCTCTCCAAGCTTTTCCTTCCCCAAAACCTTCCCAATGTTCTCCCTAAAAATAAATAAATAAATTTATCCTCCCTCACACAAGAATAATAAAAGCGCCTAATGACGTCAATTCTCTTTTTTAATAGTTTTAAACTGCAAAAGTTTTATTGCAAAAAGAAGAAAATTTTACAAAAAAATTTTTTTTAACAGCCTAAACTACTCAAAATGACTGACAGATATTGGAGAGAGGGAGAAGAAGAGAATTTTGGAAAAATATTAAAAAAAATAATAATTTTTTTAATAAATTGAAATTTTAAAAATAAATTTTAAACAAACTTAATTATCATGGGAAAATATGTAGAATTTTTAATTTTAATTTTTTTAAAATCAAGTTTGTAAAATATCAAGTTTTATATACATAATAAATTGGGTGGTTCAACCATTTGATGAAAACTTTTTCGGAAAACTATAAGGGATTGAAGGAGGAGGAGGGGGGCAAAAATATTTCGTGGATCGAAGTCAGGGAATGGCCTGCCTGAAAAAAACCTTTGAATCAACCCTACTAAATTCAGTTAATAATTAAATTAAAAATAATAATTCAATTCCTTTTTTAAATTTAATTCCTCGTAATTTAATATCTCTAAACTTCCTGCTTTTTAAATTTCAAATCCTTGTATATCCACTTATTGATGTACTCATACCAAAAAATATTTTTATTCATTTAATAAATGGATAATAAAATTAATATTAATAGAGAATTTAATGCAGCTATTCGAATACAGGCAAGTAATTACCAACTTTTTAAATTACAATTGTAATTAAAGTTTTACAATTTCAAGTTTTAAATTTAAAGTTTATAATTAGGTATATGTTTTCAAGTTCCAAGTTTATTTAATTTTATAAAAAATTACTATTCCAAGTTTTACACTTCTAAGCTTTACAAAGACTAAGTTTTACAATTAAGTTTTTAATCTAAGTTTTAATTTTAGGTTTTACAATTTCAAGTTTATTTAATTTTAATTCCAAGTTTAATTTTACAATTAAGTTTTAATAAAGTTTCTTTACAATTCCAAGTTTTAAATTAAAGTTTTACAATTCTATTTTTAAAATTCCAAGTTTATTTAAATTTACACTTCCAAGTTTTACAATTACATAAAAATAATTGTAAAATAATCTCAATTTCAGAATTTCATGCGTAAAGCAGTCGAATTAAGACGAGCACAAAAACAACGAGATAAAGCTGCGAGCAAAATTCAAGTTTATTTTTGCTTTTATAATTAAAGTTTTAAATTAATTTAAAGGCCATAGTTAGAGGCTTCTTGGCTAGGCAACATTTAAAGAAATGTTTACATGCAGCTGTTGTTATACAGGCACATTTTAGAGGATTTTTGGTTAGAAAACAATTTGTTGAGGCAAAATGAGGATTTGATAAATTAACTGAATAAATGAGGAAAATATTTTTATTTTTTTAAATAAAATTTAAAATAAAGATTTAAGAGGGAGAATAGTTAAAATTAGCTAAAATTTTGTCTAAAAAATTTAAAAAAAAATAAAAAATAAATTTAGAAAAGGTCCAATATTAAAATAATAAATTGTAATTTTGTTTTGATTTTTATATAATTTTTGAATGAATATTTAATTTTATTTTTATTGGTTGCAATTTATCCTTCCCCTTGCAGAGGAGATCCTTCTCCTCTTGAAGAAGAAAGAATAATATAATAGTTAAATAATATAATAGTTAATAATATAATAGATCTCTTGAAGAGGAGATCCTTCTCCTTCCCCTTGCATTAGATTCTCTCTCTCCCTTTGAATTTTCTCCAAGACCCTCCACTTTGTTATTCAGGCAATCCAATATTTTACTAAAAATATTTTTAAAATTATTTTTTTTGTCAGCCTAAAATTTTAAAAAATTTAAAAAATAAAAAAAAATAATGTTCCCTCTCCATTTTTGACTTTACTTTTTTAAACAAAAAATATATATTTTTTTCTGTGTGAATTTTAATAATAAATTTTAAATTTATTCCAACTTGTTTTTAAAAATATTTTTTGGACATATATTTTTTACCTTAAATATTTCTTTCACAATTCCCATCTTTCTTTGTTTGTTTATTCTCTTTTTTCCTAAAAAAATAAAATAAAAAGCATCCTGTCAGGTGGGGGAATTTTTTTTAGAAAGGATGCTTTTTGCCGTGGCCAAAAATTGGAAGAAGCTCTCTAAAGCTAGCTAGTATTATGCCATGGGAAATTTTGTTAGTCTTTATATCGATCTAGCCTTTCTAAATTAAGTGAGGTCAACTGTGAAATTGAAATTTCCTTCTCTCTAATCTCGAAATTAAATTTAATACATTGGCACTCTCAGTCTGAACTCTCTATTTAGTGGACAGAATGACCTTAAGACAGAATGACCTTCATAATACAGAGAGTTTTATATATCGTAAGCTATTTTAGGGGAGAATTATAATTGTGACTATCTTCGAGGTTCTTAGAGGTTTCGATTCTGGTCTTGATTCGGGATGACCCAGATTTATGAACGGCATCTCGTCTAGGTCTGGTCTCTAATAGAGACCTTAGGGGAGAGTAAAGGGAGAATTCCATTAGGGAGAGAGGTCACAGGAGGGAGTTCATTTTAAAGAGAGCCACCTTAACGAGAGCTATTTTAGTGGGAGTATATCAGAGGGAGTCAAGGGGAGGGAGTCTACTATAAGTGAGAGTTCACTGTACGGGAAGGCCTAATAAATAAAATTTCCTCCAAAGATATAAAAACCTAAAGCTATATAGAAACTTTTCCGTTAACTTTCCCTTATTTTAGTTTCCTTCCCCAAATTTCCCATTTTAAAGAAATCTATTTTTAGCCCTCCAAAATCTCTCACACCAAACGTCAAAAGACGCAAGAGAAGAAAATTTCCCCCAATTTTGTAAATTATATTCTTTGCTCTAAAAAATTTTTCTTTTTTTTTAAATATTCAAAAGACTAACTACTTTAAATTATTTTTGTATTTGTTTGGGAAAACATAAAAAAAGACTTGAAAAAATTTTTAAAAAAAGCCGGAAGAGGAAAGAAGGTAAAAAAGAGTAAAGTCAGTCTACTACATATCTCAATTTCAAAAAAATTTTTTAAACAAAGTCGATTTAAGTGTTCCTTTTCTTGCTTGTTATACACCTTTAAGAGTGTTCCCTTCTCTCTACCTCGATTTTTCCTTAAAAATATTTTTTGAATTTTAAAATTAAAATTCAAGTTAAAAGAGGAGTGACGAAGGCACCGGACGAAGGCACCGGAAAAAGGAGTGACGAAGGCACCGGAAATCGGAATTCCGATTCACCTCTGCTAAGCATGTGAATCTAAAAAATATTTTTCAAAAAAATTTTTTTCTGAATTTTTAAGTTAAATTTCAAGATTATAAAATGGTTTCAATCAAATCTTCAACTTGGGCTATTCTATTAATTCAATTAGTTATTTCCTGCATAGCAATAATATCTTCTGTTGCTTTGGTTGTGGCACAGGCCCAATCGTTAGATTTAAATGGATTAACTATGGGGCCAACTTTACATTCCATTTTTGTTTGTTTTTTGAGTTTTTCGCTTCTTGGAAGGTAAATTTGTTTTTTGAAATTTTTTTCGAAATTGCTAAACTTTTTTTGATGAGAATTGCATCCTTAGGGTCATTCCAGACCTCATAAAATTATTTAAAATGGACCTAAACTCTTAGAATTCTGTGAGGACATTCCCAATAGTGTTAGTTAACATCACTAAAAGTTTCATGATTTTAGCTTATTTTTAAACCAATTTTATAAACGTTTGAATTAACATAACTTGGCCCTTGGTATTATTTTCAGTTAAAGGGATATTTGTCTGTTTTTTTGACTCGTATCTCTAAAAATATTTTTTCTAGAAGTTTTGAGGGCCCTGATTACGAATCTGATATCCACTAGATTATATAAGCTAGTTAAAATTAATTATAGGACAGTTTATCACAAAAATTCTACCCAAAAATATCCTCAAAAATTTTTTCAGTTAAGAAATTTCTAAACGAGAAAAATTTTTTCATAAAATTTAAAAAATAAAAAAATAATTAATTTCCAGTTCTGTACTAGCAATGTTTGGAATGCTCTCAAAAAAGCCTCTACTTTTACTTCCAATAATTTTAATTTCAATAATTATATTTATTTTCCATTCTTTATTAATTATTCAATGGATAACCTCATGGATTTTATTAAAAGAAAAAATTTATGATATAGATTTATTTATTATTATTATTGGATTTTTATTAGTTGAATTTATTTTTATTTTAGTAAGAAAAAAAATTTTTTTTTATTTAATTAAAATTAATTTTTTAAGGCAATTTATTTACAAATACGTTGCTACAGAATTCTTCAATAAAAAATATTCTGATTTTTAAGTTTATTTAAAATTCAAGTTTATTTATTTACAATTGAGCAAAATAGACGAGTAAGTTTATTTGCAAGTTTTTACAATTACAAATATTAAATTGTAATCTTAAATATTCTGATTTTAATAAAATTCTGAAAATATTCTGATTTAATATTCTGATTTGAAAAATTCTTCTGATAGTCTGAAAAAGATATTCTGATATTCTGGAATCAGAAAATACTCTGATTTTTCTGAAAATATTCTGATTTTAATAAATATTCTGATTTGAGAAATTCTTCTGGTATTCTGAAAAAAATATTCTGATGTTTTAAAAAATTCTGATATTCTGGAAAAAATATTCTGATTCTCATATATTAGAAAAATTGAATCAGAAAAATTTCCGATTAATTAAAATTTCTGATTTTAATAAAATTCTGAAAATGAGTGGTACTTGATAACTCATCATTTAATTAATTAATTCACTTTTTTATAGCCTAGACTAGACACGGATATTTCTAAAAAGTTTTGATTTTTAATATACTAAAATATTTATTCTCTCATTTGTTTATTTTCAATTTGTTTATCCTCTCCTTTTTTTATTTCGAAAACTTTTTTTATTTATTCCAAAATAATTTTTCCTAAAAATAATATTAAAAAATGGTCCCAGAATTAAATAAAAATATTGATAAAAAATATTCTGTTAATTTTAATAATATAACAATTAAAAATAGAAAAAACAAAATTTATTTTCTATTAATTTTATTTTTACAATTCAATTTAAGTTTGGGACAGATGGTGCACAATGGACTTTTATTGCTTTCTTTTAGTTCAGAAATGTTTAGATACTCTGAATCGAGGTAATTCTATACTCTCAAAAAATTAGAATACATAAGTGAGGAAAATCAGAACACCGGAATTAATTTCAGAAAAATCAGAAAGAATCAGAATATCACGAACTCCTTCAGAAAATCTGAAATAATTCCAGAAAAATTCAGAAAGAATCAGAAAAAAATTTCAGAAAATCAGAACAAATCAGAATATCAAAAATACCTTCAGAAAAATCAGAATACTATTCAGAATCAGAATTTAATTTAAAAAAACTTTCAGAATCACCCTCCAAGTTTCCCTCATTCTCAACTTGTTGTGGTCTATAACAGTTGTAATTGCTTTTGTTGGAGAAGTTAAAGAATACTTAATTATTTTAATTCCACATTTTTGTCTTTCTGTTAGTTAATTAATTAATTAATTAAAAAATATTTTCCTAGATATTTTTATTGCCCTATTATTGCCTTCTTTGTTGGATTTTTATGCTCAAAATAACTCAAATATTGGCTATTACAATTACATTAATATTATTACTGGCAGGTTTGATATTAGAGTGGAGGAGATTTCAGAATTTGTAATTTTAAAAATCAGAATTTGTAATTTAGTTAAAAATACAAATTCTGGTTTATTAAAAATACAATTTGTACTTTAAAATAAATCAGAATTTGTAATTTTAAAAAGACCAGAATTTGTAATTCCTGTATTTGTAAAAATTCAGAATTTGTAAAATTAGGAATTTTCAGAATTTGTAATTTTAAAAAATCAGAATTTGTAAAATAATAAATTAATCAACTCAAATTGTAAAATATATTTAAAATCAGAATAAACCATAAAAAATTAATAAAAAATCAGAATTTTATTTAATATTTTTTGCGCACAACACACTATCCTAATTCTCATTATTTTAATCCTTTATTAACAATATTTTTCAATTTTTAATTAATTAATATTCTTATATTTTGTTTATAATAATTGGTAGACAGTTATAAAAATATTTTTAATTTTTTAATTTTCATATTTTAATAATCATTTCCGAGTACCCTAACAATTGTAAAAAATAATTAATAAAAAATAATTAAAAGGAAATGGATTTAAAGTTTTATACCGGTAAAAATATTATAATTAAACATCGGGTTTATTAAAAATTATTAAAGCAAAAAAAAAACACAAAAAAATACAAAAGTGTATTGAGGGATAGGGAGACATAACGGTACGGATATCCGGGATTGCGGTGACAAAAATAATCTCTTGTGTGTTAGTGTTTGGTTAATAGGGCAATTAACTATTCAATGACCCAGAGGCCTTAGGTCCCAAAATCAGTATCGAGATTTTTGAAAAGCCTGGGCCTGTTCCTGGGCTTTTTTGATTTATTGGCCTGTGCCGGATCCTGTACCTGTAGACCAGGAAAAATCCAGGCCCAGGAAAAACTTAGGAAGATGGACTCTGGATACAGGAAAACCCAGGCCTTGGTCCAGGCCAAGCTCGATCTCTACTATGTCCGTCCCAATGTCTGACCCCCTATCGAGAGGACAATTTAAATTCAACTAATTAATCAGCCTCAAAACTAGCCCTCATAGACGGCGGGCAGGAGTAATATCCTTCTTCTGCTTGTATTTCATAAATTCTTTTGGGGAATAATTTCCTTCCACTAATTACAGGTTGTTGTTGTTCATTCAACAATTCTTTTTGTTCCTCTTCCAAATTTTCTTCTTTCACGGGGAATATAGGAGAATTTTTAATTAATCTATTTTTGGGTACCAAAACAATTTGTAATTCTCGAGAATGTGAAGACGACAACATTTCGCTCTCGGAGCTTTTGAATATCCGAAAAAGAAAAATTCCAACGAGGAAAATTAGGAGAAATCCACAGAAGGAGAATAGAAGTAGACCCGAAGGGAATATATGCTCTTCAATATTTTCCTCAAAATTTGTTGTTGATAGTTCTGATGAGGATATAAATGATATTGGTGAACGGTCTAATGCTGTTCCTAATAAAAATAAAATTTTAATTGGATGTGTGACGAAATGTCCTTTTTTCTCCTATGTGACGAAATGTCCTTTTTTCTGTATTTTTCTACTATGTGACCAAATGGGTATTTTCCTTGTTCATCATTTAGACATTTTGTTATTATTTTTGACCGAAATGACCATTTTCTCTAATTGACCTAAGTGCGTATTTTTTCTTTCTGACCGATATGAGCAATTTTGAATGATTTTATGTGAGGGTTAAAATGAGAGATTACAGTAACCCTAAATTAATTCCTTTAATTTATCCCTTAAAAGTACTTACTGCTTCTAAAAGTATTAGCAAATTGATTGGGAGAATAAGAATATGAGGCGGAAGTAGAAGGATAATTGGCAATAATTGAAGGTCTTCTAGGTGGGTGTTGTTGTTGAGTGTTTTGGTGTTTATTATTATTGTTGTGGTGGTGGTGGTGGTGACGATGTTTATGGTGTTTTTCTTTTCTTGTTTTGTTGGAGTCATCATCCCATCTGAAAATATTGGAATTGTATTTTTTGGGGTTTTGTTTTTGTATTTTTTTGTGTTTTTCTTGTATTTTTTGTGTTTTTCTGTGTTTTTGTATTTTTGTGTTTTTTTCTGTGTTTTCTTGTATTTTTATGTATTTTCTTGTGTTTTGTATTTTTCTGTGTTTTCTTGTGTTTTTTTTTGTGTTTTCTTTTTTTCTGTGTTTTCTTGTATTTTATCTAATTTTGTGTTTTCTTGTGTTTTTGTGTTTCATATTTACTTCAAAAAATACATTACCTTAAAAGCACCTTAGCTCCTTTCGGAATAGGCCTAGAAGTCTGTGGATCAGGCAAAAGGGACCAACTAATTTTGTTGTCAGAATATCCAGCAATAGTCATTTTATTTTTTAAATAATTTTTAATAATTTTTAAAAAATATATTAGAGTAGCGAAATATTACAAATTATCTTCTGCTTTTAAAGAAATTTTTTAATTTAAAAAATTACAAAATATGACAGATAATCTTTATATATAAATATTTATTTACATTTATTTTTGCAAAAATTTTTTTAATAATGTAAAAATTATTTTTTAAAATAATGAGAGGAGAAGGAGATTAAATACTAGTATGCATAATATATTTAAAATAAATGTGCGCAAGTTTATTTTGCACTTTTTGACGTTATTAAGAAAAGTTTGTTTGGTGTAATGTTAATTCATTTTAAAGCGGCTAAAACGCCTTAAGGAGTTGGAAAAAATAGAAGCTTTAGATTATCCCTTAGTGACACCCCTTGTTATTTAGACAGAAACATACTATATGCCAAACATTATTTGTATATATCAGGGAACGAGCCGACAATAAAACAAAATTCTCGATACCCGAAAATTGGAAATTCCCGACGTTTTTTGGGGCGGGAATTCCCGAAAATCGGGAATTTTGTGTTATTGTCGGCTCGTTCCCTACTATAAATATACAAAGTGCCTAGAAGTTTGTGGATCAGGCAAAAGAGAATTTTTTGAAATTTTATCCCGATAGAACTTCGATACCACGTCAACCTCGATACCACGTTATTGACTAGAAAGTTTTATTGGAAGAGAAACATTATATCGAAATTCTAATTATTTAGCCCAGCAAAGTCAACAGGCTGTCGAAATAAAATTTATGTCCATTAGCGTGTTTCAAAATATTTTTAAAACAGAAAAAATTTTTGAGTTTTTTAGCGCACATGGAAAGGTAAAAATGATGGAAAATGAGAGAGAAAAACCGAAAAAATTAAATATTAGCAATAAATTATTTAAATATTAAAAACATCCGGAAACACACACATTTTTTTAATCTTAAAAAAATATTTCAAATTTTTTAAAAGAGAGTGAATAACTATTAAATATTTTTAAATTGTAAAATAAGGGATTGGAATTATCGTTCAAGCAGTGTAAAATAAAAATAATTTTTTTTTGATTTTTTAATTTTATTTTTTTGATAAAAATTGGGTTCAAAAATATAAAAAAATATTTTTGAAAAAATTTCTGAAAATTTTGAAAATTTATTTAAAATTTTCGAGAATTTTTGAAAATTCCTTTAAAAACAAGCAAAAAAATAGGCTTTTCTAAAGCCTATTTTTACGTAAATATTTATCATATATTTAATTTGATAAATATTATAGTTAGTATATTTTTATGTATTTAATAAATCCCCTTTTAAAATGATTAGGAAAAAAGGGGAAATATATTGTTTTGTCTTTCAAAAATAATAATTTATTTTTAAATTAAAGTCTGTCTGTAGAAATATGTGTAGAAACAGACTTGTTAATTATTAAAAAAATTTTATTTTTAATTTAGAAAGGAAAGCTTAAAATAAAAATAAAAAAAAATAATAAATAAATTAATTTTGTGGGGAGATTAAAGCAAAAAAAATATTTTTTTTTGTATTTTTAGTATGTAGATATACGTAAAGGTATTTTAATAATTAATGTCTTTTTTGTGTGACATATCTTTTTTACTATTTTATTATTTTTTTAAGTTTGACGATATTACTTAAAATATTATTTTGTTAATAATAGTGAAGAAAATTATTTAAAAAAATATTTTTGGATTAACTAAAAAAATTTTTTCCTAATTTAAGTACTTGAATAGGGTATATAAACGAGTTTGGGGCTTCCTCTATATTTTTTAGAATTATTTTAGAAAAAAATAAAAAATAAATTTAGAATGATATCAAGTACAAAAATTTAAAAATTTTTTTGAAATTTTTAAAGAAATATTTAAAATTAAAAAAATTTTTTTTTTAATTTTTCAAAAAAATCCACTTGAAAGTACACAAAAATAAACAAACTTGTTTTTACTTAAAATTATTGTAAAATTAAATAAACTTGATTTTAAAATTGCCTTATTTTTTTTTAAAATTCAACTTGTATTAAAATAAATAAAAATACAAAAGATTTAAAAAAGTTTTGTACTAGAAATAAGTTTATTTAACAAAGTTGAGTTAGAAAAGGTTGGAAAATAAAAAAGAATAATTGTAATTACAAATTGTAAAAAAAGTTGGGAAAAAAGTTGGAAAATTATTAGTATAAAAGTATTAGAAAAATTCCAACTTTAATTCATTCTAAAAACCTTAAAATAAACTTGAAAACTCGAAATACTAAAAATACAATCTTAAATTAAATAAACCTATAATACAACTTAAAATAAACTTTAAATAAAACCTGCAAACTTTAAATAAATTTGCAACTTGAAATACAACCTTAAATTTAAATAAACTTGAAATACAACCTTAAATTTAAATAAACTTGAAATTCAACTTTAAAATAAACTTGGAAACTTGCAAATTTTACAAAATACAAAAAATACAAAAATATGTATTTTACCAAAGTTTTAATTTTCTCCCTTATTTTTACAATTATTTTTCTTAATTTATGTATGACGGCTAAAGCTGCGTCATTTAATGAGGAGTATGTCTTAAAAATATTTAATAAATAATTCTTATTTTATCTTTAAAGAAAGCCTCTACAGGTGCGCGAAAAACGCAACTACTATTATCCTTATAATAATTATTTTTATGGTAAATAAAAAAAATTTTTTGGAAATTTTTTTGAAATTAATTTTTAAATTAATTATTTTTATTTAAAATTATTTGAAAAAAAAATAATTTTTTTAATTTAAATAAATAGGTGGATATCCAGACAATGTATTTTACCCGTACACGCGTCAAGTGTATTACAAAAGAATTGTTTATCCAAATTTGTATGGATATGGAAATTATTGGTAAAATGAAGAGAAATTAATTAAATAAAGATTTTATTAATTAAAAAAATTTTTTTGAGAATTTTTAAAAAATTTTTTTGAATTTTTTGAATAAATTTTGTATTAGATAATTAATAAAAAAATTATTAAAATAATTAAAAAATACAAAAAAATTTATTGTTGAATTATACTTCTAATTAAAATAATTTTTAATTAAAAAAAGACAAAAAATAATTTTTGGGAAATTAATATTAAAATAAACTAATTAAATTCGTCATTTATTATAGGTATTGTTTATTATAAAATTAATAAATATTAATTTTAAACAAAACACAAAAAAAAATAAAACTTGAAAAATACAAAAAAATACAATAATATTACTTTTAAATAAACTTGAATAAATAAACTTTACAATTTGTAATTATTATACAATTATTAAAAATAAACCTAGCCAAGTTTGTTTAAATATAATTGTAATTACAAATTGTAAAAAGTTTATATAATTCAAGTTTATTTAAAAAAAAGTTTATTTATTTTTAATTTAATAAATAAACTTTTCCAACTTTTTCCAACTTGTTCAAGTTTCTTAATTAAATAAACCTGTCCAAGTTTATTTTTTTAAATAAAACTTATTTATTATTTAAAACTTGCTAGTAATAAATTAATTTATTTTAAAGCATTTAAAGCAAGTCAATTTAAAAATCAATTAAAATAAATCAATTGCCACTCTATAAATAAATATAAATTTATTTTTAATTTTTTTATCTATTTAATATTTTTTTACTATTTCCAAAAAAATGATAATAATTTTTTTCAATTTTATGTCTTTCAATAATTAATTTAATGGAAACACTTTCTATGGAAATATATAAAATACATAAAAATGTTCCTATAAATGATACATCTTCAATTTTTATGTTGGTACTTTTTATTTTATTTAAATATTTATTTCTGTTCAAATTTTTTATATTTTAAAAAAATATTCCCAGTCCTCTTCAACGATTTGTCACATTTTTGCCCTGTTGACATTTTTAAAAATTTTTACCCTTTTGGCATTATGTCACATTTTTATTTTATTGCATTTTGTCTTATTTTTGCCTAGTTGACATTTTGTCGTATTTTAACCCTATTGGCATTTTATCGTATTTTTGCCTAGTTGACATTTTGTCGTATTTTTCCCTTATTGGCATTTTGTCTTATTTTTGCCTTATTGTTATTTTTTAAATTTCTGTCCTATTGGCATTAATTTAAATATCTCTAAACTCGTAATTTAATATCTCTAAACTTCCTGCTTTTTAAATTTCAAATCCTTGTATATCCACTTATTGATGTACTCATACCAAAAAATATTTTTATTCATTTAATAAATGGATAATAAAATTAATATTAATAGAGAATTTAATGCAGCTATTCGAATACAGGCAAGTAATTACCAACTTTTTAAATTACAATTGTAATTAAAGTTTTACAATTTCAAGTTTTAAATTTAAAGTTTATAATTAGGTATATGTTTTCAAGTTCCAAGTTTATTTAATTTTATAAAAAATTACTATTCCAAGTTTTACACTTCTAAGCTTTACAAAGACTAAGTTTTACAATTAAGTTTTTAATCTAAGTTTTAATTTTAGGTTTTACAATTTCAAGTTTATTTAATTTTAATTCCAAGTTTAATTTTACAATTAAGTTTTAATAAAGTTTCTTTACAATTCCAAGTTTTAAATTAAAGTTTTACAATTCTATTTTTAAAATTCCAAGTTTATTTAAATTTACACTTCCAAGTTTTACAATTACATAAAAATAATTGTAAAATAATCTCAATTTCAGAATTTCATGCGTAAAGCAGTCGAATTAAGACGAGCACAAAAACAACGAGATAAAGCTGCGAGCAAAATTCAAGTTTATTTTTGCTTTTATAATTAAAGTTTTAAATTAATTTAAAGGCCATAGTTAGAGGCTTCTTGGCTAGGCAACATTTAAAGAAATGTTTACATGCAGCTGTTGTTATACAGGCACATTTTAGAGGATTTTTGGTTAGAAAACAATTTGTTGAGGCAAAATGAGGATTTGATAAATTAACTGAATAAATGAGGAAAATATTTTTATTTTTTTAAATAAAATTTAAAATAAAGATTTAAGAGGGAGAATAGTTAAAATTAGCTAAAATTTTGTCTAAAAAATTTAAAAAAAAAATAAAAAATAAATTTAGAAAAGGTCCAATATTAAAATAATAAATTGTAATTTTGTTTTGATTTTTATATAATTTTTGAATGAATATTTAATTTTATTTTTATTGGTTGCAATTTATCCTTCCCCTTGCAGAGGAGATCCTTCTCCTCTTGAAGAAGAAAGAATAATATAATAGTTAAATAATATAATAGTTAATAATATAATAGATCTCTTGAAGAGGAGATCCTTCTCCTTCCCCTTGCATTAGATTCTCTCTCTCCCTTTGAATTTTCTCCAAGACCCTCCACTTTGTTATTCAGGCAATCCAATATTTTACTAAAAATATTTTTAAAATTATTTTTTTTTGTCAGCCTAAAATTTTAAAAAATTTAAAAAATAAAAAAAAATAATGTTCCCTCTCCATTTTTGACTTTACTTTTTTAAACAAAAAATATATATTTTTTTCTGTGTGAATTTTAATAATAAATTTTAAATTTATTCCAACTTGTTTTTAAAAATATTTTTTGGACATATATTTTTTACCTTAAATATTTCTTTCACAATTCCCATCTTTCTTTGTTTGTTTATTCTCTTTTTTCCTAAAAAAATAAAATAAAAAGCATCCTGTCAGGTGGGGGAATTTTTTTTAGAAAGGATGCTTTTTGCCGTGGCCAAAAATTGGAAGAAGCTCTCTAAAGCTAGCTAGTATTATGCCATGGGAAATTTTGTTAGTCTTTATATCGATCTAGCCTTTCTAAATTAAGTGAGGTCAACTGTGAAATTGAAATTTCCTTCTCTCTAATCTCGAAATTAAATTTAATACATTGGCACTCTCAGTCTGAACTCTCTATTTAGTGGACAGAATGACCTTAAGACAGAATGACCTTCATAATACAGAGAGTTTTATATATCGTAAGCTATTTTAGGGGAGAATTATAATTGTGACTATCTTCGAGGTTCTTAGAGGTTTCGATTCTGGTCTTGATTCGGGATGACCCAGATTTATGAACGGCATCTCGTCTAGGTCTGGTCTCTAATAGAGACCTTAGGGGAGAGTAAAGGGAGAATTCCATTAGGGAGAGAGGTCACAGGAGGGAGTTCATTTTAAAGAGAGCCACCTTAACGAGAGCTATTTTAGTGGGAGTATATCAGAGGGAGTCAAGGGGAGGGAGTCTACTATAAGTGAGAGTTCACTGTACGGGAAGGCCTAATAAATAAAATTTCCTCCAAAGATATAAAAACCTAAAGCTATATAGAAACTTTTCCGTTAACTTTCCCTTATTTTAGTTTCCTTCCCCAAATTTCCCATTTTAAAGAAATCTATTTTTAGCCCTCCAAAATCTCTCACACCAAACGTCAAAAGACGCAAGAGAAGAAAATTTCCCCCAATTTTGTAAATTATATTCTTTGCTCTAAAAAATTTTTCTTTTTTTTAAATATTCAAAAGACTAACTACTTTAAATTATTTTTGTATTTGTTTGGGAAAACATAAAAAAAGACTTGAAAAAATTTTTAAAAAAAGCCGGAAGAGGAAAGAAGGTAAAAAAGAGTAAAGTCAGTCTACTACATATCTCAATTTCAAAAAAATTTTTTAAACAAAGTCGATTTAAGTGTTCCTTTTCTTGCTTGTTATACACCTTTAAGAGTGTTCCCTTCTCTCTACCTCGATTTTTCCTTAAAAATATTTTTGAATTTTAAAATTAAAATTCAAGTTAAAAGAGGAGTGACGAAGGCACCGGACGAAGGCACCGGAAAAAGGAGTGACGAAGGCACCGGAAATCGGAATTCCGATTCACCTCTGCTAAGCATGTGAATCTAAAAAATATTTTTCAAAAAAATTTTTTTCTGAATTTTTAAGTTAAATTTCAAGATTATAAAATGGTTTCAATCAAATCTTCAACTTGGGCTATTCTATTAATTCAATTAGTTATTTCCTGCATAGCAATAATATCTTCTGTTGCTTTGGTTGTGGCACAGGCCCAATCGTTAGATTTAAATGGATTAACTATGGGGCCAACTTTACATTCCATTTTTGTTTGTTTTTTGAGTTTTTCGCTTCTTGGAAGGTAAATTTGTTTTTTGAAATTTTTTTCGAAATTGCTAAACTTTTTTGATGAGAATTGCATCCTTAGGGTCATTCCAGACCTCATAAAATTATTTAAAATGGACCTAAACTCTTAGAATTCTGTGAGGACATTCCCAATAGTGTTAGTTAACATCACTAAAAGTTTCATGATTTTAGCTTATTTTTAAACCAATTTTATAAACGTTTGAATTAACATAACTTGGCCCTTGGTATTATTTTCAGTTAAAGGGATATTTGTCTGTTTTTTTGACTCGTATCTCTAAAAATATTTTTTCTAGAAGTTTTGAGGGCCCTGATTACGAATCTGATATCCACTAGATTATATAAGCTAGTTAAAATTAATTATAGGACAGTTTATCACAAAAATTCTACCCAAAAATATCCTCAAAAATTTTTTCAGTTAAGAAATTTCTAAACGAGAAAAATTTTTTCATAAAATTTAAAAAATAAAAAAATAATTAATTTCCAGTTCTGTACTAGCAATGTTTGGAATGCTCTCAAAAAAGCCTCTACTTTTACTTCCAATAATTTTAATTTCAATAATTATATTTATTTTCCATTCTTTATTAATTATTCAATGGATAACCTCATGGATTTTATTAAAAGAAAAAATTTATGATATAGATTTATTTATTATTATTATTGGATTTTTATTAGTTGAATTTATTTTTATTTTAGTAAGAAAAAAAATTTTTTTTATTTAATTAAAATTAATTTTTTAAGGCAATTTATTTACAAATACGTTGCTACAGAATTCTTCAATAAAAAATATTCTGATTTTTAAGTTTATTTAAAATTCAAGTTTATTTATTTACAATTGAGCAAAATAGACGAGTAAGTTTATTTGCAAGTTTTTACAATTACAAATATTAAATTGTAATCTTAAATATTCTGATTTTAATAAAATTCTGAAAATATTCTGATTTAATATTCTGATTTGAAAAATTCTTCTGATAGTCTGAAAAAGATATTCTGATATTCTGGAATCAGAAAATACTCTGATTTTTCTGAAAATATTCTGATTTTAATAAATATTCTGATTTGAGAAATTCTTCTGGTATTCTGAAAAAAATATTCTGATGTTTTAAAAAATTCTGATATTCTGGAAAAAATATTCTGATTCTCATATATTAGAAAAATTGAATCAGAAAAATTTCCGATTAATTAAAATTTCTGATTTTAATAAAATTCTGAAAATGAGTGGTACTTGATAACTCATCATTTAATTAATTAATTCACTTTTTTATAGCCTAGACTAGACACGGATATTTCTAAAAAGTTTTGATTTTTAATATACTAAAATATTTATTCTCTCATTTGTTTATTTTCAATTTGTTTATCCTCTCCTTTTTTTATTTCGAAAACTTTTTTTATTATTCCAAAATAATTTTTCCTAAAAATAATATTAAAAAATGGTCCCAGAATTAAATAAAAATATTGATAAAAAATATTCTGTTAATTTTAATAATATAACAATTAAAAATAGAAAAAACAAAATTTATTTTCTATTAATTTTATTTTTACAATTCAATTTAAGTTTGGGACAGATGGTGCACAATGGACTTTTATTGCTTTCTTTTAGTTCAGAAATGTTTAGATACTCTGAATCGAGGTAATTCTATACTCTCAAAAAATTAGAATACATAAGTGAGGAAAATCAGAACACCGGAATTAATTTCAGAAAAATCAGAAAGAATCAGAATATCACGAACTCCTTCAGAAAATCTGAAATAATTCCAGAAAAATTCAGAAAGAATCAGAAAAAAATTTCAGAAAATCAGAACAAATCAGAATATCAAAAATACCTTCAGAAAAATCAGAATACTATTCAGAATCAGAATTTAATTTAAAAAAACTTTCAGAATCACCCTCCAAGTTTCCCTCATTCTCAACTTGTTGTGGTCTATAACAGTTGTAATTGCTTTTGTTGGAGAAGTTAAAGAATACTTAATTATTTTAATTCCACATTTTTGTCTTTCTGTTAGTTAATTAATTAATTAATTAAAAAATATTTTCCTAGATATTTTTATTGCCCTATTATTGCCTTCTTTGTTGGATTTTTATGCTCAAAATAACTCAAATATTGGCTATTACAATTACATTAATATTATTACTGGCAGGTTTGATATTAGAGTGGAGGAGATTTCAGAATTTGTAATTTTAAAAATCAGAATTTGTAATTTAGTTAAAAATACAAATTCTGGTTTATTAAAAATACAATTTGTACTTTAAAATAAATCAGAATTTGTAATTTTAAAAAGACCAGAATTTGTAATTCCTGTATTTGTAAAAATTCAGAATTTGTAAAATTAGGAATTTTCAGAATTTGTAATTTTAAAAAATCAGAATTTGTAAAATAATAAATTAATCAACTCAAATTGTAAAATATATTTAAAATCAGAATAAACCATAAAAAATTAATAAAAAATCAGAATTTTATTTAATATTTTTTGCGCACAACACACTATCCTAATTCTCATTATTTTAATCCTTTATTAACAATATTTTTCAATTTTTAATTAATTAATATTCTTATATTTTGTTTATAATAATTGGTAGACAGTTATAAAAATATTTTTTAATTTTTTAATTTTCATATTTTAATAATCATTTCCGAGTACCCTAACAATTGTAAAAAATAATTAATAAAAAATAATTAAAAGGAAATGGATTTAAAGTTTTATACCGGTAAAAATATTATAATTAAACATCGGGTTTATTAAAAATTATTAAAGCAAAAAAAAAACACAAAAAAATACAAAAGTGTATTGAGGGATAGGGAGACATAACGGTACGGATATCCGGGATTGCGGTGACAAAAATAATCTCTTGTGTGTTAGTGTTTGGTTAATAGGGCAATTAACTATTCAATGACCCAGAGGCCTTAGGTCCCAAAATCAGTATCGAGATTTTTGAAAAGCCTGGGCCTGTTCCTGGGCTTTTTTGATTTATTGGCCTGTGCCGGATCCTGTACCTGTAGACCAGGAAAAATCCAGGCCCAGGAAAAACTTAGGAAGATGGACTCTGGATACAGGAAAACCCAGGCCTTGGTCCAGGCCAAGCTCGATCTCTACTATGTCCGTCCCAATGTCTGACCCCCTATCGAGAGGACAATTTAAATTCAACTAATTAATCAGCCTCAAAACTAGCCCTCATAGACGGCGGGCAGGAGTAATATCCTTCTTCTGCTTGTATTTCATAAATTCTTTTGGGGAATAATTTCCTTCCACTAATTACAGGTTGTTGTTGTTCATTCAACAATTCTTTTTGTTCCTCTTCCAAATTTTCTTCTTTCACGGGGAATATAGGAGAATTTTTAATTAATCTATTTTTGGGTACCAAAACAATTTGTAATTCTCGAGAATGTGAAGACGACAACATTTCGCTCTCGGAGCTTTTGAATATCCGAAAAAGAAAAATTCCAACGAGGAAAATTAGGAGAAATCCACAGAAGGAGAATAGAAGTAGACCCGAAGGGAATATATGCTCTTCAATATTTTCCTCAAAATTTGTTGTTGATAGTTCTGATGAGGATATAAATGATATTGGTGAACGGTCTAATGCTGTTCCTAATAAAAATAAAATTTTAATTGGATGTGTGACGAAATGTCCTTTTTTCTCCTATGTGACGAAATGTCCTTTTTTCTGTATTTTTCTACTATGTGACCAAATGGGTATTTTCCTTGTTCATCATTTAGACATTTTGTTATTATTTTTGACCGAAATGACCATTTTCTCTAATTGACCTAAGTGCGTATTTTTTCTTTCTGACCGATATGAGCAATTTTGAATGATTTTATGTGAGGGTTAAAATGAGAGATTACAGTAACCCTAAATTAATTCCTTTAATTTATCCCTTAAAAGTACTTACTGCTTCTAAAAGTATTAGCAAATTGATTGGGAGAATAAGAATATGAGGCGGAAGTAGAAGGATAATTGGCAATAATTGAAGGTCTTCTAGGTGGGTGTTGTTGTTGAGTGTTTTGGTGTTTATTATTATTGTTGTGGTGGTGGTGGTGGTGACGATGTTTATGGTGTTTTTCTTTTCTTGTTTTGTTGGAGTCATCATCCCATCTGAAAATATTGGAATTGTATTTTTTGGGGTTTTGTTTTTGTATTTTTTTGTGTTTTTCTTGTATTTTTTGTGTTTTTCTGTGTTTTTGTATTTTTGTGTTTTTTTCTGTGTTTTCTTGTATTTTTATGTATTTTCTTGTGTTTTGTATTTTTCTGTGTTTTCTTGTGTTTTTTTTTGTGTTTTCTTTTTTTCTGTGTTTTCTTGTATTTTATCTAATTTTGTGTTTTCTTGTGTTTTTGTGTTTCATATTTACTTCAAAAAATACATTACCTTAAAAGCACCTTAGCTCCTTTCGGAATAGGCCTAGAAGTCTGTGGATCAGGCAAAAGGGACCAACTAATTTTGTTGTCAGAATATCCAGCAATAGTCATTTTATTTTTTAAATAATTTTTAATAATTTTTAAAAAATATATTAGAGTAGCGAAATATTACAAATTATCTTCTGCTTTTAAAGAAATTTTTTAATTTAAAAAATTACAAAATATGACAGATAATCTTTATATATAAATATTTATTTACATTTATTTTTGCAAAAATTTTTTTAATAATGTAAAAATTATTTTTTAAAATAATGAGAGGAGAAGGAGATTAAATACTAGTATGCATAATATATTTAAAATAAATGTGCGCAAGTTTATTTTGCACT
The DNA here is from genome assembly GCA_036172955.1 of Meloidogyne arenaria. Lineage (NCBI taxonomy): Eukaryota > Metazoa > Nematoda > Chromadorea > Rhabditida > Meloidogynidae > Meloidogyne > Meloidogyne arenaria. The sequence goes on along the minus strand of JARQAB010000033.1, from coordinate 188,918 downwards.
TTTTGACGTTATTAAGAAAAGTTTGTTTGGTGTAATGTTAATTCATTTTAAAGCGGCTAAAACGCCTTAAGGAGTTGGAAAAAATAGAAGCTTTAGATTATCCCTTAGTGACACCCCTTGTTATTTAGACAGAAACATACTATATGCCAAACATTATTTGTATATATCAGGGAACGAGCCGACAATAAAACAAAATTCTCGATACCCGAAAATTGGAAATTCCCGACGTTTTTTGGGGCGGGAATTCCCGAAAATCGGGAATTTTGTGTTATTGTCGGCTCGTTCCCTACTATAAATATACAAAGTGCCTAGAAGTTTGTGGATCAGGCAAAAGAGAATTTTTTGAAATTTTATCCCGATAGAACTTCGATACCACGTCAACCTCGATACCACGTTATTGACTAGAAAGTTTTATTGGAAGAGAAACATTATATCGAAATTCTAATTATTTAGCCCAGCAAAGTCAACAGGCTGTCGAAATAAAATTTATGTCCATTAGCGTGTTTCAAAATATTTTTAAAACAGAAAAAATTTTTGAGTTTTTTAGCGCACATGGAAAGGTAAAAATGATGGAAAATGAGAGAGAAAAACCGAAAAAATTAAATATTAGCAATAAATTATTTAAATATTAAAAACATCCGGAAACACACACATTTTTTTAATCTTAAAAAAATATTTCAAATTTTTTAAAAGAGAGTGAATAACTATTAAATATTTTTAAATTGTAAAATAAGGGATTGGAATTATCGTTCAAGCAGTGTAAAATAAAAATAATTTTTTTTTGATTTTTTAATTTTATTTTTTTGATAAAAATTGGGTTCAAAAATATAAAAAAATATTTTTGAAAAAATTTCTGAAAATTTTGAAAATTTATTTAAAATTTTCGAGAATTTTTGAAAATTCCTTTAAAAACAAGCAAAAAAATAGGCTTTTCTAAAGCCTATTTTTACGTAAATATTTATCATATATTTAATTTGATAAATATTATAGTTAGTATATTTTTATGTATTTAATAAATCCCCTTTTAAAATGATTAGGAAAAAAGGGGAAATATATTGTTTTGTCTTTCAAAAATAATAATTTATTTTTAAATTAAAGTCTGTCTGTAGAAATATGTGTAGAAACAGACTTGTTAATTATTAAAAAAATTTTATTTTTAATTTAGAAAGGAAAGCTTAAAATAAAAATAAAAAAAAATAATAAATAAATTAATTTTGTGGGGAGATTAAAGCAAAAAAAATATTTTTTTTGTATTTTTAGTATGTAGATATACGTAAAGGTATTTTAATAATTAATGTCTTTTTTGTGTGACATATCTTTTTTACTATTTTATTATTTTTTTAAGTTTGACGATATTACTTAAAATATTATTTTGTTAATAATAGTGAAGAAAATTATTTAAAAAAATATTTTTGGATTAACTAAAAAAATTTTTTCCTAATTTAAGTACTTGAATAGGGTATATAAACGAGTTTGGGGCTTCCTCTATATTTTTTAGAATTATTTTAGAAAAAAATAAAAAATAAATTTAGAATGATATCAAGTACAAAAATTTAAAAATTTTTTTGAAATTTTTAAAGAAATATTTAAAATTAAAAAAATTTTTTTTTTAATTTTTCAAAAAAATCCACTTGAAAGTACACAAAAATAAACAAACTTGTTTTTACTTAAAATTATTGTAAAATTAAATAAACTTGATTTTAAAATTGCCTTATTTTTTTTTAAAATTCAACTTGTATTAAAATAAATAAAAATACAAAAGATTTAAAAAAAGTTTTGTACTAGAAATAAGTTTATTTAACAAAGTTGAGTTAGAAAAGGTTGGAAAATAAAAAAAGAATAATTGTAATTACAAATTGTAAAAAAAGTTGGGAAAAAAGTTGGAAAATTATTAGTATAAAAGTATTAGAAAAATTCCAACTTTAATTCATTCTAAAAACCTTAAAATAAACTTGAAAACTCGAAATACTAAAAATACAATCTTAAATTAAATAAACCTATAATACAACTTAAAATAAACTTTAAATAAAACCTGCAAACTTTAAATAAATTTGCAACTTGAAATACAACCTTAAATTTAAATAAACTTGAAATACAACCTTAAATTTAAATAAACTTGAAATTCAACTTTAAAATAAACTTGGAAACTTGCAAATTTTACAAAATACAAAAAATACAAAAATATGTATTTTACCAAAGTTTTAATTTTCTCCCTTATTTTTACAATTATTTTTCTTAATTTATGTATGACGGCTAAAGCTGCGTCATTTAATGAGGAGTATGTCTTAAAAATATTTAATAAATAATTCTTATTTTATCTTTAAAGAAAGCCTCTACAGGTGCGCGAAAAACGCAACTACTATTATCCTTATAATAATTATTTTTATGGTAAATAAAAAAAATTTTTTGGAAATTTTTTTGAAATTAATTTTTAAATTAATTATTTTTATTTAAAATTATTTGAAAAAAAAATAATTTTTTTAATTTAAATAAATAGGTGGATATCCAGACAATGTATTTTACCCGTACACGCGTCAAGTGTATTACAAAAGAATTGTTTATCCAAATTTGTATGGATATGGAAATTATTGGTAAAATGAAGAGAAATTAATTAAATAAAGATTTTATTAATTAAAAAAATTTTTTTGAGAATTTTTAAAAAATTTTTTTGAATTTTTTGAATAAATTTTGTATTAGATAATTAATAAAAAAATTATTAAAATAATTAAAAAATACAAAAAAATTTATTGTTGAATTATACTTCTAATTAAAATAATTTTTAATTAAAAAAAGACAAAAAATAATTTTTGGGAAATTAATATTAAAATAAACTAATTAAATTCGTCATTTATTATAGGTATTGTTTATTATAAAATTAATAAATATTAATTTTAAACAAAACACAAAAAAAAATAAAACTTGAAAAATACAAAAAAATACAATAATATTACTTTTAAATAAACTTGAATAAATAAACTTTACAATTTGTAATTATTATACAATTATTAAAAATAAACCTAGCCAAGTTTGTTTAAATATAATTGTAATTACAAATTGTAAAAAGTTTATATAATTCAAGTTTATTTAAAAAAAAGTTTATTTATTTTTAATTTAATAAATAAACTTTTCCAACTTTTTCCAACTTGTTCAAGTTTCTTAATTAAATAAACCTGTCCAAGTTTATTTTTTTAAATAAAACTTATTTATTATTTAAAACTTGCTAGTAATAAATTAATTTATTTTAAAGCATTTAAAGCAAGTCAATTTAAAAATCAATTAAAATAAATCAATTGCCACTCTATAAATAAATATAAATTTATTTTTAATTTTTTTATCTATTTAATATTTTTTTACTATTTCCAAAAAAATGATAATAATTTTTTTCAATTTTATGTCTTTCAATAATTAATTTAATGGAAACACTTTCTATGGAAATATATAAAATACATAAAAATGTTCCTATAAATGATACATCTTCAATTTTTATGTTGGTACTTTTTATTTTATTTAAATATTTATTTCTGTTCAAATTTTTTATATTTTAAAAAAATATTCCCAGTCCTCTTCAACGATTTGTCACATTTTTGCCCTGTTGACATTTTTAAAAATTTTTACCCTTTTGGCATTATGTCACATTTTTATTTTATTGCATTTTGTCTTATTTTTGCCTAGTTGACATTTTGTCGTATTTTAACCCTATTGGCATTTTATCGTATTTTTGCCTAGTTGACATTTTGTCGTATTTTTCCCTTATTGGCATTTTGTCTTATTTTTGCCTTATTGTTATTTTTTAAATTTCTGTCCTATTGGCATTATGTCGCATTTTTGCTTTATTGACATTTTTCAATTTACCATTTTGTCTGTACATTACTATTAGTTATTTTGTTCTTTTGGTTATTTTTCTTTTTCTATAACCTTTATTTCTCTGTAGTCTCCTCATTTTTAAAATTATTTTTATTTTCCTTTTCTCTATTTTGTTCGCCTTTTCTTGCCAATTTTTCTATTTATTTTTCTCTATTTTTTTAACAAATTTTGTATTGTTAAAGAGAATTTTTTGTTCAAAGTTTGTCCAATTATTCATTCGTTTCTTAGGGCAACCGCTTTTAATTTCTTAAAACTTTTCGCTTTTCTTTCAAGATTGTTTGCTTTGTCTTTAAATTTAAAAGAAAGGCTTTCCTTTTTTAGAAGCAATTTTTCAATGTTAAACGATGCTGCATCGTCTAAAATTTCTTTAATGGAAGAACCTCAAGTTTCTGTTGCTGTTAATAATAATCTTTTGGAGGTTTTTTAAACTTTTATTAAATTTTAAAGGACAGTCAGACCTCACTTATAGTACTCCCAATTAATAACCACCCCCTTTTTTCTGTTTCCCAAAAGGGGGACCTTTTTGGGGGAAAAATGGGGGAAGGAGGCCTTTTTGTGAAAAGCCTCTATTAAGCAGTTAATAAAGCACTAACTTTGACTAATAAAATTTAATTTGGGATATTTGGAAGTAAAAGGGTAGCGACCTTTATAAGCTTTTTTGGTTCATAATGGAAGAAGAGGTGGGATCAAGATGGGAAATCACTTTGGATACTCATGTTTTACATTTTCTAAGATTTGGTTCCCCACTTGATGAAGAATACCCCCTCTAATCGCTACCCTTTATTCACAGGGGTATCAGTGGGTTTATCCTATAATAGAGGTCTGACTCGTATCATTTTTTACAGCACAAGAATGGTGGTGGAGACAATCTTGTGGACTTCTATATTGGACTTGGATTGGCTATTAGTTCGAGCATATTTATTGGTTCCTCCTTCATTATCAAAAAGAAAGCTTTAATTAAATTGGCTAGTGTATCTGGTGATTATGCACAGAGGGCTTCTGAAGGAGGTTATGGATATTTGAAGGAGTGGCTTTGGTTTGTTTTTATTTTTTTTTATTTGAAAAAGGTTCGATGTTGAGTAGAGGGGGTTATTTCTCATTTTTTCTATTTACTGATGGCTAGCATTTTTACTAGGAATTGTGGATGGGTAGGGTTACTCGAAACCCTGGACTTCTTATTTCTCGACCTGACCTTTCTCTGTTAGGGATTAGAAACATGAGAATATTAGTTGGTCTGGGTTGGGTTCTATTAATGTAAGTCCAACGCCTAGGTCAACTTTTAGTCAAGGAGAGATCGGGGGCTGAATCCCTGGAGGTTTTCCTCATTCTTTGATTTTCTTTGGCCGTTGTCTATTAGAACCTAAAATTTGAAAAGTTCTTGACCTTGCGTCATGGGGAAATCAAAGTCTGAATCCGTGTCGATTTTCTATTACTTCCAAAAATATTTTTTTAATTAGGTGGATGGGCGTAATTACAATGGGAATTGGAGAAGCTTGCAATTTCGCTGCTTATGCTTTTGCTCCAGCAAGTTTAGTGACTCCAATGGGGGCTTTGGTTTGCTTTTTCTTCTTATTTAATTTTTTTTATTTTTTAAATTTAAAGAGTGTTCTAGTAACCGCTGTCCTCTCCTCTCGAATGCTTAAAGAACGCTTAAATTTATTGGGAAAAATTGGATGTGCAATTTGTCTATTAGGTTCAACATCTATCGTTATTCATTCGCCTAAAGAAGAGGAAGTGTCGTCTATGAGAGAATTGGCTGAGAAAATGAGAGATCCAGGTTTCTTAATTTTTTAATGGGGAAATTTTTTTGACTTAATATTAGGGCAGAAAATGTTTCTAAAAGCCTAAAATTATCTAAAGGATCTTTTCGAACAATAAACTAAAATTTAACATTTTGTATGGTTACTTTTTAAGACTCGTTTTTTGATAATTATAGGCCAACTATTTCTTCCGTTCCTTTTGTAGTACATGTCAATTTTTGGTCATATTCAAGTTTTTAGAATTTTCAGCTTCTAGTTTTATCTGGCTCTTTCCGTCTTCCATTTTTTATTTTCCCTTATTCCGCTCTTAAAAATGCGGAATGGCCCATCCGTTTTATATAGATCTTCAAACTTCCCTCTCTCTTTTTCCTCTTCATTCTCTTATATTTTAAAAATTTTCTTTCAAAAATTTCTCTTTTCAGTATTCATCACCTACGTAGCTGTAGTTTTTGCCATAACTCTAGTTTTTGTGTTTTATGCCGCCCCTCGTTATGGCCATACAAATATTCTTGTATACATTTCAATATGTTCATTAATTGGATCTCTGTCAGTTATTTCTGTTAAAGGACTTGGATTGGCAATTAAAGAAAGTATTACTACTAAAGAACAATTTACTAATTGGTTTGTTTAAAAAAAATTTTTTGGGATTTTTTTGAGATTTTTTGTGTCTTGTAAAGTTTGGCTATTCGCATTAGGGCCGTAATTAGGATTTTTTCGGAGGAAGGCGTAGGGGGCAAGGGGAGAAAATTTTTGTCTGCCGAATTTTTTGCGGGGATTAAAATTTTTGGGAATTGGCCTGGCTATTTTTTGGGAAATTGGAGCCGCCCTGGCTATGGCCCTGGTCCGCATCTTTTATTGTAGATTTTTTTAAATTAATTGAGGATTGTAGCTGACCCACATTTTTGTTAGTCTAGAACTTCTTCCCATTTTTTTTAATTTAATAAAAAAAATTTTCTTTAAAGGTTAACATGGTTTTGGTTAATTGCTGTTCTCTCCTGTATATCTATACAATTAGTTTATCTAAATAAATCTTTGGATATTTACAACACGTCTATGGTTTATTTTTTAATTTTTAAATTTAAATTTGGATATATTCTTTTTTTCGAAATTAGTTATCGGAAATGGAGAGGGACCTTTGATTTTTTTCTTTTCGGAATTCTAATTTCTATAAAATTAAAATTTATTTACTTTTTTCTTCTTTTTAAAGGTAACACCAATATATTATGTTTTCTTTACAAGTTTTGTAATTTTGGCTAGTTCAATATTGTAAATTTTTTTTTTAATTTTTAAATATTTTCTTTAATTTTTAAAATTTTTTGTAGATATAAAGAATGGTCATGTTTGGGTGCAAGTGATGTAATTGGAAATGTTATTGGGTTTTTGACTACAATTATTGGAATATTTCAAGTATATTTAATTTTTTTTCTTTTTTCAATTTTTGTTGACCACTGAATATGGAGATTTTTTAGGCTCTTGTTTCTATATACTCGTAGAAATCTCTATTTAAGATACATACGTTTAAATTTGTTTGACCATTGTGGATGAGAGAGCTAGCTACTTAAGCGATAAAGCCACCACTAGTGATGGAAAAGTTCCGGAACTGGAACTGAAGAAATTCAAAAAGCAGTTCCATAACTGGAACCGTTTCCAGTGAAATTTTGGAACTTTTCCATCACTGGCCGCAATCCTTATTTAAGATACTCCTCATTATAAGGTTTAAATTTTTACGACTCGTGTAGATATTCTCATATAGTTGAGAATTAATTACGTCTTCCTTTCAATTTTTTTAATTAAAAAAATTTTTTTGTTTAAAGATGCAATTATTCCGAGATATAGAAATTGGTTCAATTAAACGTTTTCGTTTATTATGTTCAACAAATCAATATGTCAGAAATTCATCTCAACATCAACACCACCAACAACAACGTGAACATAATCGAAGTCCAACAGGTAGCGTAACAAGTAGTATTTCTAGAGTTGATGCTGTAATGTCTGAAGTTGGTTAAAAAATTTTTTTTAATTGAATTTTTTGTGGAATATAAAAAGTTGAATCTCCCAAAATATAATGAAGGGATTGAAAAAAATATTTTTTAAAGCAATTTGGTAAATTAAAAAGCAAATCTTAATGAGAATTATTACTCTGGGATAGGACCCTCTCTGTCTTGAAAGGTTTTGGCCCTATCTGAAAATAATGCGGCAATCACTTTTTTTCCTTCATTTTTTCCTTTCCATATTTTTCCTTATTTTGTACAGAAAGGTCAGACTTTTTCCCTCGTTCACTTCCAATGAATTTCCCTGTGGCATGTTCATATGTAATAGAGAAAGGATTAAAAGCAAAAAATAAAAAATATTACATTTTTGTGTTGTCTGACAGCGAACACGGACAGAACACACGGACGAACACGGGCAGACAAACACGGACGGACACAGACGGTCAAAAGACGGACGGACTCGGACAGAAAACACGGCCGAACACGGACAAACAAAACACGGACTAACTCGGACAGACGTTTTGTCTGTGAGTGTTTTACTCACACACATCGGACAGAAAAAAAGTAAATGCTCACAAAATTAAAGAAAAATAATCCTATTGCGTTTATAGTCTTAAGGCACAATTCAGAAATAGAGAGAAAATATAAGAAAATTAACCATTTTTAAGAATAAGGAAAAAATGTGATTGCCGCATTATTTTCAGATAGGGCCAAGGTTTTGTTAAATATCGAAATCTATAATTATTATATGAGGGGAGATTCAACTTTATATATAAAAAAAGAAAAAAATTTTTTGGAAGGAGAATAATTAGGAGATGAGTGGAAAAATAATAAAAAAAATTTTTTTTGAGAATTTTGTGAGAGGATTTTGTTTGTGTATCGAACTGTAGGAGTGTAGTTCATTTTTCTCCTTCCAAAAATTTATAAAATTTTATTCGAATTTTTCTCTCATCCTTTAAATTAAAAAAATTTTTTTGCAGTATATTTTACCCCATTTATTAATTTCTTTTTTTTTTTAATTTTATAAAATTATTTTTTTAAGTATGTACTACAATTTTAGCTCATTATATTGGCCATTTTGTATATTCAAAAATTCTTTTTTTTCTATAATTGTATTTCTTTATTTTTAAAAATTCCAATTTTTGACTAAAATAAATTTAAGAAATTTTTATTCTCTTCCTTTTATGGGAAAAAATTTAAAAAATAATTTTAAGTAAGAAAAAAAAATTTTTTTAACAATGTCTAGTTGAAAAATACTAAAAGAATAATAATAGAAAATTTTTCAAAATTAAAAATATCTAAAATTAAAAAAAAAGAAAAAATAAAATTATAATTTCTATGAGAGAGAAAGTATAAGGAGTATTATTTTTATTTTTTTTTATTTTTATTTTGTAATTTAAAAGAAATTAATTTTTTTTTAATTTTTTTGGTGGTCACTTACTTAAAAATTATTTTGAAATTGAAAAAATTTTTTTTTTAATAAAAAAAAATAAATCTTTTATTTTTCTTCTGTCCACATGTTGACCCGTTCAATTAATTAATTTTTTAAATTTAAAAAATAAAAATAATTTTAAAAATTATCGCGATGAAATTGTTGTCCACTAAAAGAAGCAGAAGGTTGTTGTTTATTTAATTGTTGTTGTTTATTTCCTTCACTTTCTTCACTAAAATTACTTGAAGAATATCTTTGATTACTTGTAGAAGCATTCCCCCCTCCCCCTCCCCCTCCAATTTTTAAATTTCCTCCACTATTTAAATATAATTGTGTTAATGTTTGTGAAGGCTGTGTTGCTAACTGCCGCAAAGAGGAACCTAAACATTCTGAACCGAGATGCCGGAAAGGTTCAAATTGTGAAACCTGAAGGAAAAGGAAAAAAAGGTTATTTATAAATTAAAAATAAGAAAAGTAAACTCTTCCGGAAACTATATTTACAAATTAGAGAATTAATTTTGTTATTTTTACAAACTAGAAAATTAAATATATTTCCGGAAAAAATATAAAAAGTTAGATTGTTGAATGTTTCCGGAAAGATATTATTTATAAACTAGAAAATAAGGCTTTCCGGAAAGAATTAATTTTGTTGTTTTTACAAACTTTTAACTAAATATTTCCGGAAAATATAATTAAAAGTTAGATTGTAAAACTTATCCGGAAAGAATAAATTCTGATATTTTTACAACCTTTAAACTAATTCCGGAAAAAAGTTAAAAGCTAGATTGTAAAGGTTTCCGGAAAACTATTACAAACTAGAATATAAAACTTTCCGGAAAAATTAATTCTGGTATTTTTACAAACTAGAATATTAATTCCGGAAAACTTTTCCGGAAAACTAAAAATTAATTAATTTATATATTTACTTGTGCAACAATTCTAGACAGTTTTGAAGGCTGTGTTGAACTCTGACAACAATGATCTTTTAATGCATTAATATATGTTGAATTAAATCGTTCAACGGAAGTTTGGGTAATCATTCCAGAAATACTTGGTCCAACTTTAAACATTTGTAAAACAATCAAAGAAGCTAAGCAAGGAATATCCCAGTCAATAAGCATCCGAAAGTTGTGGGCAACTGCGGTAACTTCACAAAACCATTTACTCCATTCTACAGGTAATTCGTCTGTTTTGAGACAAATACCACCTTCAAACCAAAAGTCTTCTGGTATTTGTGCAGTCCTTTTAAAAATATATAATTATGTAAATGTTTCCGGAAAATATATGTACAAAACAGAAAATAAATTCCGAAAAATATACCCACAAACTAGAAAGTTTCCGGAAACAATTTTGTGCACTTACAAACTTGAAAATAAATATTTCGAAATATTCCGGAAGGTTTAAGGGGAATATTTACAGAATTAAACGTTTTCCGGAAATGTTTTCAAACTTCCGGAAAACATCTATAAACTTAAATAATTTCCGGAAGGTACCTAAATGGTTTCCGGAAAATATTTGCAGACTTAAATATTTTCGAAACTATTTATTATTATATTTTATTACTTTAATTCAGCCCAACGAAACGCCTGACGAACAGCAAAAATAGGGAAAAAGTTGTGGAGTATAAGTAAACGCAACTCTGCTTCATTCAACTCTACAATATCAGGTATTCGACGAGCAAATCCCCAAATATTTTGAAGTTCTAGTTCCAATATAGAACAAAATTCATTTAAAGATAGACGCTGTTTCTGAATATTAAAAATAATATTTTTTAATTTTTCCCCCATTTTTTCTTACAATTTCTCTTCTGCATGCCGTATTAAGTTGCCCATGTATTTCATTAAAAGCTTTAGAAATAATTGTTAAAATGGGAAGGGGCGGACTTTGAGCAGGTTCGGGTTGCCCTAAACTAGACATTTGAAAAGATGTTGATGATGATGGAGAAGTAATTGAAGAACTTTTTACTTTAGAAGGAAGACGTCCTCTACGCCCTGTTAAACTACCAAAACGGACAATCTTAAAAAAAATATTTTCTTTTAATTATTAAAGAATATTTTTTTTGAAATTAAAAAAATATTTTTTTGTTACCTCTCGAACCATTCCAACATCCAAACATTTTTGAAAACGACAATATTGACAACGTGAACGATATTTTTTGTCAATTCTAAAATGAAAAATTTAAATTTAAAAATTAAATTTTTACAAAATATAAACTTACGGGCATTTTTTCTCGCCAGAACAAACATATTGTGACTTTTTCTGTACGGTTCGTTTGAAGAAACCTTTACATCCTTCACAAGTTAATGCTCCATAGTGTTGACTTAAAAATTATTAATAATAGAACTTGGAAATCGCAAACTTAAGAATTAACGTTTCCGGAAAAGTTTATAACTTAAAAAATTAATTTAATTTTCCGGAAAAGGTTTACAAACTTAAATAACAATTCAGAAACTATTATTACAATCTTAAAAAATTAACTTTTCCGGAAAAGTTTGCAAACTTAAATATTATTTAATTCCGGAAAACATGTTTTCCGGAAAACATTTGCACACTTGAATATTAATTAACTTTTCCGGAAAAGTTTGCAACCTTAAAAATTATTTGAATTTCCGGAAAACATTTGCACACTTGAATATTAATTAACTTTTCCGGAAAACATTTGTAAACTTAAATAAACATCCTGAAAATATTATTACAAACTTAAAATTAATTCCGGAAAATATAAAATTTACAATACATTATAATCCAATTTATTAATTAATTTAAAAAATTTTTCTAACCAAACAGCGTAGTCATTACAAACTGCACAAATCTTAGATTCATCCACTTGAGAAAATTCGTCATCCATTTGATGATGGGATGATGATGTAGATGGTGATCCTCCACTAATAAAAGCAGCTTGTCCACCAACATTTTGGCATATTCCTGTATTTGATGAAGACGTGACTGCTGTGGATGTGGAAGAAAATGCTGCAGACAACATTGCAGCAGAGAGGGGACTGCCACGGATAGATTGAGGAAGGTGAGGAACAACGGAAGTCATTGCTGAAGGTGGAATTTGTGGGATAATGTTGGTTCCACCTTGAACAACATTAATATGTTGTGGATCTTGTGGAGTGGTAGAAAACATTCTTTAAGAAAGAAAATAAATTTCAGAAATAAAAAATAATAACGAACTTAGGAATTTATTTATCCGGAAAATGTTTAATATGTACTTAGAAACATTTTCCGGAGAGATATGAATTAATTTGAATTTTTCCGGAAATATTTGCAAACTTAAGAATTAGTTTTTACTTTTCCGGAAAACGTTTACAAACTTAAAAATTATTTATATCTTTACGGAAAACTTAGGAATTTTTTTACAAACTTACCACATTTACCGGAAAGATATAAATTAATTTATATCATTCCGGAAAATGTTAAAAATTACAAACTTAAAAATTAATTTTTAATTTTTCCGGAAAATGTTTACGAACTCAAGAATTAATTTTTATTTTTTCCGGAAAATATTTACAAATTTAAAAATCTACCCTTCAAATCCTCTCATTAAATTTGCCGCCGATGTTTGCTGTGCAACTAAAGCAGATGCTTCCATAAAATGCTGCTGCTGTTGTCCAGCCATAGTTAATATAGAAGGGTTGTGTTGTTGTTGTCTTTGTTGATTCATTGTTGTAACAACCGAACAACTTATAGTCTGACGTCTTTGTTGTTGTTGTGAATATGTTGGTTGTTGATGTTTTTGTTGTTGGGGATGTTGGAATTGTGACATTGTAAATTGTTGTTGTAATTGTAAAGGTAATTGCATTTGTGATAAAGAATTTCCGGAAATGAGAGATGTTGGCGAGAGAGACGAAGAGGAAGAAAATGGGGGAGAGGTTGTTGCGGAAAGTTCAAAACTTAAAAAATAAGAGAGAAATAAATTCAAGTTTGCGAAATAATTATTTATATTACTGTAATTTATTTAAGATTATTAAACTTTCCGGAAACTTAAAAAGTTTTTAACTTTTCCGGAAAATATCTACATATGTTTAATCTTTCCGGAAAATGTCTACAAACTTAAAAAATAAATTCTTTCTTTCCGGAAAATGTTTACAAACTTGAAAAATAATTTAATCGTTCCGGAAAATGTTTCAATCTTTCCGGAAAATGTTTACTAACTTAAAAAATAAATTATTTCTTTCCGGAAAATATCTACTAATATTTACAATCTTTCCGGAAAATATTTACAATCTTAAAAATTAATTTATATCCTTCCGGAAAATGTTTCATTTTTTCCGGAAAATGTTTACAAACTTAAAAATTAATAACATTATATTTTGTTCTCTTACCCTCTTAACAGAAATGCTGGATGTGTTGCTGGAAATAAATTTTTGTAAGGTGACCAAGAAGGAAATGGAGTTGTTTGTGTTGATGTTATTGTATTACTGTTATTATCAGTATTGTTTGTAGTAACCAAAAGTTCTTGTTTAATTGAAGAAGAAACTTCAGGTATTAATGGGCGAAAGGATGAACTACTTGCTTCGCTTTGTTGTTGATCCTCCATTGGTCTAGTATTTGACGTTGACTGTTTTTCAACTGATTGGGATTTTCTCTGAAAATAAAATTTTTTGAAGAATAATTTAGTGAAAAAAATATTTTTCTATCCTAACATATAGTAAATTTTATTAAATTAAATTTATAAGAAATTTGGAAACTTTAGTTTGGTCTATTAAATTAATGTATATGTGCATTAGATTTTCTCCTATTTATTATTTTATGTAAATATTAAGCTTTAAAAAATAATAATAACACTGTATTGTAATTTAAAGGACACCTAAATAACGTCAAATAAATATTTATTAGACAATCAAAAAAATTTTTTTCTTAATTTTTTTTTGTTCTAGAAAATCTCGAAAAGATAAAGAAAATATAAATTAAAAAATATAAATTATAATTACATCATCAAAACTTTAATTTTTAATGTGCGCAAAATTTAAATACAACGGCACGGCCTTAAAAAAATTTTTTTCTTGCGCACAAAAAAATTATTTTTTTTCTCTCATTTTCTCTTTTTGGATTAAAAAGCTTTATAGGCGCAAAAATGTTTCCCTCTTTAGCTGACACAAAAAGGATTATTATTGCTTTGACTGGAAAACCTTTTTACCTTATTTTTATTTATAAATAGTCGCGCACCGTTCAGGGCTTCTCCCTCTCATTTAAAGAAAGTAAACGAAAAAAGCGTCACTAAAAAGGGAGAAAACTAAAAAAAGGTTGAGAGAGAGACTGACTGACGTTATTAAAAGTCTAATCCATTAAGGGAATAAAAAATAAAATTTTAGAAAAAAAATGGCAGAAGATAAACGACCAAAATATGTAACGGAGTATAAGGGAACGGATCATGAATGGAAAGGGAGAAAAAAATTGTGGCACAAAATAGAAAAAATAAATGTTTTTATTGGACTGCTAAAAGCTGAAAATTATTAGAACCCATTAATAAATTAAATATTATAGTACAGACTTGTACAGTTAATCTATGTTTTTGTGAAGGGGGAACTTAATGGATCGTATAAAGATAAATTAAAAACAAAGTTATTTTTGGAAGGAAAATAGTAGTTTGGTTTAGAGATTAGAACGAAGATGAGAGCTTGTTATTTTAAAATCTTGGCTGCCTCAAAAAAATTTTTTTTGGAGATATTGACCAGGGCTGGAGAATTTTGAATTTTAGAAAGTGGAAGACGGAAGCGGAAGGCTCAAAAAAGGTGGGATTCTGCGGAACGCGGAAGCGGATCCAGCCTTGATATCGACCTTGAATTTTGACTCAGTCCTCATCCCGGCCTCTAGTTTAGGGTATAAAGAAATTAAATTAGAAATACAGAGACCCCTACAAAGAAAGAAACCTCTCATATAAATAAAAATGTCGTCTATATCGAGAGTCTATTTAAAAAAGTTTTCAACTAGGCAGAGATTAATATTAAAAATAATATAGAACAGAGATTCTCCAAAAAGTCTGTTGAAGTCACAGCTAATTTGTCTCATTTTAAAGAAGGAAAAGTGGTCATAAAAATATGTAGAGTAGTCTAGATTAGAGATCAGAATGAGTCAAGAGATCCTTCTTGTTTTTATTTAACTCATGACTTTTTAAGGAGATAAATTTTTCTTTAAAAAAACAAGGGATAAAATTTGTTATTTAAATTAATACTAAATATATATAAATAAAATAAATTTACTTTATATTTATATACCTTTCCTTATCCATCCTTTCCCCTTACTTTTTCTGTTAAGCACCACCCTCTTTTTTAATAAAAAAAATTTATTATTTTTATTAAAATTAGGCCCAGTTCCTTGTTTAGTGTTCAAAATAATTAACCGAATTGATAGGGAAAGGTAGGAGAGAAAAGGAGATTTAGTTGGATTAGCGGGGGTGGAAGGAGGAGGGGGGGGGGAAGATTAGCGGGGGTGAAAATAAAAATAGTAGAAGAGCAAAAGTATATATAGAAAATTTTGTAGCCAATAGAAAAAAGTAAAAAAAAAGAAAAGAATTTAACCCAATCGGATTTTGAAAGTGTGGGAGGGGATATAAAACAAAAAATGATTTTTCTATATTTGAAGAATTTTGTAGTTTTTTGAGGATTTTGATAATTCTTAGCACATTTTTGGAAAATATTTGAGTAATTGATATTTTTATTTTAAGAAAAATCCTAATTATTTAAAGAATTAATGTGTGGGAGAGGTAGGCGGTTTAATTAATTAAATCAGAATTAAGTTTACAAACTTGATTTTATATAAAAACCAGAATTAAAAGTTGATTTAAAACTTAAAAGTCAAACTTAAGTATCAAGATGGGAATAATTCTGTTTTAATAGAATTCAGAATTAAAATCAGAATTAAATATTATTCTCAAGAAAAACCAGAATTCTGGTTTTAGTAAAAAACAGAATTAAGTCTAAATCAGAATTTAGGTCTTAAACTAAATCAGAATTCTGATTTAAAAAAATCAGAATTTTAGTCTTAAAATAAATCAGAATTAAATATTATTCTCAAGAAAAACCAGAATTCTGGTTTTAATAAAAATCAGAATTATGTCTATATCAGAATTTTTGTCTTACACTTAATCAGAATCCTGATTTAAAAAACATTAGACACAAAACCAGAATTATTATTTAAATTCAAGTTTACAAACTCAAGTTTATCCAAGTTTATATTTATTTAAAAAATAATCAGAATTAAGGTCAGAAATACCCCAATAAACAACATTTATTTTATTAAAAATATGCAGCGGTCATTTTTACTGTCTACATATTTTTGTCCATTTTTTTTTAAATTTCTGCTGACCATATCGCAACATCTCCTTCCTTCCTTCACCTTTTATTTTTATACACCTTTATTTAAATTAATTTTTTTGTATTTTTGTTTTTTAAAATTCTCTTTTCTAAAAATTTATCGTCATCATCTTTTTAGCTTTTTAGAGGGTTTTTAGTATTTAAATAAATTTTTTTTATTCAATTTTTTTGCTACTCCTTTTAGTATAAAATAAAAAATAATTTTTTTTTGGTGACGGATGTTGCGATGAAGGAAGGAAAGGAAAAAAATTAAAAAGGTTGCTTTACAGTTTTTGTAATGCTTATACCTAAAGACAATGTTTTGTTGACTAATCAGATTGAAAGGGAGGCGAATAAATAAAAATAAATAAAAATTGTGATTTTGAAGTGAGTAAAGAGGTAAAAAAGGAGAGGGAAAACAAATTAAGATTAAAAAAATAAATAAATATTAGTTAATAATTATTAGTTGTAAAAATTTAAATAATTATTAGTTGTTGTGAATTAATGTTTTACAAACTTAGAAATAAGTAATTAAGCTTAAATTTGCAAAATATGTATTAATTTCCGGAAAAATATAATATATATACACACTTTCCGGAAACGTTAATATTATAATGTTAGCGGAAAAATATTACAAAACTTATCCGGAATATTTTATTAAAAATAATGGATTCCGGAAATAAGATTACAAACTCAAGAAATGTATTCTAGCAACCTTTCCGGAAAAATACAAATTTTCAGGTTTAGAAATTTTCCGGAAACGTTTTAAGCCTTTTTTTATTATAAACCTTACGGAATATACCTATAATTACAAATAATATTCCGGAAATAAATGATTTAAGATTACAAACTTAAACCTATTAAAATCTCTCCGGAAAAAATATTAATTTTTAACTTTTCCGGAAAATATAAAATATTAAAATATTTAAAAAATTAAACTCACATCCTCATCAATTAGAGTATCAATAATTTGTCTAAGTAGTTGATCATCAGCCATAGAATCCCCTTGTTGTTCCACAGTATTTAATGTTTGTTGTTGTTTATCCTGTTCTGGAGATTGCCCAGCCCCAAATAATTCATCCATTGAAAGACTTTCGAGTGAACGAGATAATTGCTGTTCAAAATGGCCAAGTGGCGGGTTCTGCAAAAATTTATTAAAAACAATTATTATTATATAATTACTAAAAAAATTTTTCTTTTTATAAAAGTTTTGTTCCCGCCTTCTCTTGCAAAAAAAAACAAAATACCACAAAAACATTAAAAAACGACAATAGACCAAGGAAAATGACGTTTTGGCAAAAATAAGATTTTTAAAGAGTTTGTATTGTATGAAGGGTGTTTTACTATCTTGAAACTTTTTTGGAACCCTTTTTTAGTTGTTTTTAGTGTTTTGGTGTTTTTATGTGGTGTTTTAATGGTTTAAAGATTGCAATATTTTTTTAAAATGTTTTTATGTTTTGTTTTTGTGAATTGTAATATTTATTTTCAAGTTTTTAAGTTTGTAAATTAAACTTTAATAATTTTACAAACATGTTTTATTAATATTACAAACTTTCCGGAAATAAATAAATAAATGTTTACAAAGATTCCGGAAACATTTAATATTTCAAGTTTTCCGGAAATAAGTTTACAAACTTAACGGAACCGTTAATGTAACCCTTCCGGAAAATTTTTTTCAAACCTTCCAGATTTAAAATTACAAACTTAACGGAACTATAAAACAAACTTTCCGAATGATGCTAAAAAATTATTCAAACCTTCCCGAACTACTTATAAATAAACTACAAACTTAGCGGAAATATTTTTCAGTTGTTTTTAAAAAAATTTTGTTTTAATTGTTTTAATTGTTTTTAAGATTGTAAAATACCAACTTTTTTTGTTTAATTAAATTTTACAAATAGTATCTTTTTATAAATTTATTTTCTAAAAACTCACTCTAGAAATTGACGCCGTTGCTACAGTTGAAGTTTGTTCTGTCGAGGAAGAATCTCTGGAAGTTGTTGTTTGTCCTTCTGAAACAGAATAAACAGAAGAGCGTCGTCTATGGAATGTTTGGAAGTTTGAGACAAATTGAGAAGACGGGAATTGAAGAGATATTTGGTCAGAAGGTTGGGGAGGTGTTAAGGGGGAAAGCGGTGATGGCTATGGGGGAAATAAGGGAAATTTAAATTAAATTTAAAAAATTAAAAATTACCGGTGTCCCTGACAATTTTGCAATTTTTTGAGGCTTAATTGAAAAAATAAAAGGTTTCAGACTAGTTACGACAACTGGGGAAATTTTTTGTTGATTTTCTTGTTGAGTAATAATATTATTAAATTCTCCAATAAGCATCAATAAATATCACAAAAAAAATTTTTTTTTGAGTTTCAAGTGATGACAAAAAATAAAATGAGAAGAAAGTGTGTTGTTTTAAGATGACGAAAAAAATAAAATAAAAATATAAAAATAATATTTTTTTGGGCGAGTGATTGCCTGAAAATTAGAGAAAAAAAGAAAATAGCTAAAAATAAGTTGGTTGAGCGCTTGCGCCGAAATGCCTTCGCGCCGAAACATCGTATTCCCGTAAAAAATTAAGTACAGTAAGTATTTTAAGCTGGAAGGTTTATTGGGCGAAAGTTTTGGGAAATAATGAGAAAAAATAAATAAATTAAAGAGAAAAGGGGATTGGGTGATCGAAGAAATAAAAAAGAAAATTTTGGGTAGTAAAAGGCAGCTGTCACTAAAGTAAATTTGGAAAAAGGCTGGTAAAGTAGGCAAATATAAACCTAAAAATGTAAAATTTTGCATAAATATAGTTAACATTCTTATCTAATAATCCTGAAAATTTTAAAATTTTTAGTCAAATATTTTAAAAGTTATGGTCAAAAATCGAGTCAAAAATGGTCTAATCTTCGCTAAAATAGAAGTATTTTTAACTTGGTCGACCACAACTTTTTTAAAAATTGTCCAAAAATTCCAAAATTTTTAGGGAATAAAGCCAACACTATGTCCAATATTTATGCAAAATTATACAGGTCCAAGTCTAAAATTAAATTTATAAAAAAATCCTAGACAATGTCTACTCGAAGCTAGTGGAACTACATGTTTTTTGGCGCGGCCCATAAGGGCGCGGCCGTAAGAAAAGGCTCGATTTTAGATTAGATTTAGGTAGTTAATTAAAAATAAAACTCCCGAAAAATATTGAAATTTTTTAAAAATATTTTCACAACTTGTTTCAAGCTTGTAAA
The DNA here is from genome assembly GCA_036172955.1 of Meloidogyne arenaria. Classification (NCBI taxonomy): domain Eukaryota; kingdom Metazoa; phylum Nematoda; class Chromadorea; order Rhabditida; family Meloidogynidae; genus Meloidogyne; species Meloidogyne arenaria. The sequence continues at coordinate 169,345 of JARQAB010000033.1, read as the reverse complement.
GTAATTATAAAAAAAAATAAAAAAATGTATGATTTGGTTAAGTACACAAAAATTTTATTTAAAATGAGGTGGCAGAAACGAACGTTTTACATATATATTTTTTGCCCACGTAATGAGTGGACCTATTATATAATGGAAATAAATGAGTAAAAATGCTTAAAAATAGGAGAGAAAAAATATAAGAACAATATAAAAAATAAAATAAAGATTTTAAAAATAAATTTATATAAATAAATACATGCTTTCTGACGTATTATTTAACAGCTGAAAAATTTTTAAAAAAATGAAAAAAGGGGAAAATAGGTCTTTGAACTATTTAAATAAATTATTTTTTGATATTTTAGACCTTTAATTAATTAAAAAAAAAATTTTTTGAATTTTTTGGTTTCTTTAAAAATATAAGGGGAATAGAAAAATAAAGCTGCAAGGGAAGGAAATGTCTTAAAATGGATGATGATTTTTTATTAAAAAAAATTCTTAAATATTTTTTTGATTTAAAAAAATAATTTTTTTAATATTCCAAATTATCGATAAAATTAAAAAAAATTTTTTAACTGAAATTTTTTTTCAATTATAAAAAAAATTTCTTCAATTAAAAGCCTCCCACTTAAAATTAGACAACTTTTAAGGAATTATAAAGTCCATAAAATTATTTAGCTTTAAAATTTATTTTAAAATATTTAAAATTTATTAAGATTTAAAAAGTCTTCTAATACGATTAGTAATTTTCTAGTTCCTAAAATAGAAAGTCTAGACTTTTTTGTATGATGGGAAAGAATTAATTTACATAGAAGCACAAAGTTGCGCAAGAATAACTAGAATAAAATATTGCAGGCAAATTATATAAATAATGTAAGCTTTACAAAGAAATTAAGATAACAAACTTAAATAGAAGTGTATAAAATTCCGGATAAGTTTTCCAGAAAAAGAAATAAAGTTAGTTTAAAAATAATAAAATTACAAACCTTCCGGAAAAGTATATATTCCGGAAACAAAATAGGTAGGTACAAATTTTACAGAAAATTAAGATTACAAATTTTCCGGAAAAATATATAGAATGTTCCTGATAGTTTCCGGAAAGAAAATACAAACTAACAGAAATAATAAAGTCTTTAATTAAAATCTTTAATTTTAACTCGAAGTATTCTAAATAATTTTTACTTATTTTTGCAAATTTTTAATTTTTCAAATTTATGTTTAAAACACAATATATTTTTAAAAACAACGTAAAAATAAAAATTAAAATAAATAAACTTGAAAAATACAATAAAAAATAATTTTGTTTAGCTATAAAATTATTAAAAACAAAAGATAAACACGCAAATATATTTAAATTTGTATAAATGGTTATTTTCATTAAGGGAGAATTTTTGTATTTTTTAGCTGTTTTGTGTTTTAACAATAACCAAAAATGACGAAAATATGTTCAAAAGATTGGTTTTTGATTTTATAAAGTTTTAATTATAATTAGAAAATATAATAGTTAATTATTTTAAAAAATTATTTTTGAAAATTACTATTTAAGTAAATATAGAAAATAAAAATTATTAGGATAGGGTTTAAAAATAATGTTTAATTAGTCTTAATAAAGGGAAAAATAAGTTTAGATGACTTAATAATATTTTTACTAGCTTTCCGGAAGGTTTAAGCAAGTTTGCTAGTTTTCCGGTAAAGTTGTAATAAATATTAATATTTTTAAAATTTTGTATTTTTCCGGAAACTTTTCCTGAAACATTTAAATAAATGTCTAACTGTTTCTATTAGTGTTCCGTAAAGTTGGAAAGTTTTCCGGAAAGTTTTAACATATTAATATTTTTAAAGTTTGTATTTTCTTTCCGGAAACTTTTCCGGAACAATAATATAAACAATAGACAAACAATGTTTTTATTAGTTTTCCGGAAGGTTTAAATAAAGTTTAAATAATGCAACCGTCAAGTTTGTAATCTTAATGTTTTCCCTAAAAATTAAATTTAAAAAAATAATAAAAATACAATTAAATTAAAATTAATTAAAAAAATTTAAAATAAATTTTTCCTTTCTTTGGTCTACGGCAAAAAATGTTTTTTTCCGTTCTCATGTGAATAATGCCTGACAGTGAGGGAATAAATGAGCTATTTCTGCCCTAAGCTTTTTTACTTTAAAAATTCAGCCTTCGTGTGTTCTGGCTTTTAAAATCCCGCCTGTTCTTTCTTTTATTCCTTCTCTTATATTTTTTTTGTTAGCGACCCGCTTTTTGCTTTAAAGCTTCTACAAGCTTTCCCTATTAATATACATATATTTTTGCAGTTTCACGTCAGCCACCCACATTGGCATGCATGTCAACGACCCGAATGACGAGTGTTTTTAGGTAAAAAAAATAAAACAAAAGAAAATAGGGGGAAAGAGGGTGGCTGGTGTAAACATAAAAGGAAAGAGGTAAAAAATTTGAATTGAAAATGATGTGTGAAATATATAAATAAAATGATTAAAAAACAAACAAATGAAGGAAAACACAAAAATTGGAAGAAAAACATCAGAATTGAGGTAAAGAAATGAACTGAAAAATTAATTAATTTCGAAAAAAATATTTTCCTTTTTAGGAAAATAATTTTAATAGGAAAATAATTTTTATATGGAGTTAATAATTTAAATGAGGGAATTAAAAGTAAAAAAATATTTTTTTAAATTATGCACACAAACAAATTAAAGTTCATTAAATAAAGTAAAATGTTTTGAAGTTAAATGTTGCATATTGAAAATAACAAACCTTTAATGTTTTTTATTTGCTTAAGTTGTAAACTTATTTTTTGTAAACTTTAACAGGTTTGTAATTATCTTTTTAGTTTTTCCGGAAAGTTTAAAGAGAGTGATGTTGAAGTTAATAAACTTGTTTTTCCGGAAAGTTTACAATTCTTTGCTTTCCGGAAAAAGCTTGTAAATCCTCAAGTTTGTAAATAATTGTCTATTCATTTTTCTCTTAAATTAAATAAAAAAAATAATTAAAATAAATTCTAGTTTGTAATTTAATGTATTTCCGGAAAGTTCGACTACAAACATTTTGCAAACTACATAAATTAAATTTTTTATATTTAAAGTTAATTATAAAAAGTTTTTCATCTGCTATACTAAATTTAAATATTTTTGTAGTTTCTCACTTTACTCTTTATTCTTTTCCATTCCCGCATGTTTACTTCTTTTCTACTATTAAATGTTCTTGCAGTGCCCCTAGCCGTTCCAGAATTATTTATGCGTTGTGGCACACGTCAGTTTTGACGTCACTAGGGCGCTTACGGGCTGGCATGACAAGAGAAATAAGTGCCAAGAAGAAAAAATTGAAAGAAAAAAGAAGCCAGTTGTGGCCAATGCTGACGCAGAATTTTGCGTGCCTCTAAACAGGAAATGGGACAAAAGGGAAGAAAAAAAAGTGATGTGGGTTGGAGGTCAGAAACCCGCCAGCCAGCTGCTTGTTAATATCGCCCCCGCAAGACTGATAAAAACAAAAAATATAAAAAAACAAGGTTAAAATAAATTAAAAATTAAAAAATTAAAATAGTTAAAAATATAAAAAATTAAAAAAAGGAGAAGATTATTTTCAAGTTTCTTCAAAAAAATAAAAAAAGCGGCAAAATATTAATTATAAAGAGGATTATAAATTAAAAAGGAAAATAAACGTTCTCAAACGTTTTATAGCCTAGGTCAAAAAACGTTGCCTACAGCAGATGAACAAACGATGTTGGTGGCATATTCCCTACGGCTTATTGTTCAAATTAATATTAAGTATGCTTAAGTATCCAAGAAAATATATATTTCCGGAAATAGAATATTTATATTTAAGGTTTATTTCTGGAATTTTATTATAATCTTTTCCGGAAAGTGTATAATAAAATGCTAATTTGTAAACTCTTCCGGAAGGTTTGCAAACTTGAATAATTTGCTATTTCATCCAAAGGCTCTGCAAACTTTTCCGGAAAACTTTATTTTTTCCCGCAAACTTTAATTTGTAATCTTTTCCGGAAAGTTGTAATTAATTTATGTCTACAGAAGAAACAAAAACTTACAAACCTTCCGGAAAAGTTTGAATTATTTTCTAGATCAAGCTTAAAACTTTAATTCTTAAGGTTTTCCGGAATGATTGCAAACTTTACTTTGTAATCCTTTCCGGAAGGTTGTAATTAATTTTACTTCTCCGGAAAAACATAAAAAACTTAATTACAAACCTTCCGGAAAGTTTGAAATTTTTACTTTGCAAACTTTACTTTAGCATCTAATAATAATAGACACTTATAGTATACTTAAGTTAATCGCAATGAACATCCCAAACATTAAAACAATTTTAATTAACATCATTTCATTTTTTGTCTATTATCTGATGTTTGCGGCATTATTCTCTTTGTTTGTTATTAAAAAACAAAAATAATAATAACATAGTAGTTTGGTCTAAATATTGTAATTACACAGATTTTGAAAAAAAATATTGTGGCAATTGAGGGAAAAAGCCTTTTTTAGTTTTCCGTTTCCTTTAACATCTTTTTTGGAATATTTATTAAGTGAAGCATTTTACCACCATGGTTGCAAAAATAAAAACACGTTTGCAATTTTTGTGTATTGTTATTTTTGTGTTTTGCTCAATCTTTATTTTGACTTGGATAAATTGTAAAATGATTTGAAGTTAATTAATTGAGATTTTGTAAGTTTGTAAAACTTTATTTATTTGTTTTCCGGAAAGCTCATAAATTTTATTATTTTCCGGAAGGGTTTTAAATTCTCTTTTTATTTTTCTTTCCGGAAAGAATTATTTTACAATTTCTGAATTATTTAAATTCTGAATTGTAATTATTTTCCGGAAAGCTTACTAGTTCTGGTGTAATTTGTAAAATACTAACAGAAAATTTAAGTTTGAACTTTTAACTTAATTTCAATTTGTAGTATGTTTCATAAACTTAAAAACCTCATATGTAGAAAAACGGAAGTGCTCTATAAAAATGGAAATGGTGGGAAAGGTGTATATTTTAGTCATTTTTGAGCAGATTTTTTTTTGTAAAAATTGCTAGATTTTTTTTGAGAAATTTTTTTTATTAATTCTTGCAAGTCTGGAATTTAATTTCAGAAAAAAATATTTTTTAATAATTTAAAAAAATATTTATATTTTTTTAATAAAATTTTTTCTGAAGAGATAAATAATTACAATAATTCAAAAATTCTTAAATATTCAAAAAAAAATATTATTAAACTCCATTAAATAAAATTAATTTTGAGTCATTCTTCAGGCAAACGGCAAAAAATATTTTATTAAAAAATAATTTAATTCAAAAATGAATTACATAAAATATAAAAAAATTTATTTAAAAAGGACAGATTATTATGAACTGGATTAAAAAAATAAAATAAAAAGGCGGGGTTTAAAACTATTTCTGTGCTTAAAAAGCGTTCATGAAAGGATTTAATAAAAAAATTTGCAAGATTAAAGCAAAGAATATTTTTAAAAAATTATTAATATTAAAAAAATGTGCTTAGAAAGATGAGGGTATTTAAAAAGTAATTAATACAAAAATTTTTTTAGTTAAAGATAAAAGTCTAAATATGGGGTAGGCAAAAAGTTAGGGTCACGTGAATAAGTATTAAATAGTATTTTAAATATACTAAGTTTAAGGATTAATAAATAAAAAAAATTTCAGTTAATCTACAGAGTACTTAAGAAAATTTTTTTTATAATTGTCATAAAGTCTGTAAATTAGAATTTATTTCATTTCCGGAAAGGTGGTATATTCTAATTTTATTTTTCCGGAAAAAGGGTTTGTTCTTCCGGTATGCTTGTAAATTCTGATTTAAATTATGCTTTTGTAAGATTGTAAATTCTGTTTTATATTTTCCGGAAAGTTTGCAACTAATAATTCTTTCCGGAAAAATAAAACCAGAAAAATCATAAATTGCAAACTTTCCGGAAAAATAAAATAAATCACTTTCCGGAAAGAAAAATAAATTCTGATTTTAATTTTCCAGAAAGTTTGCAATTAAAATTTCCTGCTTTCCCCGCTAATTTTATAAATTCTGTTAATCTTTCTAATTTTGTAGGTTTGTATTTTCTTTGATTTTACTCTTCTACAAATTCTCTCTCCCCTACAAATTTATATTTAATTCATTAATTAATTAGCTCATTTTCAATTTTGTTACTTTTATTTTTAGTTGCGTTAAAGATAATCTCCTTTCTATTAAATAAACAAAACACACATTGAAGCAAATAATTAAATATTTTATTTAATGAAATTTTTTTTAAAGAAGCGTCATCAAAAATGTTTTTATTTAATAAATTAATTAAATTTTTGAAAAAAAAAGATTTTTTTTTAAATTTTAAAAATTTTTTTTAATTTAAAAATTATTTTAAAATACCGTATTTACTCAATTAATTCCCCTCCCTCGATTAATTCCCCTCCCTCGATTAATTCCCCTCCCTCGAATAATTCCTCTCCCTCGATTAATTCCCCTCCCTCGATTAATTCCTCTCTCTCGATTAATTCCCCCTCTCGATTAATTCCTCATGCTAGAGTTGGGTTGAAACAATAATTCCCCTCCCCCTACTGCACGTTCAAATGCCAAAACTCGAATAATTCCCCTCCCTCGATTAATTCCCCATGCCAAGGAAGGGTTGAAAAAATTAATTCCCCAGGGGAATTAATCGAGAAAATAAGGCAATTAAATTTAGACTTAAAAAAAATTTTTTTTTATTTTTTTTAATTAAAAAAAATTTTTTAAAAATATGTGTCTCATAATAAACCAATTTATTAAATTTTAAGTAAAAAAAACAAAAAAAATAAAAATAATAAAATTGGAATTTAAAAGGATTTTCTGATGACGACTTTTGCAGATAATGAGGGGAAAAAAGAAAATTAAAAAGGGATGACGAAATATGAGCATGAGTATATATCTTATTTTTTATGTGTAAATTAACAAGTTGTTTTGACTTAAAAATAATTTTAAAAAAGTTTTTTTTAATAAGCTAAGCTTTATATAAATTTAATTTTAAAAGTAGCTTTTCAATAAAGAATTTAATTTTAATAATAATATGACGGGGGATTTGAGAATTAAAAAAAGTAGATTTATTTTTTGGAATATTTAATAGAGATAGACCTGGATCTGGATTGGTTTGGATCTGCATCCGGAGCTTGATTTTTCTCTTATTGGATCCTGATCAAGATCAAAGAATTCATTGTTCCTCAGGGGTTTCCTGATTTTTCCTTGATTCAAGGTCAAGAGTTCTCAAGGGAAGGTCAAGAACTACGATCCAGTGCCCCTTGGTTTTCCCTGATTTTTACTTAACTCAGTGTCAAGAGTAATAATTAACTCAAGAATCTTGAGCCAACAAACTCAAGGTCAAATCAAGGTCAATTTCAAGACCCTCAATGAAAAAATCAGAAGCAAATTCAAGATTTTTTAAAATTTCCAATCTCTAATTTTTAATATAAACTTTCCTCCTATTTTATAAAAATTCAGAGAGGAAAAATTAAAAAGATAAATCCTTCAAGGAATATTCAATTATTGACTTGGATTTTTATTTTTAATTTCTTTTTTACGCAACTAAAAGAATAATTAATTTATTTAAATTATTTAAATTATTTTCCCGTCACAAAAAACGTCAAATACTTCAAAGATTATAATAATAATTGTCCTCATTTTAATAAAAAAAAATTTCTGAGAAGTCGAATAAATTAACAAAAAAAATTGTAAAGGTATTCCTTTTAAATACGTACATTTTTTCAACTATTATTAGCTAAAAATAGAAAAAGTATAAAAAAAGGAATTATTAAAATTTATTGTTTTAACAATAAAAAATATTAAAATAGAGGAAAAATCGAGAAAAAATCCAAAAAAATCTAAAAAAATTTTTTTAGTCCCCCTTTTAATCCTCTAACCCTTTTTAGTGTTACATTTTTGGTCTTCCTTCCGTTACCTTTATTAAATCCGGAAAATTTTTAGTAAAATAAAATTTGTAAAAATTGACGTAGTTTTTAATAAATTGTAATTTAAATTTGTAAAAATTATTGTTTCTGAAACTTGATTATGTAAACTTTCCGGAAGGAATTTATAAATAAACTAAATAGGGTTGTATACTAAATTTACAAACTTTCCGGAAAACTTACATTTTTCCGGAAAATAATCAGAGAGAAAGTTTATTTTACAATTGTAATTTAAATTTGTAAAATTTATTTTATAAAACTTGTTTCTGTAACCTTTCCGGAAATTTCAATTTTAAAGTATTTTGTAAGCAGACATTTTAAGATTGTAAAACACTAAATCAGAATTTAATAAACTTTCCGGAAAAACAAAGAAAAACATTTCATAAACTTGAAACAGAATACACTTAAAAATTAAACTTTTTCCCTAAGCGTGACATTTGAAGACCAAAATATATATCAAGTCTATCACGTTATTTCCTGTAAGATTTAATAATTTATTTTTTTTGCTAATTTCCAATTTTAGAATTAATATATACTTTTGTTTATTTTTTTCTCATAATTTTCTCATATTTTTTTTTCCAATTCCAAATATTTTTTTTTAAATAATTTTTATCAAAACACAATTAACAAAAAAAATTGCGCAAAAGTTGTAGCTAAAATAAAACGTGAGAATATTCTAAAAAAGTTTAGAAATATTTAGAAAATTAAAAAAAGCCAAGTAAAAACAACAGAAAAACACCCCTCAAAGATTATTTCCTGCGCAACATTCTCTCCCCCCTCGCATCATTTTTTCTGTCAGATGGCGTAATTGTTAGTTTATTTAGCATTTAGCTGTGTTTTAATAATTTGTAGACGAAAACAAGATATTTAAAAAGATTAAAAATAATTGAGAATTGTTTTTGCAAAAATAGGCATTTAATTTAGCTGCCTGATAATAGTATTTATAGGCAACAATTGTCTATAAAAATAATTAAATATTATAGGGTAAATATTAAATGAAAAAAATAATAAACATAAAGAAAAATAAAGTTTACATTTTTCCGGAAATTAATTAGAATTTGTAAATTGTAATTTGTCCGTAAAGAAAAATAAAGTTTACAATCCTTCCGGAAAGAAAAATAAAAATAATTTATTTTACAATTCTTCCGGAAATTATATCAGAATTTGTAAATTGTAATCCTTCCGGAAAGAAATAAAGTTTACAGAAAAAATAAAGTTTACAATCCTCTTGAAGGAAAAATCAGAAATTGTAATTTTAAATCTTTCCGGAAAGAAAAAGTAAAAATTAAACGATTTACAATCCTTATAGAAATAAAATTAACGATTGAAGAAAATAATAAATTTATAAAATTTTTAATCTACTTCTCGATGATTCTACTAACAACATAAATCGAATTTGCTTTCTAATATATAAATAAAAAATATTATTATTTTTTAAAGACTTTTTTTCACTCTTTATAAAATTAAATAAGAAGTTGTAATCCTTCCGGAAACAATTTGTAGTTCTGGCTTTCCGGAAATTTATTTTATTTATTTTTAAAAAACTTTTTCCGGAAGCTTTCCGGAATTTTTTTTTTATTTATTTTTAAAACAAACTTTTATATTTGTTCATCACAATAAAAATCATTACAATCCTCCTCCTCGTTTACTTCATTAATTTGAATACCTTTATTTCTTAAATTTTTTTCCCTAATTTCTTGTTGAAAGTGTTCCCTATTTTTAATTTTTTGTTGAATTTCCGGCTGATTTCCCACGTCAATTTCTACAAACTTTTCAATTTCCTCCAATTGTTTCTCTTTCGTTGGACTGGCTTAAAATTTTTTCTTGTCAAAAAAAAATTTTACGGAAAATTTTCAAAAATTTTCTGGGGGTTTTAAAAATTTTTAAAATACCAAAATAATTCCCTACCTTTAATAATTTTTTTCTTATAAGGAGAAGAATCTTTATCTTTTTTTATTTTTTTGCCTTTATCCTTCCCCTGAGCTTCAATCTCGTTTAATTCAATAATTAAAGTAATAAATAAAAAAATTAAAATTATATTAACTTTAAACATTTTTTTTGAAATTTAATTTGAAAAAATATTTTTTTTCTCTGTTAAATATTAAAAAATTAAAAATTAAATTAAAAATTAAATTTTAAAATTAAAAATTAAATTTTAAATTAATTTTAATTAAATTTTAAAATAAATTAAAATTTAAATTAAAAATTAAATTTTTAAAAATTTAAATTAAATTAAAAAAACTGGCTAAAAAATAAATATAAAATAGCATTTTATAAGGCCATAACACAACTACTACAAGCCCACAAAATACAAGACACGAGATTCGAGACTAACGCCACCTAAACTACATGCACTTACAGCCAATAAATTTAAATAAAAAAATCTCTTTTAAGAATTTATTTTTTTAAATTTGTATTTTGGCCAAATAAAAAGCGGCATTCCCTTTTTACATTTGTAAAGTGCTAATTAAAAGTGCAAGAAAAAAAAAAGAATTTATTTTTAATTTTTATTTAATTAATAAATATTAAAAAAAATTTTTTTTCTTTATAAAAATTACACAAAAATGGAGTAATTTGAAGACATAAATTAGTAAAATAATATTTAAAAAAATTTTTTAATTAATTTTAAAATTTATTTCTTTAAAATTTAATTCAAACTTAAAATTTCTCAAAAAATATTTTCTTCATCCTCATCACAAAATAGATAATCCTCCTCCTTCTCATCACATAAATACATATCTTCCTCCTTATTTCTCAAAATATCGTTATCATAAATACAGCTGTCATTAGAATCTTGTGAAGGGATTTCTTCAAAATTATTTTCTTCCTTCTTCTTTTCTTCCCCCTTTACTTCCTCTTCCCTCTTCCTCTTCTCCTTCACCTTCCACACTTTTTCCAATTCCTTCCTTTGCCTTTCCTCTTCCCCTCCCTTCCACCAAACCCCTTCCTTTATATAATCCTCCTCCATTTTCTTTTTTAAAATTCGTTCAGCTCGAATTCTTCGCATTTTATTTTGAAGTTCTACATAATCCGTATTTTCTACATCATTTTCAATCTCGGCAAGATCTACTTTAACTAATTCTTTTTTTAATTTTTTTATCTTCTGAACATCTTTACCGGTCATTTCTTCCTCAAATATTGCCTTATTAATTCTTGCTCTTTTAACTTAATTTTTAAAAATTTAAATTATTTTTGGGTTTATTGGAAAGACTCGGAACTCGTAAAGAAGAACCGGGAGCTCTCTGAAAGTTGCTTATTGTTTAAGCTTGTTAACGAGCGAAGATTGCGGGGCTCCGAGGGCTCCTTCCCGAAGCTGCGAGGGCTCCTTCTCCCCAAATCGGAGAGGAGGGAGGAGGATGAGGAGAAGAGAAGAAGGCTTTCCCCCTTCCCGAGGGCTTCTTTCCCGAAGCTTCGATGGCTCTTCCCGCCAAATCGGAACTTGGAACTTGGCTTTCCGAACAGAAGATGATAGAGGAAGACTTCGGTTTATAAGGAAATATTTTTTTATTTCAAAAAATTTTCTAAACTTTTAAATTCATTGGTGATAGGACCCTTCTCTCCATCAGACCATTCTTTCCCTTCACTTCCATTGTTTCCTGTGGTTCCATCCATCCCCTCATTTAAATAAATTTGTAAATAAATAAAAAGGAAAATTAAAAAATAATTTTGAATTTTAAAATATTTTTGGGAATTTAACATTTTTTAATTTTATAAGGGCAATTTAATTTTATAAATTTATTTTTGAAAAAAAAATAAAAATTAAAAAAAGAAAATAATAATAATAACAAAGAGTTTAAAAAGGGCAAATTTAAACGGACAAAATTGCCCTTTTTAATTTTTAATCGAGCCCATGCGAAGCGCATGCATTCATGAATAGGGAGGAGATACGGATAGGGCAAGGGCATCTTTGATTTTTTAAATTTTTTTTTGATTTTTAGTTGCACTTTTAAAATTTATTTTGTGTTTTAGCAGCGGCTTTTCTTTTTTTAAAATAAATAAATTTAAAAAATTAATTAATTTAAATATTTAATTTATTTTTAACGTCTTCATTAAAGTATTTATTATTTTTAATAAATTTTTTTTTGAAAATTTCAGGGTTATATCTGACACAAATTGAAGCCAAAAAGAATTATAAATATGTAGTAATATAATATTTTTATTAATTTATTTAATTATTTTTATTTTTTTAAATTTAAATTTTTATTTTTAAAATTTTTCTATTTGCTCCTTTTTGAGGGAAAAATAAAACAAACACATAGAAACGCGTGTTTGTTAGCCAGGGATTGAAATATTATAAATTTAGTCTCGGAAAGCAAGTTTATTCTAAGAAAACAGCAAAGTTTAAAATATATATCTTTCCCGAATCTATAAATAATTTAAATAAACTATAAAGGTAAACAATAAGGTATATCTTGTTTTATCTCAATGTTTTTCTAATTATCATTCTAATATCCCCTCCATCCTCCAAATATATACATATTTTTGGTAGTTATCCGTTGGTACCAGTGTTCATAAATTTAATTTTGCTCGCTCTCGTACTTCGTATCAAAGTCGAATTTTGGTACGAGCTTATGAACACTGGTTGGTATTCACCCATAAATTGAGTGTCAGCCGACTTTGATCAGCTATGACTTTTTGATAAGTGATCTGACTTTATCTATCCAATTAGAAAAAAGATAGAGATTATCGAGGGCTTTCGAATAATAATAAAATTCATTTGGATTGGATCAAGCATACCGAAAGTTTATAGCAAATCAAAGTCTGGCACCCAATTTATGGGTGTATAACGGATAAATACCAAATATTTAAAATAATATTTTAAATAATTTTGAATTGAAAAAAAATTTATTTTTAATTTTCTTCAATAATTCCAATCATCCTCATCTTCATCACACAATAACTCATCACAATTCTCATCACACTTAAATATATCCTCGTTATTATTCCTCAAAACACCATTATCAGAAATACAACTTTTATTGGAATCCTGGGAAGGAATTTCCTCAAAATTATTTTCTTTTTCTTCATCCTCCCCTTCCTTCCCCCTCTTCCACACTTTTTCCAATTCCTTCCTTTGCCGTTCTTCTTCCCCCTTCCACCAAACCCCTTCCTTCTTATACTCCTCCTCCCTTTGCTTTTTTAAAATTCGCCTTCCTCGACTTCTTACCATTTCATTATAAATTTCTGCTTCATTTCTATTTTCATAATCATTTTCAATTTCGGCAAGATTTACTTCAAATAATTCTTCTTCTAATTTTTTCAATTTCGGACTATTTTTATTTTTTATTGTTTTCTTAACTATTTTGCTTCTAATTCTATTTCGTTCAGCTTAAATTTAAATTAAAAAAGCAGAGCTGAGCTATAACGATTTCTCTTCGTTAGCTAATTCAAAAGGTTATTAGGCGGCTGGGTGCGAACCAGCATCTTCAGCAGTTGACAGGAAGGATTTCAAGACCCTTCTCTCCATCATATCCACTACACACGCCGCCCCCTACACAGAGGTAACGAAGGAAAAAATTTCGTGAGGTCCCTGAAAGTTACACAATGATAACGATTGGGGCTGAACATCCGAGAAAATTATAGTCGAGACTCTGCAGGGGCACCTTCCCGTCGACTCGGAACTTGGAACTTGACTTCTGCTTAGAGACTTCTTTCCCTCTAAAACTTCTGTTTAGAGGGAAAGAAATTTTTTAAATTTAAAAAAATTCCAAGACCTTTATAGGGACTGGTATTAAGACCCTTCTCTCCATCAGACCATCCATTATCTTCCATTATATTTTTTCCTCTATTATCCATCCCCTCATTCAAATAAATTTGTAAATAAATAAAAAGGAAAATTAAAAAATAATTTTGAATTTTAAAATATTTTTTGGAATTTGGCATTTTTTTTAATTTTAAAAGGTCTTAATTTTATAAATTTATCTGGAAAATTAAAAAAAATTTAAATAAAAGTTAAATAAGAATTTAAAAATAGGGAGTAATAATGGAGATAAATTTAAAAAAGGGCAAATTTAAATGGGGAAAATTGCCCTTTTTAATTTTTTTAACGAGGCTCCACAGGCATTCATAAGAATGGGGGAGATAAAGGAGGGAGAGAGGGGGGAAGGAGGGGATGGAGGGAGGGGGAGGGATAGGGCAAGGGCATCTTTGATTTTTAAAATTTTTTTTTGATTTTTTCTTGCACTTTAAAAATTTATTTTGTGTTTTGGCCTAGAGCGGGCTTTTCCTTTTTTTTAATAAATAAATAATTTAAATTTTTTTCTTGCACTTTTAAAATTTATTTTGTGTTTTGGCCAGCTTTCCTTTTTTAAATAAATAAATTAATTTAAAAAATTAATTAATTTTTAACGTCTTCTTTAAGGTATTTATTATTTTTAATAATTTTTTGAAAATTTCAGGGTTATATTTGACACAAATTGAAGCTAAAAAGAATTATTAATATGATATTTTTATTAATTAATTTGTTTAATTTTTATTTTTTTTTGTAAATTTTTAATTTTTATTTTTAAAATAAAAAAATATACAATTCTTATTTTGTTATTTTTACAATTTTTTATTTTTTATTATTTGCTTCTTTTTGAGGGAAAAAGAAAACAAACATAGAAACGCGTTAAAAGCGTTGTCAAACAATGTTTATATGTTTATTTATATATTTTCCCCTCTCTCCACTTGATTGATAATTTTTACTGAAACCTCTCAAGTTTGTTTTCTTATAAACTCAAGTTTTGAGCATTTGCAAAATAACCTTTAAGTTTAGTCAATAATTTACAACTGCTTAATAAAATGCTTAGAATGAGCAAAAATACTATATTTAAGTGTGCTTAAAAATAGGGAAAATAATAATTTAAAAATAAACTTGAATTGTAAATCCCCGGAACATTTGTAAAATTAATAAAGTTTATTTAATTAATTTAAACTTGGATTTAATTAAACTTGAATTGTAAAAATAAACTTGAATTGTAAAATTCCGGAATATTTTCCGGAAAACTTGAATTGTAAAAATAAACTTGAATTGTATTTGTTTTCCGGAAAGTTTCAAGTTTCTTTTAATTTTTCCGGAATGATTAATTAACCTTTAAACTTGAATATTAATTAAACTTTAAATAAACTTAAGTTTGTAAAATTGATTTAATTTTTAATTCATTAATAAATTAATTACTAAAATTAGTAATAAAGTTTAATAATCAAGAACTTTTTTTTAATTAATATCGCAAACTTAAATGTTCTAGTTACACCATTCAAAATTAATATTACACCATTTAATTTACACAATTGAAGTTTTGATTAATTACTTTCTAATTTTATTTTTGAAGGGGGGTTTTTGATTTTTAATTTCATCATTATTTAAATAAATTTAAATTCTAAAAAATTATTTTTTTAAATCGTCTCACATATTTTGAGTTAAATCATTTTATTTTTATTTATTTATTTTTATTGTTCCACTGATTTTTCACATGCAATATAGCCATTATTTTTTATTTTTTGTTGCGCGGAGAAGTTTGATTAGCGCGCGTGTCTCCTCGTAATATTCTTCGACCAATTCGCTAAATCATTCAGAAAAAAAGTCAAAAATAATATTGACCAGTTATATTTATTTTTATTTAATTTTCTATTTAATTTTGTTAACTAAAAATTTCTTTAAAAATTAAAAACAATTTTTTTTCAATCAACGAGTATACCCCAACTTAACGCAAGCCCAACTTACCGTTGAGCTATAACTTCGTTCAGAATGATCGAATCAGCGACGTCCTAGTATAGTTCGATTCAGCTCATCGAGGCGCATCGAACCATACCAGGGCGTCCCGGATTCGACAATTCTGAACGAAGTTACGCTCGCGGTAAGTTGTCCTGCTCCCCAATTTTTTTCCAATCAACAAACTCAAAAAAAAAATTTTTTTTTTAATTTTAATTTTTAAATACACTCGACTGAATAATTTACTCAAATTAAATATTAAATTCATGTAAATAAAATTTAAATCACTCAAAAAAAATTTTTTTATTTAATACACAATTACTTTTAAAAGTACATATTTTTATTTCCTCGTACATATAAACTAAAATAATGCGCAACATAAACATAACAATTGATTCAATATTTTTTAATAAATATTATAAATTATATTTATAGGATTATTTATTTATTTGGATTATTTTAATGAGGGTATAACAGAAAAAATTAAAAGAAAATGAGTGTTACTAGAAAAAAATAAGTTCATGCTTAGTAAACTTTTTATTTAAAAATATTAAGTTTTTAAGTTTGCAACAAGTTGGTAAACTTTAATTTTTTACAAACAAGTTTTCCGGAAACTTTTGTAGCAAATAAAAAAAAAATAAACCTTCCGGAAAGCTTTTGTAAATTTAAATTAAACTCACAAGTTGAAATCTCCACTTCAACCGGAAAAAGGTTGCAACCCTAATTGCGACGGTAAAGTTTGCGAACTTTTCCGGAAAGCTTTTGTAAAACAAGTTTAATTTAATTCACAAACTTAA
This sequence comes from Meloidogyne arenaria, assembly GCA_036172955.1. NCBI lineage: Eukaryota > Metazoa > Nematoda > Chromadorea > Rhabditida > Meloidogynidae > Meloidogyne > Meloidogyne arenaria. The sequence goes on along the minus strand of JARQAB010000033.1, from coordinate 152,924 downwards.
GTTTTTTCAGTTTATTTTTCTCGGAAAAAACAATAGTTTGTATTTATTTATATTTATTTACATAAATTTAATTTAGTACATTTCCGGTTAGAAAAATATGAAAATACACATATATATTAAAAATTGGCGAGAATATTATTTGTTATTATTTAAACACTTCAATAATTTCGTAAAAAACAATACAAATTTATTTTATTTATTTTTAAATTAATTTAAAAAATTTTAAAAAATATTCCAAAAATTAGGGTAAAAATGTTAGTTGATTTTCCAACTCCAAATAATTTTAACACCAAAAATGGAGATAACAGAATATATGAAACAGATGGGCATTTAAATTTATTAAATAAAAATCAACAAAATTTGGTTGTTTTTAATAATACTAAACAACAACAAGTATCAAAACAGTCTAAACAAAATTTTATTTTTTGTTTTTGTAAAATTTGTGGATATAGATATATTATTTTATTGCTCACGGTGAGGGAGATTTTTACGGGAAAAATTTATTTTTTGTTCAAAAATTTTTTTAAATTTTTTTCAAGGCCCTCTGCCTAACTTCAATTTGTTCAAATATGATAGTCTTTAATTTTACTTTAATTTTAATGAAAAGACCAAATTGGGAAAATACAACACTATTATCCATTAATTCGTCAACTAAAATTAAAGTAAAAAATAAATTTTAAAATTAAAAAAAAAATTCCAAAAAATAGGAAGAAGGCCCTTTTGTTGTTTTTAATGAAACACATATTATGCCTAAAAATGTGCCTTATACTCAATCAGAAAAAGCTCAATTACAATATGCTGTAAGTATATAATTTTTATATTTATTAAAACTTTTTACAATTGTAAAACATATTTAAATTGTAAATTAACAATTTGACAATAAAAACATTAGACAACAAAGTTTTAGAAACACAAATGTTCATTTAAAACATTTAAAACATTACCCACTAAAATTACAATTGTAAAACATGTTTTTAACAAAGTTGAAAATTAAAAACTTTATTGTAAATTAAAAACTTTGTTTCCAACTTAAAACTTTGTTTGTTCCCAACATAATGTTTTTACAAATAATATTTTACAAAACATTTAAAACTTGTTTGTTTGTTCACAAAGCATGTTTGTTCACAATGTTTTTACAAAATTAATGTTTTTTCAAAATATTTTACAATCTTAAAAACTTTATTTTTAATTAAACATTTGTTTTATTAAAAAGGTTGGAATAGCCAGTATAATATCAACATTTCCCTTTTCAATGTTATATACAAAATTCGGTGCCCGTTTTGTATTTTTATCCGCTGGGATACTTTCAACAATATCTACAGCATTATTACCCTTTGCTGCCTCTAAAGGGATGATTGCATTTACATTTATTAGGTTACTTCAAGGTTTTGCTTATGGGGCCAATTTTGCGGCTATTGGTTTTGTTTGTCATAGGTGGGCTACTTTACAACAACATGGATTCTTTTTGTAAATTTTTAAATTGAATTTGAGGGAAAATTCTTTTTTTAATTAAATCAGAGCCTGTATGACTACATTTACTTCTCTTTCTGTTACCTTAACTAACCCTGTTGCAGCATTTGTAAGTTTATTTTAGGGTAGCAACCCAACTTCCTAAACCCTTACCCCAACGGTTTTTTCGGCAAAAGCCCTGACCCGAACCTGGAAGGCAAACACCGATCTCAGACGCAAATCCCGTGTCGGGATCGGGTAAAATATAAAGATGGAATTTTTTGGCAATTTTTTGAACATTTGAATTCTCAAAATACGCTTGGCAAAATATCCCCAATGTGTCGGGAGCTGCCTTATTTTTAATTTGGAATTGTAAAACTTTATATTTTTCTTTAAATTTAGATAAGTTCTGTGCCTTCATTGGGTTGGCCATGGGTCTATTATTGTAATTTGCCTTGTCCTAAATCCAAAATTTTTTTCCCATTATTCAGTCCATGCATTAGTCTCTCCTATACTTTTTGGATTTTGGCTATTTCTTTATACTGACCATCCTGATACTCATCCTTGTGTTAGTCAACGAGAGAAAGATCAAATTCTGTCAGGCAAAACTGAGGCAGAAATTGGGATTAGTGGATTTATGCCTTATCGGTAAAGAATTTCTTTGGGGGATAAAGGTTCCCAAAACCCCAAAAATATTTTTAGAGCTATTCTCTCAAATAAAACTGTGCTCATTGTTTGGCTTAATTCATTTGCGGATATTGTCACGGCCGTATTTTTAATTACTTATTTGCCTACTTATGTTTCCAAAGTTCTTCGTTATGGTGTTAGGGAAACTGGGATTTGGTCTGCCGTACCTGCCCTTTTACATATTCCGGTTAAAATTGGTTCCGGGTGGTTGGCTGATAATATGAGGTAGTGAGAGTTAATGTTTAAATTCTCAAATCCATCCCTGAAGACCTATTAACTCTCAAGACCTACAACTTTTGAAAGGGGATATCGAGGGATTAAGTGTATAAATACCAGGGATGGGATGTCTTCCGTCTTCCGACGAATTTCGCTTTAGTCTTCCGTATCCCGAATTTCAAAATTTGCTTGTCAAATCATTGATAAAAACCCAGCTCTAAGAAGAAGTGTACAATAACTCTGGGTTAGTAGAGATCTCTATCCCTCTCAATCACCCCAAATCTATTGATATCCTCTTAATCCCTTGATATTCCCTTTTGATATTCCCCTTTCAAAAGTTGTCGTTCTAGAGGGTGAATTTTGATCTTTGTTTTTTATAATTCCGTCACTAAAAAAATACTCCTTTGCTCCTCTAATACCATACCCTTTCTCTCAGATGTATGAGTGAAATTGGTCGAATGCGCCTTTTCAATTCAATAGCCTTAGTAGGGTCAGGCGTTGCTTTTGCACTAGTTGGTTTTGTACCAGATGACAAACGTTTTCTAGCAGTTATTTTAATGACTATAAATTTTGCTTTGGTTTCCACAAATTGTGGGGGATTTTATAAATGTGCCACATTAATCAGCAGGTCGGGAAAATTTCCAAAAAAAAATTCAAAAAAATAAAAAAAAATTTTTTCAAAAAAAAAATTTTCAAAAAAATAAAAAAAAATTTTTTCAAAAAAAAAATTTCTAGGCAATATGCTCATTTTGTTGTTGCTGGTATACAATTCGAAAAATCCATCACCCTTTTTGTCTCCCCATTAATCTTTCTTTTGTTTATTCGAGATGAAAGTAGTCGAGAACAATGGAGGAATGTTTTTATTGGAATGGCTATAATACTTTTTGTGGTAAAAATCAGAATTATTTTAAAAAAATAAAATTCTGATATTTTAAAGGCTAATACTTTCTTTTGGTTCTTTGTAACTGATCAACCAGCAGAATTTACCAAAATTGTTTCTAAACAAAAACCAGAAAAACAACAACAGAAACAAAACAATTTATTTAATATAAGTAAAACAGATATTTAATGTTTTGAATTTTTTGTAATTAATCTTTAATAAAATCAGAATTAAATTAAAACATGTTTAGTGAAACAAAATTAAAATCAGAATTTATTTAAAACAAAATAAAATCAGAATTTGTTTTAAACAAACAGTAGAATCAGAATTTAATTAAAACAACTTTAAAATCAGAATTTATTAAAAACAAATTAAGACCAGAATTTATTAAAAACAAACACGAAATCAGAATTTAATTTGAACAAGTTTGTAACTAGAAGAAACAAACATTGTTTCAATTTATTTAAGAATTATTTTCAGAATTTTTTATTTGTTTCTTAACTATTTCTACAATTATTAAAACCCCTTAAAATTAGCTACATAAAAGTATTAAATTCTTTTTTTATCAAAAATTATTTTATCATAAAATTGATAAGCCAAAAAATAAATATTTATTGCCCATTTTCTAATAAATTAAAAATAAATATTTTCTCCGAACAAAATTAAATTTTTCTAAATTTATTAAATGGATATATTAATTGATTTTGTTTCTCAATTTATTCAAAATAGACACGAGGATGATCACTTTGACAGATTAAATTATCAAATTACCCCGTTCCTTTTTGTACTGCTTTCTCTTGTTAATATTTCTAAGGTCTTATTTTCTTGAAAAATAATTTTTTTTAATTTAAAAAATTTTCTGAAAATTTTTAAAATTAAAAATCATCCATTTTTAAAGCTCTATATCGGCTCAGCCATTAATTGTTTTGCCAAAGCAGAATTTAAAGAGGGTTGGGTACAATATACAAATGATTATTGTCTAGTTGAGAATACATATTATATTAGGTAAAATATTTAATTTTTTATTTTTTAAATTAAATTTAAAGAAGCGATGAAAGAATTCCGTTACAAAAAGAATTGAGAAATCGAGAAAGAATTGCTTATTATCAGGCATGTTGTAATTGTAAAACTTGTTTGTTTTAATATGTTTTATATGTTCTTTGTTTTATGTTCGTTTCGATTTTTCTCCTTCAGAACATGTTTTCAAACTTTTCAACATGTTTTAATTAAAATTGCAAGACAAACAAACATTTAAATAAAACTTGAAAATAAACTTTAATTAAACATTGATATAAACATTACAAAAACAAACAAACTTGAAAAAAACCTTAATTTGCAACCTTAAAACAAACATTTAATAAACAAATGTTTAATAAACTTGAATTATTAAGTAAATTTAACTTGAAAAGTTTAAACTGTTTTTACTATAATTTTTGAAGATAAAATAATTTTTAAAAAATATTTTCAGTGGGTTCCATTTATTTTAATCCTTCAAGCATGTTCTTTCTACATTCCCCATCTTATTTGGAGATCTTTTAATTGGCTAAGTGGTTTTCAAGTTAAAGCTGTTGTTTCTGCTTCTAAAGAAGTTGAACAACAAACAAATGATGAAATAACTAAAATAATTGTAAAATCTCTCTTCCATGCTTCACAACAACAACATCAACCTATTTGTTTTGTTCGTAAGTTTAATTGTTTGTATAGTATCACATTATTCTGTCAATTATGAACTTGACATAAAAATTAATTAAAACATTGTAATAAACATTTGTAAAAACATTGAAACTTAAACATTAAAATAAACTTGAATTAAAACATTAAAATAAACTTGAAGTTGCAACTTTAAAATAAACTTGAATCAAAACATTGAAATAAACTTTTTTAAAATAAACTTGTTTTTCCCTTAGAAAAACAACATTTTGTTGGCTTCCTCTTTCTAACAATGAAATTAGCCTATGTTTTACTCATTTGCTTTCACCTTTGTTTATTTAAATTTTTTATTGGCAATATAGATTTTGCTATTGGAATTCTAGATCATAAAGGGGAATGGAGACAATCAGGTAATTTATTTAAATATTGAAAAATACTTTTTTAATTTAATGGTCATTTTCCTCGGGTAACTGTATGTGATTTTAATGTAAGTTTTAAATAAACTTGAAATAAATAAATAAACTTGAATTAAATAAAATAAACTTGTTTTACAATTCAAGTTTGTTTTTTAAATAAACTTGAATTTGTTTTTACAACTTGTTTTTACAATCTCTGTTTGTTTTTAAATAAACTTGAATTCAATTAAATAAACTTGTTTTTACAATCCAAGTTTGTTTTAATTGGAATAAATTAAATGAACATGAATTGTAAAACATCAAGTTTATTAAATAAACTTGAAACTAACAAATATTTTTACAATTCAAGTTTGTTTTAATTTAAATAAATTTTAATTGTAAAATTGTAAAATTAAGGTTTACAAATATGCGCAACTTACAAACTTTACAGTTGAATGTGTTTTACCTCTAAACATGGCTTGTTATCTTATTTCAAGTTTACAAACTTTAAGTTTTTATTTTAAGTTTAATGAAAAGATTTTTGTGTTTTTCTTCTTTTGGCTTTGTTTTTTGCTTTGTTTAACTATATTTTCTATTTGTTTGTGGATTAGTAGAATACAAACTCGAAGACGTTATTTTCACAGACTTTTAAATATTTATGTACTAATTAAATATTTATTTAATTTTTTTTTTCAAGCAAAACCGAAAAGGATCCTCAACATTAAACCAATTTTCTGAAGATAATGGGAAAACACCTTTAATCTCCTTAAATATTCCATTTAAAAATAATTCTGTTAATTTGGATTATGGTGGTGATTTAAGGATTGTTTTAGGGTTAATTCAAGATCAGACTGGTAATTGAATATAAATATTTTTCAAAATAAATAATTTATTTCAATTTTTAGGACTATTGTTTTGTGCTCATATATTTCAAGAAATTTGTAAAGTTGTAAGTTTAGTTGTTTAGTAATCCAGCCTTAATTTACAATTGTAAAACATTAAAAACTTTATTTTGTTTAACTAGCAATTTAAAAATTTTTTTACAATTTAAACATTAGTAAAACAAGTTTATTTTTCTAGAAAAAATCAAGCATGTTTTTAAAAAACAAGTTTATTTTAATTTAGAAAAACAAGTTTATTTTTCTATTAAAACAAGTTTATTTTGAACAAAATTGTTTTTATACAAACAAACAAGTTTATTTATTATTCCAACAAACAAGTTTTTAAATTAAAACAAACTTTCCTTTGTTTTTATCAAACAAACTTGTTTTTATTTTTAATTCAAACAAGTTTATTTAAATCAAAACATGTTTTTATAACACTATTTATAATCCAACCTTAATTTACAATTGTAAAACATTATAAACTTTTTTATTTGTTTACCTAGCAATTTAAACATCTTTTCTATTAAGCGAGAAATGACAAGAGGATTGAATGAAGGAAAGAGATTTGAAGAACTTGAGGAAAAATAATTTTTTTTTAATTTTTGTTTTAATTTTTTTACTTGTTTTATGTCGCCTGGACAACAATACTTGACAAAATACAAAATTAAAAATTTTACACACATTTTTATATTTAATTTCTATCAAAACTTGGTTAAAAAATAGAAAAAATATTTTTTCTGGCCATTATTCACCACTTCCAGTCGATTCATCAGCTAAAACAATAAAAAATAGAGGAAATAGGCTTCTTTTCTCCTTTTTGCTTTCATTTGTCTCTTATTTGGTTCAATAAAAGCTAACCCCTATAGCGACTAAAAAATCTAACTCCAGGTTTTTTTTAATATTTTTTTTTGCTTTTTTTTAATTCAAATCCATTTTTTAAGATTCAATAATTATTCCTCAACATAAACATAAAAAGCTGCCTTCCCTCTTTTCTTAATGTCAACAACAACAAATTCATCATTCTTCTAATTTATCTTCTAGAGATGCAACAGAAAATGAAGTAAAAAGTCGAATTTTAAGTTCAGGTTATTTTTTTTTACATTTTTGAAAGGTTATAACCTAAATTTATTTTAGAAACGATCGCTGCTCCCCAACAGCAAAGATTACTCTACCTTTCACACAACAAGTTCCTCTTCTTTTTATTACATCACTTGTACCGCCTACAACAGCAACACCTCGTGTTGCTTTTCATTCGCGTAAATATGTTAAAGTATGCCCTCCAGGGACACGCCCAAGTAGGCGCGCGGCCATAACGGCGCAAAACCATAACTAGCTGGAAAATTTCTGACCCTAATTAATTTTGATACCAGTTTCTTTAGCTTGATGAGAGGAATCTTTTAACACTAAATTTGGTAATGTTCGGAAGACTTCAAGCAAGTTATGGCTTTGCGCCGTTATGGCCGCGCGCCTACTTGGGCTGTACCCTGCCCTCCAACACTTGTTAAAACGCAGGTTTATTAAAGATTACTTTTTGAGTTTAACTGCTAAATTTAAGGTTGAAGGAGGCTCTACACTTTTTTCCTTGGACTTTTTTGGTCAACCAGCTTATTTAACCCAATCGTCGCAGCTTTATCTGGAAACATGCATTTCTTCTTTGGGAGGGCAATCTCGAACGAGGCGTCATTTGGCTGAATACTCTCATGTTGAGGCTGAATGTCCATTTATTACTTTTGAAGGTTTTTTTGAATTTTTAGAAAATTTCTTTGAATTTTTTATTTTTTAGAATTAATGAATAAAATTGAGGATCTTGTTTGTGATGCTGTTGAGAGGGTTTTAGCGATGCTGAAATTTTCTGAATTAATACTAAAATGCTGGGAATCATCAAAGGTTTTTTAAAAGTTATTTATTTAAGTAGTTTACTGGTTTTGTTGGAAAAAAAAGGAAGAAATATTCCGTTATTTTTTGAGAGTTGTCAATAGGTAAAAGTCCCCTGAGAGAACCCAGAGAGTTCGACCTGGTCGAATTTAGTCCGTGATTCAGAATAAATAAAATTTGAATTGATATTGGACTCGGCAAACTCGATTGCCTACTTACAAACCTAAAAATATCGAAGCAACACCTCATATTTTTACAGGGATCAGCAAACTATAAATGATTATCAAAATAGTCTAAAATTAATTTTTCCTATTTTTTAGAAAAAATTTTCTTCATTAAAACGTCCTTTTCTTCGAATAACTTCTGCTGATGCAATTGAATGGCTGCGCAAAAATAATGTAAATAATGGAGAGGGAAGACCTTTTGAGCTTGGAGAGGACATTCCAGAAGAACCAGAGAAGATGGTGAATGACAACTCAAATAAAAACTTTGGCCGTTCTTGGACGTCTTGTCTTCCTGAAGGAGTTGGGCATATTAATGATATTTCAAATGAAGCTGTTTGGACGTTATCGAGTGCTAAAGGTTTTTTTTGAAATTTTTTAAGGAGAATTTTGTTTTTTATTTTAAGAAGGAATGGGAATACATCAATTATTGGATGATAGAGAAGACATTTTTTGGTTTCTTTTTTTATTTTTTAAATATATCGATCAAGGCGGGGCCCGCATCTCGCCTTGTTTGCATTAAAAAATTATTTGGAATCGTGGTTAAGTGGTTTAACTTGTCGGTTTTGGACCGAACTGAACCGAGGATTTTTTTTGTTCGGTTCCGGATATCCAAGATTTTTCACAATCGACAACCCTATTCCTATACCCGACACGATTTTTCGGTTCAAGTTCGTCCATTTTGGCAACCCAAAATATTATATTATCTTGCCTTTTAAATCCCTTATTGTTATATCCTTTCTATTTAAATAACAAGATTTCTGTTAAAAAATTTTTTTATGTTGTATTGAATAAATAAATGTTATATTAATTTTATTAATTAAAATGTCGTTGATTTTTTAAATCATTAAAACTATTTTTTATAATTAAATCTTTTCTATTTTAATCCCCAATTTACAGAACAAATTTTCTATTTTAAATTAAATTATTTATAATAATGAGCAGCCAGGATCAAAAAATTGTTGAACACGAAGGAGTTAAATATTATAAAGAGGTTTCTTTTAATTATGTGTAAATCAAAAAAATTTATATTTTTTAGGGAAGTCACCAACTGTCTCCAATTGACAACGACAAAGTGCCTGATGAAATTAAAACTAAAAGGCTTGCAAAAATAAATATTCCTGGCGAAATTCAGCTTGATGTGCTTAAATGTCTAACCTTCATTCAATTATTATCTTTTCAAGAAACAAGTTTTTATTTCAAAAATTTTATTGACAAATATGAAAAGGAATTGGCTAGGAAGAAATACGAAAGACTTGAATTTGTAGGTTTTTTTATAAATTGATTCCCTAATAATGCACGGCTCCGGGCCTGGTCCGGCCGGATTTTTTCAGAGCCCCTACACTTGCTCTGTCCCAAATACGGTGTTTCTTTCCCAATCTCAGAATATTTTTGGACCGTATTAATTTCGAAAAATCAGAGCTTAGAAACTGCTAGTGATCCAAAATGCGGTTTCTGGACTTGAAAAATGATTTTGATGCTTTCTAATAATCATTTTTTAGATTATTACTCAGCAATTAAGTTACCATCCAGATAGGTATAAAGATTATAACCCATATCCTAAACGTTATTGCTTGAAATTGGATGAACATGTTAGTCTTCGTGGGCTTTATGGATTTCGGGAAGGCGATTATGAATTCATTAAACTAGAACCTCAACTTTATGATTTCAATTTGAGTGAACAACTTGAAGAAAAGGTTTTTAAAATTAACGATTTTATTTTAAATATTGATTTTAGTGGAAGGCCGGAATAGAAAACTCAATTCCTATGTTTTTAAAAGCGAAAGAAGATTGGGAATGTTTCGACCTCGAGGACGAAGACGAAGATTACAGGCCCATCGATACTTTTTTCTGCGAATTGCAACATGATTACAAAGTGGATAAAGGTTACTTATTATTTGAGCTTATGGAATATGTAATTATTAGTCATTATAAAAATAGGTAATGATTGTTCATTACCGGTTGCTAACTATTACCTCCGGTTTCTGGTTTTTGACTTACTCCTGGTTTTCGGTAACCGAAGCCAGTTTTTGGCTAAATTTTTTATACAGAATATCCAATTCAAACTTTATCCATTTAAAATTTTTTAATGAAATATTCTTATCTCACAATTCTAGGAACCAATTACCTTAACTATTACCCCGAAACCGATCGGTTTAGGCCGATTCTCAGGTTTTTGCCGGTTTTGACCCCTGGTTTTCGGTTTATGGCCAAAAACACTGGGCCAAAAGAAACTTGGCATTTGTCAAACCTTACCAGAAAATTATTCTCTAATTAAAAAATTTTTATTTAGCATTGTACTATTTACAATTGACAAAGTTTCCAAAAAACATTGAGGAAATGAAAATTGCTCGCTATTTATTACAACTATTTTTCAACTGTGCCTTCGAGTTTTTTCGAATTTCTACCATTACAATTAATCCACAAATGATCGATTTATTATTTGATGAAGATACAACAACAATTAAACCTTTACAAATCCATTCTAAAATGGGAGAAGCATTTCTTGAAGCTAATCATATTTTAAATTTTGCTGTGAATCATCTGATTTGTAATCATCTTAGAGTTCGTGTTTATGATAGTTGTTATATCGTCGAACCCGCCGTTATTCTTCATCCCTTTCTCGATGAAGTAGAAAATTGTATAGACCCCTTGATTGAAATTTTGAAAAATGAAGGAAATAAATTTTTTGCTACTATTACTTATGCTTTTCTTGATTCAAAAATTTACAATTCTATTATAAAGGTTTATACAAGTTTATTATAAAAATGGGGCTGGTACACCGAAACGAAAGTTTTTTATTTATACTCCATAGCAGGGATCGCACCGAAAAAATTCCCGTTCCCGAAATTTTTCAGGAAAATCGGGAATTTTCCTAGATATCTGGCGCAAAAATATTTTCCTCTCTTGGCCCCTCCCCCCGAAAAAAATCCTGGCTACGGGCCTGCTTATTATATTGAATATACTGCAAGATTTTTTTTTAATTTTATTTAAATTAATTCACATTTAGCATATTGAAACATCACAAGATCTTTCTAAAATGGCAAAATATATTGAATTTGATGTAATGTATGGATCTCTTATTTCAAGTAAAAATGCAGAAAACATCAAAATCAAATTTAAAGAAGATATTAAAACAACAAAATTTCTGCTCTCCAATGACCACAATCCAAAAATTAAATTTTCTGTATTCATTGAAGACAAATATAAGCGTATTGATGTGTCAGCGTATGAAGATAACGAAAAGCAAGTGCCGGGAGTTAGAGTTGTGATTAAGAGAATTAAATGATAAATTTATTTATAGACTTATTGTTAGGTTTATACCGTATTTGCTAAAATAATAACCCTGGGTAATTATTGTTTCAACCTCTCGCTGGAGGGGTTAGTAATTCGGGCTTTTTTTAAAAAGTTAATTATAACTATTTTTAGGAGGGGTAATTATTTGTTCTATCTCTGGCTGTAGAGCGTAATTAATAGGGCGGGGGTAATTATTTGAGAGAGGGACATTATTTCAGCATTTGCGGTAGTTTAATTTATTTTTCTCGTTTATTTTAAAAAATTTGCTTTAATTTGACTTTTTAGATACAATTCAGAAATGTTTTTCTCAAAGCATAAAATAAAGACAAAAAATTTACAAAATAGAGATTGAGCAATAAACAATTTTCTCTGTAATTTTTAAATTGTTTTGCTTTATCAAGCTTAAAATAAAAAACTTGTTTTTACAAAAACATTTTAATATTGCTCTCAATCTCTATTTAAACAAAATATTTTAGTAAAGATTGTTTTTGACTAGTGGAATGTTTTCTAGGAATAGATAGAATGTTTTTTGGAAGTACATTAAATTTTTGGGTATATAACTTTTACATTAATAGAAAGAAAAAAGTGATAGGACAAGACAGGAATATTTTTTAGATAATTTTTAAAATAAAGAGAAATTAAATTGAATTTTACAAAAAAATATTTTTAAGAGGAAAAATTTTTTTTAGAATAACGGGATTTTTTTGTATTGCAAAAAGCAAAAATATTTTTTAAAAATCATCCCATAAATTCTCTTATAGAACCACTTGTCTTCTACTATTTTTTAATCCTCTCGTAAAGTTGTGCTTATATTAAATTTGGAGAGCTTCCATTTAGAGAGGGGTGATTCTATTAGAGAATTTACGAAGTCTCATCCAAAACCTTTCTATCTCTTTCAAAAAAGAAACCTCTCTTTTCTCATTTATTCATGCTGTTTTTTACTCAAATCTCGCAGATTATTCAAAAATCGTTCTGGTGTAATTATTTGATCAGAACCAATAACAACTTCCCAAGCCTTTTGTGAACGTGTTACTTCATATGCCGAGCGCATTTCAGAAAAGGTTACACCTCCAACAATAAAAATTATTAGACGAGGGCCTGAACGCATTTGTGAATAACGTTGGTCTTTGTGCCATTGGCCATAACGGGCACTTGTTGGAGCACTTAAAAAGAAAAATTTTTCATAAGTTAATAGAGACCCACCCCTTTCTTCTCAAAAAAATCCCTTACCGATATGGCTGACTAATTTGACGTCCTGCCAAAAATGGAAAATGTTTAATGTCCAATTTGTCTTCTATTGCATCTTCCATTATATCTTTAATTATGGGGACCCAACGAGATTCACGGTAAACTTGTTCATTTCCACGTTCACGACGAGTTGGGGTCCAAACACGCTTTCTGCCTTGCTTAAAAATTTAGGGAAATTAAATTTTGTTGGATTAAAAAGAAAAATTCAAAAAAATAATTTTAATAGTTTAATTTCAGAAAAATAAAATCCCAACGCCAAATCCTCTAAAAAAATCTTTAAAAAAATCCGAAAAAAAAAATTTTTGGGACAAAATGTCCACTTTTTTGTCCTCCTGAAAATTCCCAATAAAAGACTTAATTTAAAAAACATCCAATAAAATATTCACTTACATCAATAGTAATATTCAAGCTTAACAAAGAAGCATTTACAAGTGTCTCTTTCTCCATATGTGGAATATTTGCATGTTGCAACAATTTATTTAAATTTTCATCTGTTATACCTTGAGAAGAAAAATTTTTTTATTAGAAAAAAAATAAAAAAACCATTTCTATGAAGAATATAAAGAAGAATAAGACGTAATCTATCTTCCATTTTCACAGCCGGATCAATTAAAAGAGGCACCATTAATTTCATTGGGTCTTTAATACGTTCACCTTCAGCATCCATTCCTAGAGCCAAATCCTGAAAAAAAAAATTTTTTTAATTTTTTAGAAATTTTTGAAAATTCGAGAAATTTCTTGAAGTTTTTAGAATTTTCAAAAAAAAATTTTGGAAACCCCCCAAAAATTTCAAAAAAAAATTTTTCACGAAAATTTTCCCTCCCCAAACCTGTTCAACTTTACAAAGTTTATCAATTCCATTTTTATATTTATTCATACATTCTTCAGCCAAATGAAAATGTGTACTTTAAAAAAATTAATTTTAAAAATAAAAAAAATTAAAAAATAAACCTAAATTTATTTAATTCTTTTTGGTATTGTGGAGCCTTTTTAATTAGCAAAGACAAATCTTTAATGGATTTTGCATCGCTTGGCATTTTCTTATTTTCTGAGAATTTTTTCAATCCACGAGTTACCTTGAAAAAATATTTAAAAAATTTGAATAATTTAAAAAATTATGATAATGGGTAATTTAGGTACTACACAAACAAGTCACCCTTCAAGCAAGTCTCCCTCAAAATTAAAAAAATGCTAGAGGTGTTCCTAATCCAAAATTAAATCCTTCAAGTCCTCCCCATGATTTGTGAGAGGAAAAAAAAAATAAAAAAATCCTCTCCAAAGTCTACGACCACAAGAATAACAGCTTACCCCAAGGAAGGTTAATATGAAAGCAAAAGTGAATAGTGGTTGGACCAGAAAAGGTCGAGAATTATCCGTCTCCAAAATTCCCACCCCCCACCCTCCAAAAAACAATTTTTAAATAACAAAAAAACCTCTTGAGAAACCACAGCAATATGTTTATGTCTATTTTCTATCCACAAATCATCACTTTCATCCAACAAAACTTCTTTATCAACAGATTCTGCCCCTCCAGTTTCATAACGATAAACATCATTTTCAATATTTAAAAGGTCTTGAGTCATTGCTTGTAAAGTTAATTCGTGTAATAAAGGAGAAACAGCATCAAATCCTCTATCAATTATTATTAATTGAGAACGGGCTTTTTCTGTTCCCTCGCCCATAGAAGGCTCGTCAGCTTTGTAAGCATCCAATTTTGCTTCAACCAAATGTCCCAAATCAACGTTACGTTCAACATCAGCTCGATAACTAAAATATTTTTTAATTAAGAGGAATTGGGAGATCATCCCAGAAGGTCAACTCCCTAAAGACAATGTCCTAGTGATAAGATACCAAGAAAATAAGCTTCAAAAATATCAACACTGTAAATTAAAAAAAACTTAGACGCTGACCTCATGGAGTTGACTTTGTGGAGTGCAAATAAATTTTACATTTTATAAGTGAGAGAAATCGAGGATATGTTACCCCCTTGATTCCTAGCCTAAAGAAAATAAACTTTAAAAAAATACCGAATAGACGGATATTCTCCAAGAGTAGCACAAATCGTTGCTATCTGTTCAGCTATGCGGTCCAGGTTCTCCGTCAGACTGCCTGGCTTTTGCGGGTTGTAATACAGAAAAAAAGTTGATGGCGAATCGAGAGTATAAACCTACAAAGAATGTAAAAATTCAAAAAAATAAAAAAAAAATACTTGTGATTCATAAGGAGTAAAAGCAATATTTATTTCTTTTAAAGTTTTTATATGACGAGCAGCTGGACTACGCGAAAGAGTAGAAAAGAGTTGATCAGGACAAGCTTCAGTAAAAAACACATGTGCACATTTGTATAAATTGTGAGAACCAGAAAAGTCTTGAGTTAATTTATCGACAGATTCCTTTAAAAATTAAAAAATAATTTGGAAAAAGTCAGGAATCCGGACTAGACTGACATATGGACGAGTGAGACCAAAGCAAAGGGAAAAAAATTTATTAGAAAAAAATTTAAAAAAACCTTTGTCGGAGAAATCAAATAAATAGCATCAATAGTAGGTAACGGTTCTCTTCGTTTATTCAAATCCTCAACAATAGTAACTCCCTGATCCATTACATCATGCATTTTACAACAAGCACTTAACATTCTCATTGCAAGTCGATCAACTATTAAAGCATTCCAAGCCCCTCCCTTTTCGGGTTTGTGTAGAGGGGCGAGTACTTCGTTGATTAATTCTTTAAAAGAAATTTTTTTAATTTCAAAAAAAATATGCATAAATGCTTTAATAAAAGCCCACTCTCTAATAGACGCCCATATCGAAAAATAAGCCCAGTCAGAGATATAATGAAAAATAGAAGCTCGGGGCTTTAATTAGAGCAATTACGGTAATTAAAAAAAAACTAACTTTGTCCAACAATTGATTTCAACGTCATTTTAAGATTACAATTAAATTACAGAAGCAAATTTAATCTAAAAAATAAAAATTTTAATTTTAAAAATCAAAGAGAAAAAGAGAAAATGAATGATTAAACAATTGTGAGTCATACATTTTTTTATTTAAATTTGACTCAAAAACGTGTAAAAGTCGTCAAACTCTCCATACTTTTTGCTAAACAAACTTGCCATTCCCCAAAAACAGGATATCGGATTTTGAAAGATTTCGAGACTAAATTTTGAAAATAGTATGTAAAACGATGAGAGTGACGATAGAGAAGGAGAGTAAAAACTTTTCGCCAAACTTTCTTCTCAAATAATTAATTATGGCAATGAAATGGCCGGTTTATTTGTGCACTAAATTTACTCGCGCTGAAACAACTTTAGACTGGAATGATCTTTGAGTCTCATTTCTTTCACTCTCTCTTTAAAAAGAGCACTTGAGACTCTACTATACCTATTAATGGCTTCTTTTTTTAAAGAAAAAGAGCATGTAAAAACAAGAGAGTGGGAAAGAAATAGAGTAATTTTCTTAAATTGATTTCTGTTGTAGTAGTTGTTATTCTTTCCTGTTTATTTTTCTATTTAGCTTGTTTACGTTTAATTTTCTAACGTTTTTTTCTTCTTTTTTTAGTTGTGTTCGTTTGCTTTTAAAATTTTTAAACAAAAAAACTTGACTGACATTTAATTATGGCTTCTTCTGGTTTTAGCGTTTATGGTATAAAATTAAGGAAACAAAAATAGGGGAAATTTGGGGGAAATGAATTAAATAATCCAAAAAATCATGCAAGACAACACATTTTTGCTTTAAAAAAGGCATCAAAAGCTTGTGTGGAATCATCAGTTTTCTGATCTCCGTGGGTATTAATTGGCTGAAAAGCTTTAAAAGGTTTGTGTGTTTGTTGTTTTAGTATGACTTACATGCATTCTTTTTTTTACTTTTTTGGGAGATCCTGTGCCTTTTTGACTTGATTAAACGTTTAAACTTTAAAAAAGATTTGTCTAAAACTAATTTTTATATTTTCCAGTTGGTAACATTCCGTATAACACCACGGAGACTGATCTTGGAAATATGTTTTCGTCTTGTGGCGTTGTGACTAACGTTCGGTTTGTTTTAAACTTTTTAAGATAAATTGTTATCATGGTGTAGTGGGTTAGTTGTTTGTCTTTGGTTTTTTGAGGTCGTGGGTTCGAACCCCGTTGTGGAAACTATTTTTTATTCTGGCATTTCCTGGGCGTATAATATATCGTTCGACGCGTCTCGTCGATCTGTATCCAATGGAAGCAAAATTAATCCGATTAGTCACTTCTCAACAAAATTATAATTTTATTTTTCAGCATTGTCATCGACCGTAACACCAATCGTCCAAAAGGCTTCGGCTTTTGCGAGTTTCAGGACCAACAGGGGGCGGATGATGCTGTTGCCAAAATGAATGGAACTGAGATGAATGGCCGTCCGTTACGCGTTAGTTATGCCAACAACAAGTGAGAAGACTTGAAGGTTTTGGGAGATGTCAAAAGAATTTTAACGATTTGTGGAGACTTTTTTTTGGATTTTGGCTTTTAATGTTATCAGAAAATTTTCATTTTGTTTTTCTTTGCCTATCCATTGATTTAAAAACTGCTTTTGTTTTGAATAAAAATCGTTAAACTTATTGTTAGATTGTCTAGTTAGGTTTATGTTTATCATTAAGAATACCTTCTTGAGATTTAGTGTTTTTTATACCCATGACTTTCCATTTTCACGTTAAATCCATTAAAAAATGACTACAACAATTCCTGGTTCGTTGGTTAATAAGACCAAGAAGCATTTTATGGGGATGTCCGCCCCAGCTGGTTATGTTGCTGGTGTTGGAAGAGGTGCTACAGGATTTACTACAAGATCTGATATTGGACCTGGCGTTGATTTGCCGGCTGATCCTGGAATGGCTGGGGCGGCGGCCGCTGGGGCGACTCCAGCTAAAAAGCCGAAAGATGACGATAATGATGAGCCTGAAGATTTGAATGACGCTAACTACGATGAGGTTTGAGTTATGCAGTTACTTTGTTAGTTTGGTTTAGTGGGAAACTTTTTAGGCCGCATAAGGCATAGGTCGCGGGTTCGAGTCCGCTCGTCGGCCAGTATTTTTTTATTTGAAGGAAACTGGTTTCTGTTAAGTTTTTATAATTTTCGTCGTGTTACAGATTTTTTTTGACAAGGGAATTATTCGTATATGTCATTTTGTTGTTTTGCTTCTTGGGATAGGTCGAAGGTTCGAATCCGCTTGTGTGGCATTATTTTTTAATTAATGTTTTTTTTGTATTTTTTTTTTTGAATTTTTACTTGTTTAAGATTCATTTTTTGAGTCCCCGATATTCTCATTCAAGAAACAGTTACCTTTTAACCCTTCTCATTTTTAGTTCGAAGGTTACGGCGGAAGTTTATTCGCAAAAGACCCTTATGATAAAGATGACCAAGAAGCTGATGAAATTTACCATGCTGTTGATATGAGACAAGATGAACGTCGAAGGGATTATCGAGAAAGAAAATATAAAGAAGCTGTCGAAAACTACAGAAAAGAAAGGCCCAAAATTCAACAACAATTTAGCGATTTGAGAAGACAATTGGCAACAGTTAAAGAAGAGGAATGGGCATCAATTCCTGAAGTTGGTGATAGCAGAAATAGAGCAAAGAGGAATCCGAGAATAGAAACGTTTGTTTTCTTTATTTTTTGGGGGTGGTTTAAGGGCCCCATTCTCAACTTTTGAGGTTCTTTCTCCAAACTCAATAGAAGTTATGTCACTGGTTACTCGAAATCCGCACTTTTTTCGACCTAACCCCTGATTTGAAACCCGACCCGGCTTCCCAAACATGATATCCCTGCTTAATAAATAAGAGTTGTTGGCTTTGCAAGATTCTTGGTCGTCCAAAAATCTTCGGCTTGAAACCGCTAGTCATGAATATATAGTTATGACTTTTTTAAGGTCTTTCCTTATCTCGTTCTCCTTCCCAGCACAAGAAATCTTTTCTTTTCAGGTTCACCCCTGTCCCAGACTCTGTTATTGCTTCAGCAATGGGCTACGGACAAATGAACACAGTAATGGATTCAAGTATCCAAAATGGAATTTCTACTCCTTATTCTGGTTTTCAATCTTCTTTGGGTGGCGGCTTTCAATCAACTTTTGGAGGATTCCAATCAATATTAAATCCTGGTTTGGTCACTCCAGGTTGGAAAACAGGGACAGGAACTTCTTCAGATTTGGATTTACGCAAAATTGGACAAGCAAAAAATCGGATTATGGATATTCGACTTAACCAGGTTATTAAAGCTTTTTAGTTTTAATTTATGGAGGAAGTGTAGGCTATCGTGATCCCTGTCTACCTTAAGTTATAGCAAACGTAAAGTTATTTCACTTTTATTTTTGGCACCATCGTACTCATATCATCTTGGCTAGTTCCTCTTCCATGGTGATTTTTGAAATTGAAATAAATTGCCAAATGAAGAGATTGTAAAAGATTTGACGCTCAGTAAAAACTGACACATTTTTTTAATCGCAAATAGGCTTAAATGGTTTTGCTTATTTGCATATTTTTGGGATGGAGAAATTATTTCTTAATTTTCTCTCATTGTCCAGCATTTGTAAAAGTTAAAAATGTTTGGGCAATGATGAGTATTTTTAAACAAAACTTATTTTTATTTTAATTCCATCTCAAAAAATTTTTGATTAAATTAAATGTGTTGGTAATTTACTGATAGGCGTATGATCACTTTAAGTTTTCAATCTGATGGCAAATTTCTCTCAATAAAATTAAATTTTATTATAGGTAAGAAGGTAGAATCCAACAGGCTAGCATTTATAAAACACTTACTAGGCGAGGGTTTAAGATTTATTAAAAGAGAAGGTGAAGCAACTCCCCGGTAACTTGTCAGTAGGTAGACCACTCACCTTACATAGTAAGCGAAAGCATCTTGCAATTACTCCTCAGTAAATCACAGGATGTGCTCTGGGCTAAACTTTTGTCCTTATTGACTTTTCTTCCCGTTATATATTTTTTTCCTTTTAAAGGTTTCGGATTCTGTTTCTGGTCAAACTGTGGTAGACCCAAAAGGTTATTTAACTGATCTTCAATCAATGATACCTCAATTTGGAGCTGATATGCAAGATATCAAAAAGGGTCGAATACTTTTGAAGTCGTTACGTGAAACAAATCCAGAAAAACCTCAAGGTTTAAAATTATTTTCAAGGAATTTTTACAAAAAATTTTTTAAAGGTTGGGTAGCCTCTGCACGTTTAGAAGAAGCTAGTGGTAAATTACAAGCAGCAAGAAATTTAATAATGGAAGGGCTAGAAAGAATTGATAAATCTGAAGATTTGTGGCTTGAAGCAATTCGATTACATCCTCCTAATGTTGGAAAGAATATTGGTATTTTATTTAAAAATATGTTTTTGTTAGAAACACTTTAGGTTAATGAAAGAGTTTGTGGGGTATTTGATGGTGATTTAGGGGGGGGGGGGAGTTACCTGAAGGCAGAAATCTTTCGACATTAATTCACAGTCCAAACTCTTACTTTTCTTTCAACCCAATCCATCCCTACTCTGAATAGACTGACGTGAGTTCAATTGTTGTTGGTTGTCATTAATTTGATTTTTATTTTGATATTTGTCCTTTTAAAATCCACCTAAAACTTTTTTATTTTTTTAAGTTGCCAATTCGGTTCGTGCTCTTCCCCATTCAGTCAAAATTTGGTTAAAAGCTGCTGATCTTGAAATTGATGTTAAAGGCAAAAGAAAAGTTTTGCGTAGAGCTTTGGAAAGTAATCCAAGCTCAGTTCGTCTATGGAAAGCAGCTATAGATTTGGAAGATCCTGAAGATGCTCGAATGCTTTTGTCTAGAGCTGTTGAATGTTGCCCTTTAAGTACTGAATTGTGGCTGGCTTTGGCGAAATTGGAAACTTATGAAAATGCTCAAAAGGTTTTCTTTTTAAACTAGGTTTCGTGTTTCCTTTCCGGGCGCCACCCGACAATCCGAAAATGATTTTCTGATTATTTTTCGGACCCCGGTTTCCGACAGTTTCCACGACATCCCCGTCCATCGAGAAGTTCTCTCTACGGGTCGGGGAACACCCCTATTCTAGATTCTTGTACTTAAAAACATTTTTCTAGGTATTAAACAAAGCTAGAGAAAATATTCCAACAGAAAGAATGATTTGGATTGCTGCTGCAAGACTTGAAGAAACTCGTGGACAAGCTAAAAGAGTCCCAATTTTAATTGAACGTGCTTTAATTTCTCTTCGTTCTGCACAAGTTGAAATAAACAGAAAACAATGGTTAGAAGATGCTGTTGAATGTGAGGCTGCTAATTGTCCATTGACTAGTAGAGCTATTATGTAAGGTTTATTTTTAAACTTTTGCGGGGGGAGTTTAGTTGAGTCCACGACCCTATAACTCTTGAAGCGGATGCTACTTGTTAATGTTTTTGGCACCTCTGGATTGAGAGTATTATACACTATAAGATACCAAAAATCAAAATTCTCAATTGAGTAAATGCTTGATAAAATTTTCAAAAATCACATTTGTTAAAGAGTTCGTTCTTTATAGATCATAACTTTTTTATTAATCGGTCAATAATCCTCATTTTTTTGTTATCTTGTAGTGCATTAAATTCCCTATCCAGAGGTACCAAGAACATTAAGAAGTTGCCATTCCTTCAAAAGTTATGAAGCTTAGAATTCAATCGAGTCGTGACTCAACGAATTTTTTTAACAGACAAAATGTCATCGCAATTGGTATTGAAGATGAAGATAGAAAACATACATGGATGGAAGATGCAGAATGGTTTATAACTCAACATGCAATACAATCAGCTCGAGCAGTATATTCCTACATTTTAAATATATTTTCAAAGAAGAAAAGTATTTGGACTAGAGCAGCATTTTTTTGAAAGAGAATTTGGTTCTGTTGAAAATTATGAAGAAATTTTGAAGAAAGCAACAGAAAATTGTCCAGATGCCGAGAATTTGTGGTTAATGCAAGCAAAATCGAGGTGGCAGGGTGGTGATGTTGAAGGCGCTCGTCAAATTTTAGCCCAAGCTTTTAGACATAATCCCAATTCTGAAGAAATTTGGATGGCTGCGGTTAAACTTGAATCGGAAAATGAGGTTTCTTTGGATTTTTTTAAAATTTATAAGGGGTTTAAAAAATGTAGGGGGTCGGAAAAAATTCAGGAAATTTTTTTATTTCTGCTTTTGTTAATTTTTCTATAAATAAAAAATAATTACCCTCATTGGGTATCGAACCTTCGACTTATTTTTTGTCCAAGTCTAGTTGTTAACCCACTACACCAAAGAATTATTTTTGGAAAAATTGTTGATGAGGGGGAATATTTTCTCGTTTTGACTTGAATAAATTTTCAAAAATTACTAAAAATTTTCTGATTTTTTTAAATTTATTTTTTTAAATCAGGAATTTGATCGTGCAAGAAAATTGCTTGAACGTGCTCGAAATTCTGCACCTTCCCCACGTTTTTGGATGAAATCTGCACGTTTAGAATGGTGTTTAAATGATTTGGTTAGAGCAAAAGAATTGTTAAATGAAGGAATTAAATTATATCCAAATTTTGAAAAATTTTATATGATTTTTGGACAAATATATACACAAGAAGGCAATTTTGATGAAGCAAGAAAATTTTATATTGAAGGAACTAAAAGAAATGTTCATTGTATTCCTTTATGGTTATTGTTGGTTAGATTAGAAGAATTTAGAGGAAGACATATTAAAGCGAGAAGTGAATTAGATATTGCAAAAACTAAGAATCCAAAATGTGATGAATTGTGGTTGGAAGGTGTTAGAATTGAAATGAGAGCTGGACAGAGAGAATTGGCACAATCAATGTTGGCTAGAGCTTTGCAAGAATGTGAACATTCTGGTTTGTGTAGATTTTTTTAAATTTTTTTCTGGGGAATCTTGAGGGTGAGGAATATTATTGGGAATATTTTGTGAACTCGCTTTAAGGTGGAATTTTTTAATTGGTTGACCACTATGTATGAGAGCTTCTGAAGAAGAGGGCCCCTCTTCCTAATCGATTCCCTAGCTACGCCTTTGGTACCTACAATTAAGGTCCACGTTTTATTATTTTGATACTTTGACCATATTACACTTTAAAAATTTTTTTGTTGCAGGAAGACTTTGGGCAGAAGCTATATTCATTGAATTACGCCATGCTAGAAAAACAAAAATTGTGGATGCATTAAAGAAATGTGAACATGATCCTCATGTACTTTTGGCTGGTTCTAAGCTTATTTGGGCTGAAAGAAAATATAAAAAAGCGAGGGAATGGTTTATGAGAACGGTTAAAGTTGAACCTGATTTTGGTGATGCTTGGGCTTATTTTTATAAATTTGAACAGATTCATGGAACTCAGGTTTTTATTTATATTATATCCGTTGTCATGTACCTTTCCCCAACCCTTGGTCTATCAATTAAAAAACGGTATATTAAATCTGGTGGGTCGGATTTACCGAAACTAGGACTTCTCTATTCGAAATCCCGATCCTAAGAAAAATTTCGAAAACCGGCCTTCTCTTTTGTACACGACAATGAGCTTTAACTTTATATTAATTCAATTAAAATTAAACAAATATCTTTGTAGGAACAAAAAGATGAAGTAAAGAAGCGTTGTTTACAAGCAGAACCACGTCATGGAGAACTTTGGCAAGCAGCATCAAAAGATGTTAAAAATTGGCGTAAAAGAACAGGGGAACTTTTGGAAATAATTGCTGTTAAATTGGAAATACCTACATAAATTATATATTTATTTTTTGATCTCCCCCTCCTTTCTATTCTGTCAAAAAAAAATTTTATTTTGGACTAAAGAAAATTAAAAGAAAATTTTTTTAATTTTTGATGATTCGTTTACTAACGAAACTTTTTTTGGCTCTGCTTTAGGATATGCGTTCCATGATGTTTTATGCGTCCTATCTATGTCTTTGCGTCCCATCATAGTTTTGGGACGTATATACTCTGATCCGACGCATAAAAACTTATAGGACAAATGTCCTAAAGTTGAACCATTTTTTTCTTTTATTCAATTTATCTTTCAACAAAAATTATTTTCCTTTCAGAAAAATGTTTTTAAAACAATTTATAGCAGCTTTCAACCAAAACATAATTCCTGTCCGTTATGAAAGATCTTTTAGAGGATTAAAAAAGTTGATGGAAAGGCAAGGTTTAGTACCTTTTAGTGAAGATGATCAGGCCTTTAATCGTTTGTTTTTTTTTGAAATTTTTTTGAATAATTTTAGCTCTTTTTAAGAATTGGAAAGAAGGGCTGGGATGTTGAAGCCAGTACATACTGTGGAGGAGCAAATTGAATATATGGCTAGTGAAGGTTTTTTTAAACTAAATGTTGGGTAGTCTGGGTATTGGATGATCTGTGACTCCGGCTCTGACCATTTTCAAATTTTGGTCCGGCTGCTGACCGTTCAATGTCTTTGGTTGAACTCCATGTTTGGCCCTTTCCAAATCCTGGCCCTGGTTGTTGGCTCGGGTGGCAGATTTTGGACTAGGGCCTATTTGAAGGGTCTGAGGCTATCTAGAGTTATGGCTCCAACCGTAGCTAATAATATGACTTATAAATGCTTGGAGCTGGAGCCACAAAACGCCTATACCCAGAACTATTCCTAACTAAATCCTTTTCAAAAAATTTTTTTCAAGCTTATTGGAATGTCTACAAAGATAGACCAATTTGGGAAACTTCTTGGAAACGTAATTTACGTACACAATTAAAATGGCAACCACCAACTAGACTTTTTTGTATTGACCGAAATGGACGTTTTAATGTAAATAATGCTTGCCCTGTTTGTCGAGATGAATATTTTTTCTTTGATTACAGGGTTTGTTTTGGAGTTTTTTGAATTTCTTTGAATTTTTGCTAATTTAGAATCCAAAATTAATGCAACATTTTTTACAACCTGGAACTGATTTGCCCATATCTAATTTAAAAACTGGTTTGTGTATTGAACAGACAGTCAATTTACAAGCTCAAGTGTTGAAGGCAAAGGAAAATGGTTTTTAAATTTTTTTAAATTTTGAAAATTTATTCTCCCCTCCCCTTGGATTGTTTTTGGAATTTTTTAAAGGCCATTTATGATTTTATATAATTTGACACACTTTTCTAGTTTTAAGTAAGAATGTTCTCCTTTCTTTCCCTAAGAAAATCAAGAACGAATATTTTCGTGTGGTCTCAAAAATTAGTTTCTAAATTGGGTGGGCATGCTTTCCTCCTAGGCTCATACCTTTTTTTCAATAACTTTCATATTTTTTACTGGCCTTTTCGTCTAGATTTTGTCACTGGGTTCTTCTACCATTTATCGAAATCCACAATCTTTTTTTTCAACCCTGGTTCATACCCAATCTTTCATCCAAATAATCTACTTAAAATTCTATTAAAGGCACTCTTCCATTCAATGTTGAATTTCGTTATTTTGACTACAAAGAGTGGTATCCAGAATTATGGAAAGATAGAGAAGATGAAACAACAAAGCTTAGTGGAGATGAAGAACTTCCAAAAAGAAATGTTTCTGTAGACAAAGAGTGGTATCCAGAATTATGGAAAAACAGAGAAGATGAAACAACAAAGCTTGTTGGAGATGAAGAACTTCCAAAAAGAAATGTTTCAGTAGATGATGTTTATCAAAATCCAGATATTGTATTTCCAATACATAATAGAGATGTTAATACAAAATGGTTTGAATTTTTTAAATTTCTTTTTGTTTAAAAAATTTATTTTTTAAAGGGACGAATGGTGGATGAGACAAGAGAAATTTACTAGAAAAGGACGTTAAATTTATTTAAATTATTTTTTTTGTTGTTGAATTATTTGAACGATTTTTTTGATAGGTTTATTAAATTTAAAAAATTAAATTTGTGACTGCATGAAATATGGTATATCACCTATAACTTTTTGTAAGATGTTCAGATCGGATTAGTCTAATTATAAAAAAGATGCGGCATCTCGAGACCTTTTGAATGATGTATAAATTTCTTTCCATTATTGATATTAAGAAAAGTTATGGCCATAAAACGCTATTCCGTTGACATACTCAAACGTCCACTCTACACGTATTTTGGGATTAAAAGTAAATGACAGTTACGAAAATAGAGAAGAATAAGGAAAAAAATAGTGAGTTAGACGACAAAATTAATTAGAAAAATAGTGGGGTAGAGAACATAATTAAATGCGGCGTTTGCGGCCGTTTCAGTGCCACAGTTCAGAGCAAAATGGTTACTGTACCAGGAGGGTGAAACAATTTTCAGGATTCAAAAATCGAATAATAAATCAGAATGAACTTTTTAATAAATATATTCTGTTTTTTAAGTCAGTATCAGACCTATCAGATCAGATCTGAACATCCAAAAAGAAGTTACAGCCCTAAAATTGCATTTTTTCTGCATGAAGTATATCATCTGTAACTTTTTGTATGATGTTCATATCGGATTAGTCTAATTATAAAAAAGATGCGGCATCTCGAGACCTTTCGAATGATATATAAATTTCTTTCCAATATTGATATTAGAATAAGTTATGGCCATAAAACTCTATTCCGTTGACAATACTCAAACGTCCCTCTACCAGTATTATGGGATTTAAAGTAAATGTCTTCTACAAAGATAGAGAAAAAATATTGAAAAAATAGTGAGTTAGACAACAAAATTAAATAGAAAAATAGTGGTTAGAGAACATAAATAAATGCAGTCGTGTGCGGCCGTTTCAGTGCCACAGTTCAGAGCGAAATGGTTACTGTAATAGAAGGGGGAAACTCAATTATCAGAATTAACAAATCAGAATTAATAAACCAGAGTGAACTTTTTAATAACTATATTCTGTTTTCAAGTCAGTATCAGAATGTCGATCTTCAATGAATTTCCCTCGTGTTAAAAGAAGTTCATTAGCAACAATATTACCTTCTTTAAAATGACGATAAATATTATATAATTTTCTAGTTTAGAAAATTCGGCCCTATCTGAAAATAATGCGGCAATCAAATTTTTTCCTTATTCTTAAAAATGGTTAATTTTCTTATATTTTTCTCTCTATTTTTGATTTTGCCTTAAGACTATAAACGCAAAAGGATTATTTTTCTTTCATTTTGTGAGCATTTACGTTTTTTCTGTCCGTGTTTTAGCTGACCGATGTGTGTGTGTGTGTCCGGGTCCGTCCTGACAAAACACGGACGGTCACAGACAGACAAAACACGGACGGTCACAGACAGACAAAACACGGACGGTCACAGACAGACAAAACACGGACGATCCTTGTTTTGTCTGTCCGAGTCCGTCCGTCTTCGTCAGTGTTTTGTCTGTCCGTGTTTGTCTGTCCGTCTTCGTCCGTGTTTTGTCTGTCCGTCTTCGTCAGTGTTTTGTCTGTCCGTGTTTTCTGTCAGACACACAAATGTAATATTTTTTATTTTTTGCTTTTAATCTTTTCTCTATAATTACATTTGAAAATGCCACAGGTAAATTCATTTGAAGTGAACGAGGGAAAAAGCCTGACCTTTCTGTACAAAATAAGGAAAATTATGGAAAGGAAAAAATGAAGGAAAAAAATGATTGCCGCATTATTTTCAGATAGGGCCGAAAATTCTACTCCTCTTCAAAGTCTTGATAAACATCCATAAAATTGTTTTTTTTAATCACAAAAAAATTTTACAAAAACAGTTTTTCATTTTGTGGGAAATTTGAAATTTTATTCAATTTAAAAATTTGCCAAAATTTGGCGTAATGCCTCTTGCGCCAAATAAATGACAGTTTATCCCAAAAATTAATTTTGTTGAGAACCGGACAGTTGAGTCTGGCGGCTGAAAATTAAAGAAATTAATAGGACGGTTGGGTGCGGAAGTTGAGTGCGATGAGCGAAATTCTTAAAAAATTTATATATTCCAAATATCGGTACTAATCGATAAAATCGATACCAATCGATAATTATTTTTAAAACTAATTTTTAAATATTTATATTTTCAAAAGATCGATAATCCATAATTTACTTTTAAAAAGTAAAATTTTCAAAAAATCGATACTTATCTATAACTATTTTTTAAAAGATTTATATTCTCCAAAAAGATCGATAAAATCAATACTAATTGATAATTTATTTGAAGGAATTCTTAATTTTCACAAAAATCGGTTTTTAATTTTTGCCATTTCGCTCTCAAAATGAGCACCGAACTGACCATAAATATTTATTTTTATTTTTCTCTAACTACACTATTTCACTATTATAATTTCTCTAAACAACAGGAGTATAATTTCTCTAACAACTTCTCTAAACAACATTTCTCTAAACATCTACAAAACTCAATAAAACAAATTCAAACATTTTATACAACAAAAATAAAAACACAAAAAACTAAAAAACCAAAAAAAATAAAAAAAGATTAACACCAAAAAATTAAAAGATTGTTATAGAAGCACCACCTCGCCTTAAATCCATCAAGTCCATCTTGTTGTTGCTTTTCCTGTTGATATTGTTGCTGGGAACTGTTCAAGTCTGAAAGAAAAAAAAGATTTTACGTAATTTTGGACCCCATTTCAAGCTCAATATTTCCTAAATTTTTGATGTAAAGGGTAGTTATGGGGGGATTTCACAAATTTTCCACCCTACTTTTACCTAAAGTATATGGAGGTATCCTACAAAGTCTAATGAAAACAGTCTGTTATAAATAGAACAAAGTTTCAAATGTTCTTTGGGGAATGCGAGTATGTCCCCGAGGAGTTTAGACAATGTCGGGACAACGAAAAGAAAAAACGGAAAAAACTCAATTGTAACCAATAATTTGAAACCCCCAAACAATTCAGAAATCCACTCAAAAAACCCCAGCAACTAAAAAAATAAATAAACTACCATTGTCTCAATCACGCCTTCCTTCCTTTCCAAACATTCCCAACCATAAGCCGCCAATGTTTGACTGTCTCCGCCAGGAACGCCCAACCAATGAGTATGTCCATCCGTAGTTGAACATGTTAAAAAATTTTTTTAAAAGAATTCTTAAAATTATTTAAATAACCTTTCAAGCCAAGTTTTCAGGAGCATTTGTTGTAGGCAAAGCAACATCAAAAATTGTACAAAGGGTCGTCGTCATCAATTGGGCTCAAATCTAAAAGAAAATAGTTATTTAATGAAAAATAAAAAAGATAACACCCGGAGAGTATTGAACCCGTGCCCTATTCTCGTGTAATCGGCAACGCTACCAACTTAACCAACCGTCATTACGAAAGACATCAAAATTTTTTTGCCTATAAACAAATGTGAATTTTGAATTTGGGGGATCTAATACTAGTTATTAACTCGAAGTCCCCGAAAAAGAATTAAAAACCTTTCACACTTCATCATCTGCACATCTACAAGCCAAATAAATGCAAACATCATTTGTCGTCTTGTTGAAGTGAATGCAGCTTTGCCAGTTGTCGTCTGTGTTGTGGAATGTTGTGATCCAACTGTTCAGCCATTTCCTAAAAAACCAAAATTTTATTTCATCCAGACAAACAAATAAGAAACCTCAAAACTCTGCAGCTTCTCTTCTATATTTAAGTTCGGTAGCCGAATCCATAGACATTCTAGATGGAAGTCTACCAAGCTCATCGTCCGCAAAATACAATTTTGGTTTCTTTCCAAGTTTTCTAGATTATGGAACTGGTTCTGTCATCTTTCAAGATCCATACTGAAAGCTCTAAAAATGTTTAAAACCCCTTCCCTTTACCAGACAATTGCTAAACACTTCATAATCGAATTCAAAAAGGGGATTAATAAAGGATTAACTCAGGGAGTATTTGCGGACAAAACTTGCTGGTGTGAAAAAAGGGCAAAAAACAAACCTTTTAATTTTTAAGAAGATTCCATGGACGTCCAAAGTGCTTTTCTTGCTTCTTTTGTTCTTCTTTTTGTTGATTTTTTGTTCTTCTTTTTGTTGATTTTTTGTTCTTCTTTTTGTTGATTTTTTGTTCTTCTTTTTGTTGAGTTTTGTTCTTCTTTTTGTTCTTCTTTTTGATTTTTTGTTCTTCTTTTTGTTGATTTTTGAGTTTCTTCTTTTTTGCTTCTTCTTTGTTCGTTGCTGCTGGACAATTCTTAGAGGCATGGCACTAAATAAGTTAAATGAGTTTGTTTGGGCAAAGTTATAAACTAACCATAAAGCTGATGAGCAGTTATCAAAGTACCATAGAAGCAACAAGTCCCATAAAAATGCCAGCCAGACCTCGCAACCCCAAACAGATGAAGAACTCCAAGCAGATGCCAGGAGAATTCCATACACCGTCCGTTAGAACTCCAACAAAGACAGACTCCAAACAAATGCCAGAAGAACTCCTACAAATGCCGAAGCATTTGCTAGAACATTCCCCCAACATCTGACGGAACATCCGCTCATTGTCGCAAGAATCTTTCGCACAGTGCTGGGTTATTCCCCCGCACATTAGCCGGAACATTCCCCCACATAAACAGATGAAGAACTCCAAGCAGATGCCAGGAGAATTCCATACACCGTCCGTTAGAACTCCAACAAAGACAGACTCCAAACAAATGCCAGAAGAACTCCTACAAATGCCGAAGCATTTGCTAGAACATTCCCCCAACATCTGACGGAACATCCGCTCATTGTCGCAAGAATCTTTCGCACAGTGCTGGGTTATTCCCCCGCACATTAGCCGGAACATTCCCCCACATAAACAGATGAAGAACTCCAAGCAGATGCCAGGAGAATTCCATACACCGTCCGTTAGAACTCCAACAAAGACAGACTCCAAACAAATGCCAGAAGAACTCCTACAAATGCCGAAGCATTTGCTAGAACATTCCCCCAACATCTGACGGAACATCCGCTCATTGTCGCAAGAATCTTTCGCACAGTGCTGGGTTATTCCCCCGCACATTAGCCGGAACATTCCTCCACGCAACTAAAACCCACGCAACACGCCTAAAGGACGCACGCAACATGCCAAAGGGGACTTGTGCTTTTGATGTTGGAGAAGGGAGCTCCACATCCGCCTCTACTGCTAAAAATATGATTTCATTTCTAAAGTTAAAGAAAACTGAAACTAACGTTTTAAAACAAAACCAGATTGATGAAGTCCAGATGCAGCAGCTTCTTTTGTTGCAAAGCATACAAAGCACTGAATGAAAAAAAATAAAGAATGTTGTTGGATTAAAACACAGCAAGCTTTGTCCGCAAAATGGGAAGAGGGGGGGGGGAGTGAAAGGCAACTAAATTGCCCCAAATACAAGCCAACAGTGTTTGAAGACCACCATCATCATCGGTCATCTAACAGTTCTAAAAAAGAAAAATAAATATGAGGCAAATTAATTAGTTGAATAAAAATTTAGGACATTTTTCACCCGTGGCGTAACTGGTAGAGCGTTAGGCTCACTTGTTAAGGAAGGGGAGTTCGAACTCCTTATTCCTATTAGCCTACATTTTAAAAAACAGGCGAAACATCAATGGAACCGATCTGAGAAAGGAGAAAGGGAAGGTCGAGTTTTGAGTAACCCTCTATACAATTCAAAGTATAGCATTTAAAACTGGGCGGAGGGTTAATCGTTGTAAAGGCACCTAGCATAATAAATGCCCCAGGAAATAGCTGGATCGATGCCTGAATTAATGAGGGATTCCCATAATAAAGAGACCCCCTCAAAAGAACCTTAAAAATAAGATAAAAAATAATAAAACCTGGAGTCATTATCAACAAATTGCCAATATTTTTACAAATAACAGCTTGATCATCCGAGCTGGTGAAGGTGTTTTTAAGCAATTTTTGGTGACATTTGAAGAATTTGAAGGAGAAGACAAGAATCCCGTCCATTGTTGTTTTAATGGAGAAATGAATGACTCATCAATTGGAGGGCGTTGAAATAAAAATTTGTTTGTTGAAGAAGAACTTGTTGTTGTTGTTGTTGAAACATTTTGATGAAATAATTCTTCATCAATTTTTGAATTGCTTGTTGACTAAAAAAAAAGAATAAATTAATTGCTCATCTTTGGACTCGGTCAACAAAAATGTTTTTCAAAAAGTAGTAAACAAAAAGAAATGTTATTGAATGAACAAAGACGCAAACAAATCAATTAATTTTTTTCTCTATTAAAAGGAAAAAGCAAATTAATGTCTCTCATGTTTTTCAATTATCCCTCTTCTTTTATTGATTTTCTTCTCTGACCATTGCTTAGACAAACAAAATCGTGTAGTGGTCAGAGAAGTCAGATTTATTTTTTTCCAACGGTAAAGTGAGGAAAAATAAAATTTTACTTCTCTAACCACTTCATGCTTTTGCTTGTCTAAGCAAAGGTCAGAGAAAAAAATCAATAATTAAAGAGAGAGACTGCAACAACAAGAGAGGATGGAGACAATTAGTGTAGTTCTCTCATTTCTTTAAAGGAGTGGGGGGCAGTTAAGTCTTGCACAAGCTCATATTCTGATATTAAATATTCTGATAAAGAAAAACACCAATCTCCATTATTAAAAATTAAAAAAAAGAATACAACATTTTTAAATTATTTAAATATTTATCACAACACTTTTTAAACCTCTTTTTCTATTCTATAATGTTTCCAATCATCAGACTGACTGTTTCATCTGTTGATCTAAAAAAACAGAAAATTTTTTGAAAATCTCCCCCTCCCCCTCCATTACCTAACAGCCAAATTAATTGTCACAGTTTGGTCAGAAGGATCCAAAGCCATTCTTATACGACACAAAACATTAATTCCTCCTCTAAATATTCCAGAAAGTAGCAAAGTGTGAGACGATTTTCCTTCAGGTACACGTTCTGAATGTTCAACAGGCAAAAGGCCAATACATTTTAATAAATTCTTTACTGCATCTTTAAAAGAAAAAATTTGTTTAAGAAAATCTATTGGAGGACTGGTTCTTCAAAAACAAATTTTTTATATAAAATTCCCTTCTCCGTAAAAATGATAGGCTTGGAGAACCCCAAGGAAAATCCCCAAAAAAATAAAATTTAAAAAAACCTTCAAGAGTATTAACTGTAGACAAAGCATAAGTTTCATCAACTTCATATTTATCTGTCAATGCTTCCCAAGCAGTAGAGAATGATCCTTTTGGCAATATTGGTAATAAATAATCGGCAATGGTTACTTCAATTGATTCGAGCTGGAAAAAAATTTATTTTTAAACTTATGGATTGAAGGAATAAGGAAATTTTCAATGCTATAACCCAACAAATCAGAATAGAACCGGACCTGCCCTCTGAAGCTGTAGTCCAGGGAAAATTCTGGATTAAGCCACGGAAGCTGAAAGAACGCCTGACTAAACAGGAGTTGGTTAAGATGTATGGATTTTCCTAAGACTTGTTTTCTAGGATAGATTGTTTCTGGAATACACTTAACCCTTTTTTCCTGTCAAAAAGACTTCCCACAATATAACTCCCCTAAATCCCCAATAAATTCTCATACCGCATAAACATCAGCATAAAATTCTTCAGATTCAGGTTCACCAGTTGCTGGATCAACATCTCTAACTTTAAACTTTAAAGTTGCATTAAATGTCCCAGTTAATCTTCCATCTTCTGGCATTTTTAACAAAACATAATTTACATCCGTTTTGGAAACTGGCAAAGATTTTATTGGCAAATTTAATTCAATTTGCCAATTATCAGATTCATCATCTGGTTCGTCTTGAGGTTCTAAATGAACATAAACATCTTCCAAAAGTTGATCATTCACTGTATTTCGACAATCAAACTTTAAAGAAAAAATATAAAAAGTGAAGTTTTCTTGAGTCTTTCACCCCGTTATAGAGCTATCTAAGATGGTCTAATGGTCTTTATTCTTACTAGTTTTCGTGGAGCCTTTCTTGGATTGTCGGAAAGCATTTTGAAGAAAAGTCCTGGGCTTCAATCTTGAATCGAAATCTTTCTCGTGGGGTTTTCGGTCTTAGGGGCAATTCCTGAATCTTGGGAAGGGTTTCGATCTTTGACAACTCCTGCATGACCTATCTCTAATCGAAACTAGCCAAAATCCAGTTTTAACTTTGTGGTAGAGCCGGGATCATGACAGACCCCCCCCCATAAAATTATTTAAAAAACCTGTAAAAGCACATAATCATTAAAAACATGTTTAACACAAGAAACGTTATATTCAGTCACACTTTCAGTCAATTCAAATGTTGGTGAAGATTTGAAAAGAGGGCCAATTTTTTCAAATTGAGGGATTGCCGAAATTTGAGCTTAAAAATAAAAAAAGACAATTGATCCCACTCCTCAAAAATCCAAAAAAAACCTGCAAATATTTCCATTCTCGAAGCTTTACTTTCTTTTTTAATTGGTTCTTCTATTAACATTGTTGATTTCTTCTCTTTTTTAGCATTATTAGTTAATGGCTCCAAAGACAGTGGGACTTGTTTAATATCAAAAGGTTCTTCAAAATGTTCATTTTGGACATATTTTTCTAATGAATGTTGAAGACCAGCAATTGAAACCTTAAAAATTAAGTTAGAACATATGGTCCACCAGGTTTTGGAGTGGATTAAGAATAAAATCAGATCGAATTTTGAATCGAAAAAAGGCTGGGCTTCGGGTAACACGTGACACATCCTTGGTAAATACACCTCTAATATTGGCATATAGGTTATAATTGCTGCTGAACATGGTGATTCATTCTAGTAAGATTACTCTAACAGTGGACTACTCTTTTTCGTGGCGGTGTCAAACATAGGGGGGGGGGGGTTTGGGAGGGACTTAAAAAAGGTGGAGGATCATAAAAGACTATTACCAAAATTAATTTTAAAAAAACAAACTTTGAGTGTATCCAAAATATATGTAACAATAGCTGTTTGATCTTCACTCTTCAAAATTGACAAATATAAAGTAGCTCTATCTCTAACTTCATCGTCTGTATCCAATAAACAACGTTTTAATAAAATTATAATATTTGGACGTAATTTTGGACATTCTGCACCAAATTTTGCTAAAGCTGTAACTGCCGCTGCACGAACCTTTAAAATGGAGATTATTTTTATTTTTAAAAATTCCTGAATAGAAAATCCCTCTCAAGGTGTAATAAAATCTCCCAGAACCACATAAAAAAAGAGGAGGGAGGAAGAGGGGAAAAGGGAATGCAAGTCTCAATCATTCAAAATAATCGCTTCATTTTTGTTTATAATCATTTATGAATCAATTAAAAACATATTTTAGGCCTTTTAGTTATCATCATTGACCGGCACAATTTAAAAATTTTAGAGAGAATCGAAACTTGGGGCACAGATTGAAATAAGAAGTCTTGCAGACTTTTGTGAGGACAAAAGATAACTGATGACTTCTTTCCTAATCTTTACAAATTTCTTAATTAAAAATAGAATCCTTAAATTCCAGTCCAATGAAAAGAAATTTTTCCTCAAAAAAATTTCCCTCAATTTTTCCTTTTCATGACAAAAATCCCTCCCCCAAGAATCATTAGAAAACTAAATTCCCCCATCCCCTATAAATTTTAACAACAAAAGAAAAACCTGTGTAGTCTCCAAAATAACACGATTATAAATAAATCTAATATATCTTGCTGGATGATTTGTTGTTGGTCCCTCTCTTCCCAATAAATGTAAAACTTTTGTAGCCAAAGCAGCATGTTCACAATCTTCAATAAATTCACATAAATGTGAAAGTCCCAAATCTTTAGCATTCGAATTATCCTCAACAATTGCAATTATTGTATCAACTATAGCTTTTTTATATTCAAATCCACCCTCATCGCGTAACATTGAAGCCAAAAAATTCATTAAAGTTGCATGTTTACGTGGATAACGAACACATAGAGAACGAATTGCTTCGATTACAACAATCTTTAAAAAATAAAAAAATTAGTGAGACAATTTATCCCACAATCTTTCCCACTTTTATTGAAGAAAATTTTTCAAGAGATTCCCTATATCGCTGTCTTGAGGCCAAAATAATAATATGCCTAGAAATAACTCACAAAAGACCGCAAGTTTTGTCCGCAAAAATGAATATTCTTTTTTTACTGAAGGGATTATTCTTGAAAAATCTATAGGAACCTTTTCTGAACATTACTGACCCTTAAAAGCATAAATAGAAAACCCTAACCTTCTAAAAAAGTTTAAAAAGAAAAACAAACTTTAAATTCATCACTTATTTCACTAACAAAAGTCCCAATTTGTTTCATTAAACGTTCAACAGAGGCCTCAGCGCCAGTTTTTAAAAGTGTAGTTATTGCTAATGTTGCGATAGAGCGATTTTGATCCGTTATAAGTTGTTCCAAATCAACATTACAAGAAATAACTGCTTGGGGGTAGTTGATGGAAATTCGATTTAATGTTCGTACAGCAGCAAAACGAAGAGCAGATTTTGGGGAAGACAAAAAAATTTGAAGAACACTTATTGCTGAAGCTAATTCTCCACTAGAAAAAATATTTTAGATGATTGGAAATTAAAAGAAAAGGTAAATGAAGGTTAAAAAAGAAAATTTAACAAAGTAAAAATTGTTGGGAGTCAGAAGGACACGAAACGGGGATCCAACGCAGAGTGAATCTACCACACTAACCACTACACCAACACACTACGTTAAAAAGCTTCCCTTGAATCAAATCAAAACTAACCTAGAAATCGAAGGCATCCTAACAATAGCTGAAGCAGCTTCATAGACCACCATTTCGTGTTTGTTTCGCAAACAACTTTCAATAAATTGGAATGCAATGCGGTCACTAAATAAAATAATCTTTAAAATTTAAAAAATAAAAAAAAAACCTTCCATCATCTTCTTCCACCAATTTTGCCGCAATTCGAATTAGATAGCAAATAGCCAACGGCGAACGCAGTCCAGATTTGCTAAATTTTTGAACCATTTTGAGGATAGCAAGACGATCACTTGAACGAATTTGGTAGAGGAGACTTAGGGCATGAAATTGGACCATATGGTTGTCAGAAGAAACGGCTTCTTGAACTTCATTTGCCCAACGACGAACAACATCTGGGCTTCGTTTCATTAAATGAAGAGAAGAAACTAATGCTGCTGAAGAAACTGAAGGAACTTTATCGACTATAGCTTGTTTCATATAACGCTCAATTGCTTGTAACATTCCAGTATCAGTTAAAATACGGCATAGGGCACGAATTGCAGATGGGCGATAAACATCTTCTCGGCCAGTCATGTCTTTTGTTAGACTGAAAAAGGAGGTTTTTTATTGGGAGAATAATGATTCCAAACAAATAAGGAAAAGAAAAGAGACCATGCGCATAGAATCCAATCCAGCCCAGAACTGTAAAGTCTAGGAAGTAGGCTTTGAATTCGACTGGATTTAATGCCCAGTTTCTCCCTAAGACATGAGCTGTTTCCATTCCCACGGAGTCTACTCCGTGCCCAGACGCCCAGTCAGCACCTGATAGGTTTAGAATTCCTCTGGACTCCGTTCCCAGTTTCTCCCTAATAATAATCCTTGCCCAGGATTCCGGGCAGCTCAATAAACCCAAATTCATAGTCAACCCCAAACCCTTTTCTTAAAAAACCCCAGCCTATTTATCAAAACCCCCAAAAAATTTTCAAAAAAAACCTGCTAGTAACAATAATAACATCACTAGAAATTGTACACAATTCTTTTATAGCCAAATACACCAACATTCTTAACGTAACATCCTTTGCCTGCCACAATTTCGTTATCGCAAAAAAAGTATCGGTAGCTTCAGTCTTCCCAATAGTCTCCCCATGTTGAATTAAATAGAGTAATTTGCACAAAATTGGGCGACATTTTCTTGCATTTATTGGAGTTTCATTGAATGCTCGAGTCTTTAAAAAGTGAAATTTTATTCCTTAAACATTCTCAAAACTTTAGGAGGTAAAAGGCAATATAAACATTTGGCGACAAACATCTGCGGACATATATCCGACTATTATCCCCATCTATGGGATTCTAACCTTAATAAGTGTGTGAGTACCACATTTAAGGCAAGTCCCTTTTACATAAAGTCCAAGCTCCTCTAGAAAACTATGCAACTAAAAGAAGGAATGACAGAAGGGAGAAGCTCAGAATTACCCCCAAAATCTATTCAAAAATTAAAAAAAACAAACTTCTTGTACAACAGTTGCTTTGTCTAAATGATCGTAAGGATTGCCGGCTCCAGGTTCATCGTCTTTCTTGTCTCGTCGCATTTTTTTTTAATAAAATTGAATATATTTATTGTTTTAGAACCTTAAATAAACAAAATTTATTAAAAAAAGTTTAAGAAAAATTTAGAAAAATGAGTAAACGTGTATTTATTTTGGGGTACAGCCCATTACGGCGCGGGCCAAAACGGCGCGACCGAAACGGCGCGACCGAAACGACGCAGGCCGAAACGGCGCAAGGCCAAAACGGCGCACGGCCAAAACGGCGCAAAAATTTCCCATAATGGCAATTGTTACGTGATGTTCAGGTTTAGCTCGAATAGTGATCGTGTCTTTTGGCGATGTAAACAAAAAAATAACAGATGTAAAGGTCGCATTTGGACAACATCTAGTGATAACAAAGTGATAACAAAAACTAATAGTGATGACAAAACTATTTAGATCATATACGTACTAGTAAGTATAACTGCGAGAAATAACTGCAGGATTCAGATAGTTCCAATATAACTATATCACTAGTTAGTTTTCCCTATAACTACTTAAATTACTAGTTAGTTCCCCCTAGAACTATATAGTTGTCCCGTATTATTACTGTAACCATTTAGACTTTAGTTATTTTTATTCTGGTTGTTGATGTCGGAACAACCTTCAACGTTGCTGGAACACTTTTCTCAATATTGGAACGATCTTCCACATTGTTAGAACAATTTCCCCGTACTGCGCAAAACCTTATTGAGAATTGAATAATAATTCGAAGGATCAGTGTACGCTAGCGATTTTTGATCGATCACTAAGGTCGGATCGATCACAATCAGGTCAATCACTCGAGATCAAGTGATCACTCTCATGGTTTATCACACGATTAATCACACTATCACTGTGAAGTTTTGGGGTTGCGCCGTTTTGGCCGTGCGCCGTTTTGGCCTTGCGCCGTTTCGGCCTGCGTCGTTTCGGTCGCGCCGTTTCGGTCGCGCCGTTTTGGCCCGCGCCGTTTCGGGCGTGTCCCTTTATTTTGGGGAGAGCGTCGATAAGTGAGTCAAACTGTCGTCACGGCCAGAAATTGATAATAGACCGGCAAGGGCAAAATCAGTCAAAAGGCCGGCACGACAAAAATTTGCTAAAAGATCGATCAGGCCAAAATTGTTCAAAACATCGATATGGCCAAATCAGATAAAAGATCGACAAGGGCAAAAAGGGTCAAAACATCGATAGCAGCAAAAAATTAAAAGATCGACAGAGTAAAAATGAGACAAAATATCGACGGTTATAACGTCTTATCAAAATAAATATTTACTAAAAAAATTAAATTTATTTTTTTAAATTTCCACATTTTTTTCAGCTTGTTTATGGACAATAACTAGCAATTCTTTAGCTGCTTTAGCAACATCATAAGCTGCCTGACAAGCTTCATCAATATTTAAAGGCCTCGAAATACATTTTTTTGATAATTGTTTCATTGCTGCTTCCATTTTAAAGGCACATTGTTGAATTGATTCTATACGGATATACGAATCTGGGATTACATTGAGTATTCGAATAATGTGATGATTGATCTGGAAAAAGAAATTTTAATTAGAGATAAGAAAAAATAATTGTGAAAAAATTATTTGCGGACAATCCGCAAATCTTTTGCGGACAATCCGCAAATCTTTTGCGGACAATCCGCAAATCTTAAAAAAAAATTCAGAAAAAATCTTTAAACAAACCGTATCAGCATGGTACATTGCATTTGTTTCTCTACTATTTATTTCTATA
This sequence comes from Meloidogyne arenaria, assembly GCA_036172955.1. NCBI lineage: Eukaryota > Metazoa > Nematoda > Chromadorea > Rhabditida > Meloidogynidae > Meloidogyne > Meloidogyne arenaria. Next base: position 113,354 of record JARQAB010000033.1, on the reverse strand, counting down.
TTTGGTTGTAAATCGGCTAACAATGCCTTCAAAAAAATATTTTATTTAAAAAATAAAAAAGATAACCTTGATTGCACTAGTTAACAATTCTGTTTCCAATATTAAATTGTCAGGGAATACTGAAAAAATAAAAAAAATTAAATGTCCGCAAATATTCGTCCGCAAAAAATAAATGTCCGCAAAATTTTTAAAAATAAAAAATTAAAAGAAACCTTCTTCATTAAATATTTTATTCATATCATTTCCTTGTTTATTTGTTGTATTTATTAATTGTTCATTTGTTTCATTTCTTGTTGTTGTTGAATGTTCAACATCTTTTTGTTGAACTATTTTTAGATGCTGTAAAAAAATATTTTTGAAATTTTTTCTCATTACTTTTTAGAAATCACCAAAAAAATTGACAGAAAAAGGACCACAAAATAGCCTAACAACTAAAAAAACTATTTGTCCGCAAATATTTTGCGGACAACTTTTTCGTCCGCAAGAACCATTTAAGGAAGAAAAACAAAAAAGTATCCCAAAAACATTTTAAAAAATTCAAATTTTCTTACCGAAATTGAATGACTCGAATTTTTTCTATAGCTTCTTGTCTCATTTGAAATATTATTTATATTATTACTTCCCAAAGAATGCTTCTTTTCATTATTATTAAAAGAATTTGTCCCGCCATCAATTTTACTTGAACCAGCAAAAGAATTTAGTCTTTCTTCATGTCCAAGTAAATTATTTTGAATTTTCATTGAACTGGAAGAATGGGCTGAATGTAGAGGAATTGAAGGGATTGTTGTTGTTGGTATTAAATTATTTGTAGTGTTGTTAGTAGATGAATGACGACCGCTAATTTTTGTTGATGGATAAGTATCTTGAAAAATAAGTATTTTATTAAAAAATCATTTTAAAAAATTAAAAATATGTAGGTTTCAGTCAAGTATCCCGCTATTCTCGATGGGTTTACAAAAATCTCTACAAGTAGTTTCTACAAAAAAAAATTTCTCCGGACAGTATTTGCGACAAAAAATTCTAACATAATTTGTCCACAAACGCAACATAGGGAACAGGCTTATAGGAGTAAATCCAACCCACAATTCTAATTTTATTTTAAATATTGTTAACCTGGACACTATAGTATGGTTTCCGTGTTTATTCAATTTATAAAAAATTTCAAAAAACCTGTAGAATAATTATGGACATATTTTTGTTGTTGTTGATTAGGTCTCATTAAAGTAGATGCTGACATCATTACTGCTCCAATCTGTGCTGTAGCATTATTTAAAGACACAGACAAAGAATTTTGTAAAGGTGGTGTTTTAGTTGAAGGTAGCTGTCCTTTAAAAATATTTTAAAAATTTTCTTGTCCGCAAAAAATTTGCGGACAAAAATTTTTATCCACATATTTTTGCAGATAAAAAATTTTTCAAGTAAATAAAAAAAACCTTGTGTTGGTGATGCTGATCTGTATTGATTATATTGTTTTAACAATCTTTCATTCATTTCCTGTCGAATATGTGTTTGGTCATATTCTAATCTCTCTAATGCTCGTTGCATTTGTTTAAGAGTTCTAAAAATTAATTTTTTGAAAAATTTCAAATAAAATCAAAAAAACCCCAAAATTTCAGAATTTGACACTTCCATTCTTTCCAGTTTTTCATTTGTATCTCTCAATTTTTCTTTTAATTCCAAATAATTATCTAATGAATAAAAGTGTTGTTCTTGGTCAGAATGTAAAGTTTTATTATTTTGACTTCTAAAAAATAAAATTCTAAAAATAAATTTTTTCACTTAGTTTATTAAAGGTTTGCAAGTTTTATCCGCATTTCATAACTCTAAAATAACGGAACTCTAAAATAACGGAACTCGCCGTAACGACATAACATAGTAAAAATATTTGTACCCAAAAAAACCGCCGAAATACCAAACTGTGAAAATGACGTCAAAGTATTAATTTTCTGAAAAAAAACTTGTGGATCAGAAAAAAATCCGGTTTAGAGAATCCGGTCATTATAGAAGGAGGGATCAGAAGAAAAATGCTGGGTCGGTTTTGAATAGTCAGTGGCATCTCTATTGCAGATAAAACTTGCAGACATTTAGAAGTATAAAGGAAAAGAACCCAAGAATAAAAATTAAAAAACCTATTTTCATTTGAACTTTCAGAAAGACACAATTTCCCTCTATTATCAGAATAAACACCATCCAATTGTTCATCACTCAAAAAAGAAATTCTAAAAAATATTTTTTAAAAAATTTAAAATAAACTCCAAACAAAACTCATTGTTTTTCACATCCTCAACAGGAATTTGAATTCCAAAATAACGTCTTCTAATTTCTTTAAGTAAATCAATTACCAAATAGAAAAAATCTGATGAACTAAATTTTGCCAATTTTTGACGCATCTGGTTACGTGTAGCAGAAAGTTGAGGATTTGGCTTAAAGAAATTCTTTTAAAAAGAACGTCAAAAATGGAAGTATTAACATTAAATAGACGAGAAAATCTCTCCCAACCTTACAAACAGACTCCAAAAATGTAACACCCCCGACCTATACCAAATCAACTAATTGATCCCATAGACACTTGAAGAAGTCTCTATCAGAGGTACAGCCGAAACAGATTTTAAAAAACTACGGACAGAAAGCGAAACATTAGAAAATGCAAAAACTCGGCGAAGGACGCAATTCTCCCTTGCATAATCCCAAAGAAAAATTTTTACCGGTAAGAATATAGCAACATGTTTATGCATTCTAATTTGAGAATTATTTAAGGCAGACCATTGCAATTCAATTTCACGTCTATCAACCTAATTTTTAAAAAAACAAAATAAAATTCTCAAATAAATTAAAAAAACCTCATCATAAACATCCTGTACAAGCCTTTCAAAAAGTAAATCAGAAATTAAATGTACTTGTTTTCCAAGATTATGCATTCTTTCGGAGATGAAAGGATCGACTAAATCGGGTATTAAAAAGTGTTGATTGTCCTTGTGTGAAGGTTTACGACCTTGAAAAACACTTTTTTCATAAAAATTTCAAAACAAACCACAAAGAAAAAGAGAAAAATGATCAGAAACTTCAAATGAAAGTTCAATTATTCTTTCGGATAGTTCCAACTTAAAATTTTTTAAATTAATAATGAAATTAGGGTTCGGCAAAATTTCCTTTCCCAGGATCCGTATGGGATTTTTTCAAAATTTCGTTGAGAATTGGATCAGTAACTAATCTTCAGAAACCGGCAATCGAGAAAGTTCAAAAATATCGAATCGAAAGAAAAAACCACGAAGGAAAAAATCGAAACAGCGGGACTGCTCCCGTTAGCCCGGCAATCTTGTTTGTCGCTTAAACCCGGGACTCCGGGACGGAATTACTTAAATCCCGTACGTGATTTTGCCTGTGCCGCACTCTAATTAAAAATAGTGAAATCTATTTACATGTCCTTCTTTTTTAGCAACTTCGGCAGGTGTCTGTCCACAAGAATTTTTACAAGAAAAATCGGCTCCATAAATCCACAATAATTCTACTTGAAGATCCTGACCATTTTTTGCGGCAATATGCTAATTAAGTTAATTTTAAAGAAAAAATTTAAATAAAACCAGAGGAGTGTTTCCTTGATCGACAAAATCTGGAGATGCACCAAGCGCTAATAATCTGTAAAAATATTTAAAATTAAAATTAATAGGGTATTGACTTAAAGTAAAATTTATAAAAAAAATTTAGGAGTCGCAAATCTATAGTAGAATTAATGAAAAAGCAAAATTAAAAACTTAGACAAGCAAAACGAAAACAAAACCACAAAAAGACTCGAACGCGACACTTCAAATAATTAAGTCAAAAGCATTACCGATTACACCACAAAGGTCCCTTCCGCAATTAGATAAAAATAAACCTTAATGCTGTGATAACATGCCCAGTCCGAACACTTGACCAAAGCTGTCTGTTCCTAAAATATTTTTTCCTGGCTATTATTTAACTAAAAATTTTTATACAAATCATCCACAGTAAATTCATCTTTAGCTGGCCTAATTGCATAAAGTAGTCGGACATATTTGTCATTGATAAATGCCTCCTTTTTAGGGATTATAGGATCACTAAAATAAATTTTTTTAAGTAAAAAATTTCTAAAAAAATTTAAAAAAAAATTTCAAACTTGGAAACCGGCTTTTTCTTAACTCTTCCAGAATGAGAATCAATTAAAGAATGCTCCCATATATTATTAGAACCATTTTTGTACAAATAATTTATCAATTTTAATTGATTTGTGTGCCAAATCCCTCCAGTTAGTGAACGTATTTGGCTTATATGGCGGCCTAAAAATTTTTATTTTTTTTTAATTAAAAAAATTCAAAAATACCCAAATTTCGATGAACAAAACAACATTCAGAACAAATAAGTACACAATGATTTAATGATGCCCATCCAGGATCAGAAGCTCCACAATCAGCACAGGTTAGTGTATAATCTTCAAAATTGTTAGTAGTATCCATTTAAGTGTTATTTTCCTGAAATTTAATGAATTTAATAAAAAAATTAGAAATTGATTAAAAACGAAAAAGAATTGACAAAAAAAGACAAAAATAAGAGAAAAAATGGTAAAAATTAAGAATATGGACCACCATCGAATATGGAAAAAATTATAGTCATTTGAAAGAGCTCGAAAAGGGGAGTAAAATGACACCAAAATCAATGAGAGGTCTCAAATATGGACTGAGATACAGACTTCTAAATATCGAAAACAATTAACAAATTTAAAAAATTTAATAAAATTGGCGTTTATTAAAGTTTTGGCAAAACGTCACCGCTGTACAAAATTTTTTGCCAAATACATATTTTGCCAATAAGGCAGAAATCCTCATTTTGTCAAACATTCCTATTGGCAAAATGAGTATTTTTAGCCTTATTGGCAAAATATGTAATTGGCGAAAGATGTAATGCACTCCATTTATTTCTATTTTAATAAGAAAGACAGAGAAAGATTAGAAGAATGCTTGTATTCACAGAAGCAGAGAAATTAGAAACATGGTAGCTAGAGAAAAATATTGCAAAAAGGTCAATATAAAAGGTGAAGGGAAGTAAAAATGTCAGCAATTGATTTCGAAATAATTTGGCTTGGATTTTGTTTTGAAAATTTGCAGACAATCACGTGTTTTTGTCTCAAAATTTTATTATTTTCCACAAATTCTTTGTGTTAACGTTATAATCTTTCAGATAAATTTTAAAAAATGATGAATACATTTCCTTCAACGACATCTTCAAATTCTCTATTTGGCACTCAACAACCAGCTTCTTCCTCAAGTTTATTTGGAACAAAACCTTCAGGTACTTTGTTTGGAGCAACAAATACAACTACTCAAAATAATCTGTTTGGACAACAATCTACTTCTACTGGGTTTGGATCGGCTGCTGGTGGTGGGGGAATTTTGGGAGCTAATAAACCAGCAACTTCGGTTATTTTTTTAAATTATCACGAGTTTACTTAAATTATCTTTTAAGGCTTTTGGTCAAGTTTCACAGACAAATATGTTTGGACAACAACCTCAACAGCAAGCTGGAGGACTTTTTGGTTCTGCTCCTGCTCCGACATTTGGCGCTACAACGGTATTTTTTTAGAAATTATCTTTTTATTTACTTTTCAATCATTTTTAGACTACTGCAAACATTTTTGGGACAAACAATAATGCCTCTTCATTTGGTGGATTTGGTCAACAACAGCCTCAACAGCAAACTACGGGAGGGCTTTTTGGCAGCCCAAAACCTGTTCAACCTTCTTTTGGTTCGTTTGGAGGTAATCAACAACCGACACAACCATTTGGTATTTGAATTTTTTTAAATTTTATTTTTTCTCAACCTGCAACAGGTGGTGGATTATTCGGACAACCTAACACTTCTGTGCAAAAACCATCGTTAACTCTTTTTGGATCAGGAGGGCAAGCTTCTTTCCAACCGGGTGTATTTAGCACAGGTTTCTTTCAGTTTTACTGTTTATGTCACGTACTACTTGGGATTGGAATTTCAAAAAAACCTTGACTTTGATTTTGGTTGAGTACCGTAACAAGGTTCAGGACCTTAGGTCAAGGAAAAATTTCTGCTGCGTCAAGCGCCAATAGAAATTATGGTCTGGACTCAGATCCAAGTCAATCCTTGCGTGCACTTTTTCCCTCCAGCTTTTTTCGGCCCGTAACATTGTCCAAAGAAAAATCTTGAAATCCGGATACTTGATCTGACTTTTTCTCAACTTGTGAAATCTTTTATTCTCGCCATAAAAATTACTTTTAGCAAAATTTACACCTCCATCTGCTACTGATACTATGCAATTGAAAGGGTCACAACAACAAGTTCAAACAAAACAAATGTGTATAAGTGCTATGAAGGAGTATGAAGCCAAAAGTTTGGAAGAGATTCGTTGTAATGATTATATTGGGGGAAGAAAAGTGAATACATCAGGTGCTCCAACAAATTTTGCACAACCTCAGGGAAGTGGATTGTTTTCGAAACCTGGCGGAGGATTGTTTTCTACTGGTTTTTCTTTTAAATTCTTTAAAATTCTTCTAATTCCTCCGTTTTTCAGTTACAACTACAACACCAGCTACTTCAAATTCTCTATTTGGCACTCAACAACCAGCTACCTCATCAACTTTATTTGGAGCAAAACAGGGAGGTTCTTTATTTGGAATAAATCCTACTACACAACCTGGCAATCTTTTTGGAAATCAACCTTCTACTGGATTTGGATCGGTTGCTGGTGGTGGTATTTTGGGAGCGAATAAACCGGCGGTTTCGGTTATTTTGTAATTGTTAAAAGTTTATTTAAAAACATTTTTAAGGCTTTTGGTCAAGTTTCACAATCAAATCTTTTTGGACAACCACCACAACAACAAGGAGGAGGAATTTTTGGTTCTGCTCCCGCTCCTGCATTTGGCGCAGTAACGGTATTCTTTCCTTTAGATTCAATAAACCTTTTCTGTCTTTAGACTTCTACAACCTTATTTGGTGGCAACCCTATCTCTTCATTTGTCGGATTTGGTGCTCAACCACCACAACAACAACAACCAGCTGGAAGTCTTTTTGGTCCAAAGCCCGGACCGTCTTTTGGTGGTTTTGGCTCTCAACCACCACAACAATCTTTTGGTTTTTTAAATAATTTTTTTTGAATTTTATTTTTAACTTTGTAGGTGCCCAGCCAAACACTACAGGTTCAATGTTCGGTTCCCAATCTACGACTGGAGGAAATTTGTTCGGACAACAAAACATCGGCTTACAAAAACCATCAATTTTTGGCCCTAATCAACAAATACAACCACAGCCAGGCATATTTCGTAAGGAGTTTTTGTAAAATTATCTAACTAATTTTTATTTTTAAGCTAATACTCAACAAAGTCCAACTTTACTTGGTTCAAATTTAAATACTTCAGCATTTCAAAAAGAAATTATTGAATCACAACTTTCTTCACTTCCATATGGAGATAGTCCTCTTTTAAAAATTTCTACATCTCCAAGAAAATCTGCACAGGATATTATCAGGTTTCTCTATTTAATAAAGCGGCTGAAAACTGAGAGCCCAGAAATAACAAAAAGATTTAGTGGGGACTTGAAATCCTAAGAGTTCTTTCCGATGTTAACCTTTCAAACGTTTCACTACTGACTGGATTGGGGAAAATTTTATAAACTTCCCCTTTTCTCACCACTTTTCATTTTTGCTTTATTTTCTAGTCTAGGAGGAAACAGCGCCGGCCTCAACATATTTTTAAAAAATTGTAAAAAAATTTTTTTTAGTCTCTCAAGGCAAATAACTTTTGGTACAAAAGATGGTCAACAAAAATCTTTTACTACTACAAGTCCACAAAATTCTTTTCTTGCTGATTTGTCTATTGTTTCAACAATTTCAAGAGGAACAAATACTCATGATAAAGAAAATTCAATTGGAGAAACTCTTCTTGATACAAGTTTAAGCTACAAACCTTTAATTATATTGCCGTCAGTTGGATTTGGTGCAGCATTAGGATTGAGACATGAGCCAAAATTGACAAAATCATTTGCAAGGTTGTTTTTTGAAAAGATTTTTTTTGGATAAATTTATTTCTTTTTAAGCGAAAAATCTTTCATTTCTGGAAAATCGACATCACTTCATTTAAGTTTTGCTGAGGATGACAATAGAAGAATTAAATCGTTGGATATGTCTGTGGTTTTTGAGCCTTCTCCAAATGTATGAGAATTTTTTTTTCAAAAAAAATTTTTTTGTTCTATTTTAAGGAAGACAATTCATTTATTGCCGATAAATCTTCTCAAGTTAATTCTGTTGTTGTTCCATTACAATTATCACCATCAATGGAAAATGAGCGTCCTACTATTGAAGAAATTCAGGTAAATTTTAAAAATTTAATGAGAGAAGTTGGGGATTTTTGGTTAATTAAATCTCAAGATTTACAAGCAAAGCTAGACCCCAATTGCCTTTCTTTACTTAGGGCAGGTTATCTGTTTTAAGTGGGGCTATGCGAGTATTTGCGAAGCAAAATCTGAAAATCGAAAAGGAAATTTTGAAACATTTAATATATTTTTTTCTCATTTTAAGTCACCACCTGTGTCACTTCCTTCCAAAGAAATTATTCAACAACAAAATAAACAACAGCAGCAACAACCATCTTCTATTCAACAACAAACAATTACTCAATCAATTCAACAACAAAAGAAATTCAAAATAAAATTATCTCGTCCTGAATATTATTCAAATCCTTTAATAGAAGATTTGGAAGCTTTATTTGACTCAAAAGGAATTTGTAAAATTGAAGGTGGTTTAACTATTGGGCGTTTGGGATATGGAAGTGTTTTTTGGAGAGGACCTATAGAATTACAAGAACCTTTGGATTTGGATGAAATTGTTCATTTTCGAAATAAAGAAGTTGTTGTATATCCTGATGAAGCTAAAAAACCAGAAATTGGATGTGGATTGAATAAACATGCAGAAGTTAGTTTAGAAAATGTTTGGCCAATTGATCCAAAAACTAAAATGCCAATAAAGGTTCTTTATTTTTTTAATCTTTTTTTTGTCAAAATTTTTATTTTTAAAGGATGCTGATGAATTGATTCGAATGAATTTTAAAGGGAAATTGGAACGTTTATGTGCACGTATGGATTCTAATTTTGTTGATTATCAACCATGTCGTGGTGTTTGGATATTTCAAGTTGAACATTTTTCTAAATATGGATTTGTAAGTTTTTTTGAGAAAATTTTTAAATATTTTTTTATTTGTTAAAGCATGATGAGGAGGATGATGACGAGATTATTGATATTAATCAACAACAACAAATGGGGGGTGATAAAATTCATTCTGCCAATTTGCAAAGTCTAATACAAAGAGCAAAAGTTCCTCTACGCGAAATACAAAAAGCTTCTGATGGAAATAAAAATAATAAAAATAAAAGGGAATACTTACAACAGCAAACAAAGGGATTTGATGACAATAGAGGAGATTTTGCTGAATATAATGAGGAAGATTCCAAACTTTTTCAAGACCAAATAATTTGTAAGAAACTTCGTTTTGATGATACTTTGTTTGATTCCAGGTTTGTTTTTGTGTTAAATTTTATTTTTTCAATATAGTTCGATTATACAAAAAAATTTTTTAAATATTTTTTTGAAATTTTTTAGTAAACTTTTAAATATTGTCACAAACAAAGAACAACAACAAGGCCAAATTTGTTCACAAAAACAATCAAATTTGGTCGAGCGTTTACCAAAATATTGTTATCAGGGACTTGATTCACAAAATTTGTCAAAATCTTTTTTAAAAAAATGTGGAATAAATTTTCAATTGCCAAGCTGTAAAATTGGGTTTAGTCAAGGTTTATTTTCTGTAATTAAAAAAAAAATAAAAAAATTTTTTTAAGATTTGGTTTTTGCTGCAATTCCACCATCTACACATTTAAATGCCGTTAATATTTATCAGACGAGAGTTATTGTTCCTACAGTTAAGGTATTCTTTTTTATTTTTTTTGGTGAAAAATTTTTGAATTAATTTCTGAACTATGTAAGATTTGAAAATTAGGTCTAAAAATTAAAAAAAATTTTTTTATGAAATTTCGAATATTTTTTAAAATTCTAAAAATCTTCCTAATCGATATAAGAAGATTTTTTACCTTTCTTTTGAAAATTAAAAAAAAATTAAAATATTTTTTTCAGAATTTCTTTCTTCAATATATTCGTAAAAACAATTTAAATTTACAAAAATCACTTGAAAATTTGGAATTAACTCAACTTGTTAAATTTGACCCTCCATCACCAATATTAAGTTATTTGGATAAGTATTTAACTGAATCTTTTGTAAATGGAGAAGATTTGAATAAAAGTTTTGATGGAATTTGTAAAATATTATTAATGGATTTGAAGACGATTGAAGGTTTTTAATTATTAGTTTTTAATTTTTAAAAATTTCAATAAGAGGGATAAGTTATTGACTTAAGCCTTTTTGTGGGGGTTTTTCGGTCTTGGTCTTTGGGTGAAGTCTTAACGAAATTTTGGTGAATAAAGAAAATTTTTGTAAATTCATTTTTTCCTCAAAAATCCCCTTATTAAGGGTTCTTTCACAGAATTTTTCAAAATCTTCTGTAATTTTCCCAAAAAAATTTTTTTACCAGATAAAATATCTCAAAGAATTTTAATGGGTGATTGGTTATGTGAACAACTTTCAATTGAAGACAATAACAACAAAACAAACAAAAAACCTTTTTTTAAAATATTTAAATTTTTAATTAATGGACAAATTGAAAAAGCAGCAGAATATGCAAAAGAACAAAATTTGTTTAATTTGGCTTTGTTACTTTCTTTATATAAATGTCCGTCTGTTGGTTTAGTTAGAAATATGGTTGCTAGACAGGTTTGGAATTTTTTTTTGAAAATTTTTTTGGGGTTTTTTGAAAAATTTTGATTTAGATTTTTAAAAAAAATTTTCAATTTTAAACATTTTTTTGGGAAATTTTTTTTGAAAATCTTTCCAGAAAAGTTTTTTTGGGAATTTCTGTTCTGGTTTTTCTGGAATTTTGGGAATTCTGAATTCTGGTCTTTTTAATTTTTTACGGTCGGGATTCGGGTTTTTGACCTCTGAAAATTTTGAAAAAATTTATGATTTTTTTCAAATTTTTTCTATTTCTAATTTAAATTTATTTTTTTATAGCTTTCAATATCTTTCAAACAAAATAATGTTGATAAAGATTATATCAAAATTTTACAACTTTTGTCTGGAGAATTTAAAAATTGTGGAGATTATAATAATTTTGGAGGAGGAGGAGGAAATGGATGTTTGGAAGGACTTAATTGGTTACAAATACTTGGTATTCTTATTTGGTATCATGCATCCCCTACAACAACAATGATTGAATGTTTGGATATTTTACAAGAATTGGTATAAATTTAAAAAGAATTAAATTGAAAAGAAATGAGGAGGAGGAAAATTAAATTTAAAATAATTTTTGTGTGTGGGGTTATTTTGTGTAGAGTTTTTTTAACGGGGAAAAAAATAAATAACTCATATCCTCTCCCTATATTTTACTAGAGACGGTTGACTTGTGAAAATAAAAAGTTTGGGGGGTTTTAGGTTTCTCGATCTATCCTTGCCCCTGAGACCGGGCTTGGGGACGATTATCAAAACTAAGATTTTTTAAAGAGGATAATTGGTCTCGATTTATTGACATATTCCTCCACAAATCCACCGTTTCACAAAAAAATATTTATCTTTTTGTATTTTATCAGGATTTATCCAGAATTTTTATTTGTTTTTCGGAAAATTTATGTCTATTTAACTCCTGTATTTGAACACACAATGTATACCTAAAATATTCTTTATCACAAATTTTTTTGTTTTGACTTTTTCTTTAAATTTATTTTTGGTTGTTACGTAAATAGTATTTTTGTCAAGCATTTTTCTTTGTTTTCTATGCAAAATTTATTTTTTTTTATTCAAATAAATATTTTTTAAATTCATTTTTATCCATTTTACAATTTATTGTAGACAGTTTGAGATTTTTTTTCAATTTTTTCAAAATTTTCTTCACGCTTTTTGCATTCTTTATTAATATTAATTGGAATGAATTTAATACTTCTTTCAGTAAATATATTTGCTGGACACAATTCCTTCCCTTCTGGACACCCTTTAGTCAATCCAGTTATTGGGTAATATTTTTGATGAAATGCTGGGTGGTAGAGAATCTTTTAAATACATAAATTAATTATTAAAATAAAAATAATTTAAAAATTACTTTTATAGCAGGCCCATACTTTTTAGTTTGCCATAATTCAATGGAAATCGAGGCGGTATAGTGGGGGAGAGCTAAAAAGAAAATACAATTTTATTCTGAAATTAAGTTGTTGTATTTTTTGTGTTTTTGTTTTGTTTGTTTAAAATCAGAATATTAAAGGGAAAACACAAAAAAGATAATATTTCAGAATCAGAATTTTATGACAGAAAAAATCAGAATTTCATTTTAGAAATAAATCAGAATTTTATTTAAAAAATCAGAATTTAAATTTACAGATATTCTGGTTTTAAATAAAAACACAAAAACTTGGAAAAACACAATATTTTAATTGTTCTGATTTTTAATTCTGAAAAATGTGTTTTATCTTTCCACCTCCTTATTTACTGTGTTTTGTTCTGAAATTAATTAAAAACTCGCCCGTTCCAGCAACACTTTCTTCATCCCCTAAAGTACACAAAAATCCAGCAACCGTTGTATCATGCGCAGAATATGCAAAATATTTTAAATTAGATATCCAACTACATTTACTATCATTTTTATTTAAACATTCCAATTTTAATTTAATTCTTTTTACGACATCTCCTAGCAAATTTCCTTTAAAAATTAATTTTTTGAAATTTATATTCCCCCTAAAAACCTCCTCTTAGTCGAATCATTTCTGGCGAATAAATTTGTTGTTCTATTCCAAAATAGAAATCTAAAGCTCTAAAAATAAAGGACAAATTAAGATACTCCCGTTTATAGACCCCTCCTCCCCTTAGGTGGAAGAGATACCTTCCATTTAAGATATCTCTCATTATAAGAGACCCTCTATTTAATATACCCCTCAATATAATATACTCCCTATTTAAGGTACCCCTCATTATAAAACACTCTCCCCTCTATTCAAAATACCCTTCATTATAAGGTAATTTTTCTGCCCCAAGGGTGTACGTAAAAAAGAGGGGTTCTTTTTAATACTAACATAAAAGTCAAATTGTAAATGCGTTGCTGAATTTCTTTTGTAAGCCATTCTGGTTGAGTCATATTGTATAAATTCTTAAAAAAATATTTTTTAATTTTTTAAAAAATTAATTTACTTCAATATAAATAATATCATCAAGTAAACCAATACTTTCGAGTGTAAAATTCACTTAAAAAATTAATTTTTTTTTGATTTTATTTAAAAATACAAACTTTTTGTTTTTTCACTAATATATTCAAAGAATTTCGCATTTTCATTTTTTACTTTTAAATAAGCTGGACTTGTTCTGATTTTAGTAAAAAGTTGTTCTGCACGTGGACAAAAGGCATCCAAGTTTCCAATCTTTAAATTAATGTGTTTTATTTGTATTTTGTGTTTTTCTGATTCTGATTGAAAAAATATTCCGATTTTAGTTCTGATTTTTAATTCTTATTTTATTCTGATTATTATATCCTGATTGTTCTATTCTGATTTTCTGATTCTGATTTTTTCCGATTTCTGATTTTTCTCAGATTTTTAATTCTGGTTTTTATTCTGATTTAAAATTCTGATTTTTTAATTCTGATTTTTAATTATAACATATATTCACATTATCTGTATAAATAGGCACTGTATGTATCGGAATAGGTGTCCAACGCGATGGCCATTTCTTTGGCAAATCGGGAATATCAATTCCCGGCACTCCCATTGGAAACCTTTAAATATCCATTAATTTAATTTTTAAATTTTATTTTTACATTCCAGCAAGATTTGCTTGAGCACTAGCCAATGTTCTATTTACGTCTGTACTTCTTATATAAATCTCTCTAGGGGTATAACGCTCACTGATGAATTTATTGTCTAGAATATATCGTTTTCGAAGTAAATGGCCGAGAGAATATTGTTGACGCATTCCCAACTTTTAAAAAATATTTTTTAAAAATTCTCCAAAAATACTTCAGTAAGTTCTCCAAACCCAAACGGCCACCGATTTTCCCCGTTGGGATCAGTTGGGTATGTTGTGATTGGAGCTCTATCTCCATGCCTCCAGATCTATTTAAAAAATAAATTTAATTAATTTAAAAAATATTTTTAATCGCTAACCGTGTGAACAAGCAACAATTTGTCTTCCTCACTTACTACATTTTGTAAGGTATTTCCAAAAACCAGAATTAATAAAAACAGCACAAACATTTTAGACGAACATAAAATTCAGAATTTCTGTGTTAAATAAAAACAATCAAAACAAATGTTTTAAACTTATTCTGATCTTTGAAGAGGAATAAAAACTTTGTTGTAATTTTATTCTGATTTTTAAACGAACATTTTAAAGGAAAACAAAATCAGAATTTCTCTTAAAGTTGGAAACATCTTTTAAACATATTCTGATATTTAAAGGGAAATGAAAACACAAAACATTGACTAAATGTTTTAAACTTATTCTGATTTTTTAAAGTTGGAAAATAAAAATAAGTTAAACGTTTTGTCAATGTTTTTTTCCTTTTTGCTACAAGAAATAAAACTAGCAAGGAAACAACTGTTAGGTTTAATTAATTAAATAGGCTAGTGAGGCAGAGATTAATTATACAGATTAGTTTATTTTATTTACTAGTGGTTGACTTTTAATTAAATATTCTGATTTTAAAGTTTAATCTCGATAAAACATTTCCCCTGTCAGCACCTCTCCCTTCTTAATGAGCCAGGGAAGTTGGTCTCCGACGGTGATACCTTACCGAGTTTTCGACCAAATTAAAAATTTTTTTGGGAAATTTTTTGGAATTTCTTCCCATTATTTTACTTTATTATTTTTTTATCTAGCAATTTGTACTTAAATATTTTTTCTAGATTTCCAACAAAACAACAACCTAAAAAAAAGATAAAAATGTAGTCCCTGTCCAAGAGAGGAAAGGGCATTACTGGGAACTCTAATTGGGTCACAACAGCAAAGAGGGGAAATTGCTGAGTGATGGCAGAGTGGTTCCAGTTATCTGGGACAGTTCTTTTTATTTTATTTTTTATTTTTCTTGGCAGTGTTGTGGTCAGTTTTTCTTGTTTTCCAAGCTTCTTTTTTCTTCTCTTTAAGTACTGTGCAACTGGCGTTTCTTCCAAATAAAAAGAAGAATGAGAGGGAAATATGAAGAGAAATTAGAGAAAAAAAATTTTTTGTTTGAAGATTTGCCAGTAAAGAGAAGGACAGAAATTGTTCCAAAAAACCCCTTAAAGGCGAACGCTTGTCTACAGATGAAGATATATAAATTCGTCAGAAAAACAAAAATTCAGCCCCACAAAAATGGAAGAGCTTCGCGATGGGGGGTCAAAGGTTGCGTCATTTTTTGGGTATAGGTCGTAGTAGGATGTGGAAAAAATAAGAGCTAAAAAAGAAGTGTAGTGGACAGCAACCGCTGGTGAGGGAACGCCGGTCAGATTTTTTTCTTTTTTGACCTATTATCTTGCCAGACTGAACACTGGGCATTTTTATGTGTTTAATAGAGGAAGACAGTCTCTGACAGAAAAATAAAAAAAAAAGAGAGGTGAATATTATTATTTTTTGTTTTAAAAGAAAAAGAACACCAAGACATTATTCTCAACTTTTTTTATTTTTAATAACTCAATAGGAAAAAATTTTTTTAAGCTTTTGGTAAGGTTAAATAGAGAATTGAATAAACTACAAAATCTGAAAAAATCAGAATTTTAGGAGAAATACAAAAAAAGTTGTGGCCTCAAAACTGTGAAAAGGTGACGTTTTTGAAGGTTTTTTGACCACAACTATTTTCTAATTTTTCAAAAAAATTTTGAATTTGGTTTCATTTTGTAGCAAATTAAATTCTCTATTTAATGATACCAAAAGAGAATTTAAAAATTTCATTATTTTTTGAGTTATAGTTCATTAAAACATCCAAGTCAGTCTATCCAAATTTGCCTAAAAACAAAAAAAAGACGAGCATTTCTTTACATTGGCATCTGCTACTATTTAATATGTACTCTCCCTATATTTTACTGACCACCTCCCATTTTTACTGGACAGTAAAAAAATAAAAAGGGCTGAGACTGTCCATTTTTACTACTAGCATTTTTGCCTTGTTGCGCTCCTTTCTCCCTATTAAAAACTGAATAAATAATTTTCTGGTTTTATATCCATAAAAAGCAAAGAAGAAAATGCCAATGTAGGGAAAGACGACTGGCACAAATTTGATATTTATTTATTGTAATCGGGAGAAAAATGGAGACATTTTATTTAAATGGTAACAGATGTTAATAGAAGGATTTTTGAATTTTTTTTTGCCTCCTTAAAAAATAAAAAAAAATTAAAATGTTTTGGCATTTTGCCTTTATTGACAGCCGAAAATTTTAAAATTTCCTTTTAAAATTCAGGGGGAATATTCACAACAAAAATGAATGTTTCCGGAACATTACAACAACTTTTGTCTTTAGCTGATAATCAAAGTCAGAAAACAATGAATTTTGACAACATTAATAGTCATCCTCAACAACAACAACAACATAATTATGTTATTGTTTCTGAAGAAAATAAAGAAGAAGAAAAAAAGGTGGGAATTTTAAAAATAAAAACATGTTTTACAATTGTAAAACAAATAAATTTTTTTACAAAATGTTATAAAACAAAGTTGTAATAACATAAAACTTGTTTACTGCAATTTGTAAATAAACATGTTTTCAAGTTTTTACAAACAGTTAAATAAACATGTTTTTACAATTTCAAAGTAAATAAACTTATTTAGAAAATATCAAACAAAGTTTTAATAATATTAAACCTTTTACAATTTGTAAAAATTGTAAATTAAACTTGAAATTAAATAAACATGTTTTTCCCTTTAAAAGTTTGTTGAAAATTCTGAAATAAACAATTGCAAGGAAACAGAAAATACAAAAACAGAAGAATGTTGTGCTCTTATACCAACAACAAATGGGGGTGTTGAAGAGAAAAATGATGAAGAAGGAAACCAATTAGAACAACAAATTGAAAACTCAATTCAAAGACCAATTTCTGTAGATGTTAATCAATTAAATTTTGGTGTATCAGACATAATAAGAAAAGATGCAATATTTTTTAGGTGTTTTTGAAGATTATTTTCTTTAAAAAAAATTATTTTTTTTAGTTTTGATGAATTCGAAAAAGCGTTTAAAGAATGGCAAGTTCTCTCTCAAGAAAAGTTCCGTGTAGCCAGTTCAGAAAAGCAAGGAGATGAGGATTCTGAAGTTTTTAAACGTTTCCGATATCGATATGTTGTCTATCATTGGTGAGAATTTAAAATCAGAATTTCAAAAATATTTTCAGAATTAAATTAGAACATTTTCTGGTTACACTAAAAATATAAAATACAAACAAGAAAATAAAAAGATTTTCAGAATTAAATCTGAACAAAGGAAAATCTCAGAATTTAAAATCAGAAAAACAAAACTTGTTTTAAATAAACTTGTTTTACAATTTGTAAAATAATTTGTAAAAATGTTTTGTTTCCGGAAGATAAAAAATTTCCGGAAAATGTTTTTCCAAAACTTTCACAAAAATGTTTTTACAATTTCTAAAAATTATTTTACAATTTGTAATTATCTTTTGAAACTTTTGTATTATATTAAGTACTCATTATGGAAGGCCAAGAAAGCGTGGGGCTGGACGGCGACCTCATCAAGTTATTTTTCTTTTTTAAATTAATTTCCTCATTTTTCAGAATTATCTTCCTTGTGGGTGCGAAGCAAAATTAAGGCTAAATTATCATGCACAAAATGGTGGTTATTTGCTTATTACAACTTTGGTGTCTAAACATAGACATCTACAATGTGATGAAAAGGGAGAATTTAATTTTGATTCTGATGGGGAGGATGAAGGAAATAAAAAAATAAAAAGTTCTCCAGAAGATGTTGGGTCTTGTGGTAAGGAAATATTGAATATATTCTGGCCTTAAAAAATCAGAATTTTTTGAATCAGAACGATTTTTAAAAAATCAGAACTATTGTAAAAATCAGAATTCTGATTTTTCGAAAATCAGAACGATTTTTAAAAATCAGAACTATTCTTAAAAATCAGAATTCTGATTTTTCGAAAATCAGAACGATTTTTAAAAATCAGAACTATTCTTAAAAATCAGAATTCTGATTTTTCTGGCGATCACATTAATATTTTATATTTAAGAACACAGTCCAAACAGCACCGAATCTTTCAAAACACCCGTTGTTGTCTCAGCATTTTCACCTTTAAGTCTACAACCATTGCATAATTCTCCTTCTTCTGGTGGTCAAAGTAGTTCTGAGGGTGCTGCAGAATTAATTCAACAACAACAAAAACTACAAAAAAGACCATCAGCATCCCCACGAGAAAGAAAATCTTCAACTTATCGAAATAATAAAACAATGAATGGACAACAACAACATAAAACAACAACATTTTCTAATGCTTGTGAGTCTTCTCTAGTGAAAAATGAAGGGGAATTAAATACTGCTTTTGCCTTAAATTTGGCTTTGGTATGTTTCTGATTTTTAATTATGTTTTTAAAATAATTCTGATCTAAAATAATTCTGATTTTTAATTATTCTGGTTTTTATCTGATTTAAAAATAATTCTGATTTTACGATTATTCTGATTTTTAATTCTGATTTAAATAAATTTAAAAAATAAAACAATTTCTTAAAAATTCTGATTTTTCTTTAATTTAAATACAGAAAGCCCACCAACAACAACAAACAATATTTCCAACAGAATCACCACAAAACATTCTCTCAACATCATTTCAGAATTTTTCAACAACATCAAATCGACAAACTTCATTTTCTGATTTTATTCGTTTTCGACCACCTATTCAATCACAATTTAATAATTCAAATCAGAACAATAATTTATTGCCTTTAATTCAAGAATTAATTAATCGTTCAAATGGCGAAAAACAAGGAAATTCTGTTGTTAATCAATCAGAACAACAACAACTTCTTTTAGGTCTTTTATCTCAACAACACCAACAAACATCCCAAACTTCTATTTCTACACCTACTATAAGACAACAACAAGTTGGAAACGCTTCTGCTTCCTTATTATCTGCTTTACAACATTCTATTTTGGTAAGGAAAAACATTTAAAAATATGTTCAGATTGTCTTGTTGTGGTAGTGTTTTTATTTAGTTCTGATTCTACAAAACATTAAAAACATTAGAACACAAACAATAATAAATTTTCAGAATTTGAAATAAACATTTTCAGAATTTAAAATTAAAAGGAAAATTTCAGAATAAAAGCCAGAAAATGTTTATTTCATATTCTGAAAATTTATTATTTGTTTGTGCCTCATGTTTTTAAAATCAGAATTAAATAAAAACACTATTTTAAAAACATATTAAACATCAAACAAAACAAATAATAAATGTTTAAATTAAATTCTGGTTTTAAAATCAGAATTTAACCAGAAATAAAATCAGATTTAAAATCAAAATAAAATCAGATTTAAAATCAGAATTAAACCAGAAATAATAAATTCTGGTTTTAAAATCAGAATTTAATAAAAACATTCGCCTGTCTATATAAACTTTATTAAATTAATTTAGCAACAACATCGTCCCCAACAACAACATTCTTCTTCTTTCAACAATCAAATCACCCCTTCTACTTCCTCTAATAATAATTCTGCTAATATGCTGGCACTTTTACAAATACAAAATTTACTTCAAAATTCTCCAAACATTTTTGGGTTAAAAACACAGCAACAACAACAAACAACACCCAATTTAATTAATTTATTGTCTGGTAATAATACCAATAAAATTATAGCTGCTTCTGCTTCTAATAATATGAAAAATGATACAACAGAAGCAAGAAGAGCAGATATAATACAAGTAAAATTTTGTTTAATTTTCAAATTTTTACCAAAAAATTTATTTTAGGAGGCTGATCAAATTCTTCAAACAATTGTTCAACAAATGATTAGAACTAGGGATTTAGTCAGTTATTTGCGTAGACTAAGACAATTTTTATCTGATAATTTTGTTGAGTGATATTTTGAGGTGTTAAAAAATTTTTTTTCTCATTTTTAAGTAAAACACATTCCGAGTTGGGTAAAATTCTGATTTTTATGTTCAAATAAAATTCTGGTTTGGTATAAAATTACAAATAAAAAATCAGAATTATTTCCCAACAACATCCAACAACACTTGATTTTTCCTATCAAACAATTCACTTCTACCTATTTATTTTTTGTTGTTTTCGATTCGATTTTTGATTATTTTTTTATACCTCTTCAATAGCCTGCCTTTAGTATTTATATATTTTTGCTTTTATCATAAAACTTTCTATGGCCTTATTATTATTTTTTATTTTGTCTTATCGAGATTTATTGTACTTTAATTTTGTAAAAAAGAAAAATACAACATGTTTTAATAAAATTGTTTTTTTTTACCAATTAAAAAAATTAAAATTTGTTTTACAAACAACATTAAGTTTTAAAAAACAAGTTTGTTTTGTTGTTTGTTTTAAAACAAGTTGCTTGTTGCAAACAAGTTTTTAAAACAACATGTTTTACAAACATAAATTATAATAAAAAGAGAGAAACTTGTTTTACAAACATCAAATTTTAAAATTTGTTTTTATTAAAATAGATAAAACTTGAACATGTTTAGACAACAAAACATATGTTTAGAGGTTGTTTTTATTCAAATAAATTAATTTATCATTGTCAGTGGTTGATTGATATTCTTATAAATATAATTTTATTAAATTATAAAAAAAGAAACAAACTTATTTTTGAAGGCTGTAAAATCAAAAAATTTTATGACATTGTTTGCTATTTAAATCGCTTATGAGAGGTATTTTTCCAGCTTTTCACTCTTTGTTATTGAAATAAATATTCGATAATATGATTGAAATGTGTTTTTTAAATTAATTTTTGTTGTATTTTTGTGTTTATTAAAAATACAAAAATGTATTTTTTTTAATTTAATTTTTTAATAATTTACAAAATTAAATCAACATTTTTTTCTAAATTTTTTTCATAATCGATCTGATCATTTTAATTAATTTAAGATGGAACACCTTTTTATCAGGTCGCCTCTCTTTAATAATTTTTAATTTTTTAACTGTGACATAATTGCCTAAACATAGTTTTTAATTGACTAAATATTTAATGTATTTTTTATGTAAATTTTAAAGAATAATTTATTTTCCAAAAAGTAATTTATTAAAAAATGCTTTCCGGAAACATTTATAAACGATGATATAAACATCTGTATTTTGTTTTCCGGAAAAATACTATATAAATAAAACACATGTTTTTATAAAATATACTTTAATGTTTCCAAAAAGTATTTTCTAATAAATAAATATTTTCCGGAAAATACAATAATTTTACATAAAAATTTCCGGAAAATCCCGGAAATATGTGTATTTTCCAAAAACACAAATAATTGTAACATTATTTTTGTAAATAAATATTTAATTAAAAGATTACAAAAATACTTCTCGTGACATTTCTCTAATTTTTAAAGAGAATTAAAAAATAATAAAACAATTCGGCTTAACTTTTAAATAGCTTAAAAAATTTTTCTAAAGTTGTAAAAAAAGTTTTGGCCCAATTCTCTCTTCTCTTTTCAAAAAAATTTATGTTCCTTTTTTTAAATTTATGTTTTTTACATCTCTTTTATTAAAATATTTTTTTATTGCCTAAAATAGGAAGAATCAATTTTAATTATTAATCAAATTTTTTATTTTAAAAATTCTAGACAAATCATGAGAGAATTAAATATTTCTATTCTAAATTTTACAGCCTTTAAATAACTGTCATAAACACTAAAAAACACAAAGAAACAATTAAAATGTTTCCGGAAAATACATTTTGATCACCAGGTTTTGGAGAAAATGTTTTTTAGAGAAAACACATTTCCGGAAACAAATATATCTTTTCCTGAAAACTTCAGTATTTTCCGGAAATGTGTTTTCTCGGAAAATACATTAAATATAAAGTTTTCCGGAAAACACATTATTGTCTATTAATATACTATTTTCCGGAAAATTTTTCAATAAACATTGTTTTTCCGGAAGTGTGTTTTCTCGAAAACACGTTTACTCGAAGTTTTCCGGAAAATATTTTATACCTTTAAATAGCTGTCAAAAACACGTTATTACTTAATAGAAAATATAGTTCCGGAAAAACATGTACCTATTTATTTTTGCTTGTAGAAATTAAAATATTAAACCATAAAAACATTTAGTACTATTTACGTAACCCAAAGGTGATCGCACTTCGTTAAATAAATGAAATATTATTTTAGAACATTTTTATATTTTTTTTGTTTGTTTAGTAATTTTTTTAATTAAGTACTAATTTAAGAAAAGTAAAATATATAAATGTTTTTTTTTGTTTTTATTTAAAAAATGTTTATTTTTTTACTAATTTAATGTTTACTTAGGGATATAAAAAATTGTTTTTTTTCTTATAAAACCTTAAACCTATTATAACTCAACATTTTTATTTTTCAAGTCATTTTATTTAAAATTTTTATACATTAAAGAAAGTTTTCCGGAAATATATATTAATAAAAAATACTTTCCGGAAATGTATTTTCTGAAATGTGTTTACAGAAAAGTTTTCCGGAAAATATATTTAATAGAAAACACCTGCCGGAAAATACATTTATATAGTTTTCCGGAATATACATAGAAAATACCGTTCCGGAAAATACATATGTATTTTCCTGAAAACATTTGTTAATAAATACTTTCCGGAAACGTTTTAGTAAAAGTACTTTATTTTATAAAAACATGTATTTTTGTTTTCCGGAAAAAGCTGTTGTGTTTTATATTTATTTTGTGTCTTAATTTCTGCCTTATCAATAGCTACTATTTATTTATACACTTTCATTTCCAAATTGAACCACTCTTTAAAAAATATTTATTAAAAAAAGTGTGGGTATTTATAGCTTTTCCTTTTTTAGTCTTTTTTAAGTACAAGTTAATTAAAAAATCTTAAGACTTTTTTTATCATCTGATAATTTTGATTAAATTTTTTTGCTTATCTCTTTAAGGCTCTTTCTAATTTTTATTTTAAGACGTTTTAAAATTTATTTTTTTTTCAAAAATTCAATGAATAATAAAGAATGCAACGTTTTATATTTACCAGAAAAACAACAAATACAATAGCACCATTTGTTGATATTGAGAAAGGGATTGGTGGAGGTGAAGATGGAAAAACAACAAAAACAACAGAGGATGACAACAAAAAAATTAAAGCAAAATATTATAATGAAAATTGTTTTAAATTTAAAAGTAAGAACTTTTTGAAGATTTTTAGGGGAGAAAATTTTTTAAAAATTAATGGAAAAATTTGTGGGTGACATTTTGTCCCAAAAAAATTTTTTTGAAAAAATTCCCAAAAATTAAAATATTTTTAGGGACAAAATGTCATCTACACACAATTTTTAATTTTCAAAAATTTTCTAATTTCTAGGAAAATCCCTTCGGATACTCCAAAATGTGGCAACTTTGTTGGAGGATTGGTTACTGCTTGCATTGTTAGGAATTCTTGTAGCTTTGTGTTCTTTAATTATGGATATGGCTATTGAGTATTTGCAAACATGTTTAGTAAATTTAAAAAATTTTTGAAAAATTTTTGTAACTTTTAGAGAATATTTTTTATTGGGACAAAATGTCATCTAATAAAAAAATTTTTTTGGAGGTCTTTAAAAGATTTCAAAAATTTTCCCCTTAGGTGACATTTTGTCCCAATCTAAAATTCAAAAAATTTTTCCCAATTTCAGGGCACGTTTTCTTCATAGAAATTGTTCGAAAAAACACTCAAGGAAATTTAAACCTCATCTCTACTTACTCTGTTTGGGCAGGTTACATGCTTATATTGGTTCTGGCTTCAGCTTTTTTTGTCCGTTTAATTTCCCCCAGTGCTATTGGAAGTGGAATACCTGAAATGAAGGTTGGAAAAAATTTTTTTTTATTTTTAAAATTTTATTTAGACAATACTTCGAGGTGTTATTCTCAAAGAATTTTTAACTTTGAAAACGCTTCTGTCTAAAATGGTTGGATTAACACTTTCTTTGGGTAGCGGATTGCCTATTGGAAAGGAGGTTAATTAAAAGAATTTTTTTAGTTTAGTCAAAACCTTTCTATGTAGGCATGGTTTAGTTTATGGGTCCAATAGAGCTGAAAGCTAATAAACTAGACTAGAGCCTTTTTAAATTAATTAACTAGTCTTTAATGAAGGGTATCGTACAAGGGGTTATTCAGCTCCTTCCAGTCTTATGGTCAACCCGAATTTTTGAAGTAAACCTCTAAATTTGAAGTTTAGTTAATTCTTATTCTCGGGATATCTTATAATGAGGTCTTGAACATATTTTTTTCTTTAAGGGACCATTTGTTCATATAGCCTCAGTTGTCGCTAACCAATTAAGTCATTGTGTCCATTCAATTAAAGGTGCTTATTCAAATGAATCGAGAAGTTTTGAGATGCTTGCAGCTGCATGTGCAGTGGGTGTCTCTTCTACATTTTCTGCTCCTGTTGGAGGTTTTTTTAAAAATATTTTTTTTAATTTTTTTGAAAAATTCTTTTAGGTGTTTTATTTTCAATAGAAGTTACAGCAGCATATTTTGCAGTAAGAAATTATTGGAGAGGATTTTTTGCTGCAACTTGCTCGACTGTACTTTTTCGAATACTCAGAGTGCTTTTAGTTGAAACTGAAGTTACTGGTAAATTAAAAAGAAATTTAAAAGTAAAAACATTTATTTCTTAAAGTTACTGCCTTTTATCAAACACAATTCCCTAGAGATGCTTTTTTGCCGGAAGAATTACCAATATTTTCTATTGTTGGGTTAGTTTTGTGTTTTTTTTTGTATTTTCCGGATGGAAAGTATTTTAAATTAATAATGAGGATGTATTTTCCGGAAACGTATTTTGGAGGAATATTTTTTCCGGAAATTCAAAATATATATTCTTTTCGGAATGGTTTCCGGAAACCTTCGTGTTTTTTCACTAATTATTTGTATTTTCCGGAATGGTTTTCCAGTAATGTATTTTCCGGAAGCATACATTTTTTGGTATATTTTCCGGAAACCTTTGTGTTTTGTTTTTACACGACTTATTTATATTTTCCGGAATTCTATATTTATTTACTCCCCGAGTTTTTCTCTAAACCTTTCCGGAAAACATTATTTTTTTCTCTAATTTAATCGCTTTTCTTTTTTAGTGTTATTTGTGGTTTTGTTTCAGCCGCATTTATTTTTCTACAAAGGCGTTGTGTTATTTTTCTTCGATATAATTCAATTTCAAAATTTTTTCTTCATAAACAGTAAATTATTTTTATTTATTTTTTAATTATTTTTTATTTTTTATTTAAAAAAGTTGGTCAATATATCCCATACTTATTGCATTAATTATTGGTTCTATTACTTACCCACAAGGATTTGGACAATTTTTGGGAGGAGAGGTTTTTTAAAAAAAATTTTTTTTAATTTTTAAAATTGTTTTTTGTAGAAAAAATTTATGTACGCAGCAAAAGTAAGCCGCAAAATTTCTTTAAAAATTAAAAAAATTTAAAAAAGGATTTCTTTGCTGACTGCACTTTTTCACTTCCCAACAACAGTAATCGTGCTTGTCCGGAACAATTAATTTCATCTTGGACGAGGGAAGATTATTACACTCATTTTACGACGTTGCCCATATTTATTGGAGTTTATGTAAATTTTTTTTAATTTTTTTTTGAAATTATTTTAAGTTTATTTTAACAATTTTGGCCAGTACATTACCCATTCCTGCTGGAATTTTTGGACCGTCTTTTGTCCTTGGTGCAGCTATTGGACGCTTTATTGGAGAAATTATGGTTCTTTTTAATTTTTATTTTTTAAATTTATTTAAAAAGGCCTCGTTATATCCAAGCGGGCTTCGAGGTCCAAACGATTTGCAAATATTCCCCGGTGTTTATGCAATTGTTGGGTCAGCAGCGTTGACTGGAGGAGTAACTGTAAGGAATGAATTATTTTTTTGAATTGAAAAAAATTTTTTTGTAGCACACAGTTTCTGTAGCAGTTATTGTGTTTGAACTGACTGGACAACTTTTACATATTTTGCCTGTTATGGTAAAGAAAATTCTTAGAAAATTTCTCAAATTTTGTTGAAATTTTTTCAGATTGCTGTATTAATCGCCAATGCAATTTGCTCCAATTTACAACCTTCCATTTATGATTCTGCCATTAAATTGAAACAATTGCCATATTTACCTGATATTCCCCAAACCTCTTCTCGGTTTATTTTTTAATAAAATAATTTAAAAAAATTTTTCTTTCTAGTTTTCATGGAATTTTAGTCGAACAATTTATGACTTGTGATATTAAATTTCTTTCAAATTCAACAACTTATGCTGAAATGCAAGAAGTTTTGTTTGATAACCCAAAGCTTAAAGCTTTTCCTATTGTGGAAAATGAAGGTATTTTTATTATTTTTTTTTTGTATTTTTCGGAAACGTTTAATCTTCCAGAATTATTATTAAAAATATCCGGATTTTTTATACTTTACGGAAATCGGAAACTCTTAACAAATAACAGACAATTAAGCCTATTTTCCTGAAATATATTTTTCGGAACTTAATACATAAATAACCTATTTTTAAATTTTCGGAGCTTCCGGATATTTTATATTTTCGGAATATTTTTCTATTTTCCGGAAACCTTTCTAATATTTATTTTTCTTTTTAGAAACACGAATATTAATTGGTTCATGTAGTCGTTCCCGACTTATTAGAATATTAAATAATCATGTTGGCCCAATTACCAGAAAACAAGAAGCAATAAAAAGAATAAATACAATTGATAGAAGAAAGAATTTACAAACAACAAAAAAAGAATCTTTAATTTTGTCGCCTTCTTCAAATATTCCTCTTTTAAAATTTTTAGAACCTCCAAAAGAACAAAAACATTCAATTGTTGAATTTGATAAAATAAATATAACAAAAACAAAATCTGAAAGTTTAATTGAGGGGAAGGAAGAGGAGGAGGAAAATAATGTTAATAAAAATAATATTCTCCAACAAAAACAAAGTTTGCAGCAACAATATTTAAAATGTTTAAATAAACCGTCAATGTCTGTTAAACGCTCATTAACTATTCCAGCAAGTTTAAGTCATTCTTCTAGTTCTAGTGATGTTTATAGTACTATTGGAGGTTTTTTTTTGAATTTTTTTAAAAATTAAAAAAAAATTTTTTGAAAATTTTTAAAGATAGAAAATTTTTTTATTTAAGATATGATTAGAACATTGTCAAGGTTTAGTCAAAGATTTAGACGTGGAGTAGACCAAAATGGTGAAATTGATTTGATGGGAGATGAGAGAACAATTTGGGAACAGGAACAATTGGCTAAACGAGTTGATTTTCGTTCTATTGGAATTGATCCGGTTTGGAATTTGAAAAATTTTTTTTTGAAATTTTTTTGAAGGCCCCCTTCCAATTAGTAGAGGAAACATCACTTTTCAAAGTCCATTCATTATTTTCAATGTTGGGATTAAACAGAGCTTATGTCACAAAATGTGGTCGTTTGGTTGGTGTTGTTGCTTTGAGGGATTTGAGACTGGCTGTAGAATTAATTCAATCAGGAGATTTAATAGCTAGAAAACCTTCAATAATTTCAACAGAAAGTAGTGAAGAAGAAGGAGAAGAAAATTTAAGCAAAACATTTATTTCAAATTTAGAAGAGGTTTTTGTTTTAATTTTTTTGGGGGGGGGGGGAGGGTTTGAAATTTTTTCTTGCTTTTTGAGGGGAATTTTACAAAAAAAATTTGGGAAAATTTTTTAAAAATTTTTAGTAAGAAATTTTTTTTAATTTCGGTAGAGGGAATTTTTATTTTTTTTTAATTCAAGCAATGCCCAGATAAAAATGATTTTCAACCTAAAAATGAAATAACAAACAACGAAGGGTATTTTTTTATAAAAAATTTTTTTAAACATTTTTTTAAATTTTTAGTATTAAATTTCAAACACAAAAAGAAGTTATTGGTAGAACTACAAAAGAAGTGTTAAAAAATAATGAAAATAATGGGTACTTTTCTGTTTTGCCACACCCCACCCATATATTCGCAGGATATATTTTCTATTTTTCCTGAATTCGCACAGAAAGGTCAGTTTTCTTTCTTCCTCAATTTCACTCATTTTTCCCTCTGGCATGTTCAATGAGAGACACCAACAAAGAAAAGATTAATTTTTTTCCGATGTCATCAAAATTGAAATCAACATTTAGGAAAATCGAGTGAGCACGGAAGATTGAGTCCACAGGGAAAATTAAGTGAAATTGAGGAAGAAAGAAAACTGACCTTTCTGTACGAATTAAGGAAAAATAGAAAATATATCCTGCGAATATATGGGTGGGGTGTGGCAAAACAGAAAAGTACCAAATAATGTTCCCATTTTTGTAATTTCAACAAGCGAAGATGAAAAATCAAATGAAGAATTAAATTGTGAAGTAAAAGAAGGAGAAGAAACCTTTGTGGCTGGGCAAGTTTATTTTTAAATTTTGATTTTTAAATTGTGGTTTAGTGTGAAAATATTTTGTTTGTTTATAAAAGGGTCATGGGTTCGATTCCGGTTGCCCACTTTTTGTTTAAATAGAAGGAAAAAATTATTACAAAATAATTCTTTTAATATTAAAAATTAAAAAAATTTTTAACTAAAAAATTTTCTCCTTTTATTAGTTCCTCCCCAACTTCAACACCTTCATGTTCACCCTCCTCTTCCCATTCGTGCTTACGCAGTGCCAACAATAATAAAAGACAATCTCCCAGCCCGATACGTAAAGTTCGTATTATATCACCTCTAAATTCACCAACAGAAGAAGATTTTTGTGATAAAAATAAAAAATTTCCTCCAGAAAACTGATTGAAATAATTTTTAAAAATTTTACAAAATTTTCGAAAAATTAAAAAAATTTTTTGAAAATTTTCTAATGACTTTAAAAATCATTTTTATCCTTTTTTGTTTTTTTTTATTCTTGTTATATTCAAAAACGAGTTTATTATTATTTTTGCATTTTCTGTAGCTTTACTTAAAAAATTGTTCTTTGACAATATTAAAAAATTTTTTAATGCTCATTTTATTTTTCATTTTTTTGTTGCCTTTTTTAAATTTTTTTAATTTTGTTGATTTTTTATATTTATACTTCTGTACACGTTGACGATAAAAAAATAATTTTTTTAACTTATTTTTATTTTTAAAAATTTCAAAAATATTTTATATATTTAATTTCTAAAATTTAAAAACAAGATTTTTTAATTAAGAAAATGAGGTCGTTTGTTGTTCTTTTTGATGAATGTTCCTCCTCCCCTTTTGATGAGTGTTTCTCTCTCTTTGCAAGATTAATATCTTTAATGTTGAGCTGTGTTCAAAAATAAAATTTGTTTAAAAGTTTTGATGAAAATCTTGTGAATGGATGAATGTTTATTAAACAGGTTTATTTTTTTATTTTTATTTTATTAATTAATTTTTTAAGCTAGTTGGCTAGTAGAAAAAATTTTTTTTAATTATTTTTAAAAATTATTTTTTAAAAAATGGATGTATTATTTGGACAGTCAATGAAAAGGTTGTTGTTTTAATAAGAGTATTTTAAATAAAAAATTGATTCTGAACTTGTGAAATTTTTTTTTAATTTTTAAGAATATTCCTTTATATTTTTAAACTTTAATTTTACTGAAAGCATAAATTAATTTACAATGTTTCCAGAAAAACAATTTAGTTTCCCAGGCTTGTTTCCGGAAAAATCTTAAACTTAAATTAACCTAATAATAAATTTGGAATTTTTAAAAATCAGAAATTTTAGATTAAAAAATATTTTTTTGTAAAATTATTTTTTTCTTTCAGTCTCTATTTGTTCGGAACGTGTAATGTTATTCATTCATTATTTTCAAGAATTGTTATAACCAAATTCTTTTTTGATTATCCTATTGTTATTTCATTGTTTAATGTAAGTAAATTTAATATTTAATTTATTTTAAAAATTAAAAAATATTTTTAAGATGGCATTAATTCTTTCATTAATTGAATTTGGAAGGTAATTTTAAATTATTAAAATTTTAATTAATTTATTTTTATTTTAAAGAATGACAAAATTAATCAAAGTGCAGCCATACACTGTAAATCCTTTATAAATAAAATAATTATATTTTCCGGAACTCCAACATTAAATTACAAATTGTAATTAATTTTTCCGGAATGGTAATATAAACACTTCTCTGAAGCATAGTATATATTCTTTTCCGGAATATATGTATGTTTCAGGAATTTATTTTTTTCCGGAAAATTGTTTACTTCCGGAATTATATTTCTTATATTTTCCGGAAATGTATTACTCTTCTCCGGAAATTTTATTTGCTTCCGGAATTGTATTTATTCTTTCCGGAATTTTATTTATATTTTCCAGAAAAATAAAATATTATTATTTATTTTCTACAGTTTCATCGTGGAAAAGCTATGTTTGTGCCTTCTTTTTTCTACTGTCTTTCGCAGTTTGTTTTTTCTAAATTTTAATTTTAATATATTTTTCACAGTTATATATCCCTCAACTGTCTTGATGGAATTTCTCTTCCATTTTTTCCGTTTCTCGAAAAATTTATAGCAATAACTACAATTCCTTTTTATTTTTTTATTTTACGAAGACAACGACCTTCAATACAAACTTTGACAATTTTAATGTTTATTTGTTTTGGATCTGCTTTGGCTTGTAAATTAGCCTTAATAAAATTTAAAAAAAATTATTATTTTTTAGCTGTATTTGAAATAAGTTATGATATTTGGGGGTTAGCCTACTCTCTTGGTGCTTTGGCTATGCAAACTTCAAGTTTAGTTTTAATTGAAAAAGTCCGTGCACAAATGGATATGTCTGTTGTGGAATTAATTTATTTAAATAGTTTCAATTGTCTTTGTCTATTTTTGGTGGCAGATATTGTTCAAGATGAATTGAGGGATGCTTATTCCTATTTACAGGTATTACAAAGCAAATTACAAATTGTAATTTTGCTTTCCGGAATTGTAATATATAAATATTTTTCTATAACACTCTAGTTTTGGTTAGACATTTTCCGGAAATGTTTATATATTTGTCTATATTTCCGGAAGCTATATTTTCCGGAACAATCTATAATTACAAATTGTAATTTTGCTTTCCGGAAATGTCTATATTTTCCGGGAACAATATGTTATTATAATTGTGTTTTCCGGAATTGTAATATACCTATAAACATTTTTCTATAACACTCTAGTTGCGGTTAGACATTCTCCGGAAATGTCTATATCTTTGTGTATATTTCCGGAAGCTATATTTTCCGGAACAAATTGTAATTGTATTTTCCGAAATTGTAATATAAAGACATTTTTCTATACCACTCCTTTCGGTTAGACATTCTCCGGAACTGTCTATGCGTCTATATTTCCGGAAGCTGTATTTTCCGGAACAACTTATATATACAAATTGTAATTGTATTTTCCGGAATTGTAATATAGATATTTTCTTGAAGTAGTTTACCAGTAATTTAAAAATTTTCCGGAAACAAAATAGAAGATGTATGTACAACCAATATTCTCTAACATTCTTCTTCCATTACAGACAAGCACAACAACAACATTTTATGTTTCTCTACTTACAATGATAATTTCCGGTTCCTTTGGGCATTGTTTATTATTGTATTGTGTCGCAACTACAAACACAGTTAAAAATATATAAATTATAAATATAAAATTTTAACTTTATTTTCAGTTAAATACAGCAGTTACCCAAAATTGTTCAGCATCAATACAAATATTTATTGCCTACTTACTCTCTATCGAAGTTTTTTATGATTCCGAGCCAAATTTTACAACATTTTTGGGTGTTGTAATAGCTATAGTCTCCACAATTTTTTATTTTCTTTCTTCAAAAGATAAAGAATTTAAACCTAATGCACAATTAGCAACAAAATATCATTCTCTTGTGCAACATGAATAAATTTAAAGAAAATTTTCTTTTTAATTTAAAAAATGATTTTTTTGTATTTATTTTTTATTTATTTATTTATTTTATAAAAACATTTGTATTTTTAATTTAATTTTAAATTAAAATGTTGGCAACAATTTAAGCTAATTAATTAATTATTTTTTCTTAAAATTTTTTTTCTTTTAATTTTCGAACATTTTATTTTTTTTCTTCTCCCAATTTTTATATTTGTTTGGGGCTCTTTTATAATCAATATATTTTATTGCCAAGGAAAAGCTTCCCTCTGTTGTTTATTTCCTTCAAACTCTCGTTTTTTAACCCTTCTAGCCGAGAAAGATGTCGATGGTTGGTAGCTATAGAATATACAGTTAGTAGCTGGCAGCGACCTCAGAGGTTTTCTTTTATTTTTTTTAATTTTTAAAACAAAATTTATTTTTTTAGAGTTATTTTTTGCACAAAACTTCAGCAAAAAAATTTATTTATTTTTAATGTTTTTATTTTTTAATTTTGTTATTTTCATCAAATGAAGAATAAATGTTATTTGTAAATATTGGCAGCCTCCTCCAATTTGTTTTTAATAGAAGACTAAACTTGAAGTTTGTATTTTTGTTAATTCTCGTTCCCTGTATTTTTGGCAAACAAGAACAAAGGTTTGGATTTTAAATTAAAAAAGAAGTTTTTTGGGTAGGGGCAAAACACCGTCCGAACAAAACACTGTCTGTGTATTAGGAAGAAATACAGTCCACCTTAAGGCTAATGAATCATGACTTCTTTGCCTAGGCCCAAAGAAGTCATGGCTAATGAATCATGACTTCTTTGCCTTTGCCTAGGACGGTATTTTGGTCGGACGGTGTTTTGCCTCTCATCCAATTTTTAAAAATATTTTTAGTGTGATAAAAAAGGCTGAACAACTTTCACGTGCTCTTAGAAGCATTTTTGATGATGGAACAAAATATGAGGAAATTTCTAAAGTAAATTTTATTAAATATTTAATTTATTTGAGTAAATTTCAAGGCATATTCAGACCTTACAGACGCGGATGTTTTTAGTCCAGAAGAGGAATTGAAGGAAATAAAAGAAGAAATTGAGCAATATTTGAAAGAAAGAGCGGCAATCGCTTGGAATGCCAAAATTAGTTTGGAACAGCGCCCATTAAATTTTGATGAAGGAAAAAATGGGGAAAATGAAACTAAATTAGAAGATTTGAATGACCCAAATAAACACTCTTTTGTTCGATATTTAAATGTGAAGAAAATGAATGATGGCTCAACGCTTTATAAAAATAATTTTGGAGGTTCTTATGAGGTTTGGAAATTCTTTTTATTTTTTGGGATCGACATCTAGGGTCAGGTGACCAGTAGGGAGTTGACCTCTGGGATGTTTGCGAGTTCTCCTGTGAGTTGATCTTGAACCCCTTTTTATGAACCAAACTCATTAATATTTGCATGTCACCCCCGCCGTGAGTTGTTAAGGACTGTATTTTGGATGACGGAGTTTTGCCCCTCACCCTATTTCCTTATAAAAACATTTTCTTCTCTTTTTTAAAGGTAAACGGTAGTCGTCAAGTCCATCTCCGCCCCAATCCAAATTTTTACGGTTTACCAACAAGTTCGGAATCTTCAGCTGTTCATGTACCCACACCTATATATAATAGAGGTTTTCTTTAATCTTTTGATAAAAAATTTTTTTTGTAAAGATCCAGAATTGCTTCAACGTATTCGCTGGTCAGATATAGACCAACAATATCGCCGTAATAGAGAACAACTAAAAGATTTGAATTTTCAGGTTTTTTCTCTTTTTTTTTATTATTTTGCGTTTCCTTTTTTTCAGAAGTTTTGTTCAGATTCTGGATTTATGCGTTTCTTTCCTAGTGCCCCATGGCTGTGGGAAGATAGACAATCAGAATTGGACCTGTTTGATTGTAGAGTAAGTTTTTTTTAAAACAGCGTGCCGTTATGTTGAATGCCGTAATGGCAACCCACAAAAGCTGACGGGTTGGCATTACGTCTTCTCGTTATTAGGACGATAACATATCGGCATTTTGTCATTACGGGATCATACCTTTAAAAAATTTTTTATAAAAGAATACAGAGTGGTATGTTGAAGCAGCCACAATTCCAAGAAATTTAATTATTCTTTTGGACACTTCTGGTTCAATGCTTGGCCAACGTTTTGAAATTGCTAGACAAACAATTGAATCGATACTTAGTTTGGATTTTTGAATTTTAAACATTTTTTGTATTTTTAGGTACATTGTCAGACAGTGACTTTTTTAATATAATTCAGGTTAAATTTTTCCATAAAATTTTCCAAAAATTTTTTTCCCTTTTTCAGTTTTCAAAAACAACCACTTTAATGGAGCAATGTGGAGACCGTGAACTTGTCCAAGCCTCTTTACGCAACAAAAAAGTGCTTCTTTCCCGCCTTAACAATATAAGTTCTGAAGGGAAGGCAGACTACGAGAATGCTCTACACAAAGCTTTTGTGGCTTTAATGAATGTTAGTTTTTCTTTAAAAATTAAAAAATACTTGGTGATACCGAGTTTTACGCCCTCTCATTCTTCCT
This sequence comes from Meloidogyne arenaria, assembly GCA_036172955.1. Classification (NCBI taxonomy): domain Eukaryota; kingdom Metazoa; phylum Nematoda; class Chromadorea; order Rhabditida; family Meloidogynidae; genus Meloidogyne; species Meloidogyne arenaria. The sequence continues at coordinate 78,664 of JARQAB010000033.1, read as the reverse complement.
TAATATTCGTGATCAGAATTCTTCAATTCCACTCGATTTGCCTGTAGCATATTCAAATAAGTGATATTTTTGGATGATTTTTCAGTGAATGGACCATTATGTACATTTTAAGGGAAAAAGAAAAGGGAGGGACAAGGCATAAGGGACAGGTATGCCGAGGCATTATCAAAAAAATTTTAACTTAAAAATTTAAATTTTTGTTTGCTTTTTTTGCTTATATTTTTGCTTTGAAATGAGTTTTTTTCATTTTTTGCTTTTGTTTTTTCAATAGTTGCCAGATGAAGGCGTTAAATGGATGACAAAAGAAGAAGTGGCTAAAGAAGCAGCAATACACAGATCTGAAGGGACTGAGCCTGATCCAGATATTAATTATATTCAAATGGAGGAAAAATGTAAGTTTTAAGAAAAGAGAAGCTTGAAACTTAAATAATCGTTTTGTGCAGTGCTTGTTGCTCCTGAACGCTTCTTACAGGCGGTGAGAATATTAATGCTTTTTAGGTGCTTTATTTTCCCCTTGGCGTTTTTGGATTTTACCCTTTTTAAATTTTTCCTCTAATTTTACCATTTTCCAAGTTTACCATTTTGTAATCTGACCCCTTTTGTAATTTTTATTTGACCATTTTTTGCTTTTTCCTAGCTTCTGAAGCTTTTTGCCATATATATTTTTTTGCCCAAATTTCTATTTTTGACACTTCTTACTGTTATCTTTATACTATGATTAAAAAATTTTATTTTTAGATTCACAAATTTATGGGAAATCAGCACCAAATGGGTTGCCAAGATGTGATTATTGTTTGTTTAAATTTTTTAAGATTAAAAAAAAATTCAATTTTTTGTAGCTAATAACTGATGGAGCGCCAGGATTTTTTAAAGAAATATTTGAACTTTATAACAAGGATAAAAGGGTTTTTTTAATTAAAAAAATTTTTTTTAATTTATTTTTTTAAGATCCGTTTCTTCTCTTTTGTTGTTGGTGAAGAAGCAAAAGATTTTGAACAAGTTCGGTGGATGGCTTGCTCAAATCGGGGGTTTATGGCTCATATTGTGTTTGTTTTTCAATTATTTTTTTAGAAATTTTTTTCTTTTTTTCAAGTTCAATGGCAGATGTTCAAGAGGTTTTTTGGGAAATTTTTACTAAAATTAATTTTCTCGTTTAGAAAGTCCAACAATATGTTCGCGTTCTGTCAAAAACTGTTGCTCGCCAAAGAGCTGCGTTTAGTGAAAATACACCTCTTTGGAGTGGGGCTACAAGAGAAAGAATGGTTATTTTTTAAATTGTTTAACTAACAAAGGAACCTCCCGAACTGTAACCAAAAAATTTTAAATAAAAATCCTCGTGTTCACTTATTGCCAATTTTTTTGGGCCTTCAAGAGTCCTCCTCATTTTTCATGTTAGAGAGAATAATGCTCCTTTCCTCCCTCTTTTCTATCTCCTTTCTTCACCAGTGTGGAAAAAATGGTTCCTTATAAGAATTGGTCTCGAAATTAAATTTTAAAAAATTTTTTTGTAGAGCGAACAATTAGCAGTTTCTGTCTCTTTCCCAGTTATTCTACCTAATGGACAATTTATGGGTGTGTCCTCAGTTTCTGTGCCTTTATTAGAATTAACTCAATTGGCACATCCAATTCGTATTGGTGGAAAAAGTCATTTTATTTTATTGGATTCGAATGGTTATTTACTTTTTCATCCACAATTGAGACCTTTGGAATCTTCTACTGGCGAACTTAAATCTGGATTTAATAGTGTAGAATTTGCTGATGCTGAAATACAAAAACCTTTTTTGGTTTTTTTTATTTTTTGGAAAATTTTTAAAAATTTTTTTGAAGGCTAATCGAGTCTCTATTGATTGCTCTACTGGAGCTGTTGAACCTAGAAAACTTGAAACTCTTTTTGCTTTTGATGAAATGGTATTTTTTTAATTAAATTTTTAAATCCTTTGTGTCTTTATAAGGCTGTACCTAAAAATCCGTAAATTTTATCCACAAGTTATTTACTATTTATTAAAGAAGTATCTATGTATTGTGGACCGGACTGGGTGGGTTAGTATCTATGTGGATATTGTGGACCGGACTGGGTGGGTTATACGAGAATTGTACGAGATATCTTAAAAAATATCGATCTCAATAACCGAAATTTTTTTCGAAATGTCGTCTTGACCCCCGTCTTGACCCGGGTCTTTTCGATTATTTTTTATATTTTTTAATTTTTAGAGGCACATATACCCTCAACACAAGTAATTTTTTACTAAAAATATTTTTTAATTGCTTCTTTTTTCAGTCATTACCACGTTGTTTGTATTTCTGGAACTCCTTATACTCTTTTATTGGCTCTTCCAAAAGATGACGTTCAAAGATTGCGGAGAACAATTCCTTTAAATTTGTCTTTGTTTCAATTGAGTTGGTTAAAAGGGAATGATTGGCGTTTACAAAAAGATTGGAAATATTGTTTACTTAATGATAGTGATTGGGCTATTAGGTTTTTTTAATTTTAAAATAAAATTGAGGACATTTCTCAAAAGAAAGTGCCCATGATTTTTAGTGATAGGGAACACGCCGAAGTACCAAAATTCCAAAAAAACCTTTTCGTCTTTCGCCGAATCTTCCCTTTTTTGTTCTTCTGCTTTTTAAATTGAAAGGTTTCCCTATCAACGTCTAAGGGGGTGTTTCAACAACCCACATTTTGGTATTTCATAGTGATGTTCGAGACTCTCGGTCTCGGTTCCCGAGTCGGGAAATTTCCCGGGTTTTTTGAGCTCTCGGTCTCGGTCTCGGTGTTTTAGTCTCGGAAAACGAGACTAAATTTACACCCCTAATGACGTAAATTTTTTGAACTTTTTGTAGGAAAAGGGAAAGGAATATTTATAATTTCTCCCATGTGCGGCTCTGACAATTGAATTTTTTACCTATGGCCTTACAAAATTCTCTAAATTTTCGCCTCCGGCGGTAAAAAAAGAAAGAAATCTGGCTATTGGCCTCACAAATTTTTCAAAATTTTCGCCTGCGGCACAAAAAATGGAAGAATCTGACTTAAGGACATCCAAAATTCTCTAAATTTTCGCCTCCGGCGGTAAAAAAAGAAAGAAATCTGGCTATTGGCCTCACAAATTTTTCAAAATTTTCGCCTGCGGCACAAAAAATGGAAGAATCTGACTTAAGGACATCCAAAATTCTCAAAATTTTCGCCTGCGGCGCAGAAAATGGTTGGAGGATTTATGGCTTCAAAACCTTCCAAAATGCAAGAATTATCGCATAAGGCCTTAAACAGTAAGGGGTCAATGGAATTGTCGAATATCGGAGGCTTATGGGGATTTGAAAGGATATAGAGGGGATTAAAGTTAAGAGGAATATCTGGAAATTTTAAGGATTAAAATAAACATAAAGGGACTTGTGCTTGGCATCTGGGGATAAAGAAAATCGTTCGATTTGGAGGGACATCGAGGGAATAAGGGGATTCTATTCGATTAATGTGAATATCAGTGGATTAAGGTGGATATGGTAGATTTAGAAAGAGTAAAGTTATATTGTGGATTTGAAGATTCAAGGGATTTGGGGGATTATGAAGGATTTATAGGGATTTTTGGGGATTAGGGAATATATCAGGTGATAACCCTCCTAATCTCTCGTCTCGACTCTCGGTCTCGACTCTCGGTCTCGAGTCGAGACTCGGTCTCGGGGTTGATTCCCGGTCTCGGTCTCGGCTCTCGACTCTCGGCTTTTTTTCACTCCCGAACATCACTAGTATTTCATTGTGTCTTTTAGGAATTTGGTATTGCGGCGTTTGGTATTACTTCATCATACTATTAATTTAAAAAAAATTTTTCAGTGAAGAGGATGCCTTTACTGAATATATTAAACAAATGCTAGAAAGTGGGAAAATGCCAGGTTTTTTACATAGTTTTTCTAAACTTTCAAGGTTTCTTTTTTCCAGAATTATGTAAACCTCGTCAAAAATTGGTTGAAAGAGCCTTGCTTGATTTACAAGCATCTAATGGATTTTCTCAACTTTGGAATAGGGAATGGGAAAGGAATAGAAAGTATTTTTTTTATAATTTTTGATTAATTTTTTTTTAAATTTTTAAAAGAAATGGAATCCATTTGGCCTTCTTTGTTGGTACTTCAGGCGTTGTTCGCTTTAAAAATGAAAGTTTGGATCGTTTTCTTTATGATTTTGTGGAAAGTGAAAATTCGGACAATTCAGTGTAAGAAATTTAGATTTAGGAATTAAATTTTCGGTCATGTGATTGTTTTCACAAGGACGGTTGTTGTGATAATTCACTAAAGGGACTGTGTCTCTCGGTCTTCCCTAGAAAATTCATTGTAAGAATCTCCCACTTTACCAGGACATCATTAAGGATGGGCCGGTTCACCGGGGCTAGTGGTTGATCCCTTGTAAGAATTTTCGATTTTGTGATTAAGTGGTTTATGTTTTGGATTTTTGACTCCCCACAGTTCCCTTAATTAAATTAATTTTTTAAAATCAAAATATAATTTTAATTTTTTAGACCCTCAATTTACCGTCACTTTTTGCTTGATTTAAATCCAAATGCTGCAGAATCTGATTTTTTCAGGAGAGCAACAAGACAACCCGAAGGACAAATAATATTTGATTTGAATAGAAAAAGTTAAATATTTTTTTAATTAGATTAATTTAAAAATTTTTTTTCAGCTCGTCTTAGGCACAATAAAAATGGAAGAAAAACAGCTTATGGTCATGCTGAAAAAGATGCTATATTAGCTTTGGCATATAAATCAATTAAAGTAGATGGAGCTTTAGCTGGAGTTGTTGGGATTGAGGTTTTCTTTTTAAAAAAATTTTTGGGATCATTCTAGAAGGTTAACTGACCTTAAAAGTCAACTCAAAATATTTGGGCGGATAAATACGGCTTTGGGTTAATTAACTACCTAATATGGGTTCATGGGGATTAGAGGGGATATCTATGGATTTGGACCGATTAAGACGGATTTGCTGGGACAGGATGTTGACTTCTGGGACTTGTTTGGGCTTGTTTTCAAAGATAAAATTTTTTTCAAGTTCTTATATGATTCTTTACTTTCTCAAATGAGACATATTGGATGTTTATCAGATAATAAAAAAGGCGAAGAAGAAGAAGAAAATTCTCGTTGTTATTTATTAGACGAAAATGGATTTGTAATTTTCTCAAGTTCAAAAAATACAAAATATTCTAATTTTGTTGAAACAAATATTTTAATACCAGAAAAATTGAAAATGATGGGGGCAAATAATTTAAATATAAATTTTAATAATCAAAAAAGAAGACAAAAAGGAGGAGGAAATTCTTCATTATTTGGTCAAAGAGGAATTTGGGCACAACAAAAAATATTAAAACAACAAAAATTGGAACTTGAACAAAATTTGGAATTGGGAAAATTTTTTGGACAATTAAATAGAGTTGCTGAATGGACAATGGAATTATTGATACGTAGAGGGTTTTATAAAAGGTTTTTTAAATTTTTTTCTGGGTGGATGACATTTGGTCCCAAAATTGTTTTTTTTCTGGATTTTAATTTTTTGTTTCCCTACTTGTGGTTGTATATGTTTTAATTTTTAGTTCAAAAACGTTTTCAATTTTTACCTAAAATTTATACTAAAAAATAAAATTTTTGGGATCAAATGTCACCTCCCATTAAAATTTTTTTTTAATTTTTCCAGAGATTATTTTACCGATGCTCAAGCAATTTGTGATCCTCCTAATGATGACTTTCAATCGCAACAATATTCAATTAATAATCCAATAATAACACCTTCAACCACAACAAATACTATAAGTATTACTTCTGCTGCTTCAACTAGTCATTCTTTCAAAATATTTCCAACATTTTTGGTTCGTTTTTTTTGAAATTTTTTTAAATTTTTTTCAGTCATTTTTAACTTCATTAATTCAATTTATTAAACAATTTGTCTCAATTATTGCAATTTTGCTCATTCCAAATGAATTGCTGTCAGCTTCTTTTATTCCAATTAATAGTTTTGTTTTTATTTTTTTTAATTTTAAAAAAATTTCTTTTTAAGCCTTCTCTAGTCTTTTAAAAATAACTGATGGACGTTTTCAATGTAGAATGCATTCAGCTTTTTATTTGGGGCAAACAAATGTTAGTGCTGATGGGGTAAATGGTGCTTTGTTGGAAAGTGATTCTTATGGTTATTTTTTTTTGTTTTTTTAATGTGTAATGAATTGGACTTTAGGATACCTTTTAGAATTAAGATACTCTTTACAATTAGTTTATCATAAAAATAGAGATGACATTTGGTCCCAACTTTATTCTTCTTAATTTAAATTTCAACAAAATTCTCTCTTTCCTTAATAAGCGGACGAGCTGTTTAAGTGTTATCCAATTTTAGGTTGACATATGTAGAAACCAAATTGGGAGGGTGAATCGAACGAGGAGGAGGGATTTCTCGAAAAATTTCGATTCTCGTTAACCCACTAGATTTTTGTCCAATAACTCGTCTTGTCTCTAATTATAAGATAGAAAAATTTTCCCCCAAAGCGGTATCTCTGGTGAGATTCGACTTTTAAAATTAACTATTAAAATTTAATTTTTTAGAAAGACCATGTTCACAAAATGCCGCCCAATGTGCTGTTCGTGTATTTGCTTCATGGGTTCCCCATACTAATTTACTTTTGTATTTTTTTCTTCTATTATCAAAAAAATTCTCTCCTTTTTTTCAGAGTAATAATTCGACAAGATTCTCATTCTCAATGTTTTTCTCAAGATTCATTTAGTCATTGTCCACTATCCCAACCTCCATCAATTCCTTTTGGATTTTCACAAAATCTTCCAATTTCTACTCAAGATTCTTCTTCAGAACAACAACAACAACAATCAAATAATCAAAATGTAAAATGTATAGTTTCACAACCACAAGAAAGGAATAAACCAATTCAATGTCTTAGAGATGATTTTTTGGAGGTTTATTTAAAATTTAATTTGGCGTAAATGCTCTAATATAATCCCTGGGCTTCTGTTAGATGCCCATCTCTAATAGAAGCCTAACCTAGAAAAATAGAAGCCACCTCTCTATTAGAAGCCCATTAGACGGGACATTTAAAAAATATAATCCCACTTTCTATTAGAAGTCCTTTCTCTAATATAAGCCGCTCTGAGAGACCCATTGAGCCTCTTACCTTTAACAGAGACCCGCTCTCTAATAGAAGCCCCCATTCTATTAGAAGCCCAATCAAAGAGACATACTGAAAATAGAAACACAGGGCTTTAATTAGAGCATTTTTAGTAATTAAAAAATTATTATTTTTTCTTTAAAAAAGGACGATGCTGACGAAGAAACATGTTCTGGAACAAATATGATTAGAAGAAAAAATTGGTTTATTACTTTGTTTAGCTCAATATTAGTTATTTTTGTAACTTTATTAATTTTTAAATGAAAGGTTTTTAACTTTTTTTTAAATTAGGATTAATGAATCTCATTCCTTTATTTACTTTAAATGTTTTAATAGAAGCCCTGATTTTGAGATTTAATTTTTCGATGGGTCTAGTTGAGTGGACTGCTATTAGGGGTTAGGCTTTTATTCCTGTACATGGGACAGGGAGTATTCCTCAAGTCTTCTCTAGTATCCGTATGTACTTTTATTGGAGATGGGCTTCTATTAGAACATTTATGGTAAATTTTGTATATATTTAATATGTTTTTACATGTTTTTCAAACAATTTTGTTTTATTTTTTTACATTTTTTGATAAATTTTTAAATAATATTTTGAAACGTCCTCCACTAACTTGGTTGCCAAGCCATTTTGTAACTATAAATTTCTTTTTTTTTTTTAATTTTTTCGATTATTTTTCTAATTTTTATTTTCAGCTGATAATTTTCGAAAAAGAATTTGAAAAATGGGCGCTGTTTTTGCAATGCCTGCGTGTGCTGCTTCTGTACGGTTTTTTAAAGATTTTTTTAAATTCTTTTGAGAGGCTAGAAAAAGATTTTCTGAAAATTTCTTCCGTAAAATTTTTTATAAATTTTTATTTTTAGATGGCCTGCTGTTTTGGAAGTGCTGCTTGTTCTCTTTGCTGTAATGTTTGCCCATCAACTCGCAATTCTACAACAACCCGAATTATGTATTCTTTAATGCTTTTGGTTGGGACTATAACTTCCTGTTTTTTACTTTCCCATTGGCTTCAAAATGCTTTGGCTAAGGTTTTTTTGAATTATAAATTTTTCCTTACTTTTTTTAAAAAAGGATGGTTGGCTTTGTACTATAACCCATACAGGAGAATTGTGTGAAGCTATAATTGGATATCAGGCTGTTTATCGGTTTTTTAATTTATTTTTTGAAGGATTTTTAATGGGTAAATGTCCACAAACCAGTTTTGTGAACACCTCCGTCTTTAGATATAAAAAAGACTCATAATTGTTAGAGCATAAACGTTTCATAACGGTCAGATTTCACTCCCTCTAATTTATAGAATAAAAAAGGAGGATGCTCTGACCGTTATGAGACCATTTTGATTTTTAAATATGTCCAATTTTTCAGTGTTTGTCTTGGAATGGCTGCTTTCTTCTTCATTTTTATGATTCTGATGCTTGGAGTAAGATCGAGTCGTGATGCTCGTGCACAAATACAAAATGGATTTTGGTTTTTTAAATATTTATTGCTTGGACTTTTGGTTTTTGGATTCTTTCAAATTACTGACAAAACATTGGCTACACGTATTTTTTTATTTTTTTCTGGATGGGATCCCCTCCTTGTAAACTTAAAAATATTTTTGGGGTAGTTGACGGATCGTAGCTTGGTTGTGATCAGGGGAATGAAGCAAGGGGTGAGTCTGGTTAACTGAGAACTAACTGGTTTCTTCATTACGGAATTGGAAACACTATCCTACTAATTGTAAGTTTTGAAGCCCTGACCCGTCTTTTTTTCTCAGTTTGGCCCTTCTCTGTTCCAGGCCTTAGTTTTTCTTTAATCCATTGTCAAGACAATTTTTTACATAACAATTTTTTAATTTAGCAATGATGTGGATTGGAATGATTGGAGCTTTTGTTTTTATTCTTATTCAACTTATATTTTTTTCTTTAATTTCTTTAAAATTTCTTCTCTTTTTTAAAGGTTTTAATTGTCGACTTTGCCCACGGAATAGCAGAAAATTGGGTTAGAAATTATGAAGATAGTGAATCTAAATGGTGTTTTGCTGGCCTAATTTTCTTTACTTTTGGATGTTATGCTCTTTCTGTTTTTGGAGTTGTAATGCTGTTTGTTGTCTACACATCAGTATTTTTTTTTATAATTTTTAAAAATTTTTCTAAAATTCTTTTCTAAGGGAGCTTCTTGTCTTCTTGGAAAATTCCTCATCTCCTTCAATTTAATTCTCTGCTTCGCCCTTTCTGTAATTTCTCTACTTCCAAAGGTGCAGGAACATATGCCCAAATCTGGACTTCTTCAATCTGGGTTTATTACGCTTTACGTCGTTTATTTGACTTGGAGTGCTTTGACTAATAATCCAGGTTTTTTAATAGTAGTAAAATTAAACTGATTGATATGTGTTCCCGTTGGTGTGAGGGTTAGTGTTCTGGATTTTGAGAGGTGAGGGTTTTGGTTCGATTCCTTTCGGCAGTAAATGCTTTTTTGAGAGAAAATAATAATTTTAAAAATTCTTTAAAAAGATTCTTCAAAAAAAATATTTTTTTATAATTTTAGAAGCATGAAAAATAACTTTATTTTTAAGATTATTATTTTTTCCATCCATTTAAGAGTTAATTTCCCCCCAAAAAATTTTTTAAAAAATAATTTCCATTTTTTACTAGATCATCAATGCAATCCTTCATTAATTGATATTGGAAGTTCTTCAGGAGGAAATTCAACACATTATCAACCTACTTCAATTCCACTTCCAGTCAATTCTATAGTTTCTTTGGTTATTTGGTTTTGCTGTTTATTATATGCTTCAATCCGTACTTCAGCTTATACAGCAATTGGAAAAATTGGGACAGATGGGGAAAATCGTGGTGGTGAAGGTCAGGACATCCCTTTAAGTAAGATTAAATTTAAGGGAGAGAAAAAAGGCTAGGGAATTAATATTTAAAAAATCTTGAAAATCTTTTAAAAATTTTTAAAGGCGAAGCTTCAGTTTCAATGGATGATGGTGGAACACGAGTTTATGACAATGAAAAGGAACGTGTTGCTTATTCTTATTCTTTCTTCCATTTTATTTTTGCTTTGGCATCTCTTTATGTTATGATGACTCTTACTTCGTGGTACACGTTAGTTTGTTTTTTTTTTGATTTTTTGAGGGAAAATCCTGGAGAGTTAACCTCTAGGTTGGGATTGACCCTCTTTTTTGGTTCGATTGGGAGTTGACTTTTGGGTGTAGTCCCAAAAATACCTACTTTTTTTTTAATTTTTAGGCCTACAAATTTAAATTTAAAAGAAATAAACAACAATATGGCGTCTGTTTGGGTCCGTATTGTTTCTTCTTGGCTTTGTGTTGGAATATATATTTGGACTTTAATTGCTCCAGCTTTGTTCCCTGATCGAGATTTTAATTTTTAAAGAAAGGAGAATTCAACGAAACATTTTAAATTGTATTTACTTAAATTGTAAAAACCATCTTTTAAATAAATTCTTTTAATTTTTTTATTCGAATATTTAAAGTCGGTTTTCGATTAAATACTTTTTAATATTTTTTTTTCAATTTTTGCACTTAACGCGTACAAAAACTTTGGCGCTCAAAAGGCCTCATTCGCATTCAAATGCCGCGCTGAACTGACCACAACCATTTAAACACGCAGGCTGTCTAACGTCTCTTTATTCTTCACGATCTTTCTTTTTTTATTGATTTTTTCTGTCTGCTATTGCTCAGACAAGCAAAAGTATGTATTGGTTAGAGAAAAAGATTTAAACTTTTCAGGGGAGAAACAAGAATTCTTTTTCTCTAACCACTACATGTTTTTGCATTGTCCGCCAATGGCCGCTGACAAAAATCAATAAAGCAGAAAGAGTTTGGAAAACATAGAGACGTTAGTTAGCGTATTCCTCTGCCTTTTAATTTTTCTGTTTTTTCCTCTTTCTCAAAATAAATTTGTTTTGATTGCGAACTTTTTTTTTTAATTTCGACGTGCTTTAATTTCATATTTCAGATCAGATTATTATTTATTGTCGCGATGACTAAAGCTGAGCAAATTGTCGAAAACCGGGAGAAGAAGTTGCATAATACTATGCGTGGATTAAAAATTCAAAAACTTTGCTTAAACATTTGTGTTGGCGAGTCGTGAGATAGACTTACTCGTGCGGCTGAGGTTTTTTAAAGTTTTTCGTCAGAAATTTTTACTTCTCGTTTAGGTTCTTGAGCAATTGACTGGACAAACACCCGTTCTTTCCAAGGCCCGTTATACCGTTTGAGCTTTTGGCATTCGTCGAAATGAACTAATGGAACGATTAATTTGGACACAAATCCGACACTAAAAGATGGAACGCTGATAGATGATTTGGATTTGGCTACAATGGAAAATAAACCTTGGAGAAGTTCTGGAGCTGATTTAATTAAGGTTTTTTTGAAAATTTTGGGTGTGTTTTAACCTTAAGGGCCCGCTTTTCCTTCCTACTCGGGGAGGGGGTTTAGGTAAGGTTATCTCCGAATTTGCAAATCATGGAAACTCAACGGTGAGTCGCGTCGTTGTTTAAACGGTGAGTAGTCTCATCGTTGTTCGGTGTCGGGTCTCAGAGTTGTTTTGGTGTCGAAACAACTTCGGTTGTTTCCTCAACGATTCAACGGGGACTCATCGTCGTTTCAACGGTTAGATTTTCTCATCGTTTACTCAATGGTGGGTCTCATTGTTGAGGGCGGTGGGCGCGTCGTTGTTTAAACGGTGAGTAGTCTCATCGTTGTTCGGTGTCGGGTCTCAGAGTTGTTTTGGTGTCGAAACAACTTCGGTTGTTTCCTCAACGATTCAACGGGGACTCATCGTCGTTTCAACGGTTAGATTTTCTCATCGTTACTCAATGGTGGGTCTCATTGTTGATGGTGGATTTGCAATTTCGGATAGGAGTCTTAAAAAGGGAGAAAACGGGGTAATTATTTATTTGTTTTTTGTTTGATTTTTTTAAAGATAAACTTTTTTTATTCTTGTCTTTTTTGTGTGTTAGATAAATTATACTTTAAAAGAGGATGGTTTTTTAAATTAGTTGAGAGCGAAACGAGTAAAATTCAGCGTTGTGCCTGCTTTTTTTCTGATTTTTCCACCTCCCCATAAAATTGTGAAAGAAGTTCTTTTTTGATATTTTGCGTGTTTGCTAGTACTTCATTCTTTTTTATTTTCTACTCGTAATCAGAATCGATGGTTATTCTGCAGAAGTTTTTTAGAATTTTTGTTCCAATCAAAATATAACCTTAGTTAAGGTGGTAATTTTTTAGATATTAGGACTCTAGTATTCCCTTTATACTTTTTTCATGAAATCTAGTAAAATTGAATGTATTAGGTAGAGAAATAAATGTTGCAAATAGTGTGGGAGTAGAGATGTAAATTTTAAATAAATGACACTTTGACCCTTAGTTTAGAGAAAAATAAAAAGAAAATAAGTGGTTAGAGAATACATTAAAATAAGAGCTGTCTAGGTCGGTTCAGTGCCAATTTTTGAGAGCGAAAAGCTACTGTATCCGAATAAAAACGTCTTAATTTGTTCGGTAAGTATTTATTCAATTAACTTGGACTTGTTCTGATATTGTCGTGATAAAGTCACACGTTATTAAAAAATCCAATGCTGTAGAGATTTTTATAAAATTTAAAAAATGTATGGTAAAAAATTGGTGATTGATGATCAAAAAATTGAAGATCTTTTGATGATACATTTTAGGCCTGCAATAGCTTTATTTAAATATGTCCAACCTTAATCACGTTAATCAAGGAAAATAGAATTTATCGAATTTACAGTTGCCATAATCGATAAATTTATACATAAGCCATTGCGTCTCAGAATTCAGCACTCAAACCTATATAAAATACCGGTTAGTAAAAAGACCGGTGCAATAAAAGACCGGAAATCCCAAAGGAGTTAAAAGACAGAGTAATTAAAAGACCGGTGCAATAAAAGACCGGAAATCCCAAAGGAGTTAAAAGACAGAGTAATTAAAAGACCGATGCAATAAAAGACCGGAAATCCCAAAGGAGTTAAAAGACAGAGTAATTAAAAGACCGATGCAATAAAAGACCGGAACAGGCGAAAGATTTAAAAGACCGGTTAGTAAAAAGACCGGTGCAATAAAAGACCGGAACAGGCAAAAGAAGTTAAAAGACCGACTAATTAAAAGACTTGTGCAATAATTAATTATTGAATGATATTGATTTTATCGATTATATTGATTTTTGAAAAATATTAATTTTGTAAATTTTGCAAAACAAATTATCGATTAGTATCGATTTTTTAAGATTAAAAATTTTTTAAGTATTACAATCACACTCAATGTCCGCACTCAACCGTCTTTTATTTTATGGGATAAAATGTCATTTATTTGGCGTTCCCTGCATTATGCCACAAATGCGCGGAATTTTAAATTCGCAAATTCGTCAGACTCAAATGAACAATACTCTAGTGTCCTTTTAAAAATAATGGGATAAAATGTCATTTATTTGGCACAGGAAACATTACGCCAAAATTACGCAAACTTTCAAACTAACAAAATCTCATATTCCCCCACATTATTTCTCGTTACATTTCCAATTTCTCTTATACAAAACTCTTTTCTCTTTATTATTAAAACAATTAAACAATAATTAATTAATGTTTCTGAGCAATTTCACTAAAAAATTGTAATATATCCTCAATTCCAACTTCAAGTTCAATTTTGGAGCCTAAGTAGCATTTAGAGATTAATTGTTGATAATGTTTAACTTGATTAAGAAATTCTTCCTGCATTTGTCTCCAAACAACTTGTAATAAAGAAGAATCATTACTACTCAAATGTTTTTCAATTTTTTTGTATAAATTTTCCAATCCTTTTTTAACTTCTTTTGCTGGATATGCTGTTGTTACACGTTTTAATTCTATTCTAGAAAATTGTTGTTCATAACTTATTTCTTGTGGAGATATTCCATTTTCCATTAAACGCTCAATTCTTTCAAAGAAATTCTGAAAAAATTTTTTAAATTTGAAAAAGATTTTCTATTTCTCAGACTCAAATGTCCTTTTAATTTTATGGGATAAAGTGTCATTTATTTGGCGTAAGACACATAACACCAAACTTAGGCACATTTTTAAATTTCCCGCAATTTTCTAAATTTCCCACATTTTCGCTAACCCCACAATTTCTTAACTCTCTTATAAAAAATATTTTTTGCCCTTTTAAAAATTAAAAGAATTTACATGGATCTTTTCCAAAGGTCTTCCCAACATTTCTTTAACATAAATTGTAACATTTTCTTGATATTTTTGTCTAACTTCTTTTCGACGAGCATCCAAACAAGGAATTTTTAATTCAGAAAGTATTGCTAAAAATTTAAAGTTTATAAGAGAGATTAGAGGGGATGGGGTGGGGTCTGCGGATTTAAAAAATTCTGGGTAACCTGGACAAAGCTCTAGGTAAAAACCCCCAAAAAGGCTGGACCAAGACTATGGACATTTACAAAAAAAAACCCTTAGGCCTTCCGCAAAAATAAGAAATAGCCCTATAAAAATTCCTCATTCACTCTAACCCCCCCCCCCCTAATAAAGTAAAAATAAAAATTCAACAAACAATAAAAAGCATGAAAATTTTCCATTCTAACAACCGAAGCTGGACATTTTGAATTTGGCGATTCAGCAGCATTGTCAATACCAATAATTATTGCTATAGTTAATTTTTCTAACCATTTATCCAAATCAACTTTCCTTTCAGATTCCGCAAAAATTTTTATTGAAGATTTTGCCAAGGAGCCAAAACGTCCAATTGTATCCAAAATTCCAATTCTTTGTCTTTTTGTTATTGAAATTTTAGAAAATGAATTTTCTATTTGATTCTAAAAATTTTTTGGAAATTATTAGGAAAAAATTCAAAAAATAAAACCATTTGTTCATCAGAAAGTCTTTTTAAGGCGACTAGAAAAGAGCCATAAATTATTGAAAAATAGGAAGAAGGATCACAAAAGTTATTCATTTTTCGTGTTAGTACAACATAAATTGAGATTATACTTTAAAAAATAAATTTAAAAAATTTTTTTAATGTTTAAAAATAATTTTTAAATTTAAAAATTCATTTTTCCTTAAAATAAATAAATAGGCATGCGATAGGTATCGAACCATGACCATTTTAATGTATGAACCCATCATTCTAACCACTCGGACACTACAACACTGAATGACATTTCCTATTTTACTAATAAAAGGAAATCAGCATTTTAATAAAAGTAAATTTATAAGGGGAGAAGCCTGTGTACTTACATTTAATATTTAAAAAACTAAAAAAATTCACAAACGTTATATGATGATCATTATAAATAGAAACTAGTCCATAAAAATAAGTAGGTAAAGGTTCAAATATTCTTCCAATTGCAAATTTTATCTTAAAAAATTGTTTTTTAATTTTAAATTTTAAAAAACCTGATCATTTAATTGTTTTTCCATTGTTTTATTTGTTGATTCGCCTAGAAAAATTTTTTATCAAAAAATAATTTCTTTAAAAGAAACCATTTTTATTATTAAGTTCACTGTCCAATTGAGATATTACATCCGTATTTAAATGAAAAAAACGAATACAAAATTTTTGTTCACTTTCTACAACAACACGACATTCAGCTACAGCAGTTTCTATTAACTAAAAATAAATTATTAAAAAAATTATATAAAAATTTTTCTTATAATTCGGAACCTTAGTTCAAGGTAAAAGATATCTGAAAAGGGTTCTTGACAGCCTTGAGCTGCTATATTTATTCGGTAATTTATTTGGCTGTAACTGTTAGTAGGATGGTCTGATCAAATAAATCTTGCTAGATAAAATAACCCTCACATCCCGAACTTCCATTGATATTAAAATATTTATATTGATTAAGAATCAGAAAAGTTATGACTCGAAATATTGCCACGATATGACACGGAAATTCCAATTAATAAAGAAAAAGAGAAGAAGTCTAAATAAAAATTTTAAAAGAAAAAACCTCCTCACATTTGTATAAACTTCAATATTTTGTTCATTAATTAAATTATTAGAAGAATTTTTCCAATTATTTGTTAAGGAAGAAGCTTCTCTTGTTGCTAGTTCAGAAAAAAATCTATCAAATTCTTTCTTATATAATTTTTGTGCTTCAATATTATAACGATCCAAAACATTTTTATAAATATTTGGGCGTGTTTGTTTTAACCAAGAAATTAAATCTGAGAAAGGTAAAAGTGCTCGATGCCTTTGTGAATGTTTTTGCATTATTATTTCACCAATATGTTGATTTTCTAACATTGAATCCTAAACAAAAAAATAATTTTTTTAAATTATTTTTGGCCTGGAAACAGGTACTCGAAGAGCTGTCCCGTAACCACGACCAACGAAATCTCTCCAAATTTTTAAAAATTTTTACAGGACCCGCAGAGATTACGGACTGGAAACTTTGGATTGTGGATAACGAAAAAAAAAGATTTTGTCGATAGTGCATCTCTGGTACCAATTTTTATTAGAAAATATCCTTATAGAGTACCAGAAGAAGGCTTCGGGAAAAACTTAAAAAATAATTACAAAAAAACCTCTAACCATATTTCCAAAAATTGTACTAATATGTGCATAAAATCTGTCAACAAATTCTGATGTAATTTTGTTTAGCATTTCAATTCTAGAATGATAAGCTTGCATTGAATTTAATTCAGACTTTTTTGTTATAAAATGATCAATAATTCGAGCAGCACGGCAACACAAATTTATGCTTAAAAAAAGAGGAAAATTAAGAAATTCAAAGTAAATATAAGCTGTGGGTTATCCTAAACCAGTTTTTTTGCGGACATATTTTTATGTGAAATTATAATTAAAAATAATTTCCCTTTTGTATCTGACCATTGTGAGTTCTTATAAACACGCCTGCAAAAATTTATTGGGAAAACCTATAAGTACCAAAAAAATTTAAAAAATCAAACCTTATAGGGTCTGAAAGATTAGCATTTTTTAAAGCTTCAATATGTTGATCTTGCACCATTTCCAATTGATAAACAAAATCTTCTAGTTCAGTAGCCAATTTTTTATTATTTTGTTGTTCAATATGTCGAAGACTGTCCTTTTCTTCAATTAATTCTACACTGTCTCTAACAAACTGAAAAATTTTAAAAATAAATTAAAGGAACAGAAAAATATTTTAAAAATACTTTAAATTTAATTAAAAAGGTTTAAACAGCAAAAGAAAAATAATTAGGACCCAACAGGATTCGAACCATGACCTCAAACGCACACAGACAACGACACTCCCACCTTAACCACAACAGAACTTAATCAAAATTCGAAAAATAAGTAACATATGTCGAATACGAAAATTGCTAAATTTAATGAAAAACCAAACCGATAACAACGTGTCGTATTCATCCAATTGTTTTTCCACACATTCCGCCAATTCAATAGCTGTATCAATAAGTCCAATAAGTTCAGCAACATTTTGTTCATTTTCCATAATGCTCGATAAATTTGCACTGTCGAGTTGGGAAAGTTGGTCGTTTAAAGAACTCGAAAATTGTCTAGCTTGGCCTATTTGTAAGTTGGCTTTTTCGAGTAAATGACGAAAATCGTTTTCTTCTTTTAATGAAATTGGCTGCAAAAAGGATATTTTTTGATGAGAAACTCCTTAGAAACCTGATAATTTGTATCCAATTCAGCAGCAGTTTTCGAATCCCCGTCAAAATTTTCTTCATTAAGACTTCCATTTTTTGAAGGTAAAGTATCGACAGGTAAAGACACATTAACAAATTCTGGCTTTTGAATGGGCAAATTGGCATTTGAAAACTTGGAAAAAAAATTTTTGGGAAATAAAAACAAAAAAAACCTTAAATAATTGTCTGATAAAAAACTCTTTTTCTTCTGAAGTGTTTGAATAAAGTTGATATAATTGTCCTTTAATAGTCAAATTAAAGTCTGGGAGAGGCTAAAATATTTAAATAAAATATTTGAAACGGAAAAAAATTTTTGGTAATAGTTTGGAATTCGCCCCCCTTTTTTCATCGTTTCCCTGACCATTTTGAGCTTTTTTTGTTTGATACATAATTTATCATATATCATTCGAAAGAGCTCTTCGAGCTTGATTGAGTGATACCATGAATGGCTAGATCTGATCATTCTTGCCAAAATTATGAAGCTAAATCCTTATTTGGCAAGACTTTTTGTGCCTATGCAAGTGGATAAAATAAATGGTCACAACTTTGTTCATTTAAGTCAGATTTCGTTGATTTTAACGTCATTCGACTCAGCTTGAAGAGCTCTTTCGAATGATATATAATTTGCCATAAAATTAAAAGAAACTAGAAGAAAGTAGAAAGGAAAAAGGGGGGGGGGCGAATTCCAAACTATTACCAAATTTTTGCGGACTTTTGGAAAACGTCCGCAAATTATTGTCTTCCGAATAAAATTAGAAAACCTTTCTGGGATTTATTCCATCAACAGAACGAATGTCTCTAAGAGCATAATGTTCCTTTTTTGAAAAGGAATTTTCTTTTTCTGATTTAACCATCCAAATGCGTGCAGAAACGGGTTGTGTTGTTGTAACTGAAATTAAAAAATTTCAAAAAAAAAGTTTGATAAACCGGGGTCAAAACTTAGATTTCAAAAATACGTCCCAAGTCCGTCAAGATAGTCCAAAGAAAAAAACTGTTTCAGGATCGGGGAAAGTTGTCCGAACAAGTGGGAAGGTTAAGACGGAATCTTGTCTGGACGGTATTTCGTCAGGTTGTTTTGCCTTAACAAATAATAAAAACAAACTAACCAACTAAACACAAATACAATTCTCTTCCCTTTTTCAAAGTTTTCTTTACATTTGCAACAGCCAATAATCTTTCTCCGTCTTCCTGGAATAAAGCTTTTTGTAAATTTGATCTAAGCGAAGCCATAATTTGTTGGAGAATAAAACATTAAGTATTCTAAAATAGAAGAAAATTCAAAAAAAATCAAAAATTTTTTTAATCCAAAAAAACAAAAATCATCCAATTTTTATTTTTTAAAAGTTGTTAAAAATTGGCTAAAAATATTTCCTTTGGCAAAACGTTTATTTCCTTTTTCTTTTCCCGTCTCTCATTTTTACACACTATTTTCACTTGAGAGCTTCTGCCCCATGTTTTGCCAATTCCATATTTTGCCAATAAGGGTAAAATCCACGTTTTGTCAACAAATTCATAGACAAAATGAGAATTTTAGCCTTATTGGCGAAATATGTATATCGCAAAATATTCGGTAGTCCAGCGAGTTAATTTCGAGATTTCAAGTCGTTTTTTTCCTCGAGGCCGAGGTTTCCACATCACTTAACTGTGTTAATTTTTTGCGTAGTTAGAAGAAGAGCGATCAGTTTTTAATAAACAAAATTAGTTCTTTTGTTCTGACTCATGTTTTTATATTTTTTAGATTTTTGATTACTCAAAAAATTAAAAGAAAAAGATGCAAAATTTACTTCCAGGCAAATTTGGGCAAGCAGCGTCTTCAGCTTCAGATTCAATGAAACAACAACATGATCCAAATTCCGGGTATATTTTTTAAATTTACCGTAAATGCTCTAGTGAAGCCCTGGGCTTCTATTTTTTCCCTTTAACTGGTCTTTAGATATGGGCTCTTATTAGAAAGCGGGCTTATATTAGAGCATTTACGACATTTGAAAATATTTTTGTATTTTTTCAAAGATTTCCTTGGTGGGTACGCTTTCTTGCAAAAGCACTTGGAATTATTGGAGGATTTGTCGCCATGTTTTTTGCTGTGTTGGGACTTTTGACTTTAAGTCCTCGATGTGCTATTGCTTCTCTTTTACAGCTGTATTTTTTCTTTAAAATTTTTTTTTAAATTTTTTTTCCAATTTTTCCAGAGCTGCCGGATTTTTGACTGTTGCTTTGGAAGC
The DNA here is from genome assembly GCA_036172955.1 of Meloidogyne arenaria. Classification (NCBI taxonomy): domain Eukaryota; kingdom Metazoa; phylum Nematoda; class Chromadorea; order Rhabditida; family Meloidogynidae; genus Meloidogyne; species Meloidogyne arenaria. Next base: position 58,667 of record JARQAB010000033.1, on the reverse strand, counting down.
TCCATTTTGTTGTGCTTTTGTTGATTTTATTGAACGAATTGCTCAGTTTTCTGAGTCGAGAGCTTATTGGCAAAAAGCTGCGCTTTACTGCATTATGGGAGCTGTAAGTTTTTTAAAAATGTGACATTTTTTCTTCAATTTTTACAGATCCCTTGTCTTATTTGTTTCGAGTTAGGAACAGTTTTGGGCACTGCAATGATTATTGCTGCTGGTTTCGCTTATGGATTTATGGCGCTTGGGAAGAAGTAAGGAAGCCTTATTTACTAGAAACTTCAAAAAAATTTTTTCTAGAGCTGATCGTGACACAATGATGGGAAATATTGGTGGAGGTGGACAGGACCCTGCATGGAGTCCACAAGTCAATCAACCATTCCCACAACCTGCCGGATTTAATCAGCCATAACTTGATGAAATGAAGAGAGGAGCTCACCTCAAAGACACTGATATATAAATGTATTTTTCACTACATATAAAAGGAGGAAAGGTTTTTTTTCAAAATTAAATTATTTAATGAGTGGGATTAGGGTGAATATTAACCTCGAAATGTTTTTTGAAGAAAACTCTTTCCTTCTTGATAAACTCAATGTATTCTTTCTTCTAAAAGACCCTCTAGTTTTCCATTTTATTAATTTCCACATAAATTTTCATTTTATCTAATCCCCCTACCTATCAGTACCAGGGATGTCACGGGTTAAACGAAACTCGGAATTTTTGACTCGAAACTGATCCGAGAATTGTCCAAAACACGCCTCGATTTTTTTCCTTCCTAAACAGCTAACGTACCCGACCCGAACCTCGGGCTTTTTTTTAAATCAGTGACATCCCTGGTCCCTACACGTCTTTTGGAAAAATCTCATCTCCAGACCTTGTTTTCTTCCTCCCGCTCGAATATTCACTATTTTTATTAGTCTTTATTTTTGGCTATGTCTAAACTTGAAAAATATATATTGACATTTTTGACACTATACTTATTTTTTACCTAAATTTAAAAAAATAAATTGTCTGTGGTTGTGTTTTTTGAGGTATTTTTTTATTAAAATATTGAATATTTGTTGAATAAATGTGCACATTTTTTAAAATTAAAAGAGAAGAAAAAAAAGAGATTCGATTAAAAAAAATGTAAGGGCTGAGACTTCAGAAATGTCAAAAAATTTTTAAAAATATTTTCCAGACCTTACAAAAATAAATGGAGTATTGTAAAGCTTAAAAATGAGAATTAATTAAAATATTAATACTGAAGGGGTCGAAATGGTAAATTTAGAAATTTGAAAATACAAAAATTTTGGTTATTTTTACTCTAAAAGTATAGTAGATTAGAACAGAACTAACATAAACTTGGACATATTTACATTGTTATTTAAACCCTTTCAGTAAAAATCCCTGTTTGCGGACTAAACTTGCGGATTTCTGCTTGTTTCAATTTTGTTCTAAACTACTTTAACATTAAGAAAGCGCTGTGGTTTTAAAGAGATTTGATTAAATGGTAAAAGAAAGGGAGAAAAGATATGCTTAAAAAGTTGCTATAAAAGATATTTTAATCATGCCTTTTTGCAGAAAGTTTGTTAATCAGCAAACAATATCGAGTAAATGGAGAGCCCAATTTGTTAAGTTCTTCCATTGTTAAACCCCAAAGTTCTACTGGAGGTTGGAGAACTCCAAATTTCTTAATTTTAGATTTTTTAAGAGGTTTCTGATAGGTTTGGTCCTCGACCCGTCGGGGAGAGAATTTTCGGGGAGCAGGGGGCCCATGAACGGAATGGACTGTCGGGGAATGGAGATGTCAAGAGGGGGATTCGAAGAGCGGCCTGTCGGAGAACGGGGATCAGGGAATGACCTAAAAACCATCATCGGACGAGGAACAAGTGTCGGGAACCAAACCTAATTTCTAAATAATAAAAAACCATTTCATTAAGATCATGGCGAAAAAGTAGTCGATTATTCACATTTAAACAGGTAATTGCTTCTTCATTGTCTATTGTAAGCACTTTATAGCGAAAAGTTGCGTCTCTTTCAATTCTCTAAGAATTAAAGAAACTTAATTTCCAAAAAATTTAAAAGAACCTGTAAAATATTCTGCGATTCCTTATCTTTTCCAATAACTAAAACATCATTTGTTGCAACCGAAAGACGAGATTTCAATGGCAGATTGCTTCCAATATTTATTGGGATGACAGAAAAGTCAGCAAAGGTTTTGGCGACGTGCTGAAAAGTTTAATAGGTTATTCGATTTAAAAATCAATTTTAAAATCCAAAAAAATTTTTTAATGCTAAAGGGTGAAAAAAGAAGACCAAAAACAGATTTTTCCTCAGTAAAAATCACATGGTAATCAACCGGACTCGAACCACTGACACCTATCGATCAAAATCAAAACCGCTAACCAATACACCACAAAACACCAATACTTCACCCCGTTAAAAATTAACTATAATATTTCATTTCTCTTATAAAATCACTTACCAGCGCCCCTTCAGTATTCGTTCCATTTTTTCTAATTCCAACAAATATTTCTTTTCCAGTAAACAAAACATCAGAACCTTCAAGGTAAACCTGTTTTCCATGTAAATGTGTTGGTGTATCCATAACTTGCCATGCCAAAACATTTAAATGGGCAATAAATTCGTTTGCTCTAGTTGTCGAATTTTTTTTATTTTGACTTTTTGGTCTAGTTAATAAAGCTGTCCCGTTAATTACAATAGCAATATCATCAGCAAACAGATTTTGAACAGGACAGTCTTCTTCTGGAGGTAATTCGATTACTTCAACGCCTGACTAAAATTTTTTTTTATTTTTGAAAATTTTTTTTAAAAAACCTCTCTCAAAGTATCGCTAAGATCTTGATGTTGTTTTGCTGCCAACGCCAAATCAATTTTATTTTTCATCTTTTTATCTTCAAATTTTAGTGACGTTGGAAATCGTAACATTATTGCGTGGGTATACTTCATGGCTAATTTAAAAAGAAAAAAATTGATTTAGATAAACTAGGGGTGGGAAAATCAAAAAAAAATTTTTAATTTGTAAAAATTTTAAAATTGAGAAAATATTTAAATTTTTGCATTTTTATTTACTAAATTGGCATTTTATTTATTTAATTTTAATAAATGACATTTAATTCCAATTTACGGTAAAGGACGCTTCAGTATCTACGAGTTCGCCAATTCGGTTCCAAACCATCTTTTGGGCCATAACTTTCTTGATTTTCTCCGATTCGAGTAATTTTCATATCATTCGAAAGGTCTCGAGATGCGGTATCTTTTTTATAATTGAACCGATCTGATTAGAGCATTGTTTAATAAATTAGAGCCCAATAATTATCGAAAATCACGATTGCCCGCACTTATTCAGCTGTAACTTTTTGTAGAATCATCTGATCAAATTAATCCCCTTAGCTAAAATAACCCTCAAATCCAGAGCTTTCGTTTGGTATAATAATCACTCAAACCGGTTAAGGATCAGAAAAGTTATGGCCCAAAATATACCCTCGATACTGAATAACATATACTGAAGCGTCCTCTACCCCCCATTTTTATTTTTGCTTAATTTAATGTTTGCAAGCACACGTGGAACTACAAAATATTTTAGCGGTAATTGCGGTTTGTTATATTCACAATCAATTCTAATTTAAATGACAAAATTCTTCTTTTAGATTACGAAAAATGAATATTTTTAGACTTGCGGGCGATTCTGCCCATTTATTGGCTATTTTAATTTTATTATGGAAAATTTGGAAAACAAAATCTTGTGCAGGTTTTTTTATTTTTTTAATAGAGAATCTTATTTAAAATTGTTTAAAGGAATTTCTGGACGTTCGCAAGTTCTTTTCTTTGTTGTCTTCGTTTCGCGTTATTTGGATCTTTTTACAAATTTTGTTTCAATCTACAATACTGCTATGAAGGTTTTTTCGGATTTTTTGTTTAAATTTTAAGCTAACCTCTAGGAAACTAATTTATTTTTTGTGCGTTGGAAGGGTCGAGATTGTCCCTATTCCGAATATTTCTTTGAAAGACATTTTCGCTTTCATTGAGGTGTTGCTGAAATTTCTTACTTCGCGGTTCTGATTTCTAAGGAATCACTGAAAAATCGAAAAAGGTTTTTTCACATTTAAAAAATGTTTTTAATGTTAAAGTAGGCAAAAAAACAAGAAAAAAGAACCTTTCCCCCAAGCGGGCTCGAACCCGCAAATTAAACCTTCAAAATCCAGAACGCCACACATCGACAAAGTCAATTTACATTAAATTTGAATAAAGCTCTTCAAAAATTAATTTTTTTAGATTTTCTTTGTCGCTTCATCAGTGGCTACTATTTATCTCATGTTTTTCAGATTTAGAGCTACCTATGATCGGTTTTATTTAAATTTTTTTCCTTAAATTTTATTTTTTCAGAAACCACGACACTTTTCGAATTGAAATTTTATTAGCTCCAAGCGTGATACTTGCTTTATTGATTAACCACGAATTTACGCTTTTTGAGGTTTTTTTAAATGTTTTTTTCAAATTTTTAAAAATTTTAAATTTAAGGTTCTTTGGACTTTTAGTATTTATTTGGAGGCTGTAGCTATAATGCCCCAACTTTTTATGCTTTCAAAGACTGGATCAGCTGAAACAATTACTGCACATTATCTTTTTGCTTTGGGTAGAAAATTCTTTAAAAATTTCAAAAACAAATTTTTTCAGGAAGCTATCGAGGCCTTTATATTCTCAATTGGGTCTACAGATATTATATGGGTATTTTTTAAAAATTAAAGAAATTTTCAAAAACTTTTTTCTTTCAGAAAATCATTTGGACGTAATCGCTTTGGTTGCTGGAGTTGCCCAGACCGTTCTTTATGCCGACTTCTTTTATCTTTATGTGACTAGAGTTGTTCAGCAAGAGTATGATTTTTTGTATTTTTAATAGAGTTCGAACCTGGGTCGGGTTTTTCTGGGTCCGTTAATTCGGAAACCCTGGTCACTTTGAAACAAAAACCCCAGCTACCGGGCCTGGCAAATTGAAAAGTTCAAACTCTAATTAATCGAAAATAGTTTAAAAAAAAATTTTTTTAGGCAAAAAATGCAACTTCCTGCTTAGAGGCATTGAAAATTGAAGAAAAAAATTTTTTTTATTTAAATTCTAAAAAGAAACAATTTTCTGTTTGGTCTTTGGATTGTGTTATAATATATTCTTCTTCTTGTCTTTTTTTGGTTTTTTTTTTTGTTAAAAACCCCCACACCTTTCTATTTACCTAATTCATTTTTTTAAAAATTATTTTTAAAATTTCCCCTCCCTTCCCCCCAACTTTCCCTCCTCCTAAAGGTTTTGTTAATTTATATTTATCTAATTTATTTTGGTATAGGATAAAAAATATTTAAATTTATTTTTTGGATTTATTTTTAAAAATTTTATAGCTCTGGTCCAACTTATATTAGTAGATTAATCACAAAGTTTGTGAGTCCAACTTATCCCTCCAATTTTATTATTGACTTTTGCGGACTTTTTCTATTTTTTATTATAAAAATAGAAAAAAAGGTTAGAAAAAAAATTCCAAAAAAATTTTCCGAAAAGATAAAAAGTCGACAGACACAACTTTAAATTAAGATAAGGAATATTTTAATTCTTAAAAATTCTCCCTTATCATTTTTATTAATTTTTAAATTAATTATTAACTCTTCCAAAATGAAGTGTTTGCTCCCCTTCCTTTGGATTTTATTAACAATTTTTGTTTCTTGCACTAATGGCACTTTAAATGAGAATAGTGAACTTGTTTTGGTTCAAGCTGTAAGTTAATTTGGAAATATTTGTAAGGACTGGATGCGGATTTATTTTTGCGGATTGTTTGCGGACTCCTTTTGCGGACTAGGTAAAAATCCGCAGAAATAGCTGCGCCGAAAAATCAGGTTTGAAAAGACAATGCAAAAATAAGAGACTTTATCTGACCTACAGAGAAAATTTAAAAATTTTGGCTCTTTTTTGATTTTTCAAAAATAATTTTTTAAAATCTACTTTTAGTTGTGGAGACACGGTGATCGTTCACCCACAAAAACCTTCAAAACGGATAAATATCAAGAAAAGGATTGGCCTCAAGGATGGGGGCAATTAACACCTGTAAGTCTCCTTAAATTTTAAAAATTTCAAAAAAAATTTTTTTAAAGACAGGAATGGCTCAACATGTAGAGTTGGGAAGACGACTAAGACAGCGATATATAGAGGAATTGAAATTTGTTGGTCCTCGGTATAATAGCCATGAAATTTATGTTAGAAGTACTGACTGGAATAGAACATTAACTAGTGCTATATCGGTTAGTTAAAAAAATTTTTTTAAATTTGCGGACTGCAAATTAAATTTGCGGACAAAAAATTTTGTCCGCAAAAATTTTTTTGTCCGCAAAATTTTTTTTAGAATTTTATTGGCTTCTACGGCCCTGGAAATGACGATGAATACCCAAAGGATTTGGGCGCCAACAAATGGCCAGGATGGTATTTTCCAATAGCGATACATTCACTCCCTGGAAACGAAGATTTTATGGCTCCTGGAGAATCGGAATGTAAACGATTTGAACAAATAAAAGAACGGATAACTTTAACAGAAGAATACAACTCAACTTTGATTAAATACAAATGGCTACTCGATTTTTTGAGTGAAAAGACGGGTCAGAATGTTGACCCTTTCGATATGTGGATGATTAACGATGCTTTTTATATTGAGGTTTTTTTAATTAAAAAACGAATTCTTTTAAATTTTTTAAAGAAATTAAAAGGCAAAAAATTGGTTGACTGGGCAGAGGGGAACCAAACACTTTTGGATACGATTGCTGAACTTGACAATTTACAAGAAAGATGGATGGTTGGGTTAGGTAATTATTTATATTTAAATTTTGTGGGGAAATTTATTTGTTGAATTCCTGTTTAGAAAAATTTTGCGGGCTGTCAAAATTTTTTGGATTTTTTTGCGGACATGTCCGCAAAAAATTGCGGACAAAATTTTTTTATTGTTTTGTCTGCAAATATCCCCTACTTCAAATTCTTTGATTAACCAGACCTGATACCCTTTTTTAAATTTATTTTAAAGATTTAAAACCTCTTGGTGATGCCAACTTTCGCGAAGAACTTCCAAAAATTTTGGGCGGGCCAATCTTATGGAAATTTATAACAAATATGCAGGAGAAGTTGGCTTGTTCAAAGCGAATGAATTCTGTAAAAGAAATTGACAGGGAAATAGAAGGAAGAAAATCGCCAATGGGGACGCCCTTGTGTAAATGGATGAACAAAATGCGCTATTTTGCGTACTCTGCGGTTTATTTTTAAATTTGAAGAAACAGAAATTTTTTTTATTTTTTAGCACGACAGCACAATTATTGCAATTTTTGCAGCTTTGGGTTTAAACAAAACGAATTATGACGAGGATGGTTACCCGAAGTATTCTACTTGTGTAACTTTTGAATTGTGGAGGGAGAAGAATACTGGTCAATTTGATGTTAAAGTATTTTTTATTTAAAATGGGGAAGTTTTGGGCTTGTCGAGATTTCCTGACAGACCTGTCACCAGGGGCCGGGTTGAGAATTTTTCCGGTTAACCTTTTATTATTTAAATTTACTTTTTGGAGCTTTATTAATCCCAGGGGGGCAGGAAATTAAAGGAGGGAAGAAAATGTTTTACTGTGCTTTGAGCGGGTTGGTGCTAGTCAACTTTTCGTTCATACAAAACTTGTGGACAAATTTTGAGCTGCTTGAGGGAGGGCAAAATATGGTTTAATCAAGAAGAAATTTAAAAAGCCAAAAAACCTTGGTTTTATTTTCTGTCCGCAAAAACTGTCCGCAAATCTTAAATAAATTTTTTTTCAAATTTTTTCAACTTAGGTGCTTTTATGGAGACCTAACACCAACGAGACTTCCCCTAAAGAAATAACGACAGATATTGAAGGCTGTCAAAGCAATTCAACTCTAGAACAATTTGTTGAAAGATCAAAAAATTATCAAATGCTGCCTTCACCCAAAGACGTAAAAATATTTTCTAAAAAATTTTTTTATTTTCAAATTTTCAAGTATTGTTCACAACTTCTACAACCCCTAAATAATGCTGCACGTATGTTAATTCAGTGGAAATTGAAAATGTAAGATTTTTTTAAAAGATTTAAAATTTATTTAGATTTTTAGGCTTATTCTAATGGGAATTCCTTCAATTGTTGCTAATGTTGTATAGAGAATTTTTTTGTTTTTGGAAATTATTTAGTTGCACCTATTCATCAAAAGAAGGGCAAAATAAATTTTTATCCCTTAAATTAAACATCAAAAAATAATATTAGATTAATAGAGGCAAAAAATAATTATTTTTGGTTATTTCTAAATTTTATTTTTTTTAATTTTTACTTCAAATTTTCTTCAATTATTCTCTATTTTTGAGCAGTAACACGTAGAACTCCATTGTGAGTCAGATGTGACTTTAAAATTTATTTTAAAAAATTATTTTTTTAATTTTAAAAATGTCCGCAAGTTTAATCCGCAAATTTTTCAAAAAATTCCTAAAATATTTTATAATCCTTTCTCATCCTATTTACATTAACAAATTATTCCTTATTCTTGTCTGGAACATTTAAAACCCTTTAATAACTTGCAGACCTTTAAAACATTATTTACCCAACCCAAAATATCAACCCCTTTAATTTACCTTGATTGTTTGAATATTCACGTTGTCAGGCAATTTGTAGCTACGATTAATTTCACGACTGACTGAGCCATGTTGATCACTACGCGATTCGTGTTTGCAATGAATGTTTAAATGATCCCCAACAACCTTGACCTTTTTTTGAATTTTATTTTAATTTAAAAAATTTAAACTTCAATCTCGTTTGGAGTAAAATAGGCAACGTCTAAACCAACTTCCCAACGATTTGGTAAATCGTGAATACGAACAACCCCGTCGTTGTGTTGTAAAGGCCAGTCCCATTGTTGGGCTGTCCATTCATGGGTAATTTCGATTGGTTGGGCCATCCGAGAAAATTTTTTGAGAGAAAATTAGAAGGCTAAAAATAAATATTTTTTAAAATAAAAACAAGTTTTTGTTACACTAAAATCTTTGTAAATAAATATATTTTCTCGATCGAAGCTTCTTCAAGTATCCGCCCGACAGATCAGCTTTTAAAAGAGGGAGGACATATGCTTCCCTTTTCTCCTTTAACAACAACAACATATCTTTTCTTAAAGACCAAGGAATAAAAAAAGTATTTTTAAATGTGTGGTAAACAGATTTTGAAAGAGTAAAGCTTTTAGACATTAAAGATGAAAAAATGAGTTAAACAAACAAATAAATCTTTCAAAAATATTTTCATCCCTTTGATTTTTAAATTGGTGATATGTATTTTGGGTTAAACTCTGTAGGCATTATTAAAATAAATTTTTTGGTCTAGTGGATAAAGACTTTGACTACAAAACCTATTTAAAGAGAAAGGGTGAAGGTTCGATTCCAGCAAATAGTAAACATTTTTTATTTTAAATAAAATTTTTCTATTTCTTCACATTTTAACAATAAAAATGAAGAAAATAAAAAATAGTAGATATCCAAGTGTTGGGAAAGAAAAAATATAAAATGAGAGAAAAGAAAAATCACTCAAAAAAAATTAATAAAAAAATATTTTTTTTCTTTTTTTTAATCCAATAATTTTTTTAAATCTCTTTTTTAATTAAAAATCAATTTAATTTTAATTTAAAATATCAACGAGCAAAAGCAAAATTTCTTAAACTTTTCTTTGCAAAAGCAAATCTGGCAAAATTGTTTTCTCCTCCAAATTGGCTTGAACGTTTACTTTAAAGAAGAAAAAAATTTTTAAATTAAAAATAAAATCTCTTTACTTTATATCATTATTTTCATCAAAATTTTCAGCAGCTCTTTTAGCAAAAGCAAATGTTCTACTTCCAAAAGGATAATCACCAAATGAACGCTTTGCAAAAGCAAAATTCCTCATTCCTCTTTTGGCAAAGGCAAATTGCCTTGGGGCAAATCGTTTTTCTAGTAATTGTTCCAAGTCTTCATTGGCTAGATTTGCCTTGAAAAATTTTAAAAATCTGTTGAAATTTTTTATTAAAAAAATTAAAAATTGTTAAAAAATTGGACAATTTAAAGTCCGCAAATTTTGTCCGCAAATTTTTGCGGACAAAATTTTTTTTAATTTTTTTTCATCTTTTTATCGTCCCTACCGTCTCGTTAAATAAAAAGGAAATTCAAATAAAAATATTTTTGTAAATAAGTGTATAAATAATCCCCTTTTTATTATCCTTTAGGGCAAAAGAAAAGCAAAAAACGTCATTCCCTCCATTTTTAGACAAACTTTTAAAAATATAAAAATTGTTAAAAATTGTCTGGGGAATTATAGCAACTACTCAATTATTATTTATTTTTTTCTTTAAAAATTTTAAACTTTTTAAACCCAAAAATATTTAGGTGGAATTGAAATAAAAAAAAACTGAAGGAAATTTTGATTAAATAAAATTTTTTTTCTTTTAAAATTACGAGCTCTAGTCTAGAAAAAATCATAAAATACTTATTTTTTATATTAAAAAATATTTTTGAAAAAATAAATCAAGTTTGCTTAAAAACCCAAAAATACCCTACCAGGAATCGAACCTGAAACGTAATTCGGCACAGGCGGGGTTTTTACCAACTTAACCAACGAACAAATTATTCTTCTTTCAATATTAATTACCTATATATTTAAATTAAACTTTAATTACCAACCTTTTGGTCATTCTTTTGTTCTCCTTTAACAAAATTTAAAGCCAACAAAGAACAAATTAAAATTAAAACGGCGGCAAGAGAAGACATTGAAGTTTTAGTTGTTTGCATATTTGCGGCGGATTTAAAAATATAATTTATTTTTATATTCCTTTAAAAATTAAAAAAAAATTTTTTTTGAATAAAAATTAATCCAATTAAATTGATTATGCTTGAATTAATTTTTAAAAAATATTTTTTTAAAAAAAGAACTTTTAAATAATCTATTAAAAATTAATTAAGACGGAAAAAACGTCGTTTTTTAACAATAATATATTTTTTAAATCGTGTCAGAACAATCCACCGTCCGACCGCATACCGTCCACCCACTAAAACAATAATTACCGTCCATTTAGCTTAGAACAAAAAGTGTTAAAATAAAATTTTTAGGCATAGAAGTGTAGTAGTAATCAAGTACTAACCGAGATTATCCAATAAAGATATTAAGATAACCTAATATCGACACAAATCCAATTCTAACGTCAATACGGTATTTTGTCAGACGGTGTTTGCCCTTCAACTCTTTTATAAGCAGGTGCTAAAAAATAATTAATTGCGCAAGCAAAAAATTAAAAAAAACGAAAGAAAAAATTAATTCAGATTTAAGTTAAATGCCTTTGAATAATTACCTAAATAGAGTACTTTTAATTAAAAAAAAGCTTTTTAATTATTTACAGCTAATCCCAATTAGCTTCCGGCAAAATTTAAATTAAAAAATATTTAAAAATATTAAAAAATATTCTTTGTATCGTTAAATAAAAGAAAATATTTACTATTAAATTCAAAAAAAAATTTTACATAATTTTTTTAAAATTTAGGAAAACCTCCTCCCTTATAGAAAATTTTCTAAAATTTAAATTTTTTTCATGTAAATATTTAAGAATAAAAAGAAAAAAAGTCGGGAGTGGCCGTGAAGGGCTGAAGTGGATATATATTTGAAGAAAGGCGTTGGGGAATGGCATGGCACGCCCATTAAATAAAAAACCATATTTTTTTATTAAATTAATTTAAGGATATTTAATTGAAACAAAAATATTTTTGTGATTTTCTTTGAATTAAAAAAAATTAAAAATTAAATTATTTAAATATTTATTTTATTAGATTAATTAAATGAGCCAAAAAAAAATAATAATTTTTAATTTCTATAATTTCCTTATTGAGGAAAATTAAATAACAAAAATTCCGCGAAAGTGTTTTGAGGGGAAATTTATAAATTCGATTAAAAAACTTTTTAAAATTAAAAAGAAATTCCACCAATTCTGGGACCTGTGGAATGAACCTGAGATTAAAAGTGATTTTCTTCGAATAAATTTAAAAAAATTTCATTAAGTATAGTAGACGTAAATGGACGTAAAACAATTACCCTGGGTAACTATTGTATTAATTTCTCACTGGTGAGGGTAGAGGGTAATTATTAGAGCATGAACGTGGCAGGGAACGAGCAGTACAGATTCCTGAAAATCGGAAATTCCCAACGTTTTTTGGAGCCGTGATTCCGAGTTGCTTTTAACTGCGCAAACCCAATAATTTCATTTATCTTATAAATATTCATTGTTTTTAGCAAAATAATAAAAACCAAAAATAAATATATATTTTATTTAATTTATTTTTATAAAAATATTTTTTACCCACACCCATAAAAATAATAAAATATCTTAAAAATAATGTCAAAATTAATTTGCAAAAATTAAATCAAAAATAAATTAGGAGTGCCGAGAATTCTCTTAAAAATAAAATTAATTTAAAAAAATATTTATTTTATAAAAAAAGAAGAGAAGGATACCTAGAAGTACATTAAATATAGTAGACGTAAATGAACGTCAAACTTAATTTTAAAAAAATTTTAAATGAAAAATATTTTTTTTGTAAAAGTATTTTCTGAAGGATGAGTAAATGCAAATAATATTTTTTAAAAAAATAAATGTAAATAGAAGGGATATTTTATTTAAATTAATATTGACTTGGACGGAAGTAATAAAGTATATTAAAGATGATATGCAAAAAACAAAAATAATAAAAATTTTATCTATATCAAAAATAATATTTTTGACATTTTCTAGTTAAAAGACTTCCGTGTCTTTACAAAAATACAGAAAAAAAAATTTTTGGAATTTTTTTTGAAGAAAAAATAAATAAAGAATATTAATTTTTACCGAAGTGACCTTATCCTCTTTCTCCGCACATATCACAGAAATTTTGGATTCTTTGAAAAAACGTTGAAACATGTCAAGAGAGATTCGAATTGTGTTTTCATAAGGTATATAGAACAGGTATATCTATAAAGTATTAATGCCAGAAATAGACTAGGCCAGAAATAATTATGGAACAACTTAAAATAACAGCAATATCTCCCTTCAATATTCACCTAAATTTTTCAAAAAATTTTTTCCAACAAATTTGAATGCTTATCTTGCCAAATCTGGTTTCAAACAAATATTCCCAGTCTTGATTATTTTATAAAAAAAGATAATTCGAAATTAAGTTGAAAATTAACAAAGATATAGACAAAACAAATTGAGTAGTTTTTAATTAATTTTAATTAATTTTTAATTAAGCTTAATTAAAATTTTGAGCATTTTCAACTCATTAAAAGACAATAAAAACACAAAAACCTTTTTTTAGATATTTTAAATTAAAAAACAATCCATTTTTATTATTTTTAGCCTAATTTGGAAACAAATAAAAATTAAAATAAAATACGTGGGAAGTAATAAAATAAAGTGGAAAAAAATATATTAAATGATTGAAAATTGGATTATTTGATGGCAAACAGGAAATTGGATTTTCCTCTTTTATTTTCAAGAAATAAATAAATGAAATTGATACTAAGTAAACAAGAAAATAATTTTCCAATTAAATTTTAAAAATAAATCTTGGGGAAAGGGTCCTTTTATTTGGGGGCTAGACCTCGACTGATTCCCGGCCTCATAACTTTTTAGTAAATAAAGTTTTTAATTTTTTCTAAATTTTGTTAAATAGAGAATTAAATTAGCTATAAAACAAAATTAAATTGATAAATTTAAATTAGAAAGAAAAAAGTTGGAAGCAAAAAAGTAAAAAAAATTAATAAAAATTAATAAAAATTTTTTTTAATTTTGGACGGTTTTTTGGCCATAACTTTTTTTATAAATCTTCAAAAATTTTGCTTTTAAGCTTTTCTTGAAGCTACTTTTATGCTCTATCAAATGATACCAAGAACACCTAAAATGGTTCATCCATTGTCGAGATATACAAAAAAGTATCACTGCACATGATAAAATAATTTTAATAATATTCTCCTTTATTTTCTCATTAAAAATTTTAAAAATTCGAGTAATTTATTTTTCAATATTTTTACTCATTTTTAAACTTTTTTTATTTTTCTTCATTTATTTCTTCCTTTTCCTCTTCAATTCTTGGAATTTCCCTTTCTTTATTATTCAATATTTGTGCACTAATTAATTCGGAAGATTCCAAGGCCGACCGTTTTTGATTCCATTCTCTTTCAACATTTAAATCTTCAATTCTTCGCCATTCTTCTAATAAATCTATACGATTATGGAATTCTTGTTCGAGAGCTGTCTTAATTTTTAAGAGAAAATTTTTTTTATTTTTTTTATTTTTACTTGTTTTTCCCGCATTTCTTTTTCCAATTCAGAAAATTTTCCTTTCCATTCAGTATGGACCTTAAATTAATTTTAACATGATTATATTGCTCGAGAAAAATTTTAAAATTAAATTTTAAAGTTAATTCCCCCTGGACTATCTATAAAATCAAGGAAGTTCCCTCGGAACCCTCAGGATTCCTCGGGTCTCCTCAATATCAAGAGTTAACTTCTAAAGATATTAGCTTCCAAAATCCAACAATCTCGACATTAATTCTTTAATTTCTCAAAAAATCCTCCAAAATCCTCTTAATTCCTCCAAATTATTTCCTTACTTTTGCATGCTCCAACCGCCGTTTTCTATCAATTTCAGCAGCCGCCCTTTGCAATTCAGCCCTTCTATCTAACCAATTAGACACTCCCGTCAAGATTCGGTTATTTTCTTTTGCCGCTTTAGAAGCATCTTCAGCCTCATTTAGAGCTCCGTTTAATTCCAATTCGAGTCCTCGTTGAAGTGATTGGACCTTTTTTGAGATTTTTTTGGATTAAAAAGTAATTTACTCACCCAAAGATGCCGTGGATCCATTTTTTAATTTTTAATGATTTTAAAAATAAAATTGAAAGAACAAATTCTTCTTTGATTTAGATCAATAAAAATGAAAGAACGATTGGGGGATATAGTGGGGATAAATAAAAAAATTAAATGTTCCTAATCACATGCTTTTTTCTTTAAAATATCTTTTAATGTTTTAGCTCTGTTCCTTTAGATTTTTTAAAGTTCAATTCTCGTTTTAATTGGAAAATATTTGTAAAAAATTAAAAAAATTTTTTTAATATATTAAATATTTTTTACAGTATCGGATAAAAAATAGAGATAGGTAAGTGTAAGTAAAATGACAAAACTTGCAACTTGTTTATAAAACAATGTTTCTTCAAATAAAAACAAATGTTTTTATAAATCATCGCAACATTTTAAAACAAAAACAAACAAAAGGTCATTTCCGGAAACGTCAAACAAACATTCACTAGCGTCAACAAAAACAATTATTAATTTATCTTTGATGTCATAAAATGAAAAAAATTTTTTTAATTAAAATTTTACATTTGATTTAACAAGATTTTGAGAAAAGGGAGATTTAAAAAGAAAAAAATAAATTATTATCTCAACCGTTGACAACTACGTAGAAAACTTTTTGTCAAGTATTTGGGAGGAGTTTTATATTTAAATAAAATAAATAAATATTCTTCTCCTTATTTTAAAAAGTAAAATAAAAAAATCTTATAAATTTAATTCTTATCAGATTTTATTATCTAAAATTCAAAAATGTTCCTAACCTTTAAATATTTACTAATCCTCGTTATTTCTGAGGTTCTAATTAGTATTGTCTGCTCTGCTAATAAGTTGGTTATTTTTAATGTTTGGGGAAAACAAATAATTTAAATGTTTTACGGAAAATGTTTCTCATGTATTATTTAAAGAATTAGAGACAACGGAAAACTAGGAGATTTTCTCTAACATTTTCCGGAAGAAATGTTAGAGAATGTTTTCCGGAATTATATTTTTAAGAGACTTTCTCTAACCTTTTCAATAAATTTAAATATTTTCCGGAAGGTTCCGGAATTTTTTAAACTTGTTTTTATAGTGAACAACATAATTCACTCTTGGAAACAAAAACACAAAACAACAACCCACGAGAAATGGACAAACGTCATTTATTCAGCCTTTACTCAATTTTAAACGATAAAAGAAGCGATTCCAACTTTCTTGGAGGTTTTGACGCTCTTTCAGTAAATACTCGATCGCTTGAAGGAATTCGAAATAATTGTTATTTCTCTCCCATTCAATGCTATTATATGGAGGAAAGAAAACGTCGGAGTGTTAAATAATTTGATGATTTTTAAAAGAAAAG
Organism: Meloidogyne arenaria; assembly: GCA_036172955.1. Classification (NCBI taxonomy): domain Eukaryota; kingdom Metazoa; phylum Nematoda; class Chromadorea; order Rhabditida; family Meloidogynidae; genus Meloidogyne; species Meloidogyne arenaria. The sequence goes on along the minus strand of JARQAB010000033.1, from coordinate 42,435 downwards.
AAAATTAAAATTTTTTAAAGCTTTTTTTATAAAAAACATTCAAGTATCTCATTTTCTTTAAATATTTTCCTCAATTTTATTTTCAAAAAAATTTGTGATGGAAATAAAGCCAAGCTTCATTCTAATAAATTTTAATAATTAAAAACTTTAAAATATATTATAGACAACAGGAAAAGAGGAGAGTCTCTCTAACATTTTCCGGAAATATTTGTATTTAACACTCTATTTGTTCCGGAAAATGTTTAAAAAATATTTTCCAGAAGCAAGAATCTCTTCTTTAAGCACACTATTTTCTCTCTAATCTCTCTCTCATCTTCCACCAAAAAGTACTCCTTGCAATACTCCAACCATTCCAACTCCAAAGGGGCCATAGGGACATAAAATTTAAAATATTCAAAAATATTCCTTAAAAATTAAAAAATACCATTTCCTCCTTGTGGAGTAGATCCTCGTCTCGGAGCTGTCCAGTCAATAAACATTGGATATTGTCGTTTAAACCTTTTATTAGAAAATAATTAAATTCCCCTCCCCCACAAATTCACCTTATTTCTGCCGAAATATTTTCAATAAAAATTAATAAAATAAAAAATAAAAAGAATAAATTAAATAAAATTTTCATTATTTTTTTTTAATTTTGTGTTTCGGTAAAAATGCGTAACAATTTAATTTTTTATTTTTTTGATAAAAAAATGTTTTAATTCAATAAATTTTTTTTAATTTAATTGGGACAACTCAAAACCTGAATTTAAACAAATTTAAAAGAAAACAATTCGGGGAACAAACACAGAAAATTGATTTTAAATAATTTTATATGATTGATGTTTAAATTTAAAAAATTTAAAAATTTTCTTAAAACCGAAAAAAATGTATTTTTTAATTGAAAAATGAATTATTTTTTAATTTATTTCTTTATTTTCTCCCCATTTTTATTTAAGTTTCTGGAAGCAAAAAATTATTTAATTAAAAGGTAAAGAATTAAAAATTATCTTCTAAGCCTTAACTAGAATTTTAAATTTAAAAGGTCTTTTGATGATTATGACGGCGGTGATTCTCCTCCTTTATTTATTGACTGGACCCAGCCGAGAATAAATCCAACACCAAATTCCTTCTACTATAAAAACAAACCCTAGTAAGCACAAATAAAAAATTAAAAATATTTTCCGGAAAACTTTCTTATTTAATTTAAATTTTAAAAGTTCTGCTACTGAAAATGGAGAAAGAATATATCCAAGCAAAAATGGCAAAGGAAAAGATTATGGGCCGTTTGGTGTTGGTTTGGTTGGATTGATGAAAGGAGAAGGGAAAGAAGAAAGTGAATCATCTCCTTTAAGTTGGTTAAAAGGATTGTTATTTGGGGGATAATTTCAAAAAACCTCTTTTCTTTTAAATGAAATGATTTGCCCCGCCTTAAGGGAAGAGGGATTTGCCGTTCTATTCTTCTTTGTACAATTTTAAATTTAAAAAAGAAATCTAAAAAATAATTTTTTATTACATAAATAAAAGGCACAAGATAATCTCACTCTATAGTAGCCACCTTAATTGCCACACTAATTCAATTAAATATTAATATTTAATATAGAGTGAAATATAAATTAAATTAACAGTTAAAAAAGTGAATAAATTTAAGTTTTTGATTTTTCTTTTATAAAAATATTCTTTCAATAATTAAAATAAACAAAATAAAAATTAAAATAGTTAAAAATGAGCACCGTAATAAGCGATCATTGTCACCATTACAAAGATTGGTTGAGCAGAGGCACAATCTTTGCAAACTTCTCCTTTCTTCCATAGAACCGGGAAGAAAATTTCTTTAAAAATTTAAAAATTTTTTTTTGAAATTTTTCTACCTAAAAATTTCAGGCTTTTCAACACATCCATCTCTCCCTCCCGCAGGGAAGTCTTTAAAAAATTTTAATCCAAAAAAAATTATTAAACTACCATAATTAACTCGTTGGTCACAACCACTTCCAACCCAATATTGCCTTTAAAAATAAATTTAAATTCTTTAAAAAATTCTTTAAAATTTCACCTATACGTTATTTGCATTGAAATTGTAACGCAAGTATCTTGATGAGGTTCGCATTCTAGCGGTTCCATTTCACATATAGGCAAAGGCAAACCTTGACGTACCCGAAATTGGTCTAATACTGTTGTATCTGTTTTTAATATTTAAAAATATTTTTGAAAATATTTAAAACACAATTTTCAACACAACTAGTGTGGGGGAAAGGCTCTCAAAAATTCAGCCTATAATCCCTTGAGTAAACCTCAAAACTTTCACTAAAAGAACCCTCTCCAACCCTCTAATTTTTTTTAATTAAAAATAAATTTTTTATCGCTAACCACTTTCCACTTTAACACAACTCATACAATAAAGTCTTGCAATTGTTGCTAGAGCTGCGGCGGTGACAAAATGTTGACCGGCTGTCAATAACCAGAATAAAGGTAGAAAGACAAAAATGGGCCTTTGAATAATTTCCGTGATTCTCCATAAAAGGGACATGAGAAAATAATCTCAAAAATATTTTTCTAAAAAATTAAAAAAAATTTTGGGATAAAGTGTCACTACCACTATTAAAATTTCTTGTTTGACTTAAAAATGTTTGAATCTTCTTTTAAAAACAAATTTAGAAAAGGGCCAAATGTTTAAAAATTGGAAGAAGCAGCAAAGTCCATAAGCATCGATGCCTTTGAAAATGGGCCAGATAATGACAGGCAAATAGCGGAAGGAATAAAAAGTAATAGGAGAGAGATAGAGGGGGAAGGAAATGACGCCGTTAAAAAAAGTTGGGGGCTCTATTTCCATTCCCTCGGGGCGCGCATTTCTCTCTCCTCTATATATTTAAATGCTTAAATGTGATGTTAAAAAGGGGAAAATTTGTTGGCATTTTAGGAAGAGACGTTTTAAAGGATTGGAAGGAGAAAGAGAGAGAAAAAGTTAAAATGAAATAAAAAAAAAAGAAAAATAGCCAAAATGAGAGAAGGCCAGAACATAAGGATGATGAAGCTAAAGGGAGAGTTGAGGGCTTTATTTTTTTGTTAGTTGCCTTCCGACGCTTTTTTTAAACTCTCAGGATGTATAAAAGAATATTATTGAAAGTCAATTACTTGTTCGCGCCACTAAATCCTCTTCCTTTTTTCTATTTTTTTCTTACCGGGTGGCAATAAAAATAAGAGGGAGAAGAAAGGGAAGAGAACTGAGAAGGAAAAAAATGAGAATTTACATGTAAAAAGAGAATTTTTTAAATTTTAAGGCCCCTTGCAAGGTGTATTAAAATGCAACTAAATTAATTAGACTTCAAGGTCTGGAGAAAACATCACAAAAATATTTCCTAGAAATCTCGCTTTAATCCACCCAATTTAAATAGAAAAAACTTCAGGCATGTAAAGTTCCTCCCTTAAATTTAAACAAAGTTTAAATTAAATTCCATCCCTAAAATGTGCTTTTGCCCACTTTAAAATGCTCAGAGCCTGAGGCAACCCTAGCAAGGTGTCTTGTCTAGTCGACTCATATTTCTCTATTTTCCAGTATTTTTTCAATTGTTTACATAGTGTATTTTAATGAATTCTATGGAAATATGGGAAAAATGTAAATAAATGATTTATTATTAAAGTGCCAAGAATAAAGAGGAAAAAAAAAATAAAGGTAATAAAATTACCAAATTTGATTATATAGGCGCTGACCGGAAGGAAATAGAGCGTTCCCCTGACCACAAAACAACTTTACTTATTTAAATAAAATAACTGGCATTTGAAGGAAAAATTTATTTCAATAGAAGACCACCAAAAAACTAATAAAAAATTGCCCTTCTTAGAGCCAAAATTTAGTCAATACCTCAAGTAATTGTTATTTTTTCAAAAAGGTCGAGGATTATAGCAATAAAAGTAGACCGAAAATTGAGGGAAAATTCATAAAGATAGGAGAAGAAATTCATGTAAAATTGTTGGGAAAAAGGAGGAAGGAGTTTAGAAAAAATAAAGGCAGCATCAAACAGCAGGGGATTTCAAATAAACGAAAAAGGGGAAAAGGAAAGGACAATTGACCATTTTTAAATTAAATTTAGAAAATTGCGTTGTTTACACAAACAATGAGATTACATATATCAATTTTATTTAAAAAGAAAAATTTTAAAAAGTAATTAGGGAAAAAAATTAAATAAAAGGAGAGAAATCAAGTTGGTACTATGCGTTTTTTACACACACAATAACACGCAGAACACGTCTTGAATAACATGCATCAATAACATTGGCATTCATTACGCCTTCAACAACTATTTACTTCTAGGACAACAACAACAAACAATAATTCTTCATCTTGTCGTCATTCTATATCTTCAACACAAACATGTAACTATTTAAAACTTTTTACTGTTTTAACTGCGATTTTCTAATCGCCAATATCTTTGAAAAAATATAGGAATTTTTTTGTTAAATTAAAAACTTTATACAACGGTTTTCCGAAATTATCAGAATTTTTGTTTACGGCGTTAAAATTTTTTTTTGACGCTTGGTCCTTAAAATAAACAATAAAATATTTAAAAATGTTTTCCCTCTCCTATTCTCCCTTCCCTCCTAACGTTTAATTTTTAATTTTTTAAAGCAACATTTTTAATTGTTTTTAAATTAATGTTAATGTAAATTAATGTTAAATTAATGTTCAAATGTTTTATTTTTTATTTTAAGGACCAAGCCGTCAAAAAATTTTTTTAGCGCCGTAAACAAAAATTCTGATAAAATTTTGGAAAGCCGTGGTAAAAAGTTTTTAATTTAACGAAAAAATTCCGATATCTTTTCAAAGATATTGGCGGTTAGAAAATCGCCGTTAGAACAGTAAAGTTTTAAATAGTTACGTGTTTGTGTTGAAGATGTTGGCCCGCGAGAAGAATTCGAATTTGAACGTCTAGTTGTTGTTGTTGGAGAAGGCGAACGGCGAGAAGAAGAAGAATTATTTGTTGTTGTTGTTCGAGAAGTAGTACGGCGAGAAGAAGAATTATTTGTTGTTGTTGTTCGAGAAGTAGTACGGCGAGAAGAAGAATTTGTTGTTGGTGTTGTAGCAGTAGAAGGTTGATTGAAAATGATTGTAGATGAAGAAGGCAGATAATAAACTTCAATCCTTATCTGCCTTCTTCATCTACAATCATTTTCAATCAACCTTCTACTGCTACAACACCAACAACAAATTCTTCTTCTCGCCGTACTACTTCTCGAACAACAACAACAAATAATTCTTCTTCTCGCCGTACTACTTCTCGAACAACAACAACAAATAATTCTTCTTCTTCTCGCCGTTCGCCTTCTCCAACAACAACAACTAGACGTTCAAATTCGAATTCTTCTCGCGGGCCAACATCTTCAACACAAACACGTAACTATTTAAAACTTTACTGTTCTAACGGCGATTTTCTAACCGCCAATATCTTTGAAAAGATATCGGAATTTTTTCGTTAAATTAAAAACTTTTTACCACGGCTTTCCAAAATTTTATCAGAATTTTTGTTTACGGCGCTAAAAAAATTTTTTGACGGCTTGGTCCTTAAAATAAAAAATAAAACATTTGAACATTAATTTAACATTAATTTACATTAACATTAATTTAAAAACAATTAAAAATGTTGCTTTAAAAAATTAAAAATTAAACGTTAGGAGGGAAGGGAGAATAGGAGAGGGAAAACATTTTTAAATATTTTATTGTTTATTTTAAGGACCAAGCGTCAAAAAAAAATTTTAACGCCGTAAACAAAAATTCTGATAATTTCGGAAAACCGTTGTATAAAGTTTTTAATTTAACAAAAAAATTCCTATATTTTTTCAAAGATATTGGCGATTAGAAAATCGCAGTTAAAACAGTAAAAAGTTTTAAATAGTTACATGTTTGTGTTGAAGATATAGAATGACGAGAAGATAAAGAATTATTGTTGGTTGTTTTTGTTGTCCTAGAAGTAGTTGTTGAAGACGGAATGAAATTGACTGTAGAAGTAGATTTTTTATTCAACTGTCTTCAAAATTTTCGCCTGCGGCGCAAATAAATGAAAATGTTTAACGCAGAAGGCGCTAAAAATTTTTTGATTCCGCGAAATTTCCTCGAAAAATTTTTCCCCGCCCCCCCCCCCCCCCCCGTGGCGAAATCACACAGCTCTGCGTGTTTCTAGACGTATTAATTTTTGATCTTTATGAAAGGAAGAACGAAATCCAAAAATTTTCTACTCGTCGGGAGATAAACGCATAGTACCATAAATTTAAAACAAAAAATTATTTTTCAAAAATTAGAAAAAGGAATTTTTGTAAAATTCTCATCTTGTGTCGAAACATCAAAATTCAGAAATTCCCCCAATTTAAGCAATAAAATACCTCCATAAACATTTCCAATGATTTTTCAATTTCCTCTGAACTAGGTCGATCGTTTGGATTAGCAGACCAACACCTAATTAACAAAGTAATTTTTTATCACAAAAATTAAAAAAAAACCTTTCAATCAATTCCATAAGTGGTTTAGGCAATTTATCAACTTTTGGCGGCCTAAGTCCATCATTTAAAACCATCCACAAAATTGTAATGTGATTGGGTTCATTAATGTCGTCGAAAGGATATTTACGTGTTGTCATCTCCCATATAGAAATTCCAAGAGAATAAATGTCAGATTTATGGGTATAGCTTAAAAAATATTTTTTCAAAAGAAACTTGTAAAGAAAAACCTTTGTCCTTGAAAACCCTCTGGTGCCATCCAAGCAGCAGAGCCTTTGTTGTCACATAAATTACTATTTTGATTAGCAACAGTTCCAAAATCACATAATTTTAATGTTTTGTAGTTCTTTGAGAGAAGCATGCTTTAAAAGAAATATTTAAAAAATAAAATAAAAAAAGTTACTTTGCTGGTTTTATATCACAATGAATAAAGTTGTTTGAATGTAAATATGATAATGCTAAAATTTAATTGGAAATTAAAATTGAAACTTAAAAGGGTTAAAGACCTTTAGATACTTGCAATGACCAATTCAGAACATGAAAAGTCTGAAAATAAAATTTTGAAGTAAAAAGAAAACATTGTTTAGTGTCACCGCGACTTTGAAAGACCATAACTCGGCCTAACAAAAAACAAATATATTCTAACTTCGCAACAGGAAGTCGAGGTCATCTATAAAATGGTACTGGAACAATATCAAAGTCACGGTGGCAGTAAACGATGTGCCCTTATAAAATTATTTTAAAAATACTTGAAAAGTGAGATCCTTATGCAAATGCAACACTAAGGATATTTGAATTTATATTTAAAAAATAATCAAAATATACATTCATCCAGTGATCCACCTTCCATTAATTCAATCACAATACCACAAAATTCGCCACGAAAGAGTGCATAAAGGTTGACTATGTTTGGGTGACAAAAACCATGCAGATGTTTAACCTCTACCAACAAATGAGAAAGATCGTTTGAATTATTTGCAATTTTAACTGCAACTTGACGACCCTTGAATAGTTAACCTTCAACAGTCCTTTATATAAAGTTAACAAACCCTGAAAGTGCATTTATAAACCGTCCCATAAGAACCATGTCCAAGTATTTGAATCTGACGAACATCAGGGAGGTTAACTTCGCTGTAATCAACTTCTTCCCAGCCATTTTCTTCTTGATAAACTTCAGGTGGAGCATTGCAAGATTCTAAATCAATATTTACATACAAAGGCTCCATTTTACCCTAAAACAAAAGACATGATTAAAATCGAATGTTTTTAAAAATCTTTGGAATACATCCTTTATATAACAAAAGATAAACGATATAACAATTTAATTAACAAGACGACATCATTTTATCATAAAGAATAGATAGCTTCAACAAATATTTAACGCTTTCGACGACCACCTCCTTTACGAGCTTCCTTCGGTTTTGGTGGCAGAATAACTCCATCATACTAAAATTAAAAGACATTTGAGGAGAACGGAAACGAATAAAATTTTAAACCTTCTGTTGGAACCATTTAACGGATTCCTCCTTGGTAACGCGGTGAGAAGATCCAATACGTCCTATAGCACGACGGCGCTTAGCAACACGAGTTCCAGCACGTCCCAAGACAACGTAGAAATCCATCCCGTAGATTCCAATTGATGGATCGTATTTTATGCCCAAGTCGATATGTTCCTGGATTCCAAACCCAAAGTTTCCAGTGTCCGAAAAATTTTCTCTATAAAGTTCAAATTCCTTGACCTGAAACCTTTTCGGTTATAAAAGCAAAGAGATTGTTAAATAACCTTCAAACCACGATCAATAATCTCCTCAGCTTTTGAGCCACGAACCGTGCAGTGAACAGCGATCTTTTCGTTTCGACGAATGCCAAAAGCTCGAACGGTATAACGGGCCTTGGAAAGAACGGGTGTTTGTCCAGTCAATTGCTCAAGAACCTAAACGAGACGTAAAACTTAATGAAAACTTTGAAAAACCTTAGCTGCACGAGTAAGTCTATCTCCCGACTCACCAACACAAATGTTTAAGCAAAGTTTTTGAATTTTCAATTCACGCATAGTATTATGCAACTTCTTCTCCCGGTTTTCGACAATTTGCTCAGCTTTAGTCATCGCAACAATAAATACTAATATAATCTGAAACGAGAAATTAAAACAGTACAAAAATAGAAAAAAGAACAAAACTGGACGAAAGATACTGCGGCTTTTATATATTGCAAAGTATGCGTCCACTTTGAAAGTTAGCAATTTGAAATTTAAAAAATGTGATAGAACACGTGAAAGAAGAGAGTATATAGAAAGAGAGAAGAAAATAGTAAAAAGAGCAAGAAATAGACTAAGACTCTAATTCCATGTTCATATTCTGCAATCCCATATTCCGCCAATATCGTTAAAAATCGCTGTTTTGCCACGCAGACCTTATTGGCAAAACGTGGTTTTTACCATCATTGACAGAATATATTTTGACTGAATATGCGAGAGCTTTGTTTCTCATAAATTATTGATTTTGCCGGACTTTCAGTCTGTGTTTTTTGTAACGTCACTATTTTACTAGATTTCAATAAATTTTTCTACTTTTAGATAAAGAAATCTCTTCATTATTTACATAAATCTGTTGAACGATGGGAGACATGAATGGCGAAAATGGTGAAGATAAAGGATCAAACCGTAAAGATAACGGCAAGGATCGGGATGTTTGCCGTGATTATTTGAACAATATTTGCAACAGAGTTATTTTTACATTTCTAATACACATATTTTTTTAATTTTCAGGGAAGCCGTTGCAAGTTTTACCATCCAGAAGAACATGATAACAAGGCACAAAATGCTGCCGATGAACCTTATCAATTTTGTATTGACTTTCAGGTATACTTATTAACTTAATTTAAAGTTTAAACGTTTTTAACATTTCGAATTTCTTGCTTGAGCGTATGGGCAAACGCATGTATTTGCGCGCTCAAATGTTCTATCGTTCTGTTCAATCAAGTTTTATAAAATTGTTTTTTGAAACAAAATTTGCGATTAATGATTATTTTCAGAACCAAGGCTGCAGCCGCGATAATTGTCGCTATGTTCATGCGTTTCGCGAAGATGTTGAGCGCTACAAGCGCACTGGCGATGTGACGCTTGGTCTTGCGCGTGCTTTAGCTGGTTTATTTATATAATTTTTTAAAAATTATTACTGTTGGGTAAGTTTGATTTTTCAAAGGGCGAAGGGCCTCACCCTTTTTCATGGGCAAATCTTAATTCTAAGAAACGACTATATTTACATTCAGGGCTGGACGCTTATGCTTTTTTATATTTGCTGTTGGTCTTATAGCGCCTTACATTTTCTAAATTCTATTTGTCGCCAGCCCTGATTCCACTTTCACTTTTTACTTTGCGATACTAATTTTCACACATTTTAAGTGCAATAATTTAATTTCAGCATTGATGCGTGGTGATACAATCAACTCAATTCCCCTTTGCAAGGAATTCCAAAATGGGCATTGCGCGCGAGGTGCTTTGTTGAAACTCAAAAAAACATTTAATATAAATTAAGGCCCCCAATGCCGTTATTGGCATATAAACAAAGACGAAGAGCGGCGCAAACGCTTTCATGGACGACATGTTGGCGCGGCTTCTCCATTCGGCGCTTATACTGGGCATACAGCAGGTGCTTTATTGGAATAAAATTTTTCATTGCAATTTAAAAATTAATTTTTAAACGGAAAATGCTTATTAAAAATTTTTTTATCAACCCAAAAATATTTTTTGTTTAGGCATTCGACGCCGTGCTGATGATTATGGTTCATCATATGATGATTACATGCCTCCAGAGAAGAGAATTGCACCTTTTGTTCAGCCTCTACCAGTTCCTATGATTCCGGGAGGTCCAACTCGTCTGATGGTTGATTTAGAACGTCGAAATGCTGAACTGATTGCTGAGGTTCCTTTTCTAAATCTGAAACATTTATTTTTTTTCTTTTAAAGGTTGACAGTCTGAAACGTGAGCTACAACGTGAGAAGGAACGCTATGATGATTTGATGTCTCTTTTCCGTGCTACGCAAGCTAATCAAACAGCTTCCATTCAAACACGTCCTTCTGGAGCTTCTCAACCAGGTATTCCAAGTATGGGAGGACAACAGCAACAGCCTGGTGCAATGCAACAATGGGGAACAGGAGGTGGAGGAAAGGCTACTCCAAATTATATGGGATCATTTGATTGGACTGCTAATTGAGTATTAAATTTAATTATTTTTGGATGAACGATTTTTTAATTATATTTTTGGATCAGTAATTTTTTTTGGACAATTTGTGTCAGTTTTTTAAATTAATATTTTTTTCTAAATTCATCAGGATACATGCTAGGATTTTTTTGGGTCTAAAATATATAAAATTTGAAATTTAATTTTTTCTAAAATCCACTTTAAGTAAAATCCTAGTATTAATTTTTTAATCATATGGTTTTGAGCATTTCCTCTTTTGAAAGTTTTTTTTGTCTTATTTTTTAAATTGGTAAATTAAACGATTTTGATTGATTAATTTTGATGATTCAATCTAGGGGGTAGAAAAAAAGCTTTTGAGATTGATTAGGTAATTAAACATGTTGATTTTTTGTGACTTTTTGCGTCTGTCACAAAGTTAATGGTGACAGCTGTTTTATTTTTTAAGTTTTAAGATTTTGAGATAAAACCCTTTTAATAAAATCGTCCTCTTTTTTCCTCCCCCCACATTTCCTCAATTTTTTCCTTAAATTTAACCATCACATCTAAAATTCTGCTTAAAATGCGGAACAAATATACTCAACTTTGGTCCATTTTATTCGCATTTTTCCTTTGTTTTGATCATTTTTCTGTTATTTGTAAACGTTCTGGAATATTTGGAAGGTTTGGAATCTAAATTTTCTTTATTGACCGTATTTCATTGTTCAGTAGAGGAGGTTCTTCTAGAAATGGGCATGGTTATTCGTCAGGAATTGGGCGAAGCCGCTATCCTTCCTCACATACTAATTATGGGGGTTCTGGCCGGAGAAGTATAACAGATAGATTACTTGGAAGAAATAAAGGAGGGGGATATGGAGGTAATAGAAACCGTGGAGTTATGGCTGGAGCGGCTGGTGGTGGATTACTCGGCCATGGCACAAGGAAGAGTGGTGGATTCCTAGGTGGAGGCGGAAATAAGTTAATAAGGATATCTATCGGGTGTTCTAAAAGATTTTTTTAAAAGATACCGAAGTAGCGGTATAGGGTCACGATCCCGTGCTGGAACCTTCAAAAACATGTTAGTTGGTGCAGCCGGTGGATTCCTTGCTTACAAAGCAGGAAAAGCAATCATCAAGAATGTGGCACGACCTATGATGTGGAATAATCGGCCTTACTATTGGGGTGAGCATACGATTGAATTACTTTTGTAAAAAATTTTGTTTCATTTTCAGGCTCTCAATACCATCCCTCTTATCAGGGTGGGGGGTATGGAGGTGGATATGGAGGCGGATATGGTGGCGGTGGTGGTGGATATGGAGCCGCTCCTTCCAAAACAATGTGCAGGATGGCAATTGAGCCTGACGATCCAGTTTTGGGACAAGTTTACATGTCAGACAATACAAGACCAAAGGAAATTGTTTGGACCTGTGAGATCCATGAGGTAAATTAGGATAACTATTATCCTTGTAATTCATGTTTATTATAGGAATGCTGTGGATATGAATGCTGTCCTCGATATTAGAAGATTTTTTGATGTAAAATCGAATGGAAAAATATTTTTATTTGTAAGGTTGTGCCACAAAGACCAAAAACTTAAAGATAAACACCCCGCTTAAAGGATTGTTAGTGGACATTTTATGCAACTTTAATGTTTTTACTCGCTGCGGAGTCATTATCTTTAAGGTTTTTCTTTTTTTGTGGTATCAATTTTTCTTTTCTATTAACACTTTTGTACTGTTGGCACTGATAACAATTTTAAATAAGGCGGTCGTTGTCCATCATAAAAATATTTAGTAAACGATTTTGGTCGACAAATTTATATATTTTTTAACCTTTTCTCCCTTATCTTTTTTTAATTATGTATATATTTTTATTTGATTAGAATAAATTGATTTGATGAATTATTTTGTATCAAAAATACTTTTTTAGTACTTTAATATCTTTTTAAATTAAAAAAATAAAAATGCCCCTTTATTCGTCTGGAAATACCCAAGCTTGGTATTCACCAAAACAGGTTTTTTTTAATTTTAAATTTTTTAACAGTATTTCTAAAAATTTATAGGCGTTGTGTATCGCTCTAACTTTTGCAATTGTTGATTTACTAGTTAACATTTTTGGATTGGCCTGGAATGGAAAATTCTTCACTTTTGATAATTTACAACACTGGTTCGATTTTAGCCATTACACATTTACTAACAACCCGATTGACTTCCTTGCTGTTGCAATTCTTCGAATTTGTATTCTTTTGGGTGGTGCTGCAGGAGTTTATTGCAATCCTAAAGGAGGTGCTGAAGCTTGTGCTACTCTTTCCAATGTATTTTTTATTTTTAAAAATTTTTGAATGAGAGAGATAAGTGTTTTCATGAAATTCAGGTCTAGACATTTTTGCTATGACCCCCTTCCCTTAGAAATTAATGCCGGTTACGCTCATAGTTTATTGCAGAACTTGTTAGAAATCTCATTGGGGGTTTTCCCTTTCTAACATAAGCATTCAAAATATACTATATTTATTTATCCTTTTCAGTTCACTTTTGCATTAGTCCTTGTTATTGTTGCTTTTTCTCCAATAAAATTGCTTGCATTTTATGAACATGAGGACCTCAAATTTGCTGTTGGAGATTGGATTCTTATGGTATTCTTTTTTCTCCTTTTATAAAATATACATAAATTTTTTTCAAAAAAGATTTGGTGCATTCTAGCAGCTTTATTTGTCCAAGCAATTTGGGTTAGTGTGTTTGCTCGTGTTAGAGAAGTTATTTTTGTTGGCCGTCAAAGACTATTTTCTAATGAAGATGAACAATATTTTTCTGAACTTCAAAGAAAGGAAAGTGAAGTTGCTGACCAAAAACGGGAAACCTTTGTAATGCTTTTCCGACTTCTTGGATATATGGCAAAGGAATGGCCATTTTACAGTGTTGCTTTTATCTTTTTGTTCTTTTACTCACTTTCTCGAGTTTTTGTGCCTTACTTTACTGGACAAGTGGTTTGTTTTTAAATTATTTTGAAGGATTTACTAGATTTTTCGTCTGTGGCGTAAAAAAGAGGATTTGTTTTTTAGTTAGCATTTCCCTAATAAATTAAGGTGGGAGCGTCTCTTAAGGTTGGTGCTGTTTACCGGTTTGTCAACGTGTAGGAATAAGAGCAGCCAGATTTCCTCCTTTTGAACTCAACATCTATGCTTTTGACCATTTAAATTAAAAGATAAACTTCCTAATATTCCCCCAATAAATTAAGGTTGGAGCTGTTTTTGGCGCTGAAGCTTCTTATGAACACCTCTTTAATTATGTCATTATTATGGGTAAATTTAGCAGTTGAAAATTTTATTTAAATTTAAAATAATTTAGCCTCGCTTTCACTATCTAGTTCTGTCTTTGCCGGTCTACGAGGAGGGTTTTTCACTTATTCTCAGGTTTTAATTTTTAGTATTTATTTTTATATAAATTTATTTTAATTTACAGGCTCGAATTGATAGAAGAATTCGAGGGGATCTTTTTAGTTCTTTTGTTAAACAAGAGGTTTTTTCTAACCCAAATTTAATTGGGATTGGAAATCTTGCGACTTGAAATAATTTTCTAAATATTTTTTTTTGCAGATTGGATTTTTTGATGCCAACAAAACTGGTATTATTATATTTCTTACTATTCGTTTAAAAATCCTTTTCTTCATTATAGGAGAAATTTGTTCTCGAATAAATGCTGATTGTCAAACAATGTCAAATACATTGGCACTTTACATGAACGTTTTTTGTCGAAATATGACAATGCTTGTTGGCTCGCTTATTTTTATGTTTTTGCTTTCTTGGCGTCTTACAGTTGTCACATTTACTGCTGTTCCAATTATTTTTTTAATTTCAAAAGTATTTGGTGTTTATTATGATGTAAGGGGAGAGTTAAAGGTTTTTTTTAAATTTTTTTTGTTTTTTAGCAAATTGCCGAAGAAAGTCAAAATAGTGTGGCAAAAGCAAATGATGTTGCAGAGGAGGTTTTGAGTGCTATACGTACAGTAAAAAGTTTTGCTTGTGAACGTTTTGAATCTCTCCGTTTTCTCTCTTATTTGAACGTCACTCTAAGTATTGGTGCGCGTAAAGCAACTGCTCATGTTGGATTTCTTCTTACTACAGAGGTTTTTTTTGAAATTTAAAATAATTATTTTTTATTTTCTTTTAAAGTTTTTACAGATGGGAATTCTTACAATGGTGCTCTTTTATGGAGGTCATTTGGTAATTCAAGGGAAAATTGATTCTGGACTTTTGGTCTCATTTATGCTCTACCAATTCCAATTGGGGGAAAATTTACGAGTAAAATTTTTTTAACATTTTCTTTGAAAATTTTATTAAATAAAGGAGTTGGGTGAAGTTTGGAATGGATTGATGCAAGCAGTTGGTGCCTCTAGAAAAGGTTTTTTGCTTAAATTTTTAAAAGTTTATCTTTTTTTCCAATAGTTTTTGAATTAATTGACCGTCAACCTGAAGTCCTTAATGATGGACACGTTGCTCTTGATGATAGAATTGCTCGGATGGAAGGACGTATTGAATTTAGAAATGTTCATTTTCATTACCCAACACGGCCTAATGTTCCTGTACTTAAAGTTTGTTACCTCATTTTGTAAAATTCTTATAAAAATATTTTAAGGGTCTTTCCTTCACAGTTGAGCCAGGTCAAATAGTAGCTCTAGTAGGACCTAGTGGAGGTGGAAAAAGTTCGTGTATCGCTTTGCTTGAACATTTCTATGAGCCTGAGTCTGGTGAAGTTCTTCTCGATGGTGTACCAGTGCGTGATTATGACCATAAATTTTTGCATACAAAAGTATCACTCGTCGGACAGGTTTTCTTGGAATAAATTTTTTAAAATAAATTCATACATTATTAGGAGCCGGTTCTCTATGCGCGTTCTGGTAGATTAATAAAATAAAAATAATTCATTTTTTTCAAAGTTCGCGAAAATATTGCATATGGAAGCAAAGCAACTTATGAAGAAGTACAACGAGCATCGAAACATGCAAATGCCCATGGATTTATTACGGAAGCACAAGAAGGTTTAAAGGTGTAAAAATTAAATTAAAACGTTGACAAAAAAGGTTACGAAACTGATGTTGGTGAAAAAGGAGGACAAATGTCTGGAGGACAAAAGCAAAGAATAGCGATTGCTCGTGCACTTGTAAGAGAACCAGTCGTTTTGCTACTCGATGAAGCGACGTCAGCACTTGACTCAGAATCAGAACATTTGGTACAGGAGGCTATTCAACGAAATCTTAGGTTAAATTTGTTTTAAAATTTTTCAAAAAATTCCTTGGAATTTTTAGGGGGCGAACTGTGCTTTTAATCGCACATCGTCTAAGCACAGTAGAGAATGCTGACAAAATTGTTGTGATTAGCGGGTATATTTTAAAATATATCTAAAAAATAAAAAAAAATCCGTTTTTAGAGGTCGAGTGGTTCAGGAAGGTGTACACAAAGCCCTAATAGCAGAAGAGGGTCTATACAAACAATTAGTACAGAGACAAATGCTCGGTTTGCTTAATTTAACATTAAAATTAATAAAAAAATTTTGAGGTGGTGAGTTGAGTGAGGACTTTACAGCTCCAAAACACACTCATGGTGGAAGAACTCCCCGTGCCCGTTCTGCTAGAAGAGTTCCACGTTCAACATCGCCAAGTCAGCAAAGTACAGTACAATCTTTTCTTGGTTCAAGTATGGCTAGTTCTTATCTTTAAAATGTTGTCTTACTATTGAATGATGGCTCAGGCTTATTAATAAAACAATTTTTTAGTAATTTTTAAAGTATTTTTTAATATTGTTATTTTTGGTTAAAAACAGTAAATCTTTTCAAAATTTAAAAATTTTTCAATTTTCACAGTGTAAATAATCTGTTGAGTAAAAACTTTTATTACAAATCATGAATGTTTTTTAAACTTTTTAGTGAACTTTTAAAGAAAAACTTGTTTATATCAGGGTTAGGTGAGAGTATAAAAAAGTTGATCAGGACAACCTCGGAAAAAATACATGTGAACATTTATACAAATTGTGAAAAACAAAACTCTTAAGTTAATTTCTAAACGTATTCCTAAGAAATTCTTTTTTCTTCCGAAAATCCTCGTTTTCAAGTCCACTTACAGGAACTTAGGAGATTGAGAATGTGAAAACTCTCAATATTTTTTCGCGATTTCTTCTTTTCTCTTTCACCCTCCAACTTGCTTTTTTCCTTCCCCCTCTTAAACTTTAAATTTTATTTTAATTTATTTTAGATTTTAAAATAAAAATAATCATGAAATGCAAATTTTGTTGGTGGGCAGAAAATAAAATAATCCGATTATTAAATGGAGAAGAAGAGGAAGAGGAAAATAATAACAACAACAATAATAATCAACAACAACAACCACCTCCCGTAATAAATTTCAACTTCAACCCAAATATCAACATTAATTCACCTACTTCTTCCAACAATACAACAACAACAACAACAAATCCAATTACTGCAGCAAATTCTTCTCGCTCTTCTCGATCACATTCAAGTAAACACATTCAAATTAAGAGGAAAAAGAGAATTGGGGAGGAAACCATTTTTAAATGTTTTATTTTAATTTTAGGGCACCGCAGGAAATTTTGATAATTTTGGAAAGCCGTGGTAAAGTATTTTTAATGTAACGAAAAAATTCCCGAGTTCTGTCAAGTATAATGGCGGTTAAAGTTTAGAGTCTAAAAACTTACTTGAATGTGATCGAGAAGAGCGAGAAGAATTTGCTGCAGTAATTGGATTTGTTGTTGTTGTTGTTGTATTGTTGGAAGAAGTAGGTGAATTAATGTTGATATTTGGGTTGAAGTTGAAATTTATTACGGGAGGTGGTTGTTGTTGTTGATTATTATTGTTGTTGTTATTATTTTCCTCTTCCTCTTCTTCTCCATTTAATAATCGGATTATTTTATTTTTTGCCCACCATGCAAAATTTGCATTTCATGATTATTTTTATTTTAAAATCTAAAATAAATTAAAATAAAATTTAAAGTTTAAGAGGGGGAAGGAAAAAAGCAAGTTGGAGGGTGAAAGAGAAAAGAAGAAATCGCGAAAAAATATTGAGAATTTTCACATTCTCAATCTGCTAAGTTCCTGTAAGTGGACTTGAAAACGAGGATTTTCGGAAGAAAAAAGAATTTCTTAGGAATACGTTTACAAATTAACTTAATAGTTTTGTTTTTCACAATTTGTATAAATGTTCACATGTATTTTTTACCCCCCCCCCCCCTACCCTGGCTACGGACCTGTGATCAACTCTTTTCTACTCTTTCACCTAGTTCACCAAAATTCAACAAAATTGTAAACTAACAACAGAATTTCCCATTTCCTCTTCAATTTTCATTGTGAAAATCTTTGTTCACTCCATTGTCCTCTTGGTTGAGCCATTTGAGGCATAAATGTTGCAGGCATATAAGGATGAAAACGATATTGATACTGATTAAATGGTGGAGTATTGTAGATAGGGCCATAAGAACCCTTAAATTATTTTTTAATTTTCAATTTTTAAAAAATTCTAGTTACTTGTTGTTGCCATTGTCCATTTGGAGGCCCTGGGTGTTCATTGTGTTCTGACATGCGTTGACGGCCACCACCTTTTTTCCCTCCATGTCTATGTTGACGAGAATTGTGCTAAAAGTTGAAAGATTAGATATTTTTGCATTTGCAGGAAATACCTGAAATTGACCACTATTTCGAAATCCTCGACCACCATCGGAATTTCTGTTGCGATTTTGCCATCTTGGTCTATCTTAAAAATATCTCAAATTAAAAGGAAAATTCTAAATTTAATAAACCTTTAACCACAACCGTCCTTTCACGTTCAGCATTAAGCAAAGCCTGTTCTACTTCACCCACCATAGGAAATTCAAACTCTCCAAATTCATTTTCTCGTCGTAAGAGGACCACAAAACAAGGATGTCCAACAACCTGCCGAAAAGGAAAATAAATCATTTTTTTAATAAAGGAAATTTCTCACATAACGATTGCGCAAATTTTCCAAAATAGTTTGTTGTGGATTAACTGGATAATATCTTTAAAAAAGTATTTCAGTGTCTAGTTATCTTAATTAATTAACCTTAATTCTGCTTCACTTTGACAATCATTTTCGCTTGTAACTTCGTCCTCTTCCTTTCCAAGAGGTAATGCAACCTCAGAGTAAACGGTCAACTGATCTCTCACACATTCCTTGTCTAAATCATTTGCAGGGTCGATAATTGATTTTGATGCGCTTTAAATTTAATTTTTATTTTAAAGAAAAAACAAATTTAAAAATACGTAGTAAATTGTTGTAGAAAATCCATGTCAAGCTCTGATTTAGATATAACTGTTCCATAAGGTTTTGGTCTGAGAAATTGTCGGAGGAGAGTAGAAACACGGATTGATTCGGGAATGTTTTGAACCTTTAAGAAAATATTTTTATTTAAAAAAATTTCAGGAAGAAAAAGGAAAAATAAAAATACCAACAGTATAAGAAAGCCATTTTAACGGAGGAAGTGGTTCCTGATATGAATTAACATCTTCAATCATTTTTTCATCATCTTGCTGTTCATTAGCCTCATTGTCAGAAAATTGTTTTTCTTCAGTTTTCACTTCAGTTTCAATTTCTCCTTCCTCTTTTTCAATTTTTTCTTCTTTAACATCAACAATGTTGTCAGAAATCTTCAATTCTTCGCCATCTTCAACTTCATAATCAACAAGTGGTTTGGCCAAATGTGTAATAACAGATGAAGAAGCTTGATCATCAAAAGTCTCGTCCTCTTGAAAACTTTCCTCATTTTTAATCGAAGATTCGTTCCTTTCTTCAGTCTCTTCAACGGGCGCTCGGTATGCAAACTTGACGGTACATTTCCAAAAAATTGTATCAGAAAATTGTTCAATACGAGAAGAACCAAAATCTTTAAAAAATTATTTTAAAGATTAAAATTAATTTTAATAAACCTTTTGAATCATTCGATGGTAACAACCAAATACGTCGAAATTGAGCACTTTTAAGTAATGACTGGTCATTATAAGAAAGTTTTGGCTTTTGGTTATCATTCAAATTTTGTGTATTGAGTGAGGTATTTTCTACTAAAAAACGAAGTGATAAAAGGTAGATTTAAATGAAAAGAACTCATTTCTTAAATCCCAGACATCTATGGAGAACTTCCTACATAAATTCAAAAAGGACCCACCGATTTATTTCCTAATCCCATGAATTTCATCAAAATTTGACAAAAACTTATCATAGTAAAACTATTTATCCCCCAAACCAACAAATGCCAACGATTCCTTATATTTTAAATTTATTTTATCTGAAGGTCACGCATTTATTGAGCATAAATTGAATTAGGAATTAATTTAAATTTTCAAACTTTTTTCTGTTTTAGGCACGCATTCTGTCTCGTCTGAATTATTTTTTCGTTGTTTAATTTGATGTAAGAATTGCTGATCTTCAATGCTTGTATCCTCCTTGAAGTTTGAGTAACCTCGAATTTTCTTCCAATTTTGTTTGCCATCAAGTAAAATATTTGAGCGAGGACGTTGACCATCACACTAAAAAAATTTTCGAATAATTTCTAAAATTTAAACCGAACATTATTCTTCTCTTTATGCGTCTTTGAACATTTTGCTGAACACGTTCTTATTAAACATTTTGGGCATTTGTAAAGAGCAGTAGATTCACAAATGGCACAACTGTGTAAATTTTCCGTTTGTGGTTCGATTAATTTTGGAGTGAATGGTTTGAGTAATAAAATATTGTTTTCGACATCAGCTGCCATATCAAATTTAAAAATCTAAAAATCAAAAGGAATTTGGGTAATTCTTCGGTTTAGAACCCCAACCATTTTCCTGAATCCCTGACCATTTTGAGCCATAACAAGATAACAGATACCGTAAAAGGATTCAGGAAAATGGGGGGGGGGGTCTAAAATGAAGAATTACCGAAACTTGACAAAATATGAAATTAAAAAACTTTCGCTTTTATAGAATTACTTTTTCTATCAGTTACCAATTTAAAATTACCATATTAACATTATTTATTTTAAAATGTCATATTGGTAAAAATCTTATATAAAAGACAAAAAGGTTTTTTAAAACGTGGTTTTTTTTTAATTTCTTATGTTTTGTAAAATTTTTTTGAAAATTTCAAAATTTTTCAGTTATGGAAGATATTAAAAGTACTCTTTACGCCGTTCTAGGCAAAAGGTAGCTGGGACAGCCCAAATATACTTTTAGTCAAGGCAGTAAAGGACGTCAACGATTTTTATGTCAGGTTATGGTCGATGGAATAAGCTATGGTATAACTCAAATATTTTCTCGAAATTTTTAACTTTTTCAGTTGGATTCGGAAACTCTACCTCAAAGAAAGATGCACAATCAAATGCTGCCAGAGATTTTGGGCAATTCTTAGTTCGTGAAGGATTAGTGACTGCTCAAGAGCTTCCTCAACTGCAAGTTCAGGTTTACTTTACCTGCTTTACTTTTTACTTCATTTGTTCTATTTTAGCCGTCCGATTTGGAAGCTACTAATCCGCAATATCAAGTGGACGTGAAAGAAGGAACTTCTGCACCTCATCATGTTGATTTTACAAACGATGATATGCTGACAGGAAAACCAGATTTTCAACGCCCTAAAACTTTCCATGATCAATACATCGAACAAAAAGCCGAAGAAATTTCTCAGGTTTTTGCAACATTTTGCAAGATAATACTTTTACATTTAGTCAGAGTCAGTTGATATGACCTCTGAAATACACGGAGGGTGGACGATGGACAATTGTAAGCAAGCCCTCAACGAATTCTGCCAAAAGAACCGTTTTCTTCCACGGGAGTACAAAACGAGTAGAGACGGAACAAATAATAGCAGGTTTATTTGATTGTGCGACTACAGTTTAACAACAAAGTTCTCATCGCATTTGATCAAAATGTGCATTTTTATTATTTTTTAATTCATTTTGTTCGCTCATTTTCTTGATGCACATTGGATCAAATGCATATTATTCTCATGAGTTCCATCCACTCTGTGATGAGACCATTTGCTTTGTTCAACTGTGTTAATCATTTAAAGATCTTGTCATTCTGGCAGGGTCGATCATTTGTCATATTTTTATTGCGGTTGAACAAAGTGAATGGTCATTTTTTATTGAGAAGTAACCCACAAAATTAACATTCAATTTATTTTCAGCACATTTGTCGCAGAAAATGAGCTTTTTCTACCTCGATTGAATCGAAGTATTTTTTCAAAAATTTTCATTAAATTTTTCAATTAAATAGCTATCTATGGACGTGGCCAAGGATCTACAAAGAAAATTGCTGAAACTACTTGTGCATTATCTATTGTTCGTCAACTATTTCATATTGGTCTGTTTGTTCTTTTAAATTTCATAATTAAATTTATTTAATATTAGGTGCCATACCTTCATCTTCCGATAAATTATCTCCAACTAAAAACCGCAAAGCTGATAATGTTTGTGAAATAAATTTACTTTTTAAATATTTGTATTTTTTAGTTGGCCGAAATAAAAGTGCATGTTGATCCAGGATTGGTTACTCGTATCGAAAAATACTTGGACGATGTTGGAGTAGAACCTGTTGTTGATGGATTAGAACAAACAACTCCAGATGCTCCAAAATCTTTGTTAGTTGATAAAAAATTGGACGAATTTCCTCCATCAGAAGATAACTTCTCTAATGCAAGCATTATGTGGGCACCTCCTTGTCAAAATTGGAATCCTTGGAAGTTTGTTCTTTTATTTAAAATTTTGTTTATTTGCCCTTCTAGAGCTTCAAATATTGATAATCAACCAATTGCTTTTTGGTCAATGGATCGAATTAGTGATGATTTAATGATGAGAGAAAAGGCTAAACAAGTCCCTCAACAATTGGTTCAAACGCGGCAGAGGCTTCCAGTTTTCAATGTAATGATTTTTTACAAAAAAATTTTCATGTGAAATTTTCTTTTTTCAGCATCGTGAGCAAATAATTCGTGCAGTGAATGAACATCCAGTTGTTTTAATTAAAGGATCGACTGGTTGTGGAAAGTCAACACAGGTTTTTAGAAGCATTTATTGTTATCAGAAATCAATTTTTAGATTTGCCAATATCTACTAGAGAGTCATCTACTCGATAAAAGAGGAGCTAATTTCAATTGTTATGTAACTCAACCTCGTAGAATTTCTGCTATTACATTGGCTGAACGTGTTGCAAACGAACGATGTGAACAATTGGGAGAATCTATTGGATATTCTGTTCGTTTTGAAGGAATAACACCAAGACAGTATGGAGCAATAATGTAAAATTTTAAATTCATTTTTTTAGTTAAAATATTTTCACTTTATAGGTTTGTTACTGTTGGTGTACTTATGAGAAAAATGGAAATGGGTTTAAGAGGGATTTCTCATGTTATTGTTGATGAAATTCATGAGCGTGATATTAATACTGATTTCTTATTGATTGTAGTTAGAGATATGCTTCGTGCAAATCCAAAGCTTCGTGTTTTGTTAATGTCAGCAACAATTGATGTATTTTTTTATTTAATTTTTAAAATTTTTTTTTAACTTTTAGACATCACTTTTTACCAATTATTTTGGACGTTGCCCAATTATTGAAATTGAACAAAGAGTTCATCCTGTTCGTGGATTCTTTCTTGAAGATGTTATTTCAATGTTAAAATATATGCCGCAAGTTCCTGAACCTGATAAAAAGAAGAAAAAGAAGAGATCAGGAAAGCCGGAACCTTCAACTTCAAATGCTGATGTTGATGAAGAATGTGATGAAATGTCAATGAGTGTAACAGATAATTTACTTGTGTGTAATGATGATTATCCACCTGAAACTAAACAAGCGCTTGGTAGAATTACTGAAAGAGAAATTCCAATTGAATTAATAGAGGTTTGTTAAAGGAAAATTTATTTTTAAAATTTTAATTTTAAGCAATTACTTTCTGATATTGATCAAAATGGAAAGCCTGGATCTGTTTTAATTTTCCTGCCTGGTTTATTTTTCTATACTTTTTAATGAAAAATTATTTTTTAAAGGTTGGCAAATGATTTCTCTTCTATGGAATCGTTTAATGCTTCATAGAATTTTTAGCAATTCACGTCGTTTTGTTATTCTTCCACTACATTCACAACTTTCTGCTAGAGAACAGCATCGTGTATTTGAGCCAGTTGGTATTGAACAACGCAAAATTATTCTTTCTACAAATATTGCTGAAACTTCTGTTACAATTGATGATGTTGTTTATGTTATTGATTCTTGCCGGTATTTTTTTAAATTTTTATTTTTTTTATCTATCTTTTAATTCAGTGTTCGTGAAAAAATGTATTCATCAAGAAACAATATGGTCCATTTTGCAAATGTTTGGGTAATAAAGATTTTTTTTAATTTTCATTAATTTTTTTAATCTACAGGCTTCTCGAACAAATCTAATCCAAAGACGTGGAAGAGCGGGGCGTGTACAGGAAGGCTTTTGCTTCCATTTGGTGACTCGTGCTCGTTTTGATGCCTTAGAAGATCATAGAACTGCTGAAATGTTACGAACTCCTCTTCATGAAATAACTTTAACAATTAAACTTTTACATCTTGGTTCTGTTGGCGAATTCTTGGAAAAAGCAGTACAGCCCCCTCCGATTGATGCTGTTGTGGAAGCTGAGGTTATTTTAGATTTTTTTTTGAAAAATTTACTTTCCTTTTAAGGTTTTACTTCGTGAAATGAATGCATTAGACAAAGATTTGGAATTAACGGATCTTGGACGTATTCTTGCTCGTTTACCAATTGAACCAAAACTTGGAAAAATGGTTTTGTTAGGCGCTGCTATGGGTGTTGGTAATTTGATGTTGACTTCAGGTTTTTGGTTTCTTAATTTTTTATTAATTATTTGTTATTGTAGCTGCTGCCACAAGTTTTAACACTCCTTTCGTTCCAAAAGAACAAATGCACACAAAATTGGCACACAGTCATCGTTCCTTTTCTGGTAATCGCCCATCAGATCACATTGGACTAGTTAATGTTAATCAACAATTTTCTGAACAATTTGATATTGATGTTTCGTCAGCAGAAGACTTATGTCGTCGTTTTTCTTTGAGTTATCCTTTACTTTGTATGACTCGTGAAGCGAAACGGTTTTTTAAATTCTTCTTTTAGCACATAACTTTTATTTTAGCCAACTTTATGATGTTCTTGTTAATCATTCTGGATTTCCTGAATCAGTTTTCACTTCTTATTCAATCGATGTACGTGGACCTGATTCGAATTTGGACGTTTTTCTTTCAATGTTGGTTGCTGCATATTATCCAAATGTTTGTTATTTGAGGTTGAATTTGATTTTTTTAAATTTATTAAAATAATTTTTATGTAGAGATCGACGACGTGTTTACACTTTAGAGCAAGCAGTTGCACTTCTCAGCAATATGTCCGTTTGTGTGCCGTTCAATCGTGGGGAGCAGGCGAATTTTGCATCACCACTTTTTATGTTTAGCGAAAAGGTAATTAATTTATTCAAATTTAGTAACGCGGTCGACCCTCCTGACAACTGTCCTGAACAAGCTTTTTATTCATTCAACTAGTATCCCATCACCAATCGGTGGTTCTCATTTTTCACAGCCATTTAGTCCTTCACCAGTCGTTTCTGTATTAAACAGTCATTCTGGCCCTCCTCCTTAAAATGTTCAGGTAAAACAAACTAGTGAAAATTGTGAAATACCCCGTCAATCATTTGTCGACGAATTTGCTGCACTTTCATTACAATTCCAGCTAAGAACCAATTGTATTTCTTGCAAACAAGTATCAATGATTTCTCCGTTACAATTATTGCTTTTTGGCTCTAGAAGGGTTGAAGCGATTGGTGCTGATAAAGTTCGATTGGACAATATGTAAATTTTTATTTATTACAAAAAAAATATTTTTATAAAAATATTTTAGGATTCCTCTAAATTTATCGGCAAAAATGGCTGCAAAAATTGTTGCATTGCGTCCTTGTATAGAAGCGTTAGTTGTTCGTTCATGCATGCATCCTGAACAACTTTCTGATCAACCTAAACAAGTTATCTAATTTATTAATATTTTTTTAATTTCTATTTTCTAATAGGATAAAATTCTTACTGCCTTAATTCGTGAACTTTCTTCTGATAGAGCTTGGATTCCAAGTGGTGAGGAAGGACTTGAACCTGTCGAACAATCTTCTTCATCAAAGGCAAATGCACATCAATTTAATGTGAATGAACAAAGATCTTATGCTACTCCACTAAACCAAACGTTTATTTAAAATTATTTTTTTAGCTTTGAAAATTTTTTTTTATTTAGATTGAATTTATCTTCTTCTGCTCCTGTTCCTCTTCGTTCTTTAAAACGCCCTTATGGATCTCCGCCATCTATTGTTGACGTGTATGGCAATCAGCCATCACCTTTAACACGTTTAGTTTCTTTATTGTTTTTTTGTTTAATCTAGTTCTTTCAGAGCCTAATAGTCTTGCACAAGAGGCGGTTGCGGCTGCTACTGGATTGGCATCATCAGCAGATTTTGGTGGTCGAAGAACTCCATATACAGCAAATTCTCCTTCTGGTGGGGATTACAGCTCAATGGCCGGCTACGGGTGCGACTATGGGTTAATTTATAGAATTTATCCTAATAGTTATATCAGAAAAAGATTATGAGTAAAATTTTTTAGTAAAAATTTAAATTCTAGACCAGGCTCCTATTATGGAAACCCTCAAAATCAACAAAATCAGTTGCCACAAGGATTACAACAATTCAATGGTATGAATGGGAGAGGAATGAGAGGATTTGGTGGTCGAGGAAGAGGACATGGTGGAGGAGGTGGTGGTGGTCGACGTCATGGGGGCTTTCGAAGAAGGCGAGGCAATTGATATACCTATTTTATATTAAATAAAAGATTTTTAAATAATTTTTGTTAAGTTAGCGATTTATTCGTTATTTATTATGAAAAAGTGTTTCTCAAATTTATTATTTTATAAATGATTTCTTTCGTATGTTTTATTGATTATGAATGGAATGTTTTCCATTATTTTTATCTATAGTTTATTTTTTGTTATTTTTTTATATTTATGTTTAGGTGAAGGATGGTTCATTCTCCTCCATTTAATATTTTTATCAGGTCAAGTTTATTTCGACCGCGAAACATTTTTGGAAGCATTACAAAACTTCAACATAATTTTTTATCAACGATGCATCAAGAACCACCCCCTTTGAAAGAAATCAACATTTTGAAAGATGATGTAAATTCAAATGTTTTCGATGTCCAGCTTAATCGTGCAGAGAAGCGTAATACTTTTACTGACAGTTTTTGGAGGTTTTTATTTTATTAATAGCTTTTTAATGTTTTGTAATTTTGAGGGAATTAAAAACAGCCTTTTCATATTTGGCAGAAGAGCCAACATGCAGATCTATTGTCTTATCTGCGAATGGGCCTGTTTTTTGTGCAGGCATTGATCTAAAAGAAGGAATAGTGGTTTGTTTAATTTAAATAACAGCGTTAGTCATTTATAATAGGAAACTTCAAAAATAATGTCAAACGAGGAATTCGATGTTGCAAGAAAATCTCGTTCTATGAGAGAATTGATCAAGCGCTATCAAGAAAGTTTTTCATCTTTGGAGGAATGTCCAAAACCAGTGAGTATTTTGGTTATTTTTGAATAAGAATTATATTTTTTAGGTAATTGCTGCAATTCATTCATATTGTATTGGTGCTGGAATTAACTTGGTTGCATGTGCAGATGTGAGGTATTCCTCCAATGATGCAGTTTTTTCTATTAGAGTAAAAATTTAAATCTTAATTTAATAAGTCAAATTTTAATTTAAGGAAGTTGATATTGGAATAGCAGCAGATGTTGGAATATTACAACGAATTCATAGAATTGTAGGAAATGATAGTTGGTCGAGAGAAATGGCTTTTACTGGAAGGGATGCGAATGCAGATGAAGCGATGAGAATGGGTTTTTATAAAAATTTTGCTTTTTTTATTTTTATTTTTAAAGGTTTTATATCTCGTACATTTGATACAAAAGAGGATTGTTATGAAGCTGCAATGAGTTTAGCTAGACAAATTGCTTCTAAAAGTCCTGTTGCTGTTCAAGGTACAAAATTGGCAATGAATTACGCTCGGTCACACGGAATTGAGGTTTCTTTAAATAAAATTTTTTGATGAATTCTATTTTGACATTTTAAAGGATTCGTCTGAATGGATTAGAAATTGGAATGCATCAATGCTTCAAACTATAGACATCAGTGAGAATGTTAAAGCAAAATTGTCAAAAACAAGTGATAACCCTGTATTTAAAGATTTTTAAACAATTTTAAAATTTTTTATATGTTAGGACATATGTAAATTTTTTAGGAAATGAAAATATTTTCTCATGTATTTTTTTGTAATTAAAATTAAATATTTTTCTTATGAATACTTGAATTAAAAATAATTTTTTTAATTAAAAATATTTTTTCTTCTAATTTAAAGGATTTATTTTCAATTTTTCAAAAATTAGAAATCTATCAAAATGCTCAATACAGGGTAATTATTTTTAAATATTCTAGTTTAATTAAAAAACATTTTAAACAGAAAATTCCTCGGAAAAACAATTTTGATAACTGGTGCTTCACGTGGAATTGGTAAAGAAATTGCATTAAAATTAGCAAAAGATGGGGCAAATATTGTAATTTGTGCAAAAACAGCTCAAGAACATGCAAAACTTTCTGGGACTATTTACAGTGCAGCGGATGAAATTAAAAAGGTTTTCTAGTCTGTTAATTAGTATAGGTAAATAAATTGAATTTTAGATAGGGGGAAAGGCATTGCCTCTTCAAGTAGATGTGCGAGAAGAGACACAGGTTCAGGATGCTGTTGAAAAAGCGGTATAGTTGAGGTTTTCTGCAAGGAAATCTTTGTCTTTTCAAAGGTTCGTGAATTTGGAGGTATCGATATTTTGGTTAACAATGCGAGTGCTATTTCATTGACTGGGACACTTGATACATCTATGAAGAAATATGACCTTATGCATCAAGTCAATATACGAGGAACATTTCTTGTGTAAGGTTTTTTGATCATTTGTATTGAATTAAAAATAGTATTAAAGAGAATCGATTTTGTGGCATCGGTGGTTCAGTGGTAGAATGCTCGCCTGCCACGCGGGCGGCCCGGGTTCGATTCAGGGTTGCGTCGTAATTACGAATTACGATTACGAATTACGAATTACGGCGTTTTTTGAGTTACGAATTACGAATTACGATTACGAAAATATCGTGAAAAATTACGAATTACGAAAATAAAAAATAAAAATTACGAAAAATATTATTGCCCTCCGTTACGTATTAATTAATTTTTAGAAGGAAAAGGGAAAGGAATATTTAATTTTTCTTTTACAATTTATTTTGTTTATCGGTGGTTGAGTGGTTTACAAGTCGGGCTTCACTCACTGTGATATTTTGTGGGGCTTGGTTCGAATCCATGATTGGGAAATGAAGTTTAAACAATTCTTTTTTTCAGAAATAAATGTTTTTACACTTTGATTTTGATTTAAATTTGTAAATTTATTTTTTTTAATATCTTAAAATTGAAAAAACTTTAAAATTCTTAATTTAGTCATGAATTTTCTAAAATTTTCGCCTGCGGCGCAGAAAATCTATGAGTTCTGGCTTCCGCTCTAACAAATGAATTTTTTCTCTTAAGGCTTTCCAAAATTGTCAAAATTTTCGCCTGCGGCGCAGAAAAGTGATCTGAGATTAACAACGAGATCAAGATCGTTTTATTCACGGGTCGTTTTATTTTTACTAGGATTGAGTGAGAGTGATATCACATGATATCAAACTTGAATCTGGGATGATGATTTCGCATGATTGATTGAAGATATATCGGGGGATTAAGGGGATTAAGAGGGATATCAGGGAACTAATTGGGATGTGAAATAATATTAGAGCAATATGAGGACTTGGAGGGATTAATGGGAAAAGCAAAAATTATTAATAAATTTTGATTTTTTAAATTAATTTAAATATTTTTTAAAAATTACGAATTACGATTACGAATTACGAATTACGGCATTTTTTGAGTTACGAATTACGATTACGAAATTTTTTTAAAAATTACGAATTACGATTACGAAAAAAAATTTTCGATTACGACGCAACTCTGGTTCGATTCCCGGTCGATGCAATATTTTTTTATTATTTCTTCGATCATTAATTTTTTCAATCCGATAATTATTTAAATAAATTTTTAAGGTCTCAAAAGTGTGTGCCTTACTTAAAACAAGCAAAAAATCCTCATATTCTTAATTTGAGTCCACCACTTGATTTGAATCCGATGTGGTTTAGCAGACATTGCGGTTAGATTTTTAGTTTGAAATATTTTTGTTTGAATTTTTAAAGCTTATACAATGTCAAAGTATGGAATGTCAATGTGTGTTTTGGGAATGCATGAAGAATTTCGGAAAGATAATATTGCTGTTAATGCTATTTGGCCTCGGACTGCCATTTGGACTGCTGCATTGGACATGCTTACAGAAGGAAAAGGAAAACAAATGAGCAGAAAGGTTCAAGATATTTTCTTTAAAAAAATTTTTTTATAAATAATTTTTAAATTTATTAAGCCAACAATTATGGCTGATGCAGCATATATTATTTTGAGCAGAAATTCAAGAGACTTTACCGGCAATTTTTGTCTTGATGAAGATGTATTAAAAGAGGAAGGAATCACTGACTTTTCACAATATTCATACGAACCAAGTATTAACTTTTAATTAAAATTATTTTTCTATCTTTTTTATTTAGATGCTGAACTGCTCCCAGATTTTTTTGTACCCGGAGCTGAGTTTAAAGCTTATCTTCCATGGAAGAAAATGTTTGAAAAGAGCAAGATTTAAACGTTATACTTTTAAAAATTTGGCCTATAAAACTAAATATTAAGCAGAAAAATATTTTGTAAATTTTTTTAAAGAATTTAATATGTAGATAAAAAGTAATTGGAATTTTCATTTTCTAGATTCATTTTTAATCTTGAAATATTTTTTTATTTAAAAGGAATTTTAATTTAATTTTACAGAATTTAATAATAATTTAGACGAATTCAGAAAGGTACAATGGTATCAACAGATAAATTACGAAAAAATAGTAGTCAAAGCTATGAGAACGGGGTATTAAATTTTTTTAAAATTATTCTTTTTAAAAATATTATTTTTTAACAGCATATTTTTGAACGCGATAGACAATTGATGGATAGTTTTATTTATACAATTTTGATGTTTAGGCAATGTATTATGGTTTGTTTTTATTAAATTCTTAATTTATATTTAATTTATTAGTTGGAAGATTTCTTCGAATTGTTGATGGCTCTTTGTGGACAAAAATGTGCAAAGCTTTTTTCTTCGCATGAACAACTTCTTGAATTTGTAAAAGAGAGGTGTAAGACAAAAGTAAAAGTTGATGAGCAGGGAAGTCGGGTATACTTATTTCTTTAATTATGTATTTTTCATATTTATGTATTCAAAGGTATTTTTATCTTGGGTTGAAGCTGATGATGGACCGAAAAGACTGCATGATCAATTAGTCATAATTGGAAAGCGAGTTTGCTCGGAAAGTGCACCTCAAAAAGGATGTTAGAAAAAATTAATATTTTTTAAAGATGGTTCCCAATTAATTTATATTTGATTTCATTCTTGCCTTTTTCAAAATGAGCTTTACTTTTGATCAGCGCCCCTTTATCTTTTGTCCTTTGAGCGATTGGTTTCATTTTGCTAAATTTCATTTTGCCATAAATCGTTTTATCAAAAACTACAAAACTTAAATTACCGTAAGGTTGTCTGATCAGAACTTTTGTTATTTCCGTCAATTATTAAAATTAGTTTTTAAAATTTAGATTAAATTTAGACTGAATTTTGATTAAAGAATTATGGGCATCCTACGCAACAAAGAAAAGTTTTATGAACCAATTCGAATTGAGGATATAACTGATGATGTAGGGGAGGATTATGCCAAGTTTATTTTTGTTTATTTTTTATTTAACAAAAATATTTTAGTTATATTCTTGAATCTGATTTCTCTGACGACAATGAACAGGTTAATAAAGAGGGTATCAAAAGTTTTCCTTGTAAGAAGACTCGACGTTATCGTCCACGCAAATGTGTTGAGATGGTTGATGGCCTAGCTCCAAAACGCAACATGAGTGGACATAAATGGAGGCGAATAGAGAATGGTTTTTTTGTTTTTTAAATTATATTTTTTAAATTAGCTCGCATGATTATGAACTATGCGGATTTGGATGATATTTATTTTGATGGTTCTGATTTGATTGATGAAACAATTACTGCTTTTACTCGTCTTTTGCGTGATGAATCGAAAATGAAGGTTTTTTTAATTTAAATTTTCTGGATATTTTTCTAGCTTTGGAATGATTTTATTGAAATGGACGAAAAAGGTCAAGAAAAGATGATTGAGAAAATTGAAAAAGAATTGTCTCAAACTAAGGCTTCTGAAAAGCCTTGTTCTTCGAAGAAAGCCACTAATGGACACAAACGTTAGGAACTTTAAATTAATATTCTATCTAAAAACATTTTCAGAAAATTCGATTAATTTGGCTGAAGAATGTTTCAAACGTCTTGATAGAAAAATTAGAAATTGTTTGCTTAATCGACGCTCCATTCGATTTGTATGTTTTGTATTTTATGAATTTTTATTTATTTTTTACTTTGAAGGACTATTTGTCACAAATCGAGACTGATCTTCGTGCTTTCTTTGAACATTGTTCAACTGGTGTCTTTTGTGAACAAATTGCTTGTCGAATTAAACGTTTCTATATGCATGCTGTTTCTCAATTTCTTCGTTTAAAATCCCAAAGTAAAATTTTTTGTGATTTATTATAAACTTTCCTTTATATTCTAGCGCTCAACGATGCCGATTCTAAAAATGTTGTTCAAGTAGAAAATGATAAAAACGAATTTTCACCCCCTGAAGTGTTTCTTATGGCTATTCTCAAACGGAAGAGACAAAAAGGAAGAAAGGGAAGTGATGATTGGATTGAAGATGATGAAGTTCAATATTCTGATTGGACAATAGTTCGTTAGGTTTTTCTAGATTTTTAGGCTTGATTTTATTTGTATATTGTCCATATTCTCTTTCTCCTTCTAAATGATGGTTTTTAATATTCCCTAATTATATTTAAAGTAATTTGAAATTAACTTTATCCCTTAATATTGCTGTAGTCTTCTGATATTATTTTTTATCTATTTGTAAGATAATTCTGATAAATTAAAAAATAATTTAAAAAATATTTCTGTTTTTTCGAACTGGAGTCGATATTAATTTCTTTTCTTTTTTTAATCTCATTTTTTAAAACTTTTTTAAAGAAAATATGGATTTAGCTGAAGCAATTAGTGGCGATGAGGAAGGAGAAGAAGTTCAAAAATCTATTGATCGTGATGAGGGGGAAGAGGAAGCTGAAAAGTCTATTGGTAGTGGTGAGGAAGAACTTCAGAAATCTGCTGGTGAGGGTGATGGGGTTGAACTTTCAAAATCTGGTGACGAAGATGATAATGAGGAACCTATAGAGACTGTTAGTGAAAATGAAGGTGAACCTCAGAATGAAATAGATGAAGTACTCCAAAAGGATACCGAGGAGGAATCTCGACAGGAAGGGGACGATGAAGAAAATTTGGGTGAAGATGATGAGGGACAGCAAAAGGGAGTTGATGGAGGATCTCGTCTGTCTAGTGAAGAAAATGAGAATAGTGAGGAGGTTCAAAATGAAGTGAGTGGGGAGCTTTTGGGACAAACGATTGATGGAAATGAAGATGAACTTCAACAGGAAGAAAATGACGAGGATTCCCATGAGCTTTCGAGGCAATCAATTGAAGGAAATGAAGGTGAACTTCAACAGGGTGAAACTGGCGAGGAGTCTCAAAAATCTATTCATAGTGAGGATGAAGAGGAACAACCAAAAGAAGGAGAAGAAGACGATGAGCATCAAAAGGACGATGATGATAATGAAGAGGAACACCCAAAAGTAGGAGAAGAAGACGAGGAACATCAAAAGGATGGGGATGATGAAGAACCTCAAAATGAAGGCGAAGACGAAGAAGGATCCGTTAGTGGGAATGAGCAAAAAGATGGAGACGTAACTACTTTAATGCAAAACATTTTTGGAGATGATATGAGCGATGATGATGATGAGAAGGCAAATGATGGGGGACAGGTTTTTCTTTTTTATTTTAATTATTAATTTTACTAAATTAAATTGACAGGGATCAAGTGGAGCAAAAGGATTTGGGTCTGATGATGAGCCGAAACTTCTACGAGTTGAACAGGATGAGGAAGAAGACGAGTTTGTTTTTAATAATTATTTTAAAATGGTTCTTTTTCTTCAGAGACACTCACGGACGCAGATGGGATTTTGATATAATGCTAGATAAAAAGAAACTTGATCGACGACGTCGCCGCCGCAGAGATGGTTCTATTGATTTGATGGCCGATGCTGATGATCAAATTAGAGAATTAATTGATGCTATGAATGAAGCGGCTAATGTATTAATTTTTTAAACTGAATCTTTGCTAAAAGATTTTTATTCAGGATGATCGTACAGCTAATATTGACCGTCGACCAGCAGTTAAGAAAAGGAAGATGCTTTCTTTGGTTAAAAATGCTTTGGTTAAAGTTGATCTTTTTGAGGCAATGCTTGAAAATGGTTTTTAAATTTTACTTTATTTTTCAAATTTTCATTTAGGAATGGTTAGTGCTATAAGTGAATGGTTAGCTCCTTTGCCTGATAAGTCACTTCCTGCTTTGGAAATTAGGTTATTATAAATATGGGTGGATTGTTTAAAATTTTATTTTTAAGATGCACCTTTTTGAAAATTCTTGAACGTTGGCCTAATTTAGAACAGGTTTTTTTTCATTTTTGAATTTAAATTTTTGACGTCACTTCCATATTAAAGAGCTTTATTTAAAAATTATTTTTATTTATTTTCTAGGGAATCCTTAAACAATCTGGTCTGGGTAAAGCAGTTATGTATTTATATAAACATCCAAAAGAAACAAAAGAAAATAAATTAATTGCGGCAAAACTTATAAGAGAATGGTCTCGTCCAATCTTTCAGGTTTTTACAAAATTTTTTTAATTTAAAAATCTTTTATAGTTGGATAGCGATTTTCGTTCATTAAGTAAAGAAGAGCGTGTTCAACGGGATTATTCACAAATGCCACTTGCCAAACGCAAAAGACTTTCGTTTGTTTTCTTTTAAATTTTTTTGAAGTTTTTGAAATTTTTAGAGTAGATGAAGATAATAGTGGACAAATATTTTCTTCAAAAAAATTGCAAAAAGAAAAGGATGATGGGCCAAAACGTCCTGGTGATCCTGGTTTTATTATGCGTGCTCGTGTTCCTAAACTTTCAACTAAAGATTATGTTGTTCGACCACAACCACAAATTGAAAGCCAATTTAGAGGAGAAACAAAAAATAAACAGGTTTGTGTTTCTTGAACTTAATAAAAGGAATGCGGACATATTGGGACAGATCCTTGTGATATTTCAATTATGAAAAGTGACCCTGCTAATTTCGGGACCCCGAGCCCTGGGATGTTTTCTAGAACCAAGTAGACACACAGGAGGACATTTTTCTCACAGCAATCCTGATATATCCATTCCGATACATCGAATAAATTAATAAAACGGTTTTTTAAAGGCTTCTCGTTTTGTTCGAGCTCAACGTGAATTTCGCCAAACAAATAAAACTGGACTTGTTAAACGTGCTGTTGGTGTGAGTATTTCTGGAAAGAATCTTTAAAAATTTTTTAAGAATAATTTGAGGTATTTTTTCTCTTTTTTTGTATACAACTGGTCTTTTCTTTTATATTTTTTGGGGGGCGGGTTTCTTGATGATTTTGTTAATTTGAATTTTTTTATTAAAGTTCTGTACTTTACTTTTTTGGCAAAATTCAAAAAATTAAAGAACCTGTCTTTTATTTTTTCCCCTTTTTTAAATTTAATTATATAAAAAATTTATTTAATTTTGAATTAATGTAAAGAATTCTTTTAGAATGAAATTTTTACATTTTTTTCATCAAAAAAAGTATTTTACCTATTCTATTTTGCTTACATTTATTATTTTTAGTTATAAATATAAAAATTTCTTTTATTTGAATGCAATTTTTTAAAATGCATAAATTTTGCATTAAAAAGATTTTCTTTTATATATTTTTTTCATTTATGCTAATGACAATTTATTTTAAATTAAGCTTCTTTATTAGAATAGGATATTCATGTGACAGATTTTTTTTTCAATCAATTTTGAAGTGTTGTTAGTTGTTTGTTTTATTAGCTTGTTTAAATGTCAGGTTTTTTATTGAAAATTTTTTTTGAAAATTTTTGAAATTTTAAGGTGCAATATTTTTTCAATTTCCGGTGCTTGAATGACAACTCCTTATTAAATTTTAAATTTAATCAATTTTTAATGGAAGAAGAAATAAAAGAAATTAATGAAGAAGAAATTATTGTCGAAGAAACTCAAAATACTAGCAATTTAGAAACCCCCAAAAGCAGCGATTTGTATCCTTATCAATGTTTACTTTTTGTTTTTACTCAATTTGGCTATTTGGCTGTAGTTCCTTCAATGCTTTCTACAACATTTTTTGAACCAAATGAGGTTTTTTTTAATTTTTTCTAGCTATTTTTTTCGCATTTGTGTATTATATCAAACCAATTTTTACTGCTATCATGCAGACTCATAATGGTTAGAGCATCCATGGCGTTGAAGTAATAAGAGAATTTCTGAGCTTCAGAGAAATATTAGGAGCTGGAATGAGTTCCTTTTTATCTCTGATCATTATAAGTCCGCAAAAACTAATTTGCGATAGATAACCCACAGTTAGCATTTTTTAAGTATTCTTTTTAGGAATTTTGTCAAAAAAATTTTAATTCAAGTCATTCGGAAGAGAATCCAAATTCTACCAATTATTTTGAAGAAAAATTATTCCACTCTCTTTTGATTGAATGGAATCA
Organism: Meloidogyne arenaria; assembly: GCA_036172955.1. Lineage (NCBI taxonomy): Eukaryota > Metazoa > Nematoda > Chromadorea > Rhabditida > Meloidogynidae > Meloidogyne > Meloidogyne arenaria. The sequence goes on along the minus strand of JARQAB010000033.1, from coordinate 5,801 downwards.
ACATTGTCAAAAATCTATTTGGACTGCTTGGATATCAACAATTGTTTTACTTGGAACAATTTTTGGATCATTTGCTGCTGGTTTTATGGCTGACAGATTTGGAAGGGTTTCTCTTTTTTGTAAATTTTTAAAAATAATTTTCTAGAAACCTGTTGTTGTAATTTCAATGTTTTCAATTTGTTTATTTAATTTTTTACTTTTCTTGTTTGGCGGTATAAGTCAACTAGCTGCTTTCTTTATTTTCTTTTTATTGGAACTGCTTGTGGTGGATATATGGTTACAAATATGGTTTGATGTTTTTAGTAATTTTGATTTTTATATTCTAATAGACGTCCATCTTTTGTTTATTCTAATAGAGCCTATGTCTTTTTATTCTAATAGACTCTCTAATAGACGCCCATTTTTTAAGTGACTTTCCCTAATTTTTTTTAAGGATTACTAGCCTGGGTTAACTTTTTGTTAATTAAAGTGTTCAGATCTCCTATGAGTTATGTATTTTAAAAAATGTTTTGTTAAAATATAAAAAATTTTTAGGTTTTACTGGTTGAATTTCTTCGTAATCCAAATGCTCGTCTTTTAGTTGTTTCATTAAATGGATGGCCGTTGGGTATGGTTGGAACTGCTTTTTTGGCTTATTTTTTGTGTAATTGGAAATTTTATTGTTTAGCAATTTCTCTTTTTGCTTTACTTTTTTCTATTATTATTGTGAGTTTTTTAAAGAAATTTGAGGTTTTTTTTATTTTTTTCAGCAATATTTTGCTTGTGAAAGTATTCCTTGGTTAATTCAATCTGGTAAAGACAGGAAAGCTCATTATGCACAAAAACATTTAATTCGGGTTTTATTTTAACTAGAAAATTTTTTTAATTTTAAAAATTTTTTTAGATAAATTCTTTTCTTGCTTTATCAAAAAAGGCCTCTGAACAACAAAATGAAAATTCTTCAAATTTATTTTTACCTCGTAATGAAAACGGAGGAATTGGCTCAATAAAAAATGATGAAAAAGAAGAAATTGTCGTTTATAATTATTTTGATCTATTTCGACATAAAACAATAAGAATTCGTCTTTTGGCTCTTTTATTTTGTTTTGGTTCTTCAAGTATAGTTTCTTTTGGACTTTATTTTTCTGCTGAATTATTACCTGGATCGAGGTTTAATTTTTTAATTTTTATTTAAATTAATCTTGAATTTTTGAAAAGATATTTGAATATTGCTTTAATGGGTTTTTGTAAATTATTATTTGGATTTTTACCTTTTATTGCTTCTAATTTTGTTGGGAGAAAGCCAATACTTTTAATTTCTATTGGTATTTTTAATTTTTTAATTAAAAATATTTTTTTAAAGGTTTTGCAATGCTTTCTGCTTGGTTTTTAGTTTTTTCTCAAATTTTTGGTTTAAATCATCAACGCTTTTTTATTACTTCTTTTGGCTTTTAATGACTGGAGCAGTTGATCCAAATTGGAAAATTATTCATTTATTTTCTATTGAATTATTTCCAACACCTATAAGAAATATGGCACGGTTTGAAAATTTTTTTTAATTTCTAAAAATTTTATTTTCTTCCTTTTAAGTGCTCTCTGTAATGTTTTTGCTCGTTTAGGAAGTCTTTCAGGTCCTTGGGTTATTTTAACAAAAATTGGCGGAAATCAATTCTTTCCTTTTTTAACTTTTGCTTTACTTTTAACTTTACAATTTTTATTTCTTTAATATTTTTACCTGAAACTAAAGGCAAACCCCTTCCAGATTTTTTATTTAAATCATCTTTAAATTCTCAAAAGCATTTAAAAAATAATTCGTCTTCTCCTCATTCTTTAAATTGCTAATTTTAAATTTAATTTTGAGAGCAAAATTTTCACGGGCCTATTAATTTTCTAAACTGTTAATAAGTTTGTAAATTCAAAAATCCTCCGACCTATTAAGAAAATTTTTTGCTTTCAAATAATTAAATAATTATTCTCTTTTAGGATCTCTAATATTTTTAATAAATCAGTGTAGAGGACCAAAATCTGACCAAAAATTTTTTTTTATTTTTTTTTGTTTTATCCAAAAAGGTTAAATTAAAATTTTGGTTCTCTTTCTTTCCTTCTAATCTTTTGTTTATAAAATCTATTTTTATTAATTTTCCTGCATAATTTACAAATTCATTCCTCACCAGAATTTTTTTTAGCTATTTATTGTTTTTTTTTCTTTATTCTTTCCCTATATTTTTATTGTTTTTTTAAAGTTAAGATAAGTAAACGATAATAATTTATTAAACATTCTTTTTGTATGTTAAGGTTAATTTAGAAAATAGTTTTGATTTTTTTTCAATTTTTTTAGTTTCCATGGAAATTTATTTTTATTATAAGCATGTGTGAATATTGAATGCTGTCTTTACATCTTTTAAACATTTTCGCAATTTTGTCTTTTCTTTTTTAAATAAAAGAATTTCAGGTTATTTTAAAAATATTTTTACTTAATATTAAAATTTATTTTCTAATTAAAGAAATGACTTCAAAAAATGATTCTTCATTTGCATTGGCTCCTCTATTAAATTTACCTCAAAATGGAACAACAAAACGTCTTTCAATTAATTATGAACAAGAATTTCTCTACCTGTGTTTGTCCCTATTTCAAAAAACCCAACAAGTGGAAAGATGACCTTATTTTTGGATAAATATGAAAAAATTGCTAAAATAGGTTTAAATTATTTTTTAAAAGATTATTTTAAAATTTTTTAAAGGTGAAGGTTCTTATGGAATTGTTTTTAAATGTAGAAACAAGGAAACTGGAGAGGTAAAGATAAAATAAATTTAATTAATTGGGAATATAGCAGGGGTAGGACGAGTTATCTGGAAACCGGCCCGAATTTTTTCTCGCCCCGTCCCATCCCTGGAATATACCTTCCATTCTTTTATGAGGCTCTCTAGGCAGACCTTCGCTATAAGAGTGACTATTTCTTTCTTCCAGAACAGAACTCAAAAATTAATTTAAAAATTTTTTTATTTAAGATAGTTGCAATCAAAAAATTTGTTGAAACTGATGAAGATCCAGCTATTAGGAAAATTGCTTTTCGTGAAATTCGAATGTTAAAAGTATTATTTGATTTTTTAAATAATTTAACTTTTCTTTATTTTTAGCAATTAAAACACGTAAATTTGGTTAATTTAATTGAAGTCTTTAAACGAAATAAGAAGCTACATTTGGTTTTTGAACACTGTGAAAGAACAGTTTTGGATGATTTGGAGAAATATCCTAATGGGTTTATTTTAAATTTTGTAGATTTTAAAATATTCTTTTTCAGATGTCCTGAATTGTTAACGAAAAATATTATTTTTCAATTACTTGAAGCGACTCGTTTTGTCATTCTAAAGGATGTGTTCATAGTAAATTTTAAGTTTTTTTAATATTTAATTTAAAAAAATATTTAGGAGACATAAAACCAGAAAATATTCTTTTAACTGCACAAAATGTTGTTAAACTTGGAGACTTTGGATTGCCAGGATTTTAAGTGAGTTCTTATAAAATACTTGAATCATCAAACAAATAATTTTTTAAAGATCCAAACGAATTACTCACTGATTATGTCGCTACTCGTGGTATCGTGCCCCAGAACTTTTGGTAGGAGACACTAGATATGGATTTCAAGTAGATGTTTGGGCTATTGGATGTGTTTTTGCTGAAATGTTGACTGGAGAGCCTGTATGGCCTGGAAGGTTTGAAATCTATTAAATCTGAAATATTTTTAAAATTTAAAGATCTGATGTCGACCAACTATATTTAATTATTCAAACACTTGGTATAATTTTATAAATAAAAAATATTTTTTAAATTTTCCAAGGTCAAATAACTTCAAGGCAAATGCAAACATTTTTTGAAAATTCTATTTTCGCGGTATCAGCATACCAGAACCTGAACATTATGTTGGATTAGCCCAAAGACTTGCACAAACAGAAAATCCTGATTCTTCACTTGACGAGATTGCTATCGACTTTCTTCTGGTAAAATCTTTTCAGAATTTCTCAATATTTTTTCCACACTAGAAATGTCTTCATGTAAATCCAGAAATGCGTTGGAGTGCCGAAGAACTTTTAAGACATCAATATTTTCGCGAATTTATTTTTAAATTGCCAGAATTTGATGGAGGGAAGCAACAACAATTAATGGATATCTGCCTGTACTTGGTGAAAGAAGAAGACAAAGTCATGCACAACAATTAATTAATTCAGAACAAGAAGGCCAAAGAACAGTGATTTAACGCATCTACCATCAATTCTGTGATAAATTGATATATTTTACCTAAACAATAAAGTCCAAGTATTTTTTATTTGCCTAATTTAGTTTATTTTTAATAATGGATTGGCGATCTGAATCATTAGCCCACCTTTAATTAAACATGGAACATAAGTTTGTTTTCTAATCTGGAACTTCGCATAATCGTAGTACAAAGGGATACTAAACGAATTCCGGGGGGGGGGGGGGGGGGGGGGGGGGGGGGGGGGGGGGGGGGGGGGGGGGGGGGGGGGGGGGGGGGGGGGGGGGGGGGGGGGGGGGGGGGGGGGGGGGGGGGTACGTTTCAAGGGATTTATAGTTATTATCAAATACAAATTTAAAACAAATACGATTATTTAAAAATTAAATTATTTAAGTTATCTTCTTTTTTTAATCCCTCTTTCAGTAATTAACCTCTTTCGCCCGTCGGTCTTTTACCCTTTTTTGCAACCCCACACCGGTCTTTTAAATCTTTCGCCTTTTCCTGTCTTTATTGCACCGTTTCCCCCTGTTTTTGTGTTTAATTACTCTGTTTTTAACTTCTTTTGAATTTCCGGTCCATTATTGCACCGGTCTTTTAATTACATGGTCTTTTAACTCCTTTGGGATTTCCGGTCTTGTATTGCACCGGTCTATAATTAATCGGTCTTTTAACTCTTTGGGATTTCCGGTCTTTTATACTCCGGTCTTTTAATTACTCGGTCTTTTAACTCTTTTGGGACTAGAGTATCGTTCATTTGAGTCTGACGAATTGTGAATTTAAAATTTCGCACATTTGTGGCGTAATGTAAGTGAACGCCAAATAAATGACATTTTATCCATAAAACTTAAAAAGACGGTTGAGTGCGGTTATTGAGTGTGATTTTAATGCAAAAATAAATTTTTAAATCTTAAAAATCGTATCAATATACTAATCGGTAATTTGCTTTTGTAAAATTTTACAAAATTTTATATTTTTCAAAAATCAATATAATCGAGTAAAATCAATATCAATCAATAATTGATTAATGCACTGGTACTTTAATTCGTCGGTCTTTTAATTTCTTTCGACCGTTCCGGTCCTTTTAAACAGCGATCTTTAATGTCGTCGAGTCTTTTAATTATTTCTACCGGTCCGGTCTTTTAAACAGACGAATCTTTAATTTGTCGGTCTTTTAATTTCTTTCTACCGGTCCAGTCTTTTAAACAACGATCTTTTAATTCGTCGGGCTTTTAAATTTTCACTTCGACCGTTCCGGGCTTTTATTTGCAGCGGTCTTTTAATTAATCTTATTTTGTGTAAAGCGGTTGAGTATAAAGAAGCTACTGGATAAATTTATCGATTATGCAATGGAAAATCATAAATTCTCTTTCCTTGATTAACTGTTGATTAAATTGCTCCATGTTTACATACAAGCTGTTGCGGTTCTAAATGTCATCAAAAGATCTTCAATTTTTTGGTCAATCACTACCCAATTTTTTACATCCATTTTTTTTAAATTTTTTTCAAATTTTATAACAATTTCTACAGCATGGATTTTTTAATAACGTGGGACTTTATCACGACAATATC